>OZ007590.1:419451697-420097738 GCA_963931845.1 Maratus michaelseni
AAAACAGGGTTGCTACACCATCTGACAGTGTCGCTGAGTTTGAAAAATGGCCAAAAAATGGCTTTGATTGGCAAAAATCTGGAAATAGTATAAGAATTTATCCATTTTCATTATTGCGATATAAGCACAGACTTTGTGCCACATAAGGTAAAAATATTTCACATCTTGGCAGATTCCCCCCCCCCCCTTTTTTTTTTTTTAATAAGAAATTTTATTTAAATTACTCCCTATCTGAAATTTCCACTTTCAACTCTTATCAGTACACAAAATTTAATCTTGTTAATACACTTTTTTGAAATTTTTCTGCAGTATTTGTTATTTTGAAGCAACATTACATATCATCAATCATCTCAAACCTCTTCTTCTTTGCCTCATTTTATCTGGACTTATATAGTTTATCTGGATTTTGGTGATACAGTTGCTGAGGTGAATGATGGCTCAGTACACAAAAGTTGTATAGCAAATTTTTACAGTTTGGAAAAAATGTCTATAGTTATCATCTGTATATTAAATTTCATAGCCAAATTTTAAGATCAATTTTAGCAGATCTGAGCACATGCAGTGATCATTTTATCTGGTGCTAAATGGGATAGAAAACCAGTTTCGAAATTCTTTTGTTTCAGAGAAAAGTTTAATAAAGCTGAGATAGAGCTGTTTAAAGTGCCAGAAAGAGAAATTCTGGTTCTCTAAAGGAAGCCCAGGTTCGAATCATGTGCAAACATTTTTGTTCTAATAAATCGGTTCAAATATAAAATATTATAAATTATATTTTATTTCATGATGAACTCTGTCATTATTATTAAGTAAAATTTACCATGCCCAATATATTTTTTAAATTAATGATTTTGTATTTAAAATTAAAAACATTAGTATGTAATTATAGATTGAATGTATTGAATGATCTACAGTTTTATGGCAATTGATCGATGAGACATATATACTAAGAAAAGTAGGTGATTATTTTCAAAAAAAAAAAAAAAAAAAGATATTTATATGAAAAATGTGATCCATATCTATTGGTATTGTAATGCAGTAGTTACATGTTTATATGCGAGAAAAGTAATAAAATTTTAACCTTACAAATTTGTTTCTTTGTAAAAAATTTTAAGAGTGAAAAAAATTTTTTTGTTCTTTTTTGGATCTGAAAACTGAATTTTCTGGAAAATGTTTTGTGGTCTATATCCATTTAAAGATAGGTAATATGCAGCTGGTCCCAAGCCGTTTATAAAAGGAGAGTTTTTTTATTTTGGTAACTATTGCTAACAAATATTCTGTAAAAATTTGACGTTATGAACTGGTTTTCTGTGAAGCCTTTAACTAGTTTATAAATAAAGTTTTGAAGGGTAGTATGTAGTAAGTTATTAAAGAGAGCAATTCCTGTTATAGCTTTGAGAGCAAGATTCTTCTTTTTTTGGAAGGGTGGGAGATCCAAACTTGTAACATTTAATCAATATCATCTATATATTTAGAAGGAAATTCTTAGTGTTTTTAAGAAATGCAAAATTATTTTAACCCTCTTATGTCCACCATACACTATGCTGCTAGACTAGAATTTTCTTAAAATATACATGGTAAAGTCAGGCAATTTCCTTTTTCTATATGAGTAGCAATCCCTGATAAAACTACAATAAACTCTGTGTAAGATGAAAACCTGTCTTATCGCAAAAAGATTTTAAAGTTCCGCAGAACGATTTTTGATATAATA
Source organism: Maratus michaelseni (assembly GCA_963931845.1). Lineage (NCBI taxonomy): Eukaryota > Metazoa > Arthropoda > Arachnida > Araneae > Salticidae > Maratus > Maratus michaelseni. The sequence continues at coordinate 419,453,403 of OZ007590.1, forward strand.
AATTTTAACACAGAATATTGTTTATAATGGAAAATTTTCTTGGTCCGGGTTGATTTCGTCTTAGACAGAGTTTACTGTATTTCTAATTACGTAAACTGATATAACTAAATTAAACAAATAAAAACAAGAAACACAAGGAAAAAAATATACATGGAAAATATTTATATAAAAAATACCTAATTTTGAACTAGGATTGTAATTGTGCAACTCATGTTTTAATTTCATTGAAGCACTCAGATTTTAAACAGTTGAAAAATGTGTCCAGTTCTAGATCGACTTTGCCGCCTCAAAATTCTTTAAAAAAATTTGTTCTAGTTTTTATATGAGCAAAGAATGTCTATTTCTCAGGATAATCTAACAATCAGATATATGAACACCCAGAAACTTTTATTAAAATTTTATTCTTCTGTTATATCCAGACCCCAGTATATTTCCATACATCTGGGAGAAGAGGAAGTTTATGTAAAAATAGTAATCTCTTTTCAAAAGATTGATGCAAGTCTGTTTGATCAGTGGCATATCTAATACATTGCGTTAATTTACAACTTTTGAAGAAAAAATATATACAGTGTCTACTTTTGGTTAAAAAGGCATAATAAAATTGCTATTTACTAATTCATTTCACGTCCATCAAACATGAAATTTAACTTCTAAGTTTTCTTCTGTTATTTCTAATTCATAGTACTGTTCTCATTCTTTCTGTCTTTGTTCACCAGGCTTAAGATTTCTAGACACATATATGCAGGATTTAGATTAACTTTTCCCAAAAATGTAGCTTCTATTTTAGAATTTCTTTCAAAAATAGGAATTTCTTTAATGTCATATGTTTCATTTGATGGTGTTTTCTGGCATTTTCTCCCCATATCTATTTTTTCATGCCTCGGTGAACCAGCATCTTATATATATCTTATATATTTATCAATTTAATATTGTTAAAAATTGATATTAATCATTTAAATTGACTGCTAAATAAATATGTAATCATATTTTTACACAATTCTAAGCTGTGCATTATTATTATTATTTGGTATTGTCTTGATATAAGAGTTTACTCCTGTTGTGTATGTTTAAAATGTTACAATAAAAACTCATAATAAATGTGGTACAAAACTATTTGTATTTTAACTCAACTCAACATACAAAAAAAAATTACCTTCACATGAGTCATAAGAATACTTCATTTTAGAAAACTAACAAAAAGCTAAAAACAGGAAATGTGGCTCAGGAAAATTCTTAAAATGGAGAAAGAAATATTAAAAGGAAAAAAAAAATGGGGAATTGATATGAGGCATAATGCAGACAAAAAATTGAAAAAGGGAAAACATCACAGATCTGCAAAAGTGAAGAAGTATAAAAGCAGGGTTGATTGGTTGGACAACTGCCCAAACCCAAAAACTAAGGGATAGAAATTATGCTAAATGCTTAATAGTTTTTATGTGATTCGCGATGTGTGATAGTGTATGTCCCAAGTAAACTGGAAAAAAATCTTGCCCAGTGTGCTGTCCCTGTATAAAAGATTGGTTAAAATCACTTTATTAATATTATACAATTAAACATTATTCAGTACTCCACGCATATATGAGAAATATTGAAACTATTTTTTCTACCAATATTCTCAATCAATAATTTTTTAGTGCAAATTTCTTTAATATATGCTATAGAAATATATCATGGAAATAATTGTTGCAACATAGTGGTAGGAACTGTAAAATTTCTCCGATATGCTTCGAACGCTGAATAAGTATTACACGATTAAAAAGTTATATATACATAAGAGAATTTTTAAAATGTTTTTGTATTTTCAAATGTATCTTATATAGTTGTCAGATAAGAATGATTTCACTTATTCAACATTTTGCATGTTTTGAACTACTGAAATTATTTTTAAAAAAGTCATTTTATTAATATTCACTTAATTGAAATAAATTATATTTTAATAAATCAACATATAAAGCAAAACGAATAACTAGTTGCTAAAATTTCTCATTTCCAGCAATTTGGAGGGAGGATTCCCTGAGATTTCTCAAAATGAAAATAAAAGACAGCATTGCTATATTCTAGTCCAATAACATATTTAAACTGTAACGATTGAGCACTTTCATTAACCTTTACATATAAAGAAACAGGATGACAAAAATTAACTTTGAAAAGAAATCTCAAAGGAGTATTTAAAAATTTTATAGACATGGAAAAATTTAACTTAATTAAATCTTAGCCTAACCGCCAAGTTAATTATGTGACAAAAATCATGCAAAACTTTTAAAATATTCAATTAAATTTACTGAGCCGTGTTAAACATTTAATTTTGTATTTGAAAAAAAAAAAAAAATTTAAAGCTAAGAATTATTTTAAGCTCTATTTAATGTTGAAATCAATCAAGATAGTTCAGTTACATAAGTTTTATAGCATTAAAACAGGGTTCCTACGGGTCAGGGAAAACCTGGAAAAGTCAGGGAATTTGAAAATTGAGGCAAAAAGTCAGGAAATTTTTGATGTACTACTTTCCAACAGGATCTCAGTTATTGTAAATGAAGAAATTTTGAATTAATTATTCCTCTGATATATAATTTTTATATAAAATTTATGCAAGCTATGCAATAATAGCATAATTAAAAAATAATTTAAAATTGGAAATACATGCAGCACATAATTTTTTTTAGCATTTATCTAGAGTAAAACACAGCATACACAAAAATGGCACTGTTCTTTTGGAAATTAGTTCTGGTCAGGTTAACAAAGATTAATCTGACCCAAATTCTAAAAATTTCTTTGAAGTCAAACTCCCCCCTCCCCCCCCTCCTAAAAAAATAAATAAATAAAAATAAATTCATAGACCTTGAACTGCCAAAGACAATTTTTACGACCTCCAGTCCGACTTGATCCTGAAGAACTGTAGGCTTGAACAAACATGAAATGAAAAAAAATTAATATACTTAAATCCAATTATGAATTAATAATCTATAATTATGTATCTAATATGAATTTTATTTGTTATGAAATAAATGGAATACATATTAATTCATATTCATAAAGTTTATTTGGGTTCGTACAGTGATTTTTGTTCTGCACTTTTTAGAGTTTTTTCGTGTTCTGTGGCGATTTTTGGACATTGGAATTCAGACAAATGAATTTGGTTTCAAATTTTTAGCCCAATATAGAAAATTTTTTCTTCTGTGATTTTTTAATTTTTTAGCGTTCTGTGGTGATTTTTTTGACATTCCTAAAATAATTCAGGTTAGCCCACTATAGCAAATTTTGTCCTCTATGATTTTAAATTTGACTGATTTAACACTTTCGAATGTTTTCTGCATCTGCATTTCAGAATAGCATTCAAGCATGCATCACAGTGACATTCTGCCAGAAGATCCATTTTAATTGTGGGTTTTAATTAATATCTCAGCCTCATGTGCATTTGGGCCTGCCTTGAGCTATCTTTTCAAAATTTCAAACCTCTATGCATGGTAGATTTTCCTAGCTATCGCACACATATATCTTTCTTTAATTATAGTGTAAAACTAGCTGACCTGTGATAATAACCTTAGATAAGTCTCAAATTTGTATGAATTTATATTTTTGAATGAAAAATGCACGAAAAAAATATTGGTATTTACTGGTAAAAGGCTTGTAAAAAGTCATTTTATTGTTTTTTCACATAGGGTCATTTCATAGTTAAAAAAAAGTTTTTGTTGTCTGAACTCTTTGAAACTTTTATCGGTTATAACTCTAAGAATTTTGCAGCTTGTGAAAAAATATTGATATCTAGTTGTAAAAGAAATGTTTTCTTCTTGGGATTTTTCGTTTGTTTGTTTTCGCATCTTATTCTTTAACATAGCTAAAAAAAAAAAAAAAAAAATCTTATCATCCGAACTCTCTGAAATTTTAATCAGTTATACATATAATTGTATCCAAACCCTCTTTAAAATTTAATAAAAAAATATGTAAATTTAGTAGTGAAAACATAGCCAAAGTGGTGCTGAAACAGTCGATGTTTTACTGTTTTCATTGAAAAATTCTCAGATTTTATTAATTTTTTTAAAAAATATTTCTACTTGTCCAAACATTTTGAAATTTTTACAGGTGATGTAAATTTGGTCTGCCGAGATGCAGTAAAAAGATTGTGTCAGAATACAGATGTTTAGTTATTTTTATCGTAGAAAAAAGATGCTTTTAAAAGGGTTAAAATTCGTATTTTTGAAAACCAATTGCACTGTTGAAAAGAAGAATGTCTCAGCTTTAACAGTCTTTATTTGTCGGTAACTCTAAAATTGTGGCCTGGGGGAGTGTTTCTGTAACGGGGAAAGAGTCAACCACAAAAACTGCCCTTTTTGAAACTTGGATAAAAACATTCTTGGACTTTGTCCTCTTGAATATGTGATGACAAATCTTATCGTTTCAGTGTTTTGCACTTTTTGTTTAGCTATAGGCAACATTGTCTCCTTATTTTAGAGATCTTCTTCCAGTATTAGGCACTATAAAGTAAGTCATATATGAGTTTTTGCAAAAGAAAGAAGATATTCCTATTAGAGTAATGCAGTTTTATGGAAATTAGCAAGTGTCTGTAACTAGGAGGTGTCTATTGTGGAGCATTTTACAACAATATATAGGCCAAATTTTTATTACGAAAGGTCAGGGAAATTTTTGTAAAAAAGTCAGGGAATTTTTTTACCAAAATTGTGTAGGAACCCTGTAAAAACTATGCATAGCAATTTAACCATCTTTTTCAGGCACTTACCTGACTAGATTGTGGTATGCAGTGTCCAATAATTTTTGTAGACTATTTTTTCAATTTTTTAATAACATTTCATTATCTGAATAGAGATTTTAATTCATAGTTTAAAAACAAGCATCTAGACCCCAACCGTTTAACAAAAGTGCCAGATCAGAGACTCAGAAAGTGACTAGCGACACTTTCCAAGTGTTGATCTCAATGGGAGATTTCCACTGTGCATGCCTGGGAATAATTACTTTTTTTAGCAGAGGTCATAAGTATAGGTATTATTTATAGGCCTATGGCAGCGCCCCCTACAGTCCAAGGAGCATTGATAACACGATAAAACAAAAACATTGTTTCGTATTTAAAATAAGATAAAAAATTTATTTTATTTGATATTTAAATAATAAATTTTATGATAAAAGACATAATCCTATTGTGACAACTCCGACTACCTATACTAATTGTCAATCAGAGCTGATAACATATAAATAATTAATTTTGATGAAATTGATTTCTATGTTCTAGTTAAAATAAAATTGGTAAGATACAAATTTTCTTACCTCTAAATTCCAACGGGACATCGAGGCTCCGGATCTTCAATAATCCGTGACTTTCAGCAAACGAAACATTTATTCGGTATGAGACCACTCTTGACTCAAAATGAATTCAAAATATTAATCTACATTACTATTTAATATGACACACCTCACAATATAAACACGGACAAAATTATTTGCATTTTTTTAACTGGGTGAAAACGCTCTCAAACAAATGCTATCACAATCACAAAACTAAAAGTTCTAATAAAAAATATTCTAAAGTTCTGGAATAAAAATAATGTTGAGCGCATGCGTCACTGTCTCATTGTCTCTTTATCAACAAATCAAAGTACGTTTACTTCTACACTGCGTAGGTGTAATTGCCTTTTGATGTTGCAACACTTTAAGTAGAAAGGGGTTTGGATGATGCAAAATGAAATGTATTCCAAATTACAACACATATTTCATTCAACAATTTGACATTTAAAAAAAAAAAAGATGCCAGATTGGCATTTTCTAAATTGCTTATTTTTTAAATATTGCATTTATGAGTAAAATATAAATATTTTATTTGACAGATATAAAAAAAGATAAAATATGAGCAGTAAGAAACATTTTTATACACATTTCAGCAAAATTACATAAAAAGTTAATGATCAATAAAAAATTGAGGGGGGGGGGAAAAAAAGACAACGAAATTCATTGATGCTGCAATCACTGTACCACATGTATGATTGCTTCGCGAACATGAAAACAGCAACAAAATCACTGAATGCGGCAACCTCGTTGTATTGGAATCCCAAAAATTACTTGATGTTGCGATCACTGTACTGCACGTATGATAGCTTCATGAACATGCAAACAAAACAAAAAATAAAATAAATGCAGCAACCTCGTTGTATTGGAATACCAAAAAGTACACGAAATTCGTTGATGCCTCGATCACTATAGCGCATGTATGATCGCTTTGCGAACATGGGGGGGAAAAAAAATCACTGGATGCGGCAACCTTATTGTGGTGGCATACCAAAAAGTACACGAAATTCGTTGATGCTGCAATCACTGTCCGAGTCGTCATCAGGTAAACAGCAATCAAAAATAGTTTCAGTAATTCCGAAATATTAGTCATAATCCGGTCCTATATCACTATAACGCATGTATGAACGATTCACGCTTATTTAAAATGTGTCTAAATTTTTGCATTGAATCTCTAAATATAGGAAATTTGTTAAAACTGCAATTGAATATTAAAGAAATTCACATGTAAATATTTAATATTGTTTCAAATTATTTTTTATACTTGATTATTAAAAAAATGCAAACTTTACTTTTTTTAAAATTCAAATTATTTTTTATAAATGTCGCAAAATAAAAACTTTTCACTTTTTAAATTTTATAAATTAAATAAACTGAAGAAGCAAACATTGTGCGATACGGTGCTTTTGTTACACGGTCGGGGTCTAGACGCTACTAGTTTGAAATAGCCATTTTTATCAACTGTTACCAGATTCTAAAAATCCCAAATAGTATTTTCAAATACTTTTCAATTGAAAAGTATATTTATGCGTGAATACTAAAAAGGAAAGGAAACTTAAAAAAAATATGTATTACGTGCGAAAAACATTAATGGTGAAAGTTATGTCATATATAAAACAATTTTCTTATAGCGTACGTTTAAAAGGTCTGGTTGACCTCAACATTTTTTACTTAAACCGTTTTATACAAGCTGATTTTCAAATATGTAATTGATTTTTGCGTAGTCGCGAAAACAGCGGTGGGTGTGACCTTGAGAACTGAAAAATCCCCTAGTCAAAAGGAAATGAATGACAACCCGATTACAGAAGGTCGCCACTGGTCGTGGTAATATCTTTCAGTCTTCCATAATTAGGTTAATCTTTTTAAAACAGCAAAATTAGCATGTTTTAAGCTTGCGGGGGTTGTAGAGCGTATCTCTTTTGGGTACAGTGCCCCCAGTTTTTAACAACAATAAACTTCGAAATTTTCGGTTCAGCAAAGATTTCAAAATTTATAGTCTTAGAAATATTTAAAACACACTACCCCGTCATTGAATGTGTACTTTCTGATGGTGAAAACCGTATTTCGATAACTATATTAGGTAATCACATAATTAAATTTCCTCATCTGTTAATAAGGAATTTGGCGTTCGGCGAAGAGTCCCTTTAACCACACCAAAGGCAGCCGCCAAACACTTTAAAAAGGGACGGAGTTTCTTTTGTTCGGAATTTTTCTATGTTTGGAACTTTTTTTTTTCATGAAATTTGTTGAATAAATAAACTGATTTTACAGTTGAATTACGATAATAAAATTGGGAAAACAGGTAAAATTTAATTAAACTTTCTTTTTCTTTTTTTCTTTCTTTTTTTTTTAATAGCAATATTTAGATTGAACTTCAGTATGTGCATTTTTATGTTTATGCCAGCAACTGTACTCATCTATAAAAATTTTAATTTCTTCTTAAAGGTTTGGAATAATTGCACAATATAACTGAAAAACGCAGATTTTTGTTCGGAAAGACAAAATTTTCGTTAATTTTTTTCTGTTTCTTTTCCATTTAAAATGTCTAAATTAAACAATCTTGATGATAAATTCGAATTATTTTATTCATTGCGCAGATAAGAAAGCATAAATGAATGTGGAAAATTTTCCTAATGGTAATATTTTCTTAATCATCGGGGTCATCGTTTTATGTTTGGTTATAGTGCTGTGGAGAAAATGCTATAATTAGGTTAAACGAATTATGAATGGACGGATTTTGATGGGTGTTTAACTATTAAATTATAGGGGGGAAATGTAAAATTTGCGTTCCGAATTGCGAAACTTATATTCTATGTGAGCGGGAACCGCAGACTACTTAAAAAATAAAATACTTTTTATTTTTACACCTAGCTGATGTTGCTTAGAAAAAGTATCTGAGTACTTTCATGAGAATATCCAACTTTTTCAATTACGAATTTTAAGGATCAAATCTCATTTTACATTTCCAAAACTACGCAATATACAATCATGTGTGACCGATTTATTATAAATAGCATAATTAATTATAAATCCTTTAATAATTTTTAACTATCCAATAACTATCAATGTTCTTCCACTTTTATGAATTCTTATTTTCTTTTACTCAAGAATATTTTTGAAGAATATATCGGTGGCGCTTTATTTTTGTTAGTTTCTGTGGACATTTGTGAAATCATTTGGAAGTAAAGAATAATATCCGTTAATTATATCGCATAAGTTATCCTGACGAAACAAGTAGCTGATTTATTTTTAGTTGCATACCTGGTGAAATATTGCTTATTTACTCTAAACTGCGAAGTATTAAATTGTAACTTTTCTCGTTTATTCAGATAATTTTTTTCATTAATTTATATTTTTTCTCGCTCGTTAGAATTTAGTTGAACTGACTGCGTCATCGATTTTTGAGATAAAATTATGATGTAAGAGAAGATTATAAATTGGACAGTACATGAAATAATGGATTTGCCTCGGCATATCTTGATTTGATATGACCACCAGGGAGTGCCAATTGGTCGTTTTAGCGTAACTACCAGGCCGTCGAATTTCGGAAGGAAATTTTAATGTTTCATATCTCGACTAGTAAAATATAAATATTTCAGTCTGACTAGTGATATCTTTGTACGATATGAGCAGCACGGGGTACCAATTCTTCATTTTGGCTTATCTATCTCTTCGTCTAGTTTCGGCATGAAATTTTAAAATGTTATAGATATGAATTATTGTACTAATGTTGTTTGCGACTATTTACTAATTTGATATGTTTAATGTGTTAAAATTTTATGCTGAAACTAAATGGCGTGACAGCATCACCAATATGAAGAATTGGTGCCCTCTTCTGCTCATATCGTACCAAGATAAGCCGAAGAAGACCAGTGATTGTATGAAGTACTATTAATAATTTTGTCCTATATCACACATTCATCTCGTTTTTCACACACACTTCTTTTTTTTTAAATTATTTTTGATATCTCATAAATGATTGCTTTCTGAGTGTTAAACTGCAAGAAATGAATAAAACAATACCTTTTTACATTGAAACCAAATTAATTTTCTGTGTAATGTAAATCTTAAAGTGGCAGTTCATTATTTTATTATTTAAGTTTAATAGAGGCTGTAAAAAGGATTATAAAACCCAGTTGTTAGCCTCTTATTAATAGGGCGTTTAACTATTGAATAAAAAACCAAATAACAAGTTTTTCTTTATATTGTTCAAATACTAGCAAAACCAACGGCTATGCACGCATGGTTGAAATATGGCAAGTGGAATTTGTGTACCTATTAACATTACGGGAAATTGTACTACTGCATTATAATTTAAATATTACTAATTAAGTCACATTTTGAAGAAACGTGAGAGTTTTGAGACTTGAAGCAAAGCGAAAATTGTCATTGCAACGCATTTGAATCCTCCTTCAATGAAAACAGATACAATTCAGTTTATTTGGGAACTCTATTTATAAACTTGTCGTACAATGGGAAATTTTTTTAAATCAGATCAGTAATTTCAGAAAGTTATTTCCTATAAAAATCAACATTCCTTATTACAATATTAATGTAGCTTCATACATCACAAAAACCAAAACACCGCTAAATAATAAGTTGGGAAACATTAGTGTACTATATTTAATTTCCATTTGTGTACAGCTAAAGGCTGAATATGAAATATTTCCTTACCTTGTTGGAAATCATGTTCCTTTATTACTATCATTTGAATTAATTATAACGGTTGCTCGTATCCGTGTTTTATTCCATTGCTCAGAAAAGTTGTATTTAACACGGTATGAAAAAATATTTTATTTTACTTTTAAAATTTAAATTAAAAAAAAATATTGTTGCGCATTTACGTCTTGGTTATCTCTTAGCCAAATTTAAAGTTTCTAGTCTGACATTTTTAGAGAAATCATACTAAAAATATAACTGTAGAACGTTCTCTCCCCATTTCATTTATTTGAAAATCTTTAAAAAAAGAGGTATCTTTAGGAGCATCACGTCCCTGAGAAACCTGCATGTCCAATTTAAAATTTCTAGCCTCGAAAGTTTGGATGTAAAATCATAATTATAGAGCGCTTTCCAATAGTTTCATTCTTTTAAATATAGAATATTTTAACCAACGTTCTTAATGAGCATTTATGTCTTAAAATCCACCAGCATATGAAATATCTTTTAGTCTCAACAGATTCAAAGTAAACGGAATTTTAGAACATTTTTCGTTCTTGCATCCCAATGAAGTCAGTTTATACTGAGATGAAATATAACCTATTTTCAACTAGAGATCGTCATCATTGTTATCCCGAGAGAAGATTTCAGTAGTACAAAAGTAATCTTGATTTTGAAACCCGTTCTAATCATTTCACTCTTTTAAATTTCGAATATGTTGGAACGTGTTTTGCAGGCGCATTTACATCTTAAAAGTAACCGCCATGCCAAATTTTAACTTTCCAGCTCCAACAATATCATGGAATTCGTAACTTTAGAAAGTTTGCTTCGTTCTGTACCCTTTTAAATTTCGTTTTTGTTTAAAGAAGCTATTTTGTACGAGCAGTTTACATCTTAAAAGTGACAGCCATAGCAAGTTTTAAGATTCTGTCCCTAGGTAATTCCATATAAATTTAGACCGTTTTTAGAATGTTCTCCCCTTTTTTAATTTTTTAAAATTTCGTTTTTTAAACTGTCCGGGTCGAGCATTTACGTCTTAAAAGTAAGAGACATGTTAAATTTCAAGTTTCTATTCCTAACAATTCCACAGAAATTGTTATTTAGAAAGTTTTCCTCTCATTTCACACTTTTAAATTTCGGATTTTCTAGAAAACTACCACTATGCCAAATTTCGAGTTACTAGCTCCTTCAACATCACAATACCTGCAAGTTTGTTTTTGGTCCGACAATTAATTCGACGCAATAAATCCTTTTGTTAATGTGATTATCAATTTTGGAGTTATAAGGATGTTTCTTTTACGCCATTCAGTAATAGAGCATTTAAAGTTTTTGCCGTCATCAAGCCACGATTTTATTCAAATTGCAACGCATTTTTTTGTAAATAGTTTACTCATGTTTTATTTTCATATTTTATATTATGCATATCCATGATGGGTAAGTATTACGGTGGCTCCCAACGACTAGTTTAATCAGCGATTAAATAAGTAAAAATTTACTATTAAATTTAACTCGTAAGAGAAAGCATAAATGTTGGCTGCTATGCAAAGAAGGTTTTAAGTAGCTGCACAAAAATGCGCTCCCTGGAAAATTTATCGTAATCGATTTTTTTATTTTAACCATTGGGAAAATGGTTCTTGTTTTCGGTCGAGAATGGACCCCTTGGCGTCGCCACTTTATTTTTTTAAGCGATTATAACGAAATTCTGTAACTTTAGAAGAAATTTTCTTTGAATAGGCAATAGAAATGCATAAAATCATTACAAAAATGTTTAAGTTGCAAAAATAATAGATACAAACTATCAGATATGAAACAAGTTGGAAATTGTACGTCAAACGTTACAAACGAGGTGCGTTCGTACGCACGTTTTAGAATTAAATTCATGATATCCCATGCGTAGAACGGGTTAAACAGCTAGTTAAGTATATATTTTATGACACTGTTCATACAAATATCTTAACTAGTTATATAAATATTCAGATATATATGTATCAGCTAGTTATATAAATATTCAGATCTTGATGATTTTTAATTCTGTGAAATGAATTATATCGTCTGCAGATTAATTTCTGTCATATCTCGGTCGCTTGACGATTAAACATCCATCGGAAGCTCCTATAACAAAAAAGCACCGATTTTAAAAAATAAAATCAAATTTCTTAATAAATATTTTTATTAATATCTCCTAAAGTTTTGATTCGATTTTAATAAAATTTGAAATGTCTCGACAAAATTCTGCAAAGATAATATATTTTAAATTGCAAACCATTTGGTTGGGTAGTTTTTGCGTTGTTATATGCGGACAGACAGACGGACGGACCAAGCGACGACTATATTTGCTACGTATTTATATAATTACGAACGCACCTAACAAGAGTTAAAGTTATTGTAGGAAGGACCCGACAAAATATTAAGGATAAGGTATAGTAAAAGAAAATGCGTCTCAATAACTGCGCCGATGGTTCAAACGAATATTTTTTCGAGGACAGAGAATGCCAGGATCTCTTCAACCGTAGTAATGGAAAAATGCGTTTATTTATAGATGGTTCCGATGAATATTTTTGAATAATTAATACCTTTAATTTGAAAAAATATATATAATAAGTTGTCGGAACATTTTCCCAATGGATGTCTTTTTGTTTTCTGCCATCAAAAGTTGTGGTATTATAATAATGCTTTAAAAGAAAAATTGAAAGTATCTTTTCGAATTTGAATGTCCACTGTACCCGTAACAAAGTTAAAATTCTTTTAGTGGTGTTCAGAAAAAAAAAAAAAAAAAAAAAAAAATCCACAAAAGTAATTTTTCTGTGCATTTTTGTTTTAAAAAAGGGTGTTTTTATTTTACGGCGTTACATATATTCCTGATTTTTATTTTACACTTTCCATTATAGTTGAAAAGTGTTTATTATGACTTCGGTTTATCCGTCTCTCCGTGCTCGAACTCTCGTAAATATACTCGGATGACCATGTAATTTTTATATGTTATTGAGGTTTACTATAAAATTTTCGCTATTGAAAATGAAGTGTGTAGCACTTGCAGTTCGTTTACAGGACAGAGAGACACAAAATATGGGTGAAAAATTGTTTCCGGTGAATTTAAAAACATTTACACGTGGTGCTGCGACAGCATCTGTCACGTTTTAACATGTATTCTTGAAAGAGCTATATTACCGGATATGGTTAGCAATTGTTGAAAATAGATGTTACGATATTTCAAAGATAATGAAATTGCTCTGCGTCGCTGATATGGACTACAACATGCTTTCTGGGGAGTATGGAATACGTAGCGTTTAGAGTTCGTTTACAGGGACGTACAAAATAATTCCATTACATTATGATGTATGGCTAAAAATCGTTTGCGGTGCATTTTATTGATGTTACGATACTTCATACATAATGAAATGTAAACAGGATCATGAAGTTGCATGTACTATAACATGTTTTTTTATAGATTATGGAGTGCATAGCATTTTATCGTTTATTTACAGATATGCACAAAAGAATTCGATTACAGAACTGAATATGCAGTGTGTTTGTTTTAGCTGTGGTATGCATTTTTAAACCTAAGAAATTTTTAGTGTATTACGCGGTTTGTTTAAATTTCGTAGATCATATGGAGGAAAAAAAATTCGCGCACATTACCGGATATGGTTATCAATTGTTGAAAATAGATTTTGACTGCGTTATGTTTTTATTGTTTATTTAGATATTTCATTATGTAAAATTTCTTAACATTCTGTTACTGTTGGAAAATGTTTCATAATGTATACCTGATGTATAATTTTCTGTTCTTGTTTTAGTTGATTCAGATTCCACACGAAGAGACTTTGCCGGTACGGTAAGTATAGTAGTAGCAGTTGTTTAGTTGATTTAAGTTTTGACTGTAATAAAGATTGGTTTTACTTTGTACATATTGTTAATAAAGTCAGCTTTTGGTCGGCATTGTCGTAATCTTTTATTTCATAAAAGTAATGCATTATGACACACAAGTTTTAGACCAGAAAATCACTTTAGCTATTACTCTAAATGGATGGTTGAAATACAAAAACTTACTCTATAAGCACAAACACTTTTTTAAACATCTCTAAAACGTCCACCTTCTGGATTTGCATTTTTTATAATTATCAACCCTGTTAACATCTACATATAAAAATAAAATCCCTGACGGCTCGGCCTACAGGCACAGGTAGATTTCGAATATGGAAACCGTGGGGCGCCTGTTTATTGGGAATTGCAGAAGAATGACCCTTTTGCCATAATGCGGAGGTTGGGACCGCCCACTTCGAAATCTACCTGTGTTTGTAGGCGGAGCCGGGAAGGAATTTTTGTTCTAAGAGTTGGTCCTATAAAAAAAACTTGCTAATATAAAAGTTGTAGATAATATTAAGACTATTTGTAATAAATTTAAGTGGATTTAATATCTTGTGAATGACGAAGTTATGATTTTTTTTCTTCTTAAACCCCCTATTTTTCCCCCCTCTTGAGGCCATTTTTAATGATATCAAAAATCTGTCATGCATAAATTTTCGGCCCTTTTCCTAGAAGTAATAATAACTTTAAACGGATTCGATATGTATCATAATTAAGAAGTTATGGTGTTTTTTTCTGTTTTCACAAAAATGATGCAGTTAATGTGGTAAATGAAATAAGTACATTTGAGTTGGAACATTTTTTGACATTTACTGAAAATTCCAATGGGAAACTGAACCCTAACTTTGAAAATTTAAGAACTTGAAATCCGTATTTAGACTCTTTATCATTTAATATCTATTTCTCCGGAAACCTCTATCCAATAAACGGTCGGTAGATTAAAGGATTGCTATAATGAAACAATTTTAGTATACAAATTCGGTTTTTAAATTCAGTAATACGGAAATAATCGGACTCCATGTTAAATAGGACGTAATCACCATCGTAGCAACCTATAATCATTCCTATCATTGAATTCATTACGTATGATAGGATTTAACCCTTTCCGGCACAAAGTCTGTTCGTAAAATGAGAAATTGCTGACTGACACCGGAATTTACAAACGACTTTTTTTTAGAAAATACGAACTCCTTATTTTAAGCTTTCATTATCGAAACAAAATTTTATTAAAATTTTCTTGGTGCCGTATGAAAGTTTGGAATTAAAATTAGGTGTGCCCGGAGTGGGACCACTGTGCCGGAATGGGTTAATAAGATGAAGAAAACTTGTCTTTTTAAGTTTTGATTTGATTTTCATAAACTTTAAGACTCGACAAAATTCTGCAACGATTATATATATTAAATTTCAAACCATTAGTTTGGATTGTTTTTCGCTGTTATATGCGGTTGCAATTAGTTTTATGATGAACCAAACGACGACTATAGGTGCTACGTATTTGTATAATTACGAACGCACCTATAAACATTGGAAAAGTTCCATTCCAAGATTAGTCTATGGAGATTATATATACTAGAGAGTACAATTATTATTATTTTTTTTAAACATCACCTCTGTTTTCTTTCAGCCTGATTATAAATTAACAATAGTTACATGAAAATGCAAAAATGAAATACAGTGCTAGATTTAAAAGAACATTATATATACATTTACTGGGTCATTCATCAATTTGCACAATGATCATTCAAGTTTTGACCTATGGTGAATATTTTTTCTACAAATAGTTTTTATCCTTGGATCTAAGCTCAAATGGCAAAATCACCTGAATCCAAGAATTTTACAAATAAAAATTTGTTTCGGCTCATTCCATTATTGTTAAATTATATTTCTTCATCCACCTAGCGTCTTCATTAATGCCCAGTTTAAAACTGCATTAGTTCTTTTAATGTTTGCATTGCCTTTTTAATTAGAAAAAGTTATTATTTTAGTGTACAGTATGTGAAACACGTCAAAATTCTTAAAACATAGTTCTGTTCTTAGAAAAATTAATAATAAATGAAATCGCTAACCCTATTAAATTTGTTTTATGAGGTTAAATATTATTTGCAGGGCTCCTACGCGACTGAAAAACAGGGAATTGTCAGGGAAAATGACAAGTGCTCAAAAAATCAGGGAAAATCGCATTTTTTCTCTAAAACCTGGAAAAGTCACGGATTTAAAAATATATATTATGTGCTATCATGTGTCAAGATTCTTCCGAATTCAGTCTGCGAAAAATTCAGATTTTTTACTAGCAGGTAGTATTTTTGCTACATTCATATTTTTAACATAACGAAGTTTTAGCCGTACAAATTTGTTGCTAAATAGGTGATATACTTCTGCGAAAGAAATATTGAGCCATGTTAAGGTGGCTAGGATGAGATATCATGAATCTATACTAATAAAAGAAAGTTTCGCTCTCTCTGTGTGTTTGACTGTCTGTCTGCGATGGTTAGCAAAATCTACCCCACCTAGAAGTCTGAAAATTTATGTGTGGATAGTCCAAGGTCTGACCATGTGCACCTGAGTCTCAGAATTTTATTATTTTGATAATTACCCAAGATATTAATTATAATATCATTAAACATCGCATCGAAAATGCCATCTTTTAATCAAAATGGCTAAAGATAAGAATTTCTATTGTGGATTTGCCAGCGGAAATGAACGAATTCGAAATTATTTTACTAATTAGCGAATTTTAAGAAAACTAATTCCGGTCCCGAAGGGGTTAAGATCTAGAATTGCTAATCGTATTTCTAATAATGTCGTGACTTGAGGGCCTGGAATTATAATTCAAATAGAGTATGAACCCTGAATTGTGATTTCCTTTATTTACTAGAGATAAGTTCAGGATCTTTTTTTTCGGGAAGGGGGGGGGGGGGGGGGAGTATGACTCCAAACGCACACAGCAGAAAATTATTAATTAATAATATTTTAAAATTGCTTCAAGATTAATTTTCTCATTTAAAAATCTATTCTTTCATAGTAATATCTAATAATTCTAAATGCTACCCCATAAAAACATTTCGTGATTTCCATGTCCCTGAAAATCTGTTATTTGTACAAATTTATTATTGATACCCAACCAGTAGCAGAAATCTTCAAAAGTCAAAATTTTTATTCTTTTTTTTTTTTAAATGCCATTGTTACGTCAGAAAGACATGAGCTCTATTTTGCAGTCATTCTGGATTAGATGGATTGTTTTTCTTTATATCCCATCAATAAGAGTTCAATTCCCTTTCAAACTAATTTTTAGAGGACTGTAAAAAACACTTTATAGTCTAAGATCCGGTATAAGAAATATATACCTTCATTTGTTATTTAATGATAATAAAGAAAATATGCTAGATAATGTATACATTGATACATCGCAAATAGGTTGCCTAGCTAAATCACATGCCGATAATGTTAAACAATAAAATGTTTAATTAAATTTTTTTGATCAACTTCCTCGATTAGTTATTTATGAATGTCGAGAATCAGCTGAGAGAATATACCCCAAGCAATTGAAAAAATAAAGGTTGTCTACTCTCCCCTCTGCGCAACTATGGAGTTGCCAGGTATAAACAGGTAAGTAAGCGTTATTAATATACCCTCATTTATTTAATCGAATTACACATCAAATGAAAGCTTATTTTATTCCCAATCCAACCGTATTAGGTTGCCTTATCAAAAAGTTTGTTTTATCTATGGTTGCCTAGATTTAAGATGTTCAATTTTCTGCGCGAGCGTTGAGAGTAACAGAGAAACGTTGCGCGCGCAATTCCATTTGACAGACAAAGATGCAGCGAGTTCTTTTTAAAGATTTCTCCGATAGTGTAAATATTAACACCTATATCAAATTTTTTTCACTCACACATTCATTTATCAGCGACAATACATAATTATGAAATAAGTTTTTCCGTTCAAAATGTACGTCTTTCAAAAGGAGATTTTTCGATCGTTTAAACGCGGATTAAATACTGGTCAAAGTTCAATAAAATATCACATAATGATATAAATATTTTTTTTATTAATATATAAATTTATCAATAGCAAAATACAAAATTTGCATATAAAACACTTATTCAGAATCGTCAGAAGTGCCGATGTCACAGTCTAATTATAATTCTTCATCGTTTTCTCTGTTTCTCGATTCTCTTAATACGTCGTTAACTTGTAAGTGTGTTAAGTCCCCTTTAAACCACGTAGGCTTCAAATAGCCATCCAAAAACCAACCACAATCTTCAGGATTGACTTTAACGCAGCATGCATCGGTTGCATGAAGTCACATAGAATTAACATATATATTGTGCGCAAAATTTTCTGTTTCAGTGAGATCCAGCACGGTGGAATCATGTTGGAGTCGATGCCTTTAATCTTCTTTATGAAAGCTCTGTGTCTTTGTTCATTGAATATGTTTTTGGAACAGCTGATATCTAAGCGTTATGGATATTATAACATTGCTTGATCCCATAAAGAAGGGCAGTAAACTCCTGAAAAGGTTGAATTTTATCTTGTAGGAGTACATCTACTGAATCCGTCAATGATGCGAATATTTCCTGAAAATCCGTTCGTCTTGAAAATATTTTAAAAGACTTGACTTTCCCTTTATTATAAAAAGCCGTTGTGTAATCATAGTCCATAAATGCGTGAAAAGCTGGCAGACCCAGGCATAAAGTAGTACCCAATTTCATTGCAAGCTCAGTATAGTTAATGCAATCAAGATCTTTCTTATTGCTTTTCTTTGATGATGAACCCGCCATCAAATTTGAGTCTGCGGAATTTTGTGAAAAGTGGCCAGTAAAATTACCAAGACATCGGTGTCAGTGGCGTATGGGGTGGGGGTCCAGATGCTCTTGATACCACTAATTTTTTACAGTTTTCTTTAACTTAAGTAATCGGAGACCTTTCTGCGATAATCAAAGCGAGGGAAACTTTACAATTTTACTGGTATCCAGAGCGTTTGGACCCCCTCCCTGGCTACGCCACTGATCGGTATCATTTGCATTGACCAATATTTTTGAATTAGGTGGCGCTTTTGATATATGAAACATTATTCGCGTATCTGCCTCTTCATGTTGACATAAATAATCTTCTTCACGTTTCACGACGTGATTTCCGACTGTATGGTAAGAAAAACAGTGTTCTCCAACTGTTATGAAATATTTTTTGTTTTGGATTATTGAAACTAGTTTATCATTTTCCCAGTAATTAGCCAAGAATTGTACCAGGGCTTCTTTGAAACGGTAATTTTTGAGATTTCCGAGAAAATCGCTAGGTTTTGGTTGAAGAGGTCCTTGGATGACATACGGTCTATCGAAAGCCGACTTGGACGTTCACAGTCTTTGATAGAGGGTGTAATGTGTCTATCAAAAATTATGTGTATTTCAGAGGCGTTACTTGAGCACAATTTTATTAAGATCGATTTAGCAATCTTGTCAAATGTCTGCGGCATAGATGATCCGATAATATACAAGTAATAAAAACCGTCTATTATTTCAATATCGATACCAGTAGGCTCAACTGTTTCGACGTTAGACTTTAATATTTGGGCTAGTTTGGATTTGGAATACAGCATCATATGTGAATGTAATGCAATTTCAATAATGTAACATACATACGTATCGAATTGATAACCTCCTTTTTTTTTTAAGTCGGTTAAATAGAGATACAGCAGCCAGAAAAAATATACAGGGTGTTTTAAAAGGTCGTTTACAAACTTAACATGCTGGTTTATCACATCATGATGAACAAGATTTACATAGGAACTTATGTTCGAAAATGCAAACTGTGACCGCTAGAGGGCGATGAGCGCAGGTGTAGAGGGGAAGAAAGAAAGGATATCGAAAGAGGTATTAATATGACTTTTATTAACGAATATGGTTTAATTTACAGAAGATGTTTAAAATTTCTACCATTCGCCGCAATGCATACTTCACAACGTCGGCGCATGGATTCACGGACCCGTTCAAAATGGGCAGGTGTGCCACGAACACGTGCCACCACTTCCACGATTCTGGAAACGAGATCCATATCCGATGTGTTACGGGCGTCTCGTACATCATGGACTTCATATGTCTTCACAGATAGAAATCCAGGGGAGTCAGGTCGGGGGATCGCGGTGGCCATGCGACTGTTCCGCCTCTGCAAATCCAGCGATTAGGATATGTCCTATCGAGGTATTTTCGCACAGTGGGCATTTCCATCCACAGCGCCATAACGTAATGCATATTGGCCAATTGTGCGTTACTAAACCGATTCATCCTTCTCCTGCAACGTCCTCGCCTGAAAATGAAACGCTTCCCACTCGTCCGTAACCCTGCTCCGCAGTTTGCATTTTCGAACACAAGTTCCTATGTAAATCTTGTTTATCATGATATGACAGACCAGCATGTTAAGTTTGTAAACGACCTTTTGAGACACCCTGTATATATACATAAGCGAAGATGTATAACTTCTTTGCATTTATAGAGTTGGGTTAAAAACATACTTGTTACAAGGTTTCACTTGTTTGCTAAGCGAACAAATTGTGAAATGACTTGCCATTATTAATGCTTTTTCAGGCTTTGTATACGAATTTACTTTTTAAATAATACGAATTACAATGCTACAGAGGTGGGGGTTGTGTATTATGATTTTAAGAGATGTTTAGGTGAGACATGGCCAAAAAGGGTTGGGAACAAATAGTCTAAAGCAGTGTTTCCCAACCTTTTATTGGCCATGCTCCACCAAAGCATCTGTAAAATCTTGATGCGCCCCCTCCCTGTCACACACTCTGTAACTTATATCTTTTATTATTAGAAAAGTGAACTCTATTCACATGGAGAAAGCCTAACAGATCTTTAAAAATAACTTATCTATTTCCTTATCAAAGAAGTGAATTTTCTGTCCGAAATGTGTTTTTAACATAACTCTATAAATGCAATGAGACCATACTTCTTCATCTTTATTCCGGAAAGCGTTTTGTTGGTCCTTGAAAACTTACCTCAGTGTTGAATACAAGTGAAAAGTTTGCATTTTTATCTTCACACATTTGGAATTAAAATTGATAGCGTTGGCACATTTTATGATTGATTTTAGTAAATCATTAAGAGTTGGTGGAAAAGTTTTGGATACTAAATTTTCCCTCTATGAACAATAGAATACAGAAGAAACATTTCAATATTATCAGTTTTAAGCAGCCAATTTTTCCCGATCATAACAAATTTTCTGTTTACCCTTTCCAATTATCGTCTGTTGACTGGCATGTATTATCTAATTTTGAAGTTTAAAATGTATATGGCATTATGTGCATTTATTTACTGTGTAGGAGGCTCGCTCCATACATATTTCCTTTCTAATTTGGGAGTTATCAATGTTATAAGATTGGTAGTAACTCGTTCAGATATTTCAAATATTTTTTAAGTAAAACATACCCAACACAGAACAGTTTTATCCTTAAGTATTTCTTATTGCAACATATAACAGAGGGGATAGAAATACAAGCTCATTCAATAATAAATTAAAAAAGTTGCAAAAAATTGTAAAACTTTTAAAGATGAAGGGAATAAACAAACCAGTGTCAAAATATTTTAAAAACTTAACTATATAATTATTCTGGTTTACATTTTATTTTGAACTTTTGATTGGGAATTGTTTTAAAATTCAACAAAAATCTTATTATTTTTTTTTTTGTGTTGCTTTTATTTTTAGTCTACAACATTACTTTTCAAAGAACATTGAAAGCCATTGGGTTAGTCACAAATTTGAAATTGCCCCCTTGTGGAACGTACGCCCCATGTTCGGAACTACTTGTCTAAAGGGACCGTCCTCTGTTATACAAGCATCCACAAGAAAGAAAACCATAAAATAAGAACCGGGAAAATTTTATACATTTTTCTTTCATATAAAGTGAGTTTATAATATGTTAAAAAATTCTGCATAATTTTTCTGATAACTAACTGCGCGTTCCAGAAACTTTTCATTATTAGATTTTAATTTTATTTTTTGAAATGTATGGATAAACCTTAATTTCTTTTATAACTTTATGAATATTAATACTATAATATACTTTTACTTTAGTATTAATCTTACTATTTTTAATAAAATAAAAACGTGGTGAAAAGCTAAACTTACGTAAATGAAACGAATAGACCATTATAAAAAAGGATAGGAACAGCGTAATGAGTTAAATATTAGATAAATACTATAATTCTCTACTTATTATTACAATTCAAAAATTACATAAAATAAACTTTTTTCCGAACTGCCTTGACTTAAGAAATTGAAATATGGTGTCAAAATTTGGGCGTTGCTATTTGAAAAGTGAAAGTTGGTGCACTTTTTAATATGTAGGCGAGTCCTATTTCGAAAATTGCATTCTTACTTAGAAAAAAGCAGTATTTCCAATCTAATTCTTGCATATCTCTGCAACAATTTGGTAATAAAATAGCATAGGGTGGTGCGTTTTTTTTTTGTTGTTTTTTAACCAGGGCTATTTTATAAAATATAATAAAATCTATAAACAAATACTACTGTCCAGCTCTTGGTTAAAAATAAATAAACAAATGGATTAAACTACATCCTTCTAAATTTGTGGAAAAACGAGGGCTTACATAAATCACTACTGCAGTTCTTGGAGAAGGAAAACTCCAGCATGTAGTTAAATCACATTATTTTTTAATAATAAGAACATGCTGAAAAGCTAAGCTTACGTAAATTAAACGAATAGACCATTATATAAAAAAAAGGATAGGAACAGCGTAATGAGTTAAAAGAGTTTATTCAATTCATACAAATGTTCTACGGGTCGTTCGCGCAAGATAATTTAGCTTCTGTGATGAAAGAATAGATTTGCTTTGGAGGAACCAAAAGAACGTGAACGGAGCTGGTCAGGTGTATCCTATGTTTCTTGCCATTCGAATTCCACAGACTTAACGGCGATCCTACGATGAAGAGAACTTTCCCATCTAAATAAACAGAGAGAGTGAGAAAAAGACTACATATGCAGGAGGTAAATAGTCATGAAAAATTATACTATTGAATCGTACTCATCAAATTACACAATTTTACAAACTCAAAATGTTGAGACATATTTATAAGGGGACTCGGTGTCCTTTGTCTTTTTTTTCTGTTATTTGAGTATTTTACAAGTTTACCTTTGTGATGTATTATTAAATTTTTTTTATGAAGGAAAGTGACGTAATCGGAAAAAAATGTAATTTTTGTGGTAAAATTTGAAATATTTATTATTGTTTGTAAATTTATGAAAATTCAAAACCCAAGCTTCTCCTACAATTTTGTACTTTACGCAGCATTTTCTTTCACTCCTTTCGGATAGGTATAGTGGCGGCTGCACAAACTATAACCTCATCGAGTTCCCGGCTTAAATTCCAGGATTGTATAGAACTCGATTAGCAGAGGCGTAGCATCAAGCGGGAGCAGGATCACTTTACTACCAGTAATTTTATATACTATATTTGGCCTTATTTAATTCATACCGTTTAAAGATTAAATAAGGCCAAATGTAGTATATAATTATACTGGTAGCGAAATGATCGCCCCCCCCCCCCCTTAAGACGCTACGCCACTGTCGATTAGCATATCAAAAGTAACTGGTCTGCCAAGTAAAAGCCTTGGTAAAACCAACTGCAACTCCAATTTTAATGGTTGATTGGTAGGTCCCCATTGAGTTTTCTAATGAAATTCTCGCATCAGATAGCATATTACGAGGGTTATTTTTTAAATGAGGTTCGTTTGTGATTGAGAGTGAGAATGATGGGCGATCGCTGCAGTGCGCACGCGCGTCTGCTCCCAGCATGCCTAGTTATTTTTTACTTTACCACAAATCCGACAGAAAAGCCGATGCTAGAGGTGATGATAAATTCAAGTTGAGAAATTTTCGTACAGAAAGAAATTTTTTGCTGTCTTATTTTGAATCTACTTTTTTTTTTTTTTTTCTCACTATGTAAAATAGATTCTCGTAATTTTTGTACAGAAAATAAAAATAGGCATAATTTAAGAATAAATTTAGTTTTGAGTAGTTTTTAATTTATAGTGAATTTTGTAACAGTAAAACTTCTATGTAATTTTCGAAAAATCCCCTTCTTGCAATGGGAACCGCTGGTCTAGCATATTTTAATTATGAAATAAACATATGTATTATTTAATGTATTTCCCTTGTTATTTTTACTTTTTTTTTTCAATGTAATTTCTAGCTAAAAATTGCATGCTCAAGGGAGCTTCTAAAAAGTCCTAGACGTTAGTTAAACAAGCTGTCGAGTGTGTTAAATCTGGTCGACTGGCATCATGCTAGCCCTCACTCAAGAATGTATGGTCAAGTCAAGTAAAATTATGTCATTAGAGTGACTGATAAATTCTATAAAATCGAATGATTATCTAGTAAAATGCTAAATGAAGTGTCTAATGATAATATTAAGTTTAACAGCTGTGTAATTGTTGAGTATGAGGGCGAATTTATCCAAATAATATGGTTACTATTAAAATAGATAAAGAAATAAAAGTAAGCACAATGGTAATAAGTGGTGACAAAAGTTTGGAAGTTACCAGAACGATGTGATAAAACATTTTATGAAGCGAATAAATATTAAAGACATAATTATTAACTTTCCAGTTTTATCAAATTAACTATAACCAGAAATTTTATAAATTAAAAGATTAAATCTTCCTTGTTCAAAATATATTTATTTGACTTGAAAAAAGCGGAAGGTTAGCAGATATGCATTAGCACAATTATTAAATTCTAAGAACAACTATACTTTCCAGAAATTCTCAAGTATAAAAAATTTATTTAATGAAATTGTTGTGTAGAAAATATTGTAATAAATATTCTTTTGGTAAAATTAATGTTGTGATGGTCATTCATTTGCTAATTTTTGTTTAATTATTCTTAAAGTTAAAAGGGTTAAAAGTATGAATGGTAAATAATTTAATATTTAACTATAATGCAGTATTAAGTAGTTAAAAAATTGATTACGATTAAATTAATAAAACTAGTCGTTGGGGGCCACCGTAATACTTACCCATCATGGATAAGCATAATATAAAATATGAAAATAACTCCAAAAATGATAATCATATTAACTAACAGTTTACTGCGTCGTATTAAGCGTCTCATTTCTAATTAAAATATATCTTTGAATTGAAATTTGAATGAAATACAGTGTCATGAAAAATCGAAGAGTGTGGAAATAGGATTACAAATATCTCGGCAACTCATTATCCGATCGACTTCATTCTTTATGAAAAATTTATGTTTTTATATTGTCTCTTATATTCTTATATTCTTATATTCTCTTATATTCTCTTATATTCTCTTATATTCGAAAAAAATTATATACCTTTTATCAGAACGAATATTTCGAGAGTCCGAAAAAAATAGTTCCGGATCATCGAGGTTATTGAAACTCAATAAGCTTCTTCTAATTATTACATGCTAAGTACATACCAAATTTCAAGTCTCTATCTCAATTTGTTCAGGAGATAGAGCGTTTACAGACACACAGAGACAGACGGACGGCAATTTTTTTTCTAAAGATATGTTTTTCGGAATCTCCAGTGTCTGAAACCTGTAAATCCGTAATTTTTTTAAATTTCTAAAACGATCACAAGACTTACCCTATACTATGTATGATGTGTATAGTTAATAAATGTGAATATATTTATGCAAAATATATGCAAATACTATTAATATTAGGACTCCTATAATTATAGGAGGTACTATGTGCAATTTGTTTATTAATAATACGCTAATTCACATCCTAAAATTGTTGAATTAATATGCGTTTGTCAGGGAAATTGCAGTGAATTCACCAAATTAGATACTTACCTTCCGCAAGTTCCATACAAGTACACGATTCATCGTATTCTAACTCTCCAAACTTCTTTATCACTTTGGGACTATCGATATAGAAGCTAACGTCTTGAATTATTTTGATTGTCTTCATGTTGTTTTCTCTTTTCATCACCTTTAAAGCTTAAAATAGAAGTAAATTGTTAATGATTCACGTAATTCATAACTGAACAAAAATAACTGAATTCCGTGATAAATTAAAAGAGTTGCTCATGGGAGAGGCTTTTCTCCCACAATTCTGAAACTACCTTCTCGCAGAATTTCGGATTTTTCAGTTTATTAGCTGTTCAGAGAGGCGCCCCCGCCCCACTCCCTTCAGTGTTGAATTCTAATGTTTTTCCCCAATGTTTGTTCCTGATGTATAATTGTGAAGTTTCGAAAAGCGGGAGGGTTTCTTCTCGGTAATTAATCAGGGATGAGATTTCTCCGACTTTTTGCATACCAGTATAATCTTAGAGAAAATGTTTGTTTATTTAATCGGAACATTCTGCAATTTAACATTTATCTTGTAGTTAATACTACATCTTAACTTTTCCCAACGGCTCAATTTAATACAAGACACTCTACTCACAAATAGACAGGGCGTAAAGTTGTCTGCAACTCGGAAGCCCCTTAACCGACATCAACTGTTCTGCAATTTAACAGGACAACATTTTCTCTAAGATTATACTGGTATGAAAAAAGTCGGAGAAATCTCATCCCTGATTAATACAATATAAAATTTAATATTTCTCGAAGATAGACATTTTGTTGTGTTAAGGAGGAATTTCCCTCCCGAGCTACCCTTTCGATTCATCAGAGATTCCCCCACCCTCGTAGAATTCCAAAATGTCCCTTCGAAAAAGCAGAAATCCTTCCAGAACTAAAGGACTAATCCCGATACCTTCCTATGGATTAGTACACAATTTCAGTAATTTTGGTCCAAATAATCATATACGATTAAGGGAGACTTCGATAAACCGATAGAAAATCGGTTATCCATAAAAGCACTATATGTAATCGTTTTCATAACTATGAGATTTTTTTAGGATAATATGTACTGGTTACTGGTAAATGGTACTGCAAAAAAAAATCCGGACAAAAAAAATTAAAACATAACCTTCTTTTCTTACATATTTTATGACATTTCAGACAAACAAAAAACACGTACTGAAAAGCTTTTAACTCTTAATTGCATAGTGATGTAAATTTCCATCACTTTTTATTTAGCTTTTAATAAATAAATCAACTTCTTCGCCACCACTATATTTATATAGAAATATTAATCCAGTAAATTTCCCGTGAACTATGTTGCTGAACAAAGTTAAAAATCTATCTTAAAATTTCTGGTGTCTAATATTTAATATATGTATAAAAAACACAATTGTAAAAGAAAAACTCATGCAAAGAAGGGTTAAGAACGATAACAGCAGTGGCTGATAGGATAGTATCTGGGGCAGTCTTTGTCTTCCTCAATATATTTGTTAAGTGTTTTGTGTTCGGATAGTAAAAAAATGTTTTGCCGCAAGATACACGAGTCTAAACAGTAACAACAAAAATAAACAAAATGTATGGAAAAAACAAAAGAGGTATAAGAGTGAATAGCTAATACTAATGCTTTTTGTTACTTACCAAATGCAGAATTGCAATAAACAGCTGTAAAATTTTCCGGAAAACTGTCACTGCAAATAGGGCAGTCGGGATAGTTAAAATCTGAAAAGCAGAATTCATTTTACAATTTTTAAACATATCATAACTCAAGAGTTAGAAAAACAAAAACTCCAAGCAGATGTACATGAGATAATGTATTTTATTTTATTTATTTATTTTGAGAAATTAAAGCATTTTACAATTAAAATTAATTAATAATTTATAATTAGAAAACACCGTTTTAACTATGTTTTTTGAGTTCAATTAATTGTATCAAAGCTTAAACATATGGAAATAGGAGGAGTTCAAACAAAGGCATTGTTTCTTTAAATTCACTGCCTTTTTTTATTCTGTAGGTAAATATATTTCTCCTCTTTCTCTTATTTTTTATGTATCATAAAAATAATTTTTTAATGGATTCAACTTATTTAACACCTCTTAACTGATTATTTTTAAAAACATAATAAACTAATTTAAGGACAAAAATATGGACGAAATAACACTATTTTCGAAAAGCAATCTTCGCCTTTTTTAATCGAAGATTTCTGTCATTTAGTGAAGCGAAGATTACAATTTAAAAAAATATATATATAATTTATCAGGGTTCGTACGGGTCCTGGAATTTTAAGACCAGGAAATTATTCAGTACCGGTATTTTCTTATGGATAATCTCTTCTTAAATAAGGTGAAATTTCGCACTTTTGAACTTGATATGTATTTTTATAAAAATATACTGGTATGTCGCCTGGAAAAGTAACGGTACCCGTACGAACCCTGATAAAGTGTCTTCAATCGAGTTTTCGACCATTTTATAGAATACCTTGGCTTCAGCTGAAATCAGCTGGATTCGAACACTAGACCTCATTTTTCGAAACTGGAAAGGTTAGCTCTGTGCCACTAACCCTTGACTACATCGCCGAAAACAAAATATATTTACCACTTATACTCTGTCGCATGTTCTTAGTGATTTTCTTTATAGAATCGGTAGCAAAATAATTGGAAAATGGTTTAAAACAGGATATATCTTTTATAGTCATTTTGAGTACTTACCAGTAACATATCTTCAAGAGAAACACATACATCTCCTAGAGGAGGCGTTCTAATACCGAAGAAAGGCGCAAAACAATGCCTCCAACCGGATGCAAAACGTCAGACCATAAAAAATTTCTAAAACGAGGCACGTCTTTCACCGATGTGTCAACCAATTGAAATACATCTAATAGCCGATTGCACGTAAGAGAATTAAGTGAAATATCTGTAATATTAGCCCCATCCTAAGAATTCTAGCAAAATCTAGAATTCTAGCACAATAGAGAATGTGCATGTGACGTCACGAAGCCGTAAAGAACGAACGGTAGGCAAAACTGGCAAAACATACGCATGCCTACTGTATAGTTAGCTGTGTTATGTGCTTATTATTCATATTTTTTAAATTAATTATTCATTAATTTTGCCTTTCTTAAATGCAGCGGATAGCCCAAGGTAGGTCCTGATGCACCTGAGGCTCGGATTTTTTATTTTTTGAGACCCCGGCCCCCTGGGGCCCCTTTAAGATTTTTGCCCTAAATTGTTAATAATTTACCCAATTTTTATCCGATCCTCATCGTTTTTGAGGACTTTTTTCCGTTTAGCTTTTACCCCCATTTCTACGTTCTAGTTATGACCCTGCCCGCCTAGGGCCTGGTACGGGGCCCGTTGAAGTTTTTGTTTCCTAAACTGATAATTACTTGTCCGCTTTTAATCCGATTTTCTTAGTTTTTGGGGCCTTTTCTTCATTTAATTTCTTTTATTTCCCCATTGCTACTTTCTAATTAGGACCCTTCATCTTAGGGCCCTGCTCAAAACTATCGGCTGGCCCCTTTTTGGGCCCCCCCCCCCCACTATAGTTCCCCTAAAAATCGTCCGATTCACTAACTTTTTTTTCCTAACAACTTAGAACTTCCAGCTACTACATGAAAAACAAAAACAAAAAAATTAGGTGAAGATCCGGGCCCCCTGGGTCCCTTGAAGTTTTTGCTCCCTAAATTGTTAATACCTTGTCCCCTTTTAATCCGATTTTCGTTTTTGGGGCCATTTCTCCATTTAACTTTTCCCCCATTTATTTCCCTCATTCCAGTTAGGAGCGTTCATCATAGGGCCCTGCTCAAAACTATCAGCTGGCCCCTCTTTGGGCCTCCTACTATATTTCTCCTAAAAATCGTCCGATTCACTAACTTTTTTTTTTCTAACAACTTAGAACTTCTAGCTACTACATAAACGACAAGAGAAAAAAAAAAAAAAAGGGAGAAGATCCGGGCCCCTCGAAGTTATTGTTCCCTAAATTGTTAATACCTTGTTTCCTTTTAATTCGATCTTCGTTTTTGGGGGCGTTTTCTCCATTTAGTTATTTCCCCATTTCTACATTCCAGGCCCGTTCATCTTAGGGCCCTGCTCAAAACTATCAGCGGCCCCTTTTGGGCCCCCTACTATAGCTCCCTTAAAAATCGTCCAATTCGCTAGCTTTTTCTTCTAATAACTTCTTAGCATTTCCAGCTACTACATGAATGACTAAAAATTTCTCGGACAAGATCCGGGCCCCTGGGCCCCTTACGTTACCCATAACTTCTTAATTATGATACGTATCGAATCCGTTTAAAGTTATTATTATTTCTAGGAAAAGGACCGAAAATTTATATATGACAGATTTTTGATATCATTAAAAATGGCCTCAAGTGGTTGGGGGTGGGGGGTGGGGGGGGGAGAGAGAATAAGAGTTTAAGAAGAAAAAAAAACATAACTTTGTCAATTCACAAGTTATCAAATCCGCTAATTTATTACAAATCCTCTTAATATTATCTACAACTTTTATATTGACAAGTTTTCTTATAAAAATTGTGTGCTCCGCCTACAGACACAGGTAGATTTCGAAGTGAGCGGTTCCAACTGCCGCATCATGGCAAAAAGGTCATTTCTTCTGCAATCCCAATAAATAGGCTGCCCCGGTCTGCATCTTCGAAATTTACCTGTGCCTGTAGGCCAAGCTGTCAAGGATATATTTTTTAAATATTAATCTTCTTTTTCGGCATCAACTTACGTTTACTCACCACAGTCGTAAATTAGAAATCGCGTTACTGTTAAAGATAAGGGGTTAAGTTTAGAAAGTGAGGGGGGGGAATGCATCCGTAAATTAAATATCGCGTTAATGTTAAAGGAAATTCGTTAAATTTACAGGGGTGCATATTCCACCGCCTGGGGACTCATCTTTTTATTGGGTTCTAAGGGCTCGATTTCAACAGGGTTTGGTTCATTCGACTCGATATTGAAAACTTGAGGGTTTTTTTTTTTTTCCTAAATTTATTATCACGGGCGCTAGTCAGTTCGTTATTAATAAATGTTTGGTTCGATTTTGAGTAACTGGATATCATCTTTTGCTACAAAATGTTATTTTTCACAAAAATATAACAAATTTTAGTAAAATAAATTTTATTTTTCACAAAATGCCCCCCCCCCCCCCAACCAAAAAAAAAAAAAAAAAACTGCATCGACACCTGATTAAATGCTTTTTAAATGGTAAGGTTTTTTCAAAAACATGGCATCTATTTTTTTTTTTTTTTTTAGATTAAATTATACAATTCTCTTTTACAAAAAAAAAAAAAAAAAAAAAAAAAAAAGAAAGAAAGAAAGAGTAAAATGTTTCTTAAAAAAATATCACCCTTAGTACTTCATTAAATGTTTCATATAAGTCAATTTTTTGTTTTGTCCTGTTTTTATACATATTATTACAATAGTAAAAATATTTTTTTTAAACCTAAGCAGTGTTTATTTAGTATAAATCATAGATTTCCTTGTCATAATACAACATGTTAAAATTATATAAAAGTGTTTCAGAAAATAAGCAGTTTTGATTTGAGAACACTCATAGGTATCATTTTAATCGATCATTTAATCTGAATATAACGAAATTTGTAAACATTTTCTGATTAGCTCAAGCAATAAAAAGTTACCATACAAACAAGAACAACTTGAACTACAAATAGAAAAAAAGTAAATAAAACGTTAACTTTACGACATAATTCAAAAAAAAAAAAAAAAAAAAAAAAAGAACTAAAATTTTTCTCCTACCAGCTACAAGTTGAAACGCTTCTTGAGCTCTTGAATTCTTCCCTGGAAACTTTTTTTAAATAAGTTTCAATATCTGATGAAGCAACCGATGGCCAAAAAGCCATATCTGCTTTCCAATCTGCACCCACAATAATATACGGATCATCTAAAATAATAACACTATTATTCGGTTTGAAAAATCTAAGCTTTGTTAAATAATCTTGATTAGCAACAGAATCTAAGTTCTGTGCATAATCTGATAAAAGAAAATTTATTTTTGAATAAATATGATCCATAAATTGAATGCAAAAATTTCGCTTTCTCATAGGAAACTGTAGGAAATAGCGCATTGAGCGGGAAATGTTTTGCCTACCGAAGAGGCGTGGTCTAGTGAGGAACCAGTTTGTTGACAAACATGCACATTCTCTATAGACCTTGAGGCGGTACTGGTTTAACAACAAGAACTTCGTTGTTTAACTTGCGTGTAGAATACAACAAAATGTAATAATACAGTAAAACCCCGATTATCCGAAAAGCATGGGACCAAAGGATTTTTGGTTAACCGGGATTCCATGGGAATTTTCGGATAGCCGGGAGGCTTCCTATATTTATTCTACCAGATGTTCCACTACTCACCCTTCTCACTCCCGCCCAGTCAGGTAACGCGTTCGTGCCTGTAGATGCAGCTAGATCTCCTAAACAGCAAGTGTCCATATTCTATGCGATTTCCTCTTCCTGTTTACACGTATTTTAATTTCCTCCAAACTTTATTTATGACTTTAATCTTTTGATTAGAGGGTTGGAACATATGTCGTCCCAGAAACTATTTCTTTATTCTATTCTCACCATATTTTCAATATCAATACCTGCCATATACTTATACCAAGATAATTTCAAGAGAAATCTACCACAAAGAAGTTCTTTTGTAAATTGTGAATATAAAAATAGTCGCCAGTCCAAGCCCGTAATCAAACGATTAGCACAAACGTATGTTTATAAGCATTCAATGCGTTGAAAAGAATTGATAATGGCACTTTAATATATTGAAGTGCTGGAAGATGCATCAGATTTGTTCTTGTTTTTAAGGCAGCATTGAAGCAATGCAAAGTTGAAAAAGAAAACATAACTTTTGTAAAGAAATGAAGTATTGTATGAGTCTATGCAATAAAATGCCTGCATTTACGCTATGCCCATATAAGTAAATTGACTCTTTAATTATTTCATAAACAACATGCTTGTATAAAAATCAATTTGTTCTTAAAAAAGAAAAAAAAGAGTTTTAAGGTGTTTCGGTTAAGCCGATTTTTGGTTAACCGGGATTCGGATAATCGGGGCTCTACTGTATTTTAAAGATTTTCAACTGGAGGAGGTAGAACTGAAGCTGGCATGTTTCCATCCAGCCCATAAGGAAAATACAAATCTTTAAGTAAGTGATCAGGGAGTTCTTCGTTATTCCAGTCTCCCACAGACATATTTTTGGATTCCGTCTGAAGCTCTGCTGTTTTAACAACAACAACAACAAAGTATGTTTGGAATGCGATTGCGTTTTAAATTTGATAGTCCTAACTTTACAGAATTCATCTTGAATCTTTTATCTCATATGATTGAAATATTGATTTTATGGCAATGATGGCATAGTTTGAATGTAAGTTATTCTCCTAAATATTTTATAAATTATTGATAATCCTAACTGTGAAATTTATATGAAAATGACTACTTGAGTTCTTCCCATAATTTCTGAACTGCTTCACCACTTCAATCAACAACCTTTTTTTAAGCACAAAGTCAGGGAAGTAACGCTGATGAACACTTTAATGAACGTTTTAATTCTAATGTCATATAGGCTATAATCAATTTGAATCAATAAACTGCTTTATAATTATTAAGCTACCAAAAGGACGAAAATGAAAAAAATATGCTATAAACTTTGAACTGGCACTGATAAGAGGAGTAGGAAGCTGATAAGAGGAATTTCGTAATTTAATTCAGATTTGTATGTAGAATAAGGACTGCCAAATGGTTCGTTATTTAAATACCCCTTTTTAAAAATAAAAATCATTTTAGATTTTCCTTGCAAATTTTGTAGAAACTTATCCAGAAGTTTATTTCTATTACTAATAGTGTAGAAATCTACCACGAAAACTATTCTTCGGAAATACTAATATTCAAAATACGAACCATTTAAGAGCTCTATAGAATATAAAAAAAATATTTCACTTGCAAGAGGCAGAACATAATCAGGAATGTTTTATTACAGCCCATTGGGATAGAATAAATCATGCTTCTAGATCTACGGAAAATCAACATCTTCTTTCTTATCGACTTATTTGTGGCCTTCTGGGCTTTATTGCCACTAGGACAGACTTTTCACCAGTAAATTTTAATAGAAATTTTCGCCTTATTTAAACGCTTTATTCATGCCAAATTATCGGTTATGAATAAGGTAAAATATATTCTTTCGGTCCCGTTGATAATCACGTACTGGTCGTCTCGAATATTTCGAGTAAATGCAAGCTGTCGTGTAAATGATCGAGGATTTATTTGCTATTATTTCAGTCTGGTGGCATGAGTTGGTGTCACAGATATATTTTTGGCTTGTGTCTGAAACTACGCTGTATCCGGTAGTGTTATAATTTCTGGATGATCAGTGTCAAAAACTGATCAGTATCCGAAAATTCTGCAAACTTAAAGACATCGAGGGTATCATGTAATGATCCGTTTGACTTAAACAGTGGTAAATATGACAACGGCACCTTTCTCTAATGGAATCCTGTCTTAAACGGAAAAAGTGTCATGGAATACGTATCACAAAAGTTTCATAAGGAATACTATAGAACCCTGGTAAAACGGAAACATGTATAAAATGGAATTACTTTTGGCCGCAAGTGATTCCGTTTTCACAGATTTTACTGTATTTTAATCCTACTATATGTGACACAATTAACTAATGTTAAGATTATTAAGTCATCAGAAGGGTGCAAAAGAAAAAAAAAAGGTGCTATAGCAGGTTTGCCAGTTTGGCCTTTTTTTTATTTAGACTTTCCAAATTCATACCGGAAATTTCGTAATAGAATTTTTACTTTGAGAGGTTAGAAACTGGTCTCTCATTAAATAAAATAAAATTTACACCTATTAATTTCTGGTATGAATTCAAAATTCTGAATTTAAAAAAAGGTCAACCTGGAAACCCTGTGTTAGATATTGCGTCGGCACTGGTTTAATATGAAGAATTTCTTAAATTAGTTCTGGTTTGTGTGTAGAATACGGAAAAATGCATAGCTGCCAATCATCTGTATATTTTTATTTTGTGTTCAGCGGTCAAATAAAGATATTTTGGACCAGATTTTTTTTTAACCGTTTGAGTGCTATGAAGTGCGATAGCGCCGCAATGTATCTACGGATCAAACAAATTTTGTTTCAACCCAGAAATTTTATTCAATAATTGAAATCATTTAATTTTTATTCAACAGTTGAAGTAGTTACAGCGATCTAATGAGTTACATTTTATAAAATTTCTGGGTTGAAACACAATTGTTTGTTCCGCGGATTATAGGCTGAATTTTCAGCACTCAAACGGTTAACCCTTTGAGGGGCTGTGGTATATATTATATACCACCTAATTTTAATCCAAAGCCATTAAATAATAAGCCCAGTCAGATAAATGGGAAACTTTTCGCAAGTTGAAAATAGCGCCATCTAGCGGTTGGGAGTGCTGCATTCGGCACCAAGAATATTTTAATAAAATGTTGCCTCTAAAATTAAAGCTTAAAATAAGGAGTTCATATTTTCTAAGAAAGTCGTTTGTAAATTCCGGTGTCAGTCAGTAATTTCACATTTTACGAACAGAATTTGTCTGTGCCGGAAAGGGTTAATTGCACAGTGATGTAAATTTCCATCACTTTTTATTTAACTTTTAATAAATAAATCAACTTCTTCGCCACCACTATATTTATATAGTAATATTAATCCAGTAAATTTCAGCTTTAATGCAAAAGATCCCAATATTTAGCAAGCTTTTAAAGGAAGTGCAAAAATAAAAAATAGATAAAAATCGTATAAAATATCGATATAAATAAATCGTATCGTTTCTCTGCGACGCACTTCTGTTTAGTCCTCCTTCCGCAGCAGAGGTTTGGCGCTAGTGTGTCGCTAACAAATTTAACACTATCTGACTGGGCTTATTATTTAATGGCTTTGCTTTAATCCAATTCAAACCAGAAACTTTTAATTAAATTTACTTTTTGAACTTTGTCGGGAATAAGTTTAAAAATTGCTTTTCCTTCTTTTGAACTAAATTCTTTCTTGAATTCCGTTGAGAATTCAACGTTACAGGAACACAAGTGCTTGCCCCTGAAAGGGTTAATAAATGAAATGAAACAAATCCCACAAAGAAAGAAGAAAAACTGTATTGAATAAATTTTTTAGTTCGAAATTTGTCTATTTGACTTGGAAAAAAAATTGGAAGATTGGAAGCTGTGATTTAACTCTTTAACAGTTTTACCCGTACGTCGTAGCCGCACCAAATGAACTAGTCGCCTCCTCCTCCCCTAGGATTTGATATTCGGAAGGTGCGGTACAGCAATGGGGTAGTGTGAGTGTTTCACATTAGGCCTAGGACCCGGCTCCCTTTTGGGATTCCGGCAACGAAGCTGTGGCTCATTCTCGCTATCCGCCCAAGTGTGAACCTAGTGGCCCTTTTATAAGGTGCCACTAATGTCGCTTCGACCGATGTCATCAACCCACTTGGGAAAGAGAGTTTGAAGTGCAGGTAGGCGTACGCCCCCGCTTCGCTCTCCGGCCGAAGAGCATCACCTAGAGGGTCCCCGGGTAAACTGGAACCCTCCTGGTCGTGTCTCGCATGGGCTCTTCAAGAGCCTGGATTCGGCGGATGATGCACGACTGCCTTCGGCAGCCGTGACCTCTGTCTTACCCGTACGTCGTTACGTGCAATAAGAGTTTGCTTGTTTCGTTACTCAAATCTTTTGGATACTGCTAATCTTTATCTGCAATTGTCCCTTCATTTAATGACAGAAATTTGTCGTTTAATTAGGCGAATATTTTAGTTGGAAAAAGGAATGTTTTACTCCTATTTTTAATTTATTGTGTCAAAAAAAAATTGTTAAGTGATTAAAATGTAATTTTTTAATATTTTTCACCTGGAGGAGGTAGAACCGACACCGGCATATTTTCTTCCAGACCATCGGGAAAATCCAAATCATGACTGGATATATCTACAAAAACTGAATGCTGTGGAAAATCAGCATCTTCTTTTGCATCGACGTTATTTGCAGTCTCTACTATTTCGAGTGGATACAAGCTGTCGTTTAAGACATCAGGAATTTCTTCGCTATTCCAGTCTGTTGTCGCTGACATATGTTTGGCTTTTGTCTGAACGTCCGCTGTATTCGAGGGCGTTATAACTTCTGGATGGTCAGCGTTTGATGCATCCGTAAATTCTCCAAGCTCAGAGGCATCATCATATAATAATGGTTCGCTTGGCTGAGACACAGGAAATCGAGGAAGATCAGGCATAAATGTAGTATTGCAAGACGATGGGATGGAATATTCTTTGATCACTTGACGATCTGAAAGATATATAGCAAGAAATATAACTTAAAATAATTAAAAAACATGTTTTTAAGCAAAATTTAATATGATTTCAAACAAAAATAGGATTTCGTCCCCAGATTCTGTTCTAATGAAATACGACCCAGAAAAGTCTTGACGTGTGAATTCAAAATTCTGAATTTAAAAAAAGGCCAACCTGGAAACTCTGAGCTATAGATATTGCGTCGGGACTGATTTTGCAAGACGATGGGATCATTGTCTTTGATAATAAACTTGTGTGCTGTTTCAGCAAAATCGATTCGTTAGACATGTTATTTCAATCAAAACATAAAAGAATATTTTAACCCTCAAATATGCACGGCTTTGAAAATACACAAATATTGTATTGTCATCGAAAATGAATTGTGCAACATTGGAGCAAAACAATTCGTTAGACATGTTATTTCAATCAAAACATAAACAAATACTTCGTCCTAAAATATGCCTCTTAAAAAGTACGGCCTTGAAAGTAAGTATACACGAATACTGTATTGTCGTCGAAAATGAATTTGTGTGTAACATTTGAGATAAATCGGTTCGTTAGAAATTTTATTGCAATCAAAAGCGTAAAAAAATATTTTTGGACTGAAACATATCTCTAATGAAGTACGAACCTGAAAGTACACGGATATTGCATTGCCATCGAAAATTGAATTTGTTGCAACATTTGAGACAAATAGATTTTTTAGATATCAAACACGCAAACATTTTTTTTTTGCTCTGAAACGTGCCTCTAAAGAAGTACGATCTTGAATGTACACGAATCGCAGGATGATAGATAATAAATGGCTCTCTATACCTACATTTTAGGTGGGTCACCAAAAAATTTTAAACTTTAATCCCTTGAAAGGCACCGGTATATTATATATACCACTTAATTTTAATCCCAAAATGCCACAATGACACCAGCATTTTATAATCAAATTTTGAATTTATAAGGTACACGAGAAAAAGCTTTTACTTATTTTAAAATAAATTCGTTCGGGAATCCTGATGTCAATCAATCATTTCAATATTTTAGCTACAAGAATGCTTTGCACCTGGAGGGGTTAAGGTGTGGGTCGCGTAACAATAAAGTTTTGGAACAACTGATATAAGTGATATTGTCTTAAATTGACTGCAAAAGACTGATTTTTTTTACCTGGTTGATAGTAATCGTACAGTCGTATGATGGATGGCTTGATATCTTCTACTTCAAATTCACTCTTCACGTGGAATTCAAAACATCTTGCATCATTTGAAATCTGAAAGAATAACATAAGAGTTTTTATATTTTCATTTTACACAATGTGGTGTTTTTTCAGGTGTTATTCAGGCCGGTTTTACCATTAAGCAACTCTAGATGGCCGCCTACATTCAATTTTTTGTATGCATAGCTCTCTAGTATGGAGAATAAATAAATATAGCATTAATGTATTACTCTATATGCCAGATACAGGATATGCTATTGGATATTATTATGAAGTAATAAATAAATATTGTATTTATTTATTTCTTCATATATTTCGGATCGGCCAGAACACAAATGCAATAGTATTTGTGTTCTGGCATATCCGAGAAAACTCAAATCTTTTATCAAACATACTTATTATTTCGCGCATCACATAGGTAAAATTAACACATTTGCAGGATTAGCGTATATATGCGAAGAATGTTTCTGGTCTGTATCACCAAAAGCACATATCGTCGCTTCCATGTGAAAAAATGCATTTTTCATTACTTTTAAAAATGGGTCTATTGTCACCATTAATTTTTCATAGTATTCTTCACCAGGGTTGCCAGTTTTTCCTCCTTTTTCATTCGGAAATTCCGAATCTATACCAGAATTTTCAAATGGAAATTTTTGCTTTATTTAATGACAGATATTTCATGATTACTTAAAAGTACAAGGCTTACAAAATGGTCCGCTTTTTGAATACCGGTATTTTCTTAGAAAAATTTTATTTTTAGATTTTTCTTACAAATTTTGAAAAATCCGCCTTCGGAGGTAAATTTTTGCGGAATTGTAGAAACTACCATGAAATTTTTTGTTAAAAATATTGGTATTCAGTTGGCGAACAATTTGGGTGCCCTGAAAGTAGAAAAAAAATTCTGAAGATTTCCGATATGAATTCGTCATCTCTGAATTAAAAGCAAGACTAAACTGTCAACCCTGTTCCAGACATAAATTTTATTAGTATTTTTACTACACGAAGAATACTAATAAAATTTAGTGGTGGAAATCAAGCCATTTTTAAAAGAAATGAAAAATGTACAGGGTGTTCCGTTAAAGGGGTCCAATATTAATAGGGGTAATAGAGGAGATCACATGGAGCATAAATCAGTATATAAAGCCTGGTCGGATCTCAATAGTTTTCAAGTTACAGCAAATAGAATGAAAATTCGGAAAATTGTAAAAGAACCCTCATTGCTAAACTATCGATAATGCTACATAAAAACGAAGCACATATTTAGAAAGAGCAGAAAAAAACCTACAAAATGACATCAATTGTATTAAAATAGCAATATTTATTGACGAGTTACAAGCCCTGAAACAGTGAAAAAAGTACGAAATCCAATATACATCAAAATAGTTAATCGTTAATTCCAAAAAGACAACTCTAGCTACAACAAGGAAAATGTAGTAAAATTTGGTCCATTCCGAAAACTTTCGAAAAAGCTTACAATGAACCATATCGGTTTAATTGTGTGAGAGATATTAATCAGTTTCTTAGTTACAACTCCGCTTTCTTTGACACTAGCAAAGGTTAAACTCCGCCCATCACGATTGGAAACACCGCCTTTTTAATTACTCTCAACTATACATTTTCGATCATGCTTCTTCTGAGATGCAACATTTTTAATTATTCAAGAGTTGAATGAACCAAAATAACTTTACAATAATAGTCTACATTTTAAAGTGGTCTTTTATTGATATAAAGCTTAAGTTAAATTCCTTAAAATTAAACTGGTGGTGAAAATTCGGAAATAATTAAAAATATTGCGATTTGTAACTATGCAAGAAGTTTCAGTACATGTTTTACATGGACAATTATTGTATGTAAATGTGCATCATAATTTATGATAGGAAATAATAATAACAAATTGCATAATAATTTTATTAATTATAAATTTAAAAAAGACACTAAATTTTAAATTAATTCATACAAACTTTGTAATTTACAATTTGAGTACACCACAGTCTGTGACTTACAAAATACTGTGCCAAAAAGTGTTGAAAATAAAAGAAAAATGACAAATAAAGAATTACATTCCACGTACTTTATGACATATGTGAAGCATAGTCTTCTGGCCTGCGCTGCACAGTTCAATGTCGGAAGGCAGACGAACGGACATTATTATAATAGGTGTTCGAAGTTGCGCCCATTAACAGAATCGCACAGCCGACAGCGACGTCGTAAAGATTGGCGAACACGCCGAAAAACTCCGACGGAGTTGGGAATGTCTCCTGCAGCGACAACGATTCGCGCTAGTAAATCCTCCTCCACAGGCGTTTCATACACCAGCGATTTAAGGTGTCCCCAAACAAAAAAGTCTAACGGATTGAGGTCTGGAGAGCGTGCAGGCCAAGCAACAGGTCCACTGCGTCCAATCCATTTCCCAGGATATGTTGAATTGAGGTGATTGCGAACACCTATGAAAAAATGTGCCGGTGCGCCATCGTGCATAAACTACATATTGTGGCGCAATGTTGCTGGCACATTTTGCAGTAACTGCGGTAAGATATCCCGTAGGAAAACCAAGTACGTACTGCCATTGAGTACATCTGGGAGTAAATATGGTCCTATGAGATAATCGCCGAGGACACTTGCCCATATGTTCACACTGAACTTTTGTTGTGCGTTCAACGGGAAAACAGTGTTCGGATTTGTATATGACCATGTGTGCATATTGTGCGTGTTTACCACGCCCTCTCTCGTAAATGTTGCTTCATCAGTAAATAAAATATTTTCCAGAAATTGTGGATTATTTTTGTTACATTAAGCAACCAGCGTACGAATTCTGTCCGCTGAGCACAATCTGTTACTGATAACAGTTGTACCCGCTGCACATGAAAGGGGTGCATGTTTTCTGCACGCAGAACACGCCACACACTTTGGTGAGAAACACCGACTTCAGACGCAGCAGCTCGTGTACTCGTGGAGGGGTTATCTTTAAAAATATTCAGTACATCTTCTTCCATTGCAGGTGTTCGTACATGTCGAGGTTTCCCTGCATCAATGCTTGCTGTATTAAACGATCCAGTCTCCCGTAATCGTCTATCGATTTTTATGAAGAGTTTCGAACTTGGGAAACGTCTCCTTGGAAATTGCTCACGGTACATGCGCTGTGCTAGACATGCATTTCCATGAGCTTGCCCGTACATCAGATGCATGTCCGCATATTCTTCGTTAGAGTATTCCGGCATAATTATTATACATCAACTTACTACAATCCCACTTACAACAGCCTCCCTTTAACATAACGCCCACTGATGACTGCTGTTTTATTACACTTTTCTTCCTATACACATAGAAAATTTGCATAAAAAGTACTTCTTCTTCATCATCCTGAAAGTTCATGGAGGAAACGCAGCAGTCACGGAGTTTGCTTTAAGACAAGGCGAGAGCTGCACAATATGTCCTTCACTTGACCAGACTGAATAATGAAAGGGTATTGATAGAGGTTGATCAGAAATGTATAATTGAAAGATATTAAAACGGGGTGTTTACAATCGTCATGGGTGGAGTTTCGCTCTTTCGAGCGTTCAACAATACAGAGTTGTAACTAGGAAACTGCTTGATTTCTCCCATACAATTAAACTGATATGGTTTATTGTCAGCTTCTTCGAAAGCTTTCGGAATGGACCAAATTTTATAACATTTTCCTTGATGTAGGTAGAGTTGCATTTTTGGAATTAACGATTAACTATTTTGCTAAATATTTGATTTTGTATTTTTTCACTGTTTCAGAGCTTGTAACTCGCCATTAATTCTCAATATTCTAAAACAACTTATGTCATTTCGTAGGATTTTTTCTGCTCTTTCTAAATATGTGCTTCGTTTTTATGTAGCATTATCGATAGTTTAGCAATGAGGGTTTTTTTACAAATTTCCGATTTTTCATTCTATTTGCTGTAACTTGAAAATTATTGAGATCCGGCCAGGCATTATATACTGATTTATGCTCCGTGTGATCTCCTCTATTACCCCTATTAATATTGGACCCCTTTAACGGAACACCCTGTATATTTTCATATTCGATAGTTTGACATGGTAGCGATGATGTACACATTTTTTTTAAAGATTCTAACCAGAAATCATTTGTAGGTAGTTAGTAAATCTCAAATCTATGGGGGCGTGTCCGACAGTTTTACACATAAATTAGCTTTGTACTTAAATTGTTAAAGCCCAAACATTGAAATTAAGTATTTTTATGTTTACCCGACATTAATCTATCATAATAAATGTTGGACACAATGACTTACTAAAATGTCAGTTTCATAACTAAAAATGAGAATTTTCATGTGTCGCAGCAGAAATGTGATATATTTTATAAAGGATGAAAATGACTATTTAAAAAAATCGATGCTGCTTTATTACGGTAGATAAATGTTCGGTAAACATAAAAATGTAAAATTTAAAAGTTTGGGCTTTCAGCAATTTAAGTACAAAGCTAAGTTATGCGTAAAAATTGTCAGACATGCCCCTATGGATTTGCATGTATGAACAATGTATTGAGCAAAATAAAATTATGGCTATTTTGTGTAAGCCATTTGGTTTTTTGTTTTTCATGGTGCGTTTTGAACTATTTTCATTTGGATACAATTAAAAAAACATTTTTGTTGTCCAGGACCAATTTTTCACTTTTCCAAATGCAGCAAAAGCATTAATTCCTTTATCAGAGCTTTATCTTCAAGAGTAAGGTAAGTTTTTCCTAAAAGTTGAATACACGAATATTTCTTAATACTAAGAATTTTTTCTTTTATGAAAATGCTTCTGATTTGAAGATAGTGTCATTAGATTTTGTCAAATGATATTTTAGAAATTATTATTACCTCTTCAAAGTATAAATTCACAACATTTTCGTCGATTTCGTGCCGCATCAGCTGTACCTCATCGTCGTTTTCCAGCTAAAATATACAAGGAAATTTCTATTAATTCCAACGTGAAAAGTAGAATAATATCTTTCACTAATGTTAAAACTCAAAGAAACATCTTATACTCAAATCTAAGCTTACTACCTCTGACACAATCTCAAATTAATTTTCGTCTGTACATGTCCACATTTTTCTGATATCCACATTCAGGTTCTTAGAAATCGAACGGATTATTACATATTATTATTTTTTAATTTTCTATAAAAATAAAACAACTTAAAAAATATAGTAAAATTTTTGTTTTTAAAAACTGTTTTTCACAATATATAAATCAAGGAGGTGCCTGAGATTTATTGGTAAATCAAAATTATTCGACTATTTTTTTTAGACCGCTGACCAGGCCCCTACCTTCCGGGCTATTGCCCAGCTGAGCGGTTTAAAGCATGGAAACGAGGCAAAGTTTCGCCTGATCACCGCATGACGGCTATCTATCTATTTGATTAGCTTTTCGGCGATCGTGGTTGCAGTGTTTTTCTTGTTGCCTTCGTTTCTTTTTCTGGGTTGGCCGATTGTTAATTAATGTTTTGCTGGGTCAATCAGGCACTGTACGGAGAAGCTATGCCATGATGGACGGATATTAGATATTAGATATTTCTTAGACAAATGTGTGGTGTAGGCTTAATTGCGGGGATAATTTAGAAAAAAAGAGGGGGAAATTAATTTTTTAATTAAAAAAAAAAAAAAAAAAAGAAAAAAAGGAGGGATTCCGCAAAATGCCACGTTGCACCAGGAACATGGGTAATTGGATATGACGAGGAAACTCTTTCAAGTGAGAATTTCCGATTTTAGTGAAAATATTTCTGGCACAAGCTTCAGTTATGAATAGTATTTTAGGCATACATTTTCTTTTGAATTTCAGCAGAAAAACCAGTAAAATTTGTCTAACTTTGATTCGGAATTTCCTTTGTGCCAAACTTATATCTGGCTTAGCGACTGTAGAATTATATTTCTTTATGTATGTTTATGTGTCACTGACAGCATCTGTTTTATAGAGCAAAGCAAAGTGCGTGAATAACTCTGACGTCATATTGGCGGCGGCAACGACTTGAACAATCCATTTCGTTTTATCGCAAATTTTTTAAC
Source organism: Maratus michaelseni (assembly GCA_963931845.1). NCBI lineage: Eukaryota > Metazoa > Arthropoda > Arachnida > Araneae > Salticidae > Maratus > Maratus michaelseni. The sequence goes on from OZ007590.1 coordinate 419,497,622, forward strand.
GTCTAAACATTAGACAATTTCAATTTTTACACAGCCGAATTAAAAAAGTAATTTCAAATACAATTTCTTTGAAAACTGTATCTCAATTTACTGATTTTTTATGTTTTTTAAATATTTTTCCACCAGGAGTTTTTTTTTTTTTTAAATCTATCTCAAAATTGAACTTGAAACCCAATTACGCAAGATTAACCCGTTTGCAAATAAAACAATGTAAATAATTCAGCATTTGTCCGTTGCCGTGTAATATTACGTAACTAAATTGCCAAAGGAAATTAAAATTTCACAAACAAATAACTAAATAAATAAAACGCGAATTTAACGGGCGTGAAATCAAACTACGCGCTTAAACACTGGAAAGTATGCTATATTTATATTTTGACATTTGAAGGCGATTGCTTTGAGACCTATAAGCTACAAGGTTGTTGTCTCGAACGATCTATATTTTTTATTCACAGATATACATACAGGACTTTGACAAATTACACAAATCTTCTTCTTTTTGAGGACGGGATAGACACAAGGAAGCAGAGAGCACTGAAGACACACGCATAATGACATCCGTGCCTTACCAGGATTTGAACCCAGGTTCTGATCGTGGTAGTCGCCTCCGCTACTAACCACGTTGCCGGGCCGGCTAGTTTGCTATAAATATAGAAATACAGTGGAACTCCAGATATACGTTACCTGAGTTGTACGTTTCCCTCAGTTATACGTTTCAACTCAGAGGTCCCGATCACTTGCCATTAAAAATTAGCTGATTTATACGTTTTGAATTACACATTTCCCTCAGTTATACGTTACGTTTTTGCGTCCCCGGACGAATTTATTTTTCATTTATCCTTTTAGAAACCGGAAACACTGACGACGCGGCCGAGGAGTCTGATTTGAAAGATCCCACTCAAACTTCAGAGCTGATGTGAAAGCTTCTGACGTAGTAAATCAGTTCGTCAGTAGTAAAAGCAATAACCATAAAGCGGCTGCATTATTAACAGAAATGCAAAATTTGCTGTTCAGTGTCGGCTCTGCCGAAAAGAAACAACCGAAGATTAGTGATTATTTCAACAAGATTCAATAAACTACTGAAATGTCTTTTGATAAATGATTTATATGCAACGATTTCTTTTAAGTACTCTATGTGTAATTAAAATAATTTTAATAAATCTTTTAAGATAAAATAAGTTCATGTGTACTTCTCTTATGTACTTTTTTTTCTTATCATTTCCATTTCCAAAAATTTATGTCATGGATGCAGTACTACTTAGGAAACTTCTGTTTTCAATATAAAAGGTAGCAAACACCTCAGCGGATCAAAGTTTTCAAGATATATTTTAAAAATTGTTCCGGTAAACAATTAATTGAGTTGTAAGTTTTACTGAGTTATACGTTTCGTTTGTCCGGTCCCGGGCAAAACGTATAACTGGAATTCCACTGTATTTCGCGGTTAACCGCTGGCATGCCGATAATACGAAAGTATCAGAACTGCTTTTCCGTGCAGTTGGTGGGCAGTTATAGAAATTACATTAAATGCAAAAAATCTATTAGATTTTTCAATGAAAAATTATTTTCTCTTACGTTCTGTTGTACACCATGCAAGTATACGGGCCTCTTAAACCCAGGTAGGCCGGGTTGGATTTTTTTTTTCAACTGTAACCAATTCAATTTATACAATTGCATCGACTTCTTTTTTTGTATTATTTAGTAAAAAGATATAACATAATAATCCAAGTATAGAAAGTAATACTAAAAAAAAAAAAAAAAAAAAAAGCTTTTTGTAGCTTAAACTGTATAATATTATTTTGATGCATTTTTTTTATGTCTACTATACTCTATACTGAGGGGAGGGGTATGTTTTGAGAAACACCTGAAGTTCAGTATAAACAAATTGGTGTAATTTTTTACACAGAAAGAACAAGTTCTGACTTGAAATAATTTCTTTATGACTAAGACTGCCTGAGAATTTTGTGCACATAGGAATGAAAATGATTTTTAATTATGCGAGGAATTTTTTTTTGTTCGCGGATGAAATAAATGAAAATAAAATGATCTTCTTTATACTAAAAGAGAAGGCAAAAGCAATCGTTAATTCTTTTTAAACTGCGTGTCTTGACCTGAAAACGTTACGAAATAAATTTTTAATAATTCTTAAACCCTTTTTTAAATTTAATAATAAAACAAGGAAAGACCTTGTTTTAAAAGTAGTATTCGAAAACTATCACTGACAGAATTCTTATTAGAAATGTTTGGTATCTCCGAAAACTTTCATGCTAAAAATAAATTGTATGAGTTGTAATTTTCCAACTGGACGAAAAATGTCCGGGACAGGATTCGAACATGGAATCTGTTGGCTGAAGATGCCAGTGCTATCGAATCTGGAAGACCTAATTCATCCAGATAACCTTATTGATCATAGCATCTGGTCTGATAGCTGAATCAACTCAACAGAATAAATAGCAGGCAATTTGGAACTCCAGTAAACGCTGAATACGTGATTACACCAGATTAATTTTAGCGCAATTATTCAAATTGGTAAAGAAATCATATGAGTTGTAATAACACAATTATTCAAATTGGTAAAGAAATCATACGAGTTGTAATAACACAATTATTCAAATTTTTAAAGAAATCATACGATTTGTAATAACACAATTATTCAAATTGGTAAAGAAATCATATGAGTTGTAATAACACAATTATTCAAATTGGTAAAACTAGGCTGCGCCGCCAGGTGCCTGAGGGGCTCCCGGCGCGCCTTCGACCATCCAAGTCCTGAGGGACTGTTAGCGCGCATGACCGTTTTTGTCTCTCCGTATGCACTTCGGCCCATTATTCAAATTGGTAAAGATATCATATGAGTTGTAACTTTCCAACTGGACGAAAAATTACAACTCATTATTTCTTTACCAATTTGAATAATTGTGTTAAAATTAATCTAATAAAAAGAAATTGATTTTGGCTCACAGTTATTATACTATGACATAAAACGATTGTTACCAGCAAAAGACTCCACTCATCAGCAATAAACCCAGATGGTAATTTCACTGACAGCACGGCCATGTTAGTTTGTTCTTTATGCACAGCGTATCTAAACATCAAAGACGGATGTTAAAAAGGCAAGTCTACATTATTCAAAAGGAGAAAGAAATGCAAAAGCTATAAAGAAAAAATGTGATGGAATGAGGATGAGGATATTAGAACTTGAAAAGAAAACTAGAAATTAATCACTCAGTAGGTGAGAGTATAATAATCTGTAATGTATCCGGAAAGCTCATTATGCCTTCCTTTGTGATTTTGTATCTTATTTCAAAATGATTTTGATTCTTTTTGTAATTTGGGTTAACATAAATAAGGTGTTCATAAAAAGAAGATACACCCAATGAGTAAATACAACATAACTCCACTTTTACGTTCCCAGAATTCACGTTATGCTATAAATTACACTTTTTCTTTACTTCCTTTGAAATATTTAAACAGGTCAGATTACCGCAAGGCAAACATTCCCCGGTATTTTATGACATTACCAACGGTATATTTTGGTTAAATTTGGGATTTAAAACAGTAGAAGCTCCTCCCTCTTCTGAAAGGCTTTCGGAAATTGGTTTCCTAGATCGGTTTCTCAAGTTAACGCATCAGTAAATAGTTTTCAATGCAAGGATTTAATATCAAATGTTTTACAATCTAAAAACATATGGACAACATGATATACGTAAATGCGTTTTCTGTAAGGTCGAAACCGCGTCCTTAGTCAGTGATGTTTAAAAAAAATAAAAACAAGATATCTCGTTTCTATTTCTTTTGGTAATGTGTTAACACATTCGCATCGTTATATTTTTTCTTTTTTTTTAATCTGAATTTTAAAACAATTGAAGCTCCTCCCTTTTCTTAAAAGCTTTTGTAAATAGTTTCCTAGATACTTTTCTCAAGTTTATGCATCAGTAAATATCATTCAATGTACGGATTTATTATAAAATGTCTTACAATATGAAAAAATATGGGCAACTTGATACAAATGTATTATCTCTAGGATAGAAGCCACGCCCTTAGTCAATAATGTTTTTTGAATAAAAACAAGAACTATCGTTTCCCGATGCGAATGTGTTAATATAGAAGTTTTTGAATCATTTAAACACAAAATTACTCTTATAAAATACTACTGGAAGTTTGTCTCAGCGGTAAAACATTAGAGGTCTACTGCAACCCGATTTTTCTCGCAATTTACACTTTTTCTGTTACCTCCCTTGAAAAGCGTAAAAGCGGTGTTCTGATGTAAGCAGTGGCGGCTTGTGAGTTATTTAAATAGGGGTTCACAATGTATAAATTTCAAAAATAAAATGATTTAATGTGCAGGTTGTAATTTCAAATACATTTGAGTTTTTAAAAGTTAAATTAAAAGAATGCAACTAAAAGAAATCACAAGCCCTTAGAAAAAAATGTAACAACTTACTTTTTATAAAAGAAAATCCTATAATCAAACAAATAAACATACAAACATTAACTAACTGAATATACCGGGTATCCCAAAAATGCTGATCGATTTTAAAATTCAATAACTTGCAAACGGTAACAGATATTTAAAAAAATTCCTGCAAGAGGGTTATGTATGATATCGGAGGTTTTTTTACTGTGATTCTTCATTTTAGTTCGAATTTCAAACAACAGATGGAGCTGGCAGCGATTGGCGCTCAGTCGAGGCCGAAAATGACGTCACTCAGCATTGATGCACCGCCCCCTGAATACTAGGCCTGCACACTGACAAAAATTGGGGCTGCCCAAGGCGTTTTTTTTTTTTTACGTACGGTCCCTCGAACTTTAACATCAATAATATCTAAAGGTTTTCTTTAACTTTTGTTTATCTCAGAAAAACTAGGCGAAGAAAACTTTTAGAAATTATTGGTGTTAAGTTCGAGGGATCGTTCAAACGCTGAAAAAAAAAATCCGCGCCATTTTTGTCAGTGTGCGGGACTAATATTCAGGAGGCGGTGCATCAATGCTGAGGGGCGTCAGTTTCCGCCTCGACTGAACGCCAATCGCTGTTAGCGCCATCTAATGTTTGAAATTCGAACTAAAATCAAGAATCACAGTAAAAAAACTCCTGACATCATACATAATCCTACTGCAAGAATTTTTTAAATATCTGTCACCATTTGCAAGTTATTGAATTTTAAAATCCATCAGTCATTTTTGGGACACCCAGTAGGAAACCAACGGAGATTCCTGATAAACAACAATCAAGAAAGAGACAGAGAAAAATGCCAGCTACCGCACACTGAAGGTTGAGCGATTGAAAAGATAAAGAGTGGCGTTTTTGCATCGCACTCCCTTCGCCGCTTTCATCTGCATAAACTGGTTTCGAAAGGAATTTCTTCGGTCGCACGTGCGATCCTGGAAAGACTTACCCCTTTCAATTGATATTTTTCGAAATTTACATTATTAGAGTAACGTTATGCCATGAACATATTTAAAAGAGTTGGAGGGGAGATGGGTTGAGTATTTAAACCCATCCTAGAAATTCACAAAATTACGGAAATGTGATAATTATTATTTTATTTAATTTGTTAATTTATTTCTCCGTTTTTCTTTGGGGGTTCACGTGCTCACGTGTCGCCACTGACTGTAAATAAAAAACAGTTTGCCACAGTAATCGTTTATTTCACATAACAAAGCAAATTCAACTGAGGCTTTATTTTTTGTAGAAGTAAAGCCATTAAGAAAACGTTGTGCTCCTTCATTGAACCTCATTTGTGTAAAAATTACCTCATACAAATACCTAAGCTGGGCAAGTTGCATTCATTGCTTCCTCGACGCCGGGCATTCACGTTCAGTTCCAGACCTCCCGTGTTTGAGACTTTCTCCACGTTGTACCGCAGAGAAAACTGCAAAAAAGAAGTAGTTTTGTAAAATACACTTATTATTGATAATTTAACGAAGCTTATAAATTAAATTAGCGAGTTAATAATTAATGTCAATAATTAAAACGTTTTATATACAGGGTGATCTATAAAAGTCACAGGAGAAATAAAAATTCAATAATTCGAAAAGTACATACATTAGCACGATGCTTCTGAAATCGTTTGCGGTGCATTTTATCGGTGTTACGAAATTTCAAACATAATGAGATTGATATGCATCACTGAGATGGACTACAACATGCATAACTGCCAACTTTTACGCTTTCCCCTACCACTAATTTTGTACAGAAAATTTTGCTTTGTTTAATTCTAATATTTCTATGTTTAAAGACAATTTTTTCTGTGTAAAAATAGTGGTAGGAAAAAAGCGTAAAAGTTGGCAGCTATGAACATGTTTTCTTTGTTGTATACAATAAGTAAGCATTTATAGTTCTTTTACAAAGACACACTTTTACATTATGATCTATGGGCAAAAACCGTTCGCAGTACATTCTAATGATGTTATGATATTTTAAACATAGTGAAATTTGAAAGGATTACTAAGATCTACCTCAAGATGTTTTCTATAGAATGTGGAGTTCATAGGTATATCGTTCACTTATAAAGACATACAAAAGAATTCGATTACAAGACTGCCTAAGATCGATAATTGCTAGAAGTGTGTTTTCCACTATGATATACGTTTTTGTACTGAATTTTGAGTGTATTAGGGGGTGTTTATAAATTCTATAGTTCTCATACAGAACTACACGAAAGAATTCGCACACATTACCGGATATGGACAGCAATCGCTAAAAATGGATTTTTACTGAATTGGGTGTTTTATAAATTGCTTTTTTAGATGTCTCATTTCACTGCATGGAAAAAGAAATTCCTTAACAATATTCTGTTAGTGTTGGAAAGTGTGCGTAAACTTTTTAAACTATGACAGTTCTCTGAATAGTACATACAGGGTGATTATAAAAAAACCATCCCGACATTTGGGCCCCTAACTATCATACCATTCACAGAAACTGAATGAAATTTTAGCAAAAGGTATTTTGAGGTATGCGCTCAAGAATGATATGGAAAACAACAGTGTCACTCAAACAGTTACGGTTACAGTGAGAAAATTTCGAAAAAGTCAAATGGCAACACCCAGTTTTTTGTATTGGAATATGATCTCCATTGTGAAAAACCCTAAATAGCGTTGGAACGGCAACTGTAGCATGAAAATCACCGGCGGTAGATAGGCTAAAAGTGAGGACAACCAATAAGGACAGAGAAGCAGCATAAAATAAAGCATTTTGTTGTGTTTTACAAATTTTCCACATGACCTCCTTCACACACGATGACACTTTGCATGCGGCTGATGGTGGATAGCACTACAGCACGTATCATGGCAATAGGACTCTCTGGAATCGCAGTTCTGATGGCATCTTTCAAATCAGATGCAGTTTGAGGGCGAAATTGATACACTTTGGATTTCAGATATCCCCACAGCCAGAAATCCATTAGTGTCAGATCAGGAGACCTTGGTGGCCACGGAAACGGGAAATGACGGGAGATAACTCTGCCACCAAACTGTTGAGTTAAAACACGTTTGACTGAAGACCCGACATGTGGAGGAGCGCCATCTTGCATCCACACAACTTCAGATAGAGCATTTTGCCGTTGCAATGCGGGAATCGCGTAATGAGTTAACATGTCCAGATAGCGAGCACTTGTTACTGTACACATTTGCAGATCACCAGCAGTAACCTCTTCAAAAAAGTAAGGGCCGAGGATGAACGTACTAGTTATACCACACCACACAGTCACCTTTTCCTCGTGTAATGGACGTGCATGCACATCATGTGGATTATTCTCTGCCCAGTGCACACAATTTTTTGAATTCACGTTACCAGTTAACGAGAAATGCGCCTCATCTGTCCACAGAATGCGTAAAGGCCAGCTGCTATCTTCATCGTACCAGATAAGGAATTGATTTGCAAAATCCAGTCGTAATTGATAGTCTCCCACTTCCAACATCTGGACACGCTGGAATCGATACGGAAACATGTTTAGAACAGAGCGCAGAATCTTGCGTACAGTTGAATTCGGCAGATCCAGAATACGTGAAACACCGCGTGCAGTTGCGGGACGAACTGTGCTTATCGTCTGATGGACTTCTGCAACAGCTTCCACAGGAACGGTAGGTCGTCCAGACCAAGGTTGATCGCATGTGCAACCAGTTTCTTCAAATTTATGAATCAAGTCCCGTACAGCTTTGACAGTGCACGGGCCTCGCCGTAATACATGGTTTCTGCGGTAAACACGCAATGTTTCTGCGGCATTTTGTCCATTCAGGTAATAAATCTTTACGATTTCCCCACGTTCTTTCCCTGAAAGTGGCATCTTGTTCGGAATGGAAGAAAGGAACATACGCGGCTCTCATTTCGCAGTGCCTTTTCTTTCACCTAGCGTGACGACGTCAGTCATGACTGTGTCTTACGTAGAACCCGAAAATTGAGTTTCTTGGTTTCTTCTTCTCGTTTTGTGGAGAACTAATCAGGCTGGGATATCAGCCAAAGAAACGGTGTGACGTGTGACGTAAATGAAACGAAAATTAATGCTCTGGTGCACTGCAAAGTCCTTTTTACTTTTCCCTTGCCTAGTTCCAGTGATTTTCATGCTACAGTGGCCGTTCCAACGCTATTTAGGGTTTTTTCACAATGGAGATCACATTCCAATTTATAAAACTGCGTGTTGCCATTTGATTTTTTCGAAATTTTCTCACTGTAACCGTAATTGTTTGAGTGACACTGTTGTTTTCCATATCATTCTTGAGCGCATACCTCAAAATACTTTTTGCCAAAATTTCATTCACTTTCTGTGAATGGTATGATAGTTAGGGGCCCAAGTTTCGGGATAGTTTTTTTAATAATCACCCTGTATATACTTGTTACACTTGTTTGGTTCTTCTATAGTCAGCATTACCCTCTTGCATACAATGCCTCACACAGTGCTTTAAAAATATAAGTTGCTCGTCCTATATACATTATATACATTTTTATATATTATGCATACAAAAAAAAATTACAGGCATTCAACTAATTGGGTTCAACAGTAGAAAGCAATGGAATATTTGAGATGGAAATAGATAAAATAATATCTGAGATAAGGAAAATTATAGGTAGTTCAAATTCCATATTTTACAGTGAGAATATAATTAGAAAAATCAGAAGATCTTTCTTTAATGCTTTGATAGAGATTATCAAGATCTAGGAGGGGGAACCGAAGCATTGACTATGAAAAAAAATGAAAGATAATAAAGTTCGTTCGACAGAAATGTACTACTAGATCAGAGCTGCTAGAATATCTCGAATTGAAAAAAAAGAAAAGAAAAGAAAAACACAGCAGTTTGAAAAAGTGTGAAAATACATAGAAGGATCATTAATAATACATACATTTTAAGATACAATATAATATGTATAACATGAAAATAGGTGTCAAAACTTTTAACAATAAACATAATCTTGAAAAATCACTGCTGCCATTTGAAAAAAACACAGCCCCTTTCTGTTATGTTTTATTATTGTCAACTTTAAGTTTTCTCTTTTTGATTTTTCAAGTTCTTTATTTATTAAAATAACCTCATTATTTATTGTTCAATATTTGTACACATATTATATCATTCTTAAAAAAAAATGTATATTATTATTGCGTGTTGAGAAGAGCTGCTCAACGTCTGGAACACATCATTTTTGGTTAATTTTCTTTCAATAGCTATTATTATTAGTAGTATAACCTAAAATGAATTGAAAACGGTTGATGCATGTCCCAAAATGAATAAAGAGTGATTGCCAAAAATTGTTATAGAATGGGAAGCACCTGGTAAAGTGAACAGATGGATGGTAAAGAAAAAATTGCGAGAAAGATTATAAAAGACCATGAGTGAAAGCAACATAAAAGTTAGAAAGAAAGATAAAATTGAGGAAATTTTTGGTCGAAGAGACTCTCAACACTAGAGAAAATTCTATTAAAAATTATAAAATTAATTGAACGGAATTCACTTAATGAATGTAAATCAAGCACTTACTTGTACAACAGCGCATCCGTCACCATATGCATCGATGTCTACTGTTGTCGGCAGATCAGTGATCTTTAACTGCTGGGTTACTAGTTTGTTGGTCTCGTCGATTTTAAAACCCTGTGTCATGTCGTCCGTTTCTACAGCTAATGCTATGTCTACAGGATTTTTTGATATATAAGACGCATATTTTGCTAATGCTTGAAGTGCTACGACTGTGTCCTTCAAAATAAAAATAATAAAAACGTTAAATAATAACTTGAAAGTAGAATGGACAATTTTCAATCAGGAACTAATAAAGCTTAAAATCAGTGTAGCAAAATATACTCTTCGATACTGGAATCGCAATATCAAGATATATATTATTAATATTCTAAATTTTTACCCATTTTATTTCCTATTTTTCAGCATAACATGTTTTTTCTTTTTTTCCGTTCTCAAATTCTAGTTGTTTTTACTTCATGTATGTTCTCTTTAACATCTCAAACCTCATTCCCATTTAGAATATTATATTTAATCTGTAAGCCTATTTTTAATTTTGATAGAAATGCTTCGGTGAGCTTTTCCCGTCTAAAGCAGGGCCATAAAGCAACAATTTTCTTCTACATAAGTAAAGAGATCTGGCACGCTTTCTGATTGGTTCAGAACTCTACCGCAATGCTTTATCGGGAATCTTGTAGTCCTACGTGCTACCAATAAAACCGCCTGTACAAACTAAAAGAGAAAATTATTACCCAATTTACCTGTAGAATATTTCCTTCTTTTTGATTCTTCCGGAAAATTTGTTTACCACCTTCTTATGTTATGACTAATAAAATCCATGTCAACTAATCTGACTTATTCTTCGTGGGAAATCTGCAATAGCATCACCATTTATTCGGATCGCGTGATATCGTGAATGACTGCTCTTTATAGCTTCGAACTGGCGATTCTAACACCAATCATCTTATAGCGAAGTACTATTTGAAATGAACAGCTCTCATTTTCCCATACATATATATATGTAAGGATTATTTTGGGGATGATTTGGGAGACTAATAATGGACATATACACAGAAATAATTAGAACTCGGGACCTCTTTGCGGATCGAACTCTTTTATTGGACGTTCTCTTGTACATTTTTAGTCGGGAGTTCGACCCCGTGAGCCATTTTCGGTCATATTTGAACTCTACATGGCCAAGGGTTTGGCTGACCGCTCAAATCTGCCAAAAATCTGTCCTCCTGGTTGTTGCATGCCAGTTTTAATTACAATTTAGGATATTTTCCAGCAGAGGGAGAAACTGTCAAACAGGGAGGCTCATTTAATTTAATTGGTCAATTAGCTTTTGATTGATGTCTGGGCTAGATCTTGCAGAGATCCCGGGTAATAGCTCATGCTGATCTAACCACAAAGAAAGGTGAATTATACAAACGTCAGCACTTTTTATCTTAACGAAAGTTCAATTTTGGAGTATGGAAGTAATAAGTGCTATGCTGCAAAAGAAACTTAACAGGGGAAAGTCGGATTTAAGCATTGGATTTAAAAGTTAGAAAAAATGTTTTGGGATTTTAAATTTTAAATTTTGAATTTTAATTTTGCATGTTAAAAAGGGTTTATTTTTATCCTTTCATATATATATATATACACATCTTGATTTTGCGATGAAATAAGACAAAATTTACTTTTCGGAAATAGTAATATTCATAATTAAGCACCCGTACGAACTCTGTTCTCTCATTATGTATTTAGGTACTGAAATAAATTTTAAGTTAGCCTTTTCTTTTTTTTCTTTTTGTTATACAGTTTTTAGCGACGGTTCTTTGAATAACGTTTACAGGATGATTCAGAACTCATGGTTCAAGTTTTAAGGAGTGGTCAAGCTTACTCGAGAATTTTTGTATAGGAAACGATCGTCGTAATCTATTTATTAGGTTAATACAACAGGGTGTCCCATACCACTCCGAACCCAAATTTTTGTTCACAACTTTAGCAATAATGAAAATATTTTAACAAAAGTTTCAACAGATTTACCTTGCTTTGTGTGAAATTCAGTGATAACACGAAAATTGCTGGAAATGTACATTATTTGGATCAGTGAGAATATATGTAATGTTAATTACATTGTTAAATATGACCTAAATTTCAGTGCTATTTGGATGTGGATGATTTCCATTTTACCATTTTTCTTGGTATCCTCACATTTTACAAAAAAGAAAGGGAACTCGGTTAAATATTTCATTACAGTACATTCATTATTTTTAAAGTTATGAAAAAAAATCGGGTTCGGATGAAGAATATACACCCTGTATTTTTGACTGAATAAATGGATTACGACTCTGGTTTGCTAAACAGAAATCGTTTCTTGTAGTGTGCTCTACCACTCTTTAAAGTTTACACCATGAGTTCTGAGTCACTATGTCAATAATACTGTACGGTATGTGTGAAATCACGTTTCACCTGTGTGGAAATAAAGCCTCCATCTGAATTTCTTTGGTGAGTAATCCAACGTACAACTGGAAGAACATTTTGTAAGGCTTTTGCTCCTTCCATTTCAAAGCGGGACAGCATGTAATAGCTTGCGATTTCTACAGCAACTGATTTTGAATTGCTGGATGGATCCCAGTACTTGAGATAATCTACAAAATGGATAAAAAACATTGTCAGTTGTATCGTATGATTCGAAACTGATGGGCCAACCTTTAAGTGGCTGTAGAACTCCATGAATCAACAGGTTTTGCTTTACAACAGATAGTCGAAAAAAAAAAAAAAAACGTTAAGTCACTAGAGGGTGTTTTTTCATCCCCGAAGAAAATTACTTTTTTCCTCACAGCGTACAGTTCTTAGGTAAGTGGTTTAGTACAAGTCCGAAATTGCAATTTTAGAGGAAAGTGAAAAACCATGTACGCCTGTTTTTGGTTTAACTGGGTAGAGGCTGTTTTGGTTAAAATCAGTGTATTTAACCGTGACATGTGTTTTGATATTGTAAAGTAATAATTGTTACTGTTTGGTTTTCTGCAGGGAGTACTGTAATATATATATAAAATAGCGAAAATTTCTTTCTTGTACTGTTATGATCTCTAGCTCAAACAGTTCGTTACCGTTCACTTTGACTTGTACTCTTTTAACCACGCATAGCTATCACATTTTTACTGTGAAATTAATGTGTAAATATACTGATTTGAGCAAAAACTGACTTGTACTATTAAGACCAAGTCATCTAAGACTTCATTTGTGAAATAATTTTTATACAATTTCTTGGTAATAAAAAAATGTTTATATTGAAAGAAATCACAGGAAAAAGTTAGAAAATTTAAAAATAACTTTTATTTATCCCCTTAACTGAAAGGCTGTGACGCATGGCTTCCCCTTTCCAAGTTTAACAATAATAAAATGAAAATAGTGAACTATACATACTTAATTTGGGGTTACGTAGGCACCGGGGTGTTACTTGGACTAAAAGAAACAAACACATGTTAATCAGTCCTCGGCCTACTATGTTGAAAGTATTGACATCATTCCGCTACAATAGCAGCCCCGGGACGAATTTAAAACATTTTATGTTTGGGTTCAAGTAACCCCAAGTTAAAATAGTTAAATGTCCATTCGAAAGAAAAACGAACTCAACTGCTTCACATATAAGAAAAAAATTTGCAGAAATAAAATTGCATCTGGATAAATTACAAATAGTGCAAAGTAAAGCACAAGTAAACGATTCAAATTATTTACAAAAAGGCTCCTAAAATGGTTGTACTTTCTCTTGTTAATAATCTTGGACTCTTTTTAATAATGAAAAAAAAAATTCTTAAAACTTTAAAATGATTAAAAATAAACTTAATTTAAACACTTCTGCGGTGGTAAATTTTTTTATACAAGTCTTTAGTTCTAACTCAGCTTCCTACTTAATCATACTGTTCAACAGATATCTTGCTTCTCATGAAATTAGTTCTAATTTTTATATTTTAAGGGAAAGAGTTAAAAAAAAATACGGCATGGAAAAATTTCCATCGTCCACACATTTTTAATAAAGAATGCTAATTTTAATACATTTTTAGACTGGACAATATGACACATGAATTTTTTGTCATTTGAATTTAGTAATACAATAAATGAATACTTACATAGCGGAAAAGTAAGATTACAACACTGAAAAGTTATAGTGTTGATTCTTTTTTAGAAAAATTAAAGAGAAATTTTACAAACGTAAATGAAATTTCATATGAACATTCGAAACAAAACAAAGAAAATTTAAAAAAAAAATTAAAATGTATAATAGAAAATTCCAAATCCATAAAAATTATATATATGTTTTGTTATAAGTTGAGAAATTTTGTTTTGTTTTCCAGGTAGAGTTTATAGAAAATATAATTTTCTTTTATTTTAACAAAAGAAACATGTAGATTCAATAAAGTGCTGAAAAACAGTGATTCCACATAATTTAACCCCTTAATCGTCGAGACCGATAAGAGTTGGCAACTTTAAAAAAAATTCAGATTGCCACCAGTTTTTAAAGAAGAAATATTCATCTTATTTAATGGCAGATAAAATAATGCGTGAATGAAGCCATTACACACACTATTTTAAAAAACTGGTGGAGACAAACAATCTGAATAAAAAAATAGTAGTCTACACGGGTTAAAGTTTTTCTTTTCGCAAGTATCGACGGTCTGAGCGGTGAGGGTCCAGATGCTCTTGATACCACTGATTTTATAAAATTTTCTTTGCCTTTTCTAATCGGAGAACTTTCGGCGATAATCAAACAGAAGAAAATTTTACGATATTGCTGGTATCAAAAGCATTTGGACCTCCCTCCCTGGCTATGGCACTGCAACTGTACGACGTTCTTAAAAGTTCAAACATTTCATAAATATTAATAATAATATTAATAATAAGTACAATTTTTCGTCATTTCAAACATTAGTGGTCCCTTTAAGACACCAGACCAGAAAGAGTTAAGGAGAAAATATTTAATAGATGCTTAATTACTTGTTTCACTAAATTCTAATAAAAATATTCTAGAACTAAATTAAAGATGTAAAACATGGGATACTAATTTACCTTTACTAATCGCTCTTTTGTTCAGTTCATCCATATATTTTGCATATGTAGCATTTTCTTTTGCCAGAGCACTGGCATAGGCAAAAAGCGATAACACGTAAACGCTCGGTTGACTTTCTGATTCCAAGCACTTCAAAGCATTTTTCACCACGAGAGTATATTGTTTTTCCATATCCGATTCTAACAGTGAGATAAGGACGTAGGCTGTAATGGGCGCTAGGGATTGTTCACCGCCTGAAACCAGGCCTCCCTATCAGAAAAGAGTTAAACACATCAAACGCCTTTTCAATTACAAATTAGACATTAAAAATAATAAAATACATTTTCATAAAAAGAAAATACAATTCCTTGCATATTGTGATCATGTGTATTTTTAATCAATTAATATCAGACAAGTTTTTATCTTTTCTTTGAAATGTAAAAACTTGGAATAAATGCGCGCAAGATCTTATATAGTATTTATATCAGTATTTATAGCATTTATATCATTTTTACAGTTTATATAGTTATGTAATAGATAATATGTATTTTTTATCTTTTACATAATTAGATGCAAAATACATGATATTACAACAGTGGAGAGGATATCACTCGAGCACGAAAACCTGTAGCGCAGGAAGAGGGAGGAGTGAAAATACCTTATAATTTGTGTGACGTAATAGACCTAATGCACAGGGGCGCAAAAATGTAGGCGCCAATGGGCTGATTCCCACCACTAAATTTTATTAGTATCCTTCGTCACATTTTATTAGTATACTTCGCCTAAATTTTATCAGTATTCTTATTAGGCGAAGAATACTAAAAATTTAGTGGTGGGAATCGGCCCATTGGAGCCTATATTTTTGCACCCCTGCTGATGCACGTGACGTCACATCCCACAGCTCGAGGCTAACGAAAAAGACAGGCTACCGCGGAGCATTCCACTTATTTTTTTTACAGACCGCTAGAGTGACGTGATGCTCTTTTCGTACACTTGCATTGGTGCATTAGAGCATCACGTGACTCCCGCGGTCTGTAAAAAACGATACACGTAAAGCACCGCGGTAGTCTTTCTCTTTCGTTAGCCTCGCCACAGCTGGTAGTATATTGATCCGTTATTACATACATTTTATCGCCAGAATGCCAGTATGCGCAGACGCAAATACCGCCAATAGACGATCTTTAGCCTCGACTCAGGTTACGTGCATAAATATTAACCGAAAGTTCGCAAATTTAGTGAATGTTCTCGAACAGACAACAACATTTTGAATTTATATTGCTTTATATTAAGTATATTCTGATGCAATAATGATTTTTTTTGGTGATATTTTTAACAAACATGCATTAATAACACAAACTTTATAGACTGCTATGCTAATATTCAAAAGTAAATACCACCAACAGCCGAATTTTTGCTTCGACCTCATATCGCTTGCAGAAGGTCCATTAATGGATGCCCACAAGAGTTCATGGATACTCTGTATATGGAATTAGTTACATACTCTGTTATTACTTACTTTCATTTCCTTGTTAAGTACTGTCCCTGACGGTATGAAACAGCCGTTTTCGAACTGTCTCTTCAGAATCCAAGATCTGGTCACGCTGACATCGCTTTCGTCCACGTTTATGAATCGTCTCGCTTGTCCGAAAGACCTGAGAACAAAAGCGGTGAGCCAGAGGCTCCCTTCTTTGTCTCTGGATCCGAAAGCACTGTAAGAACCATCCGAATGCTTGTATTGTAACTCACGCTGATATCCTAAAAGAGTGAATGTAAATGATTAATTTTTAACCTGGAGCAGTGGTTTCCAACGTGGAGCGTACGGGACAATTTTACTTTTATGGCGGACAATTCAACATTTGTAATTAACCCATTCCCTCTCACTTTATTTTTTCCCTTTTGGAAAAATAAACTTGTATCTTTCACATCAAAAACTTCCAAAATCCTCCCAAAATTGATCTGCGCATCCCTTTGCGCATGCTACCGCTTTTCAAAGCTTTTTGGCGCTGACATAATATTGTTTAAAGCTGTCAAACTCTATGGTCAGGTAATAAACAGGGCAAATCTAATTTGAATTATAATTTCATTTTGCTTAATTTAATTCTAATTAAAATTTAATTTAATTATCTAATTGACAATAAGAAATTACAAAGCAACTGCCAATAAAGATCGACTGATCTTTATATGACTCATCGACTGATCTTTATATCAGTGCTTAATAAGCACTGATAATAAATATTATTTATTATCAGTTAATAAATATTATTTATTATCAGTTAATAAATATTATTTATTATCAGTTAATAAATATGCTTTATTAATTATGTCAATAAAGATTGAAACAAAACTCTAAAAAAGCTAAAACATCATCAAGAACACAACCTAAAACCTTAAGATTACAAGATTTTTAGTAAATTTCTTAAGAGCTATGGTGCGGGCTTTATGCAGAGTATACAAATACACAGGGTGATTAAAAATGAATATCCCAACCTTGAAGAACTATATTTTCTGAACAATAAAATGTAGTGTTCCATTTCACACATCGGAGTGAGTGAGAAGTTAAGAAGTTTCATAAATGTAAAGTTTCGCTTTTTTGGCTAGAGATGGAGAGAGATATTTTGGAAGAGAGTTGTTTCCTACGCTCGAAGAAGAAATGGGGACTTCATCTTTCAACAGGACGTGGGATATTTTTCTTTAGGGATACATGAAAGATAAAGTGTTTTTTCCCGCCTCTACCAGCTGACACTGCTGAACTGAAAACGAGGATAACAGCAGCTAATGCAACTGCAGCTAATGCAACTGTAACACCCGACATGCTGAAAACCGTGTGGAATGAATTTTCAAACAGAATGGATGTCATTCGTGTTTTTGCTGGTGGTCACATGGAACATTTATAAATTTTTGCTATTAGTAATTTTACAACCTTCTTCTTTATGTCTTTTACACAAATGCATGTAGCTTCGATACCTTTGTTAATAAAGCCTTTCAAAGTTGGGATATTCATTTGTAATCACCCTCTACATTATGACAATAAATACAATTTAAATATTAAAAATCAGTTGTTGCACGGCGGTCAACTGGCGATAACGGGAAAGAGAAAGCTTGCTACCAGAGAAGTCTTCTAATGGTGGGAAATAATAATGGCTACTTAAGATTGATAAACACGAGAATCCGAAAATGCTTCTTGTGCTATTCATAGAGATATCTCAGTGTCCAAAAAATATCCACCTATTTTAAATGAAGTACTAAATTAAATTATAAAATATATCAATATTTTTTCCAATTTGATGTCAAATGTGAGAGTCTCTTCAAGAAAGTTTGTGAAGATAAAAATGCAGACCATATAACGCTTTTGTTTCATGCTGAGGTGAATTGGCAACGAACAACAAAACTCTGTTTGATATAAATGCAAAGATATATCACTTCGTAACATTTATAGAGTTACTTTAAAAACATATATCGGTCATAATGTAAACTTTTCAGTTAGCCAATTAACAAATTGTGAAAGGATCATTGTCCATTCTCTTTTAGTCTTCCCGTGTAAATGATAATTAACTTTTAAAAAAAAGTACATGTTATATAAAGATATCAAGACTTTACAGATGCTTAGTTGGGGCGCGACTAAAATAAGGCTGGTCAGGGGATGTACATCTTTTCACTTAAAAAATAACATTGAAGACACAAAAAATAACGATAGTAGTTGTAATCGTGATGGAATTGCAATAAACATTAGATTTCCACATTTGTTAAATAGGTAATAAGCAGGAAACAGAATACTCATTAATGTTTTATCAGACAATTTTTTCGTCAAAGTCATTTAGAATTATTATTTTGGATGCGAATTTTCATACAGTTTCATACTAGATTACATTTATTGTTCTAAATTTAAAAAATATTTCTTCTACTTTTCTGGATACCTAAAATAATATATAACTAGCAAAACATGCCGCTTTGGACGCGTAGTTGTTGAAATATGCCAAGTGGTATTTCTGTGCCTATTTTTATTAGAGGAAATTATACTACTATAGATAGTTAAAAAATTAGTAATTAAGCCACATTTTGAGTAAACGCCATTTCTATACTGCATTAGGCGAACATAAGACTTAAATTATCGTGAAAATCTAAAATGATTTCCAAATAATCGTAATTTAGAATGTATATTGGAAGTTTTCCACTCACTTAATTTTTAATTGGAAATTTCAAATTTTTTAGAAACCGTTCTTAGCGAGAATTTACATCTTAAAAGTACCCACCATATTAAATTCCAAACTTCTAGTTATCCAAGCTTCTATATAAACTATATCACAGGAAACACAATTTTGAACGTTTTTTTTTTGTTCTGTCCACTTTTAAATTTCGAAATTTTTAAAAACTGTTCTGTGGGGGCATTTACGTCTCTAAACTAACAGCCATGTCAAATTACAAGTTTCAATCCCTAACAATTTCTAATAAACCATAGTTTAGAATGTTTTTAGAACGTTTTCTGCTCCTTTCAATCCTTTTAAATTTCGAATTTTTAAGAAACCGTGTTTACCTTAAATGTAGCCATCATGATAAATTCCAAGCTTCTACACTGTTAAAAATTTGCAGCAAACTGTCCTGTCATTTGACCGTTTTTATAGAAAATTGTTACATAACCGTAATTTAATTCTATTCTGACAATATTATTGCCCATATTATGGTCAAAATAGAGTTAAATTACGATTATGTAACCATTTTCTGCAAAAACGGTCAAATGACTGGACAGTTTGCTGCAAATTTTTAACAGTGTAGTTATCTAAGCTTCTATATAAACTATATCACAGAAATCGCAATTTTAGAACTTTTTTTTTTGTTCTGCCCACTTTTAAATTTCGAAATTTTTAAAAACTGTTCCGTGAGGGCATTTACGTCTCTAAACTAACAGACATGTCAAATTACAAGTTTCAATCCCTAACAATTTCTAATAAACCATAGTTTAGAATGTTTTTAGAACATTTTCTGCTCCTTTCAACCCTTTTAAATTTCGAATTTTTAAGAAACCGTGTTTACCTTAAATATAGTCATCATGATAAATTCCAAGCTTCTAGTTATCTAAGCTTCTATATAAACTATATCACAGAAATCGCAATTTTAGAACGTTTTTTTTTTTTTTTTTTTTTTTTTTGTTCTGCCCACTTTTAAATTTCGAAATTTTTAAAAACTGTTCTGTGGGTGCATTTACGTCTCTAAAGTAATAGCCATGTCAAATTACAAGTTTCAATCCCTAACAATTTCAGATAAACCATAGTTTAGAATGTTTTTATAACGTTTTCAGCTCATTTCAACCCTTTTAAATTTCGAATTTTTTGGAAACCGTTTTTACCTTAAAAATAACCACCATGCCAAATTTCAAGTTTTTAGCCCCAGCAGCATCACAAAAATCGCAATTTTTAGAACGTTTTTTGCTTCTGTACCCTTTTAAATTTCGAATTTAGCCAAAACTGTTCGTTCATAGATTTTGGTTTAGACCCAGGGTTCGTACGTACGCCTGGAATTTTCAGGGTAATTACCAGTATTTTCTTATAGAAAAACTTGTGTTATACAATCACGCGATTACAAAAGGCAAGTTTTTCTATAAGAAAATACTGGTAATTTCCCCGAAAATTTCAGGAGTCCGTACGAACCCTGTAGACCAAAGTGCAGTAAAGTATCTCATGATGGTTAGTCTGATCTGATGGTTAATTTCCATAATGCAGGTCAAAAGTCAAATGGTACACCATTTTAGCAAATATGATTTGGTTCAAGAGTGATTTTTTAAACACTCTTGCGTATCCGTTTATAGATCTGAGCAAAGGAGTCTGTGACAGAATTGCGACTAATAAAAAATTAACGACTTAAGCGTATTTGTAACGAGTCGCTTCAAGTTATCGGGTTTTTCCTGATTGGATGTAATAACGCAGCGATCAACAGGATAAATTATGTCGAGCTAACAGTGCTGTCGTGTTACCGGGGCTCTATTTTAATAAGCACAAGCAGAGAAGACAAGGCTATGCTCGGTCAAAATTAGCTTTGAGTTCAAATATCATGACCCATGACCAAAATGACACACTAATCAAATTTTCTCGAACATTTGACCAAGCCTAATTGTCTTCTCTTGCCCGTAACCCATAGGAAATAAAATTTAGTCAAAATAGTCTGAGTCGTTTTTTAGATAAAGTTAGATTGACCCACAGTCACCCAAAAATGACCCACTAATCGAATTTTCTCGAACATGTGACCTAGCCCAATGATTTTCTGGCGCCCCAAAACGGTAGGATGTAAAATTTAGTCAAAATCGTTAGAGCCGTTTTTAAGATAAAATTTGCATATATATAGTATTAGAATATATGATCCATCAATCAGTTACAGAAGGAGTTTAAACATTATTTCAATACGTACCTGTTTTCATGTTATGCAAGCATTCTTCCTTAATATCATCGGTGAGCTTTTCCGTAGAAGTCAAATAGTCCAGGACAAATATGTTGGGAACGAACAGCACCATATTCTGTTCCCCGCACCCGAAGGGCATGTTGACTAGTCTCCTCAGACCTTTTATGGCTGGACCCATGACATCGCCTGAAATACTCTTTTCGTTAATTAGTGTATCCAAATATAAAGTTTTTAATCATACTAACCATCTGTGGTAGTCACTATGAATAAAATCTTAAAAAATAGATATACGCGGAAACTAGAAAAATCGGTGCTTGATTATGATTTTTGAGTGTTCAGGCACAGACTTGACATGTTTATACTATGTAGCAAAGTGAAATGATGTTTATATATGAGAAACTGCCAACTTTTACGCTTTTTTGTTACCACTAAAATTTAAGAGAAATATTTTACTTATTTAATCGGCAGATTTTGTTGATTATATAAAGCAAAATTTTCTACTAAATTTTAGTCGAAACAAAAAAGCGTAAAATTTGGCAACTATGTAATATGCATCTCTTATATACTTTTTAAATGTAATCATGTTTACATAATTTTAATGCTATAAGTAAGACACTATTTAAAAAAAAATAATAATAAACGGTCAGATTTATGTATATAGTAAAGGCTACATTTATAACAGCATTGAAACCGGAGTCAATGCATTTTAGGTACGACACTTAGTCAGCTTTTTAAAATGGTCAGCTTCAGCAGTAACATCAAGTCTGATTTGACTTGACTTAAGGCTGTTCTCAAATCCAAATTGATTGCTTTTTGACACATTCTTTCATTCATTTTTGTTTATAAATGTGTCAAATTGACATGAACTCTTGTTAATAAACTATGTAATTGAACTGTTCTTTTCAGTTGTTCGATAAAGGCAGAAGAATTTTCAGAAAATACAGTCAAAGTTGAAGCTTTGAACAGAATTTCCGGGTGTGACAGCTCAGCAAAATAAAACATGTGGGTAAGTGTGAACGAAGATCGCACAAAGGGTTTCGTTTAACCCTACAGTGCATAGTGTAGCCAATTGGCAACACTTTCTATTTAAATTAATCAAATCAAGTTCTTTGCAACCACTATATTTATACAGAAATATTAATCGTGTAAAAATAACATTAATATGCTACTAAATAAAATTAAAAATCTATCTTAAAATTTCTGGTGTCGAATTCATAATAATAGTATAAAAAAACACAATTCTAAAAGAAAAATTCATGTACTATAATGTATGAGTACGAGTTTTTAAAGGAATATAGGGTTAATATTCCTTTAAAAACTCTTTATCCTTTCTTTAATAAATCTAAATCATTAATTTATAATTATTAAATCCTTATACTTTATCAATGCACTTTATCAATAAGAACACAGATGCCATTAACTAGAACACCATTAAATTTAATATAAAAATGATTACAAGACAAAGCTATTTTTTTAATCAAATTAAAAATATTCAAGAACTGCTTTTCAGACAATTGTAACAGCATATGTTTGTATATCTTAAAAACATATTTAATTACATGATTTAATTTTAGCTAAAAAAAGAAACGAAATCCTTAAAATGGCAAAAAAAATTACAAAAATTTTGTAAAATCACGAATCACTATTAGATAATGAAATCTATTCCAGGAATTTTTTTTTTTCAAACTCCAAAGCCCAGCTTCGAATCAAGAACCTTTTAAACTGCAAGCAAATGCAGTTCTGTGCAGTCTGTCAGGCAGCACTGTGCCACCTAGCATGCACGAAAAAGTCTGAAATGAAGGGTCTATTTTAAAATCTAAATCGCAGAATTGTTCGAATGTCATTAAATCAATTGATGTAATTAAACTAATATAAGACTTTTTCAAAATGTTATGATTTGTCGTGTGATCGAAGGTATTCAATTATAAGTATTCAAAATTTCAAGTCTCTAACTTATACACAGTTTTCGAGAACGAACTCTGAGACAGACAGACAGAAGAGTGAGACGCATTTTCATCAATTGAACGAAACCCTAAAAACAATCGCTTATAACTGAAGATGTAATTCATTTATCGGAAAATGAAAGAAAAAACTGTACACAACACTTCAATAATCACGGCCTGCAAATATCATGGTTTTATGTTTAAAATGACTCAAAAAAGGCTTCAGGAAGCATCGCGTTGTTGAGCGCGGAAAAATATTTTTTAGAGAATCGTCTTAAAGCTTGCAAAAGCGATCATACTCTGAAGAAGAAAAATATTTTCATGATCTAGTATTCACATCTTCCATGCAGTATAACGTAAAACTATGTATATAACATAGTTCAATTAAAAAAAATATTAGCACACTTCAATTAAAAAATAAGGTATTTTTATAGGTGAACCAAAGGTGGTCATAGTTAATATTTGAGGATTTTTTTATAATTTTCTGGTTGGATGTGTGTGGCTGAATTTTTGTTTGCAAACTTTTACACTTATCTCTAATACATATCAAGTATACTTTTCTTTTTAAAATAAAATTTAATTACTTTTATATTACAATTTCAAAATTGTAGCTTGCGGGCCACCTATGGCGCATAGTGTTCCAAAGGTGGGCCACGTACTGAAATCACTTTTAAAATGTCGTGCAAAATACTCGGCAAACTATTTTGCTTACTATTATGTTCTGATGATACTTTCTTTCTTTTGATATCTTTCGAGTTTTACTTCTTAATCTTCTTATCTTATGACACGAAAAGACATTGAAGCATTTTTTGTGTACGGTAGTTCAGGTATTTTCTTCTGGGAGTTACTGACTTCTTTTGAGTGATCTCTGGTGTTAACAATAAATGGTAATAATTTTTTCAGGTATTTATGTAGAAATTTTGAAAATCACCCGTACTACACTGATTTCCACATTTGCTTTCTAAGGTGGCTACCTTGAGAACATGCGTGTGGTCGCCATTTTCCCGACGTAAAAGTATTAATCTGATAAATTTCTTAGAATTGAAGTAAATGTGGTTTAAGAGAAAGAAATAAGCTTCCAGAAAACGTATCCTAACTCAAAGTTCTAAGAACTTAAACATGTGTAAATTAAAATATCTTCTTACCTGGAAATTAGAACGACTACTCCTCAAAAATGAAATCATTGCATAAAATGTCGGAGAATCAAGGTGATCTCTTTAAATTCAGCCACGTGCACTGCAGATACATGATTGACAATGCAGCACCACCATTTTGTGATTAAAAAATAAATTTATTCTACATTAAAAACAGGTGTTCATTTGTTAATGTCTGTAAATTTACTATTTACTGTCCATTTTACCAATTTTCATTCAGACATTATTTAAAAAACATGGTCAAAAATTTTCACTAAAAAGTCCCCCATTTAAAAAATGTAAAAACAGTTTCGAATAAAAAATCTTCGCCACTCCACAAAAGCGCTTTCGCCCTAGCTAGACCATCATCAGTTGTGATCTTCAATTCTCTGCCTCTCCGCTATATATACGACTGCTAGTTGAAGAGCTCCCCCTATCGGTCTCCCCTCTTCCAACATTTTTTTCCATCGGCAATCAATCAATCAATCAATGAACCATATCATTGCATGCGTCTTTGGATGCATGCATCCAAAGATGCATGCAATGATATGGTTCATTCATTGATTGATTGCCGCTGAAAAAAAAATGTTGGAAGAAATGCATCCAAAGACGCATGCAATGATATGGTTCATTCATTGATTGATTGCCGATGGAAAAAAATGTTGGAAGAAATGCATCCAAAGACGCATGCAATGATATGGTTCATTCATTGATTGATTGCCACTGGAAAAAAATGTTGGAAGAGGGGGAGACCGATAGGGGCAGCTCTTCAACCAGCAGTCGTATATATAGCGGAGAGGCAGAGAATTGAAGAACACAACTGATGATTCTCTAGCTAGTGCGAAAGCGCTTTTGTGGAGTGGTGAAGATTTTTTATTCGAAACTGTTTTTACATTTTTTAAATGGGGGACGTTTTTAGTGAAAATTTTTGATCATGTTTTAAAAATAATGTCTGAATAAAAATTGGTAAAAGGGACAATAAATAGTAAAATAATTCTACTTTTGAGGGGTGAACTACCTTAGGAACACTGGCCACCTTTGGTTCATCCACTTTATATATCTTCATATTTAGGATCTCCTAAATTTTGGAACACTCGGGCCTGTGCCCCGTGTGTCCATGCCTTAATCTGGCTCCGAGAAAAGTAGCTTTACAAGTAGTAGACCATATTTACCCGTTATTGTCATATAGGCGCGTGCAGAATCCATGATCACGTCATCCGGAACTAGTAAAGGAATTTCAGTAGCAAATGATCCGTTTGTGCCTATACCAAAACAAGTGCAAATTAATAATTAGTCACACTTTTACATTAATAAAAAATCGCATACAGTTATGATCAGAGCAAAAATTTAGTCGAAAAAAATTATAAAATATAATTTTAGTTTAGTGCAATGCTCATGAAATTTGGAGGTTACTTAAGGTTTTTGAATAGTTTACAAACTACAGAGCTTTCGCATGAGCAGTTTGCAAGAAAAAGCAGCAAGAACAGCATTTTCAGTTATCCACATTAAAATTTTCTTTCACTATCCAAGTTTCACTATCCTATTTTTCAGTTTTTTTCAAATCTCTGTATAAATATTTTATTAACATTTGCACAAGTAATACTTTGTCGAAGATATTTCCGTGAAATTTTTTAATAGTATAATAATATTAAAAATGTTTTTATACTATCACACAACCATCACCACATTTTTGGTCTAATAGTGATTTAATATTGGTTTATTGTTTAATATATTATTTATTACTTCACACTGTTACAACTAAAAATGATAAGAAATTTCTATTTAATTTTTAAAACACAGAATTCGCAATTGCTTCGTTTATTCACAGAAATTTCCAAAATTGTTCTACAATTAGAAAAAAATGTGGTAGCAATGGGCGAACGTGGGCGAACGCTGTATTTAATAATATGATAGAGTAAAACCTGTATAAAATTATCCACAACAACTAACCCTGTAATAAAATATCCAAAAGTATACGTTCCATTAACAACATTATAATTTACTAATTAATAATATAATACAGTCAAAACTGTGAAAACAGAACCTATCTATAACGGAATTGTTTCTTAAATTTTCATGGTCCCGACATAATCATATAATATACAATCGTACCTGCTAAGGCTGAAAATTATATAAAATAGAATTTTTTTCTAGTCCCGAGCGATTTCGTCTTAGAAAGATTTATTGTATCTAATTTCATAAAAATGAAGTTCAAATTTATAATTAAGTATAGTTAATAAAATAATCATGACGGTTAACACTTACTTTCTGGACAAACGAAGTAGTTGAACACATCTTCTTTTGGGAATCCTTCTGCCTAACAAAAACAAACTTAGAGACAGTGTCATTTTATATTTTAAAAATGGAAAATATTTAGAAATAGTTTAAACATTTTAACAATTTCCCACCCTATTTATTCGTAATGTATAAAAAATATATAAATTAATGTAAATCTAATCATTTTCGATGTTTGTTTAACAACTTATAAAAAATATCATTTGAACTATTGAAATCAACAGTATCCGAAAATAAAACATTTCTAAGAATACCCGTGATCAGTGACGCCTTGTGGGTTATTTAAACAATACTTAAATTGCGAAGATAAAAATTGCCGGTACGACTTAATGTATAGGTTAAAATACATTTGAGTTTTCAAAAGTTAAATTGTTAAATCAAAACAATGTAACTACAAAAAATAATACACTTAGAAAAAATGTAACATTTTACTTTTTATGAAGGAAGATCAACAAAAATTAACTAAATGAATATAGGAAACTAAAGGAGATTTCAGATATACAATTATCAAGAAAGAGACAGAAAAAAGGCCAGCTAACGCACACTGAAGGTTGTACGAATGAAACGATAGGAGAAGTTAGAGATCCTACATTAGAGTATGTAGGATCTCTAATGTAGGATCTCTAGGAAAGGTGGCTTGGTCTATCTTTTCCCTCGCAGCTTACGTCCCTGGTTCCGAAGGGAATTTCTTTGATCACATGTGCGATTCTAGAAGGACTGGGTGCTCTGTATTGATATTTTTTCACAATTAACATTATTAGAGTAATGTTTTGCCATGTACATATTTAATAGAGATGAGGCGGGTGGGTGCGCATTTAAGCTCAACCTAGAAATTGACAAAAATATGAAAATGTGATTAATATAACTTTATTTAGTTTGTTAATTTATTTATTTGTTTTCTTTTTGGGGGGGTTCATGTGCTCATGTGCTCCAATAGTGGAGACGTTACAGTCCCTGATAGAACAATCAGTCGACGTGATGTCATTTTTACGTCACAAATATCACAGTCACAACGGTAACCTAAAAGTGATTTCTTTAATTCGCAAGATTATGACTCTCAGGTAATCATCATTTTGTGTGATCACAATGATAGACTTTTTAGTCATTTGAAACTTGTCACAAAGTGGGATATATTGATGTCAAAGTGACTTGGATGTGATTAATTTTCCACGCCACGCGACGGCAATAACTACAATAAGAGTTGTGTTTTGTCAGGATGTATTCATATTTTTGTGACGGTGCAATAAGAGATTGTACCAAATACACTGCCAAATAGTGCCAAACATATTTTATTCTTCTTGTGCTTTTTTAAAAAATTATAATTGGTCACGTAAAAGTAGAGGTCCATTACAGAGAATTATTAATTGCAAATTGTGAGTAAATTTTGCTTAGCGTAATTCGGAGGATTTGGTGAAGAAATAATTTACATAAGAATTTTTAAAAATAACCCTATTTTGATTTTTAACAGGGAAATGGAGAATTCAATGGAGAGGTGTGAATGGAGAAGTCATGGAGAATTCAATGAAGAATTCAATGGAGAACGGTGAATGGAGAATTTTAAGTATGGTCATTAGAGAATTCAATCACGAGAATTAATGTTTAAAAAAAATCAGCTATAACTCTGAAATAATTACCCATTCTTTTGACGAATGTTTGCAAAATGCGAAATATGGGATAATCCTAAACCTCTTTAACTTTTCAGAAGCAATTGTGACCTTTCGCGAAAATGTTAGCAGGGTCCTATTATTGTATATGGGAACAACCAGCACTGTTTTTTTTTAATTCGCCTTAGTTAATCGCAAAGTTCTGCGATTAAATAAGAGAGAACATTCTTTTAGAAAATTCTTGTATCAGTTTATCAGGTGCTGAGAGTATGTAACTTTAAGTAATGTTAGCTTTAGAGGAATATGCAAATATTCAGGAAAGATATTTATTGATCAAGACTAATTTTAACGATGGAAAAAAAAGAAGTGCAGCAATTATCTACCAAAAGATATTAAGTGGTGGTAAAATAAGTTATTTAATTAACACAACTGTTAGAAAAATTGTTGTTGATTTAGTTTTTTCCCAACAGATGGCTATAATGTTTTCTTTTGGAAGTTGAGTCTATCTAGTTTGGTTGAGGGGTAGTGGTGTTTGGAAAGATGTTGGAGAAGTTGACATATAATGTTAAACTGCTGCTTGTTCTTTCTGTGATGTGTGTTGTTGAATTTGTATTGACAAGTAGGGAAGTGAATAAAGATGTTTCAGCAGATTTGATAGTCATTAATTATCTACATCAGCGGTTCCCAAACTGAGGTACGCATATCCTTGGGAGTACGTGGTGAAACAGTTGGGGGTACGTCAAAATTATATTATTAATGGTGGATAACGCAAAAATTAAAACTTAAAATGAAAACAGATTTTTTTTTTTTTCGTTTACGAAGAGAGGCTTGTATAAAATTAAAATTGTCTATTCGCATAAAATAAAGGAAAATGCCTAAATTTAGTAATGGGTCGATAATCTGTGTTATTATCACCCCCCACTCCTAATAATATCTTGCGAGTTCGCATGTGTCTCTCCTTTTCTTTTGTTGTTTTCTATCTAGTAATTCTAGAAATACCCAGACAACATACAAATCGTATCAAGGCTTCTATATGATGCGATTTCATTTAAAACTTATTTGAAAGCAGGTGGTCAGCATTAGCATAAACTCAAAAACTTGTATTAACGAGTGTAGAGATTCATTCCTTCTTTGTGAGTGCTTAATTTGAAATCTTTAGCTAATGTTTATTGTTTTGAGTGACTTTAAACTGATATTGTGTTGTTGTTCAAAATGGATTAATGGTTGAAATTTCGAATTCTGAAGAGAACTAACTGCGTCTAACATTGGTAACTAGCATAAGAACAGTACTAATGAACGAAAGCAAAAATATTTGGAAGGGTTCATGTGAGAAGGGGTACGCATAAAATGAAAAGGCTAAGCAAGGGGTACGTTAGAGAAAAAAAAAGTTGGGAACCGCTGATCTACATGAACATGTTTTTGTTTATTTTCCTGCCCTCTGTTACAACAAAACAGAAAGTAAACTGAGTGATTTTGATTAGGAGAGTCAAATAAGCTAACACTATTCAATTCCTCGATTTCACTGTATTGCAGATGTTTTCATATATTTCGTATTTAACCCTTTCAGGGGCAAGCAATTGTGTTCTTGTAACGTTGAATTCCCACTGGAATTTATAAAGAATTTAGTTCAAAATAATGAGAAGCAATTATTCAACTTTTCCCCCTTCAAAGTTAAAAAAGTAAAATTTAATTAAAAGTTTCTGGTTCGAATCGGATTAAAGTTAGGTGGTATATAATATATAACACTTTATTATATATACCTTTGCCACCAGTATTATTAAAAAAAATATTTAGTATTGTTGTTTGCAGATTGAGAAGGTAAAAATTCATTATTAAAATTTACTGGTGTCGAAACATCGCAAAATTTAGCATTTTTAGACCACGTGCTTGCCCTTCAAGGGGTTAAAGGAAGGGTTCTTCCTCAGAACTGCAAGGTATAACAGATATAAAACACTTCATGGTGTTATTACGGGGTTCTCAGTTCAGCCCCTAGATGGGCAGACGATTAGTTTCTGATTATACAATGGTTTTCGGATACCACTGCATACCTGCCAACTTTCATCTAAACTTCCATACAATGTCAGTTAATTTGATCCAGGTTAAAGATGTTTCTAACCAGAAAATATATCTGAAAAAAATATATTTAGTTTCATATTCTTACGTGGAACCTATTTGAGTGCATTTCTTAAAAATAATTCGGGTTTGAAACGTGTTTAACCTCGGTTAAATTAACTTACATTGTACGGAAGTTTAGTGCGATGCTGGCAATGATGATATGAAACGATGCTGTGCCACTGCACAAACTGTGCAGAACTAGAATCCTAGCTATGAGTACATAAAAGTTGTCGAAATACACATACCTCGACTACGTATAGTTTTCGAGTAAAATGCAAACGAAAGAGTATGACGTCACACACTCCCTAGCTGTTTGTAATGCACCATTGCCCTGACCGAAAGTAAAGTATATATCATAATACCCACTAACGGAATACATTTTCAGTATGCGAAGATTATCGTTAGTTTCAAGCTGCCTCCTTTTAAACCGAGCCGAACGACGTCTGTTCGTGTTAGACACACGCAAAAATTTATTGTATACAATTTATTGCATATGTAGCACATATTTTGTATGAGTAAAGTGACGGTACTTATAGTTCTCACTATGACTATTCTACATAGTAGAAACAATCAGGAAAATAGAATTCCCAACAGTGTGTTGTCTTCAGAAAATGAATAAGAAAGAAAAGGTGCATCTGTTGATATGGTCGGAATAATTAGATAAATGGACATTTCATGTGTGGCATGGAAATATACCAAATTAGTTTCGGTCTCGCGAACTCTAAGTGGGAAGATTTCATCGCTGAAACAGATAGATTAGATCAGAAAGTGAAGAAAAATATGCCAATAATATGCTCTAATATAGGCAAACACTAACATAATAAAATGTATTGTTTAAGGCTTGCTTAGCTGCTTCATAGCTTGATATGAAGACACAAGAACAAGATGCGTTTGAAGGAGAGGTACCTCCGAATCTTTTATTATTTTTTGAATCTGACTGTTGCAAATATATTGCTGGAGCATAGGAAAATACATAGGAGGAAAATGAGACTTTCAGATTTTAGAGAAAAAGTGCCTAAAATTCTGTGCAAAATGGGACACAGAAACGTTGTTAAGAGAGGAAGATCCTTACGACATGGAGTAGCATATATAAATTAAGATGAAAAGGTTTTGCTTCATACATGCCACTTAAAGATTGGAAGTAAAGATGAAAGAAAAACCAATGCGGCAAAATCGCAAAATTTCTCAATGTAAAAGTTTAACTTATGTTCATTGTACAAAATGTGGAGTAACCCTGTGTCTCAACAAAAACTGTTTTGTTGTATAGCCAAGGGTGCAAAAATCTTGGCGCCAATGGGCTGATTCCCACCACTAAATTTTATTAGTATCCTTCGTCAAATTTTAGTAGTATACTTCGCTCAAATTTGATCAGTATTCCTATTAGGCGAAGAATACTAAAAATTGGGAATCGGCCTAGATTTTTGCACCCCTGTGTATAGCATATAGCATAAAGATTTGCAGAGTGACCAGAGATTGATTACCGCCAAGACCATCACTGTTTTCACTGAGATTAATTACCGCCAAGACCATCACTGTTCCATCATTGTTTTCAAGAGAATATGTCACCTTATTAAATCGCAGAAACCTGAGTTTAAATAAGGAGAAATTTTCTTTTCAAAAAGTGGTGGAAGTATGTCTAGGCAGTAATCAGGCTTTGTGGATGGCCAAAAGGGGAGTAGATGGGGCTCGATCGCCCCGTCTATAGCCGTTGGTATAATAGCCAAATATTTGATAAATATATAACACTAAAATCTAAGTAGAAACTTTTTTATAGCATAAGAACTTATTTTCTAATTCTTAATTGTCAAATATCGACTAGATTGTAAAATTTTAGTGTTTTGTACAGTCACTAAAATTTCTGAAAACCTTGACACAGATAAGAATTTTTCTAAACTGACTGCCCCACCCCTCTAAAAAAGTATACATAGACGCCAATGAGAGGTCTTCATTAACGTATTATATTACATGAGATATATATCCAAATAATGTAAAAATTGACAATAACCATGATGTATCATGTGATGCGGACAAAAATTTTCATTAAAATTCAGAGAATCGCCAGTAAAAGTTATTTAAGTGAAATAACAACACAAATTGTGTGTCTCGATGTATTTTATTAGAAGAAATTTATTTGTTATTTTTGTCACTTGTGAAGGGTTAAAGTTGCAGTTCCTGTAAGAAAACACTTTGATCCTTGATGAGCAGAGCGGCAGTGTGTTTGTTCAAAATTTATGAGTTGTGTGCGCTTCGTATAAGATGATCTTACATCATAGAGTTAAGGAGGAGTTCTTACAATATTTTTGAACAATTTCGTTTAAAATTAGGAAAGGATCATTTATTAAATTCATTATTTGGATAAATCATAAGGGTACACTTTGACTTGACAATGATGGAAGTGTTTTACAAACTAGACTCGGTAGTGGATAAATCCATGAGGTAGAAAAGATGAGTTTGAATTGCTGATAGAATCAACCTCGTAAACAATATTTTAACAAGAAAGAAAAATGATGCAGTATCGGAATATTTTTGTGCAGCCCTGTATAGGATCGATATATTTGTATATATATTACATAGTATTCTAAATTTTACTTCAGTTTGGAAACGCATAGCACGATTGAAAATCCCCCTACTGCAAATTTCACCAATAAACGGAAATGTACTCGAGATCTTTTGTGCAGCCCTGTATAGAATCTATAGAATTGATGTAAACCAAGTAATATACAAAAAAGGAGTTAAATTTAAAAACGCGTACCACTATTGAAAACTCATTTCCTACAGTTGTTATTTAATTATTATTGATAGACAGTACTGTAACTGAATTCTTTTGTGAGTCCCTGTAAATGAAAGATGAACGTTATGTACACCTTACTCTATAGTAAGCCTCTTGTAGTGCACTACAGCATATATATCAATTACAATATGTTTGAAATAGTTTAACATTATAAAAGTACATCGCAAACGATTTTTTCCCATAAATCGTAATGCAACGGAATACTTTTGAGTGTCCCTGTAAATGAACTAAAAATGCTACACACTTCATTTTCAATACCAGACAAACCATAGTAAACCTCAATAACATGTATCAGTTGCATGGCAATCCGAGTATACAGGGTGGTTATAATATAAGTATCTCTATTTGGAGCTGTCTGTAGCTTGAAGGAATAATCGAATGAAACCAAAATCGGTACACTTACTATTCAAGGAGGAGCTAGAATAATGGAACAATTAAAAAAAATAGTTGCAATAATAGTCAACAGATGGCGCTTTTGAGTGGTAATACAAGATCAAGACGTAAAAACAGAAGGCATACCTAATTTATTGTAAAATGTCACAGTGAATGTGGTTACGGTTTCGCATGGCGGTGCTGATCAAGTTCAGCTTCCACATGGTCATTGTGCTGGAGGACACAATGCAGTCGGTGCATGATGACGTGCTCAACTGTGGAATATAACGCATCAGGAGTGACGTTTCACACGCGTTGTGCTATGCGATATTTTAAGTGATTGAGGTTTGCGACACCTCTACGGTATACCACAGTTTGAACCAACAGGCATCGTAGCGCCATCTGTCGGCGCTTATTGCAACTAATTTTTATTGTTCCATTCTTCTTCCGCCTTCTCGAACAGTAAGTGCATTGATTTTGGTATCATTTGGGCAATTCTTTCAAGCTACAGACAGCTCTAAATAGAGATACGTATATTATAATCACCTGGTATTTACGCGATTTGTTAGAGCATGGACAGACGGCAGACACACACCTTTAATACTTTAAGCATTTTTCAGTTATGTAGGAACATGTTAAAAATCTATACATTTAGGCAAAATTATAACAAAAATGAAGATCATACCTCGATCAGAATCTCTTTGGTAATAGCATCTCTAGCACTCAGACGAGCGGTGATTTCGTTGCCGCACACCTCATCGTCTTGTTCTATGGAATAACCGTAGACGGTGATGTTCATCATTCCTAAAGCTGTCGGTCGGATGGGAAAACTCACTGAAGAACTTTGGCCACCACAAACGCAGGTTTTCTGGAAGCGGAGCTCTGTCAGGAGCATGTAATCGTCACTGGGTTCTAAAGACAATTTAATCTGTTTGAAATATAGAAAGGAAAATTGTACATGTTTTGGTGCTCTTAAATTATATTAGCATTTTACAATTTAAATCTATTTATATTATCAGCAGTTAACCAATATAGGTTAATATTAAATATTGACACGAATAAATGATTGATGACGTTTATAAATATTTCGCATTTTTATTTTGGATGTGCATAGCCAACATTGTTATAATCCACATGATTTTTCATATTGCTGAAAAGTTAGCATAATAATATGTGCATAATAATGTTTATAATTAGCAGCATATTAACATAATAATGTTTATAATTAATATAATAAAATGCTAGAACGTCCACAATATTGGCGGTATAACATTGAAACTGTATCTACTGAGATACTATTTTTGCGTAGTATTGGCACTGTAACATAAATATTTCCAATGCGAAATTTTTTTTTCGAAAACAATGATGTTTCATTGAAACTGATTTTTAATGCAAGATGCTGTTTCTGCAATATTTGTATTGCATTATAGATATTATCCATGTACATGCACAATTACAGTATTTGTGCAATATCACTTTTACACTGGTGTGCTGATAGGAATGCTATTCCTTTTTAAGCCATGAAATTACGAAATTAGATTGTTAACACACTGCGGGCGCATCTCATTGTTTGTAACATATTTTCAACTAGAAATTTTATTTAATAACATCTGACTTATTTCTATACGGGCCGCGTGCTGCTCCGGGTGTTCCGGAATCAATCCGGTCCTTCGGGACGCGGAGGGATGACCTGGAGCCCGGCAGAAGACGCCGTGGCGTCCGGATTCCATTTTCAGGAGTTTGGGACAAAGCGGGGTCTCAGAGGGAGCGGTAACCGACGTAAGTCCACTTCCGGGAGGACTGGGATGCCGGGCTTCGCCGGTACGCCCGGACAATCCTAAGTGCGGCCTGGGGATCCTGAACCGGGCACGAAATCGAGCGGCCTGGAACTCATCCTTTCTCAGCGTGCGGCACTCCAGGGGATAGACAAGATGAGTGCTTCTCTTGTCCGTTCCCAGGGCCCTCGGCGGGGGGCGCCGGAGACAGCTGTTGTTGAGATATGGAGCCATGGGTGGGAGCCACATGGTTAAGGTTCTGGAAAGCTGGTGTTCGTGTCTAGTGAAGGTGAGCTAGCGGACGCGGGCGGTTACGCAGGTCTGGCCGGACCACCGGGACGAAACTATCGCACTACCTGTTTCGATCCCTTCACTTTTCGCTTTTAAACTAACGTTCTCCCGGCCCCACGGCTCTGCCGGCCTAGTCACCCGACAGCGTGGCGGGGGTCGGAACCCTCTTCCTATTTTTTTTAATCTATCTGTGTTTTACTAACCTAGTTTTTAGTGTGTGTTGTCCATTCCCGACTAGAGAGACAAGAGATTACTCATGTGAGTTATTCTCGATCTCGAATTGGGATAAATCAAATCATGAGAGGGAGCCCTTGACTAGTCGCTGGGCCCTGGTTGCTCCTGTGAGCTTTCCAGACAAGTTCGGCGTCGAGGAGGTCACGGACTGTCTTTCATGAACCGAGCCTGTCCGGCCACTGTCGTACCCATGAAAGGGGTTACGATTGCACCGATTCAGGCATCCATAGAGTCAAAAAGGGGGCAATGTCCAGTATTGGATGGGTGCCGCGTATTTTTTAATACACCCGCAGTCGTTTTATTTCTATACAACCTCTATTCAGTATATATTATTAAATAAAATTTTTGGTTCAATGCATGTTTATTAACCCTTAAATACCCGAATTTTTCTTTCAGATTTGTGTTTTTTATACTTATATTAAGGATTAGACACCAGAAATTTTAAGATAGATTTTTAATTTCATTTAGCAACAGCTATACCATTTTACTTCCTATTATCTACTCTATCCTTAATCTCTTTTGTTTTTATTATTATTCCAAATTTATTCTTCTTTTCAATTGCTATTTAAAGCAATATTATCTATTCCCAACGGCTCACTATTTAAAGACAATCAACTCACAATTCGACTGGGCGTAAAGTTGCTACAACTAGGAAGCCCCTGAACCGGTATCAACTGTTCCAGACTGAGAGTTATGTGATTTTTACAGAATTAATATTTCTTTATAAATATAGTGGTTGAAAGAACCTGATTTATTTATTAAAAGTTAAATAAGAAGTGTTGCAAATTTGATAGACTAGACATTTAAGGGCTACTGTTCAGCATTGTATCAACATGATTGATACCAATTTATTAGTAAAAGATATTCAACCAACTCACCGGTAAACACTCAGACAGGTAGTTGAACACGGTCACCACTAGGGGAAAAGATTCTCCCCTGATGACAGAATAGGGGAGTTGGAAGTCGATGAAGAAGGGCTGGAAAGTGGTTATGCCGCTGACGTCCCAGATACCCAAGCCCGTTTTCGGATGTACGCAAACTGCACCGCCGACCCATTCGGTGATGGTGTGAGGAAGTTGACGTTTTATAGCTATTTCTCCAGTTGAACTAAAAGACAAACACGGAGAAAAGTAAAATTATATACAGGGTGTCCAAAATTAAAGTGCACGCGTTTGAAGTGCTTTACAAGCTAAACTATTTGGAATATACTGAATAAAGGAATGTTTTTTTAAACTAGGTAAATCATATTGAAATGGTTGGAGTATCATAGTTGATATTTATTCCAACAGACTGAAAAATGCCCCAGCCAGGACTCGAATCTGGGTACTTTGGCATTCCATGCCAATGCTCTATCTAATGAGCTACCCGAACGATATCCTGGCTGGCATAGGATATCGTCTGGGTAACTCAGTGAGATTGGCAAGACAAGCCAAGGTATTCAAATTCGAGTCCTTGTACCGACATTTTCACTCTGTTGGAATAAATCTCAACTATGATATTCCAACCATTTCAATATTTGGAATATTTTTAAAAGATTTGGCATTTATACTGTCTAGAGCATGAGGACACAAGTTCTGCAATACAAAAAATAATTTTAAAAATTTACGACAGATGTCGCTGCATATGGTTAAAAAAAAATAGAGAATTTCCTACCAGCTAAATTTTAAAACCTTTTTATCACAAACGTCACATGATTCTGTCTTAATGTTTGAGCCATAGACTTATGAGCTTTAAAATTTTAGCCAAAATTAAAATACGATCTGTTAATAAAATGTTTTTATGAAAATTGTAATAATTATAGCACTGCTATGGAAGAACATCGCAGTCTCAAAAGATATAGATTTTAAATGTGATATTTTTATTATTTGCTAATAAAACATATCTAACATTTAAGCGCCATCTATCGGTAAAATTTCGAAATAATCATTATTGCATAACTTCTTTCCGCATACTCCAAATTGTAATCGAAGCAAGTTTTAACAGAAATCGATTTCTAGAAGCTTTAAATATGCGAATCCATAATGATAGCTCATTCTACCAAGTAGATTTTGAGTTATGCTTAAAAACTACCCGCATCGCAATCTGAGTTGCAATGATTAAATATGAATTTAACATTAGAGGGAATTCCAAACTTTAAATCTGTATAATTCTTAAATTATAAGGTAGAATGACTTCTCGTGAGGTATCCAACGATGAAAATTAGCGAAAAGTTCAAATAGAATGTAAAAATTAGATGTTAGTATTGGAAATTTAAACTTTGATACGATTTCCGTATATACAGGGGTGCAAAAATCTAGGCGCCAATGGGCCGATTCCCATTTTTACTAAATTTTTAGTATTCTTCGCCTAACAAGAATACTGATAATAATTAGGCGAAGTATACTAATAAAATTTGACGAAGGATACTAATAAAATTTAGTGGTGAGAATCAGCCCATTGGCGCCTAGATTTTTGCACCCCTGCGTATATAGATGATTTCTCAAGCAAATTTCACAACAATAGGATTGCAGAAACCATCGTTGTTTTATTTTATTTATTTATGTGAGGGGAGGGGTTACTGTACAGCTGTAAGCTGTTATTGTTTTCAAATACAGTTTAATTACATTATATTGAAGAATCTACAGTGTATTACCTAACTAGAAATTTTTCTTCTAAAGGGGTGAGATACCTTTAAAATATGAAAAATTACTGAAAGTTTTAAATCTTGCTATTTTAAAATTGTTAGGCCCACTTGTACAAGGACACAACCTACACTTATGTTTTTTTAATCTTGCTATTTTAAAATTGTTAGGCCCACTTGTACAAGGACACAACCTACACTTATGTTTTTTTCTTTTCTTTTAAAGAAAATAAATAAATTTAATTTTTATTAATTTTAAGTCATTAATCGATGAATATATATTTCACTGCGCACAGGATAAAATTTCTGTAACTCAGTGGCATAGACTAACTTTTTTAAATATTCGGAAAATAATGTCTAACCAAAATAACTTATCATCAAAGCAAACTACGTATTATTTCAGTAAGAAAATGTAAATATTTCGGGAAAGCTGAAAATCCAGGATTTAAAAAAAATATTTGTAGAAATATTAACAGAAAGATGACCATTTTTAAAATTTCTACCATTTTAGGTAATTTTATGCACAGTCCCCTGCGTCAGCTGTAAATTTCAGTAACATTCCCGTAAATTTTACCATGAAGAAAAATTGTGACCACCCCTTGCTAGTTTATCACCAAATAGTTATATAGACATGCGAGAGGTACCACTCGATTGAGAATTGTGATTACTTTCCGAATATTAATGCATTTTTTCAAATGGGGGTCGTTTACTTATTTAAAAGTGTGCCAACTTTGATTTTCCAATTGGTAATATCCACTTTTGACAATATATATGAGTTACTTGGATCAAAGCAGTACGAAAAAAAAGGTATAGTTTATATGCTTTAAAAAAAATATTCATACAGTTATAAAAGAAAATAAGGTTTATCCATAAATTTAGAAAATAAACTTAAGATCTGACATAGAAGACTTCAAGAATAATTCAACAAGTAACCAGAAAAAATGTTGAGAAAGAATTAAGTATGAAATTAAGTGATTTTATTAATTTAAAAATTTCAAACAAATTTTCTGTTGACGTTCTACGATCTTCTTATACATGGTTGAATGGTAACAGGAAACACCACTCATATTTTTCACTATGTTTTTTCATCCTATGGAAAAAATGATCTACGTTCTAATTAATAATTATTTTGAATATGGATCGCAGGTGTGGTTCTTGAAGTACCGGGCGCTCGCTATTGCATACCTGCCAACTTTCAGTTAACCCTTTTCATCCTGACGGTACTTATAAGTACCACTTTAACCTGTTCGCGACGAGCGTCTTTTGCAGAATTTTTAATCTGTTACTACCGGTTTTTCAAATGAGAAATTTTCACCTAATTGAATCGCAAAAATGCTATGATTAGATAAGGAAAACTTTACAAAAAAAAAAAAAATAATAATAACTGGTGGGAATAATCGAGGATTCTGAGCATCTAAAACGTAGCTGGAAAATTAATTCAGGATATAAAGGGTTAAACGTCCGTGCAATGGGAGTTAATTTGAACCAGGTTAAAGACATTTCTAACCAGAAAATATATCTGAAAAACTAATATATTTTCAGAGGTGCCAAGTTCCCATTAATCTTCCGTAATATATAGTTTAATCTGACTCGGTTTAACAGCGCTTTAAACAAGAAAAGTTATTGGATGAATTTTTATTTATTAAATTTCAGGTTTTCTACGTGGAATTTATTTAATTTCATTTCTTATAAAACTTTCTGGTGCGAAATGCATTAAACCTGGTTCAAATTAACCCACATATTACGGAATATTAATGAGAACTTGGCACCTCTGTATATTTAGTTTCATATACTTACATGGAACCTATTTGAATGCATTTCTTAAAAGAAATTCTGGTTTGAAGTGTGTTTAAACTCGGTCAAATTAACCTACATTGTACGGAAGTTTAGTGCGATGTTGGCAGGTATGTTATTGGTAATTTTCGAAATTTATATTATTGCAGTAACATTTTTTGCAATGTAGACACATGTCGTAGGCTAACTGGGAAATCCGGCTCTTTGCAAACAGCCTAGGCTCTTTGCAAAGAGCCGGTCTAGTTGGAGAATCATTTCATTTATCCCAATCAGCCTGATGTTTTTCAGGCTTATTGCAAAGAGACTAGACAGCGTTAGGCTAATTGGAATATGGTCATTTATTTTTCAATCAGCCTGACAATTTTTAGACTCATTGCAAAGAGCCTAGATAGCGTTAGGCTAATTGAAAAATGACCATGCCTATTTAGAAAATGACCAGTTCTTTGTCAAAATATGGTGTTGTACCCAACTCGAACTTGAAAATTCCATTCGAAGTCGACCCAAACCCGACAGAAAAATTCCATCGGACCGTAACCCGATCCTAAAAGGACAAAATAAGTTCCTTCGAGTCGAACCCGACCCGAACCAGAAAACTAAAATTAACCCGAAATCCGAAACGAACCCGACAAAAAAAATATCGAACCGTAACCCGATCTGAGCTCGAAAAAATAAATTCTTTTATGTCGCAAGACGACCCGAAACTAAAAAATCGATGTTAACCAGTAACCCAACCCGAACAAGACATTAAAAATTTCACCGAACCGTAACAGATCCGAACCCGATAAAATAAATTCCTTCGTGTCACAAGCGGACCCGATCCCGAAAATAATAGTTAATCTGAAACTCAACCCGAACCAGGTAGAAAGTTCCATCGAACCGTTAACAGATCCGAACCCGAAAAATAAATTTCGTCGTCAAGCAACCCGAACCGAAACAGAAAATTTAAGTTAACCCAAAACCGACCCGAACCTGAAAATTTAATTTAACCCAAAACCTAACCCAAACTGAAAATTAAAGTTAACCCGAAACCTAAACCCGTCAAAAAATCCATCGAACGTAACCCGATCCGAACCCGACAAAATAAATTCCTTCGTGTCACAACCCGATCTAAACCAGAAACGAAGGAATTTATTTTGTCGGGTTCGAATCGGGTTACGTTTCGATGGATTTTTTTATCGGGTTCTAGTCTGGTTTCGGGTTAACTTGAATTTTCTGGTTTGGACTGGGTTATGACACGAATGAATTTATTTTGTCGGGTTACGGTTCGATGAAATTTTTGACGGGTTCGGGTTTTGGGTTAACTTCAATTTTCAGTTTCGGGTCGGGTTGCGTTTCGACTTTGTGTTTCGAGTTAACGTTAATTTTCAGGTTTGGATTATGTTTCTGGTTAAATTAAATTTTCAGGTTCAAATCGGTTTTGGGGTTAACTTAAAATTTCAGTGTTTAAAATCAAGATTTCCTACAAAATGGCCGGTCAACAAAGTGTTAAGTAGATGAATCCATAAAGTTACTTACTACTTTCTCCTTACTCTGATTTATGTAATACTTCTAGAATCTGCAAAGAATATTCGACATTTTTATCGCCCCTGGTAGCTATCTTTTAACTTACTTATCTCTTTGATTACGGGCCAGGACTGGCAACAACACACATCAACAAATCAATTCACAATTTTTTTTTTTTTTTTTTTTTTTTTTGAGGTAGATTTCTATGGAGGGATACAGAGATTATTTTTCAAGAAGTGGTACTAATAGAATAAAAATAATCCACTGGGACGTATATGTCCCAACCCATAGTTAAAGGGCTAATAGCTTTAATATTTCGAGAAACATTAAAAAATCAATATATCCGAATGACCACATTAAATACGTTTCATATTAAGTACGTGCCAGAATTTGCGACTATTTTCATATTCAACTTACCACAAATTACAAAAAAAATTCTTTGTTGCAGATTTCTCTTGAAAATATCTTAGTATAAGTGTATGGCAGCGATTATTTTTCAAAAAGTGGTACAATGTGAATACAAAAATAGTCTACTGGGACGTGTATGTCACGACCTGTAGTTTGATTATAATTAATTAAGTTTGAATATCTAATTAAGTTCAAGTAATTGTGTTTCTGTAATGTTGAATTCACACCAGAATTATAAAAAAAAAATATTTGAAAATAAGTAAATGAAATTTTACCGATTATTATTTTTTTTTTTTCAACCAAAGTTATAAAATTAAAATTTTGTGCAAAAATTCTGGTCTTCAAACTTCAAATGAAGTCGTATAAACAAATATCTAACGCCCTACAAGAGGTTAAAAAATATTTGACTGTGTTAACGAAAAATGCACTGTTAAATAAAAAGAAAATAACGTTTCATGTAATTTAATCGGTGCAAAGTGCTTGAGAAGACTTACAAATGGTACAATAGGATATTTTCTTCTTAGCTAACGAATTTATTTTAATTATTTAATAAATAATGCAGACATAGCTAGCTCCTTAAATAAATCAGTATAACTACAATAATTTTCGAAATCAATAATTAATAATTAATGGAAATTAATAATTAATAAGTTTGGAAATATTTTTGAAAACATTTTTCCTTATTAATCAGAAAAGATGTTTAATCCCAGCATCTATACTTTTTCAAAATGTCACTAAGAAAATGTATCCAACTCTTGTTTAAATGCAGTTTAATGAAGAATATTTAACTACAATAAAGTAATCTTATATCTTTCATATTTTGAAGAAGAAATATAAAAAAATATATACTTACTCCACTGAATGTAATTCCCATAACCAGGTTTCTGGGAAATAACTCCGGATCTCTTCAGAGTTAGAAGGGGAAGGAGGAGGAGCCTCGAGTTTCGTTGTGAGTTGTGGTTCACTCTCTGCTCTTGCATCTACTTAATTATAATGAGGGTTTTATTAACATGTGATAATGTTTACCTTATTTAAAAGTAGATTTTGGCGATTAAATAAGTCAAAATTTACTATTTAATTTCAGTAGTAAGAAAACAGCGTAAATGTTGGCATATACCGTAGTATAATGTATTGCACAAAGCATTACGCTACTTACTTGCATGAATGGAGACATCCTTTTTACTTCGAAGGGTGGTGGTCCATTTTTGGACCACTTAATTTTAAACCTCGACACAATTCGTCCAGTGCCGGATTATTGTATTGCCCAAGAGCCCCGTAATTTTTAGTAACCTTGTGACCTGAGATTTTCCAACATATCTAATTTCCAAAAATCTAAGCAGATTTTCTCATTAATGTATTATCATTAATAGTAACCTAGCTTCTAACTTTTACGTTGTTTTGTTATCATTAAAATTTAATAGTAACGTTTGCCTTATTTAAACGTAGGTTTTGGCGATTACCTAAGACAAAATTTACATTTAAGTTTAGTAGTAAGAAAATTACGTAAAAGTTGGCAGCTACGTAGTAGAATAATGTATTGCACAAAGCATTACGCTATTTACTTGCATGGATGGACACACCCTTTAACCCTTCGAAGGGCGGTGGTCCATTTTTGGACCACTTAATTTTAAACCTCGGCACTATTCTTTCAGACCCGGATTACTATATTGCCCAGGAGCTCCGCAATTTTTAGAAATCTCGTGAACTGAGATTTTTTTCAAACACATGTGATTTCCAAAAATATTACTAGATTTTCTCATTAACGTATTATCAATAATAGTAGCAAAGCTTCCAACTTTTG
Organism: Maratus michaelseni; assembly: GCA_963931845.1. Lineage (NCBI taxonomy): Eukaryota > Metazoa > Arthropoda > Arachnida > Araneae > Salticidae > Maratus > Maratus michaelseni. The sequence goes on from OZ007590.1 coordinate 419,541,662, forward strand.
TTTTTTTATAACAAATATTTAATGAAATGCTTGCTTTATTTCAACGTAGATTTTGGCGATTAAATAAGGCAACATTTACTATTTAATTTTAGTAGTAAGAAAACAGCGTAAAAGTTGGCAGCTATTTAGTAGTATAATGTATTGCACATAGCATGGACGCATGCTTGTGCACATAGTGCTATTTACTTGCATGAATGGACGCATACTGGGACGATCAAACTAAGTGCACTGCTGATTCGTGATTTCAATTAAAAAATAAATTGTCGTAGCAGCGGACTTAAATCTTGTCTTTAATAACGCAATACACAGAAATTGACGGAAGAAAGGACTAGTGGTAGCCATGTAATAATAACTCCTCAACCAGTCTATACTGAGACTTCGGCAACAGTGGCGTAGCTAGGGTGGGGGTCCAGATGCTCTGGATACCACTAATTTTTTAAAGTTTTCTTTGCTTTACCTAATCGGAGAACTATCTGCAATATTCAGTGCTAAGAAATCTTTAAATTATTATTGGTATCCAGAGCATTTGGACCCCCTCCCTGGCTACGCCACTGTTCGGCAATGAGATAAGAAGTATATTAGCTACTTTACGATATAATATTAGTAATCTGTTATTGAACTGGTACCTTACTATTAATATTTTGCAATAATTTAGCTACAAAATTAGACAACTAATTTGTTTCCACTCTCTATTTATAAACATTACTGAAATACACTTTAAAATTATTAGCCATTAAATAAATTGACTGTTTCTTATGATTTAACACACACACACACATACATATATACATAAAAGGTAATAAAATAGAGCTTTTTGAAAAATTCAAAATTTAAATTAAATTCCAAAATTATTTTTCAAAATATTTCTAGTTTTAAAATCTAGTGCTCAAATCCGAATCTGTGACTGATAAATTATTTTTTTCAGCCCAAAAATTGAGAGGGTTAGAATGACAATGGAGTAAGTCAATATTTAGCAATTTGAGAAATAAAGGGTTTTGTGAAACTTGTCACATTGCCTTTGCATTAAGTGGTCCAACTTTTGTTTTCCTTCTAGTGATTTCCTATGTGAACTATGACTTATTTGACAGTCACACTGAACAGAAATTAAGATACGTTCAGAGAAAATATGGTTATCTAGATTTTTCAAATTTTTGACTTACTTCACTGTCATTCTAACCCCTTGAATTATTACTTCCAGACAAATTATACCCATTTTATTGAAATTGGATCAATTCATCACTATCCTCCTTTTGCTCAAGTCATGATGTGCAGAGCAATGCCCGGGAGTTTCTGCACGGACTGGCTCGATGGATATCAATCAAAAGATTCAAATTCAATCATTAAAAAAATAACACCTATTTTACACCCTATTCCTCTACTTCTAAAGTTGAAATACAAAGGTGTATGAAAAGGCAGAACAATCAAATTGTCAGATTTGAATAGAAATATTAGAGATGGACAAAACACCGTTAATTAATATACCGATTAAAAATATAAACAGACATAATTGTACTTTGCCGAAACAGTGTAAAACAGAAACGTTTAAGGAAAAGCAATTTTTCAACTTTTTCCCGTCAAAGTTAAAAAAGTAAAATTTAATTAAAAGTTTCTGGTTTGAATCGGATTAAAATTAGGTGGGATATAAAATATCCCACCGCCCCTCAAAGGGTTAAACTTATTTAAGAGTTAAATTATTCCAATAGTTTCGGCTAAAATTTACAGGCATCATCAGGGACATCAAAAGACTAAACTGGTGAACGTATACCTTGAGAGAGAAATGAGAAATGGTAGGGAAAGTGAAGGGAAAATCAAAAATGAAAAAAGGGGGAAACACACATATTATGCTGGCGCCATCAGTGACGTTGCAATAGGAACAATCAAGATTGTTTATAAGAGATAAAAATTAATAATAGTCCAGTAAATTTAGACCAAAAAAAGCTTCTGCCTGGAAAGTTTTGGAGAAGTTTTTTTTCTTTCTTCCTTTATGTTTTTGGGGGTGCTGAACACGAATTTCATTTTTGCCACCTCGTATCTGGTCTGCTTAAAAAATTATAAGCGAAAAACCATGAAAAAATTGGAGTTTTTTCGGTTTTTCCCCTGTATTCCGGAAAGGGTTAAAATTTTTTGAAAAACTTATCGCACCAAATTAAACTAGAGAACATTTCCTACATTTTTCATATACAATGTTTGTTTCTAAGATGAATAGTTTTGGCATACAAGTAAAAGGAATATTAGTGATATAATTGAAATTCCATCATCGGAGGGCGAAAACGCGATCCAGTCGCTATGCATCCATTTTAATCACCAATTTGAAGCTGATAGTTATTTCTGGTTGCATTTCGAATATGTTTACATTTTCTTACCAAGTTTTAAACCTTTTATAGCACAAAGAAAATAAATTGAAATCAGATGATTAGGAAAGATATAAAAACACAATCACTCTGCATAGATGAGAGAACCAATTTTTATTTTTCTGGTAATCAGATTTAAGTACAATTATAAGTATTGTAAGTTTAATATAATAATAACATATGTGGAAGATTATAAATAGGAAAAAAAGAGGAATGTAGTGTTGTAGGCGAAAACGCTGAATGTAATGGTTTTGTGAATACAAAACGGGTGGGAGGGTGTCCTTGAAACCCCAGAAAACATTCCTGAAATGAGCACTAAATTTGTTGAGCGTGATAGACGATCTCGCAGAACGGTATCTAATGAGGTTGTTTTTAATGAGACTATGGTACCAACGTTTTCTCAGGGAAAATTTCTCGCAAACGACAAGAAAAAAAACGTTTAATAGCCCTGCTGATGTGTAGATATGGCTCTGAAAATATGGCTTGTAAGCAGGCAGAAGTAGATGCCGAGACACTCATTATCGGTTCTGCGTCAATTTGTCGCGCACAATTCATCGCGGAACAATTTATCGCGGCGACAACTCATCGCAGCGTCAATTCGTCGTGGTGTGAATTCGTCGCAACAAAAATATATTTGAAGGCTATGATGATAAAAGTAAAACTAATTTAGTAAAATTATTTAATGATGTAAATTGTTAGTTATTGTTCTCTATATATATAAAACAAATTATCATTAAATAATTTTACTACATTATCTTTAATTTCATCATCATAGCTTTCAAAAACATTTTCGTTGCGACGAATTGACACCACGACGAATTGACGCTGCGATGAGTTATCGCCGCGATGAATTGCTCCACGATGAATTGTGCGCGACGAATTGACGCGACAGCCTCATTATCAACACTGCTCTCAAGTTGGCACCTAACCATGAGAACGTGATAATCATTGGTGAAGATGTAGACCTTCTGGTAATTTTAATTGGACTTTTACCAATGTTTAATTCTTGAAACCAGGAAAAGGGAAAAGTCCCCAGAAGATCTATTCACCTTTTTGTGCAGTAGACAAATGAATTACCAAACACATCCTATTTTTACATGCCATGAGTGGATGCGATACCACTTCTGCATTGTACAGTCAAGGAAAAACAAAATACCTTCAAATTTTGAAGAAATTTTCCGACCTGCAACATGAGGTAGATATATTTAAAAACCCTCGTGGTGTAGCCTATGATGTTATTAAAGCTGGGCTGTTGTTTCTGGTACACCTATACGGATTCAGAGGGAAAGCAACACCTTCCCTAAACAGCTTGGGGTACAGGTGCTGCATAAAATATGCTTTAAAATATGCAAATATAGCATCGCTCCCTGCAACAGAAGATGCAGCTCGATGTCACTGTCTGCGAATTTACCACCAAGTACAGTTATGGCTAGCTAACTGTAAAAATGCTGAGGAATAGGGCTGGAATAAAACCAAGAGAGACGTCATACCCATAAAAACTGTCAAATCTCCCGCACCAGAAACTGTTCTGTGAAAAATATCCTGCAAATGCAAAACAAACTGTAGTGGAATGTGTGGCTGTAAGAAAGCAAGTTTGTTTTGTTCGCTCCTTTGCCTGAACTGCGATGGCCATTGTGACAATGTCAGCTCCTTCATTGTTGAAGATGTCTTGGAAACAGAAGTTGACGACCCAATACAGGATATTTTAAGTCAAGTGAAGATACAACCTGAGCCATCAAGTGATGATAATGAAGAAGAAGATACCGATGAACCTCTTGTTGAAGAATATCAACCAGGTCCTTCAAAGTGACCAAAACGACATTAATTGGAAAACAACACTACATTCCTCTTTTTTCCTGTTTATAATCTTCCACATATGTTATTATTATATTAAACTTACAATACTTATAATTGTACTTACATCAGATTACCAGAAAAATAAAAATTGGTTCTCTAATCTACGCAGAGTGATTGTGTTTTTATATCTTTCCTAATCATCTGATTTCAATTTATTTTCTTGGTGCTATAAAAAGTTTAAAACTTGGTAAGAAAATGTAAACATATTCGAAATGCAACCAGAAATAACTAAACAGCTTCAAATTGGTGATTAAAATGGAGGCATAGTTACTGGATCGCGTTTTCGCCCTCCGATGATGAAATTTCAATTATATCACTAATATTCCTTTTACTCGTATGCCAAAACTATTCATCTTAGAAACAAACATTGTATATGAAAAATGTAGGAAATGTTCTCTAGTTTAATTTGGTGCGATAAGCTTTTTTTTTTAAAAAAAAAATAACCCTTTCCGGAATACAGGGGAAAAACCGAAAAAACTCAAATTTTTTCATGGTTTTTCGCTTATAATTTTTTAAGCAGACGAGATACGAGGTGGCAAAAATGAAATTCGTGTTCAGCACCCCCAAAAACATAAAGGAAGAAAGAAAAAAAACTTCTCCAAAACTTTCTAGGCAGAAGCCTAGATTGACTGGACTATAAATGCTATTATATCATTGAAACTGTCAACATTTAAAACATTATTGATACCTTAAATGTCTATAAATTTTAGCCGAAAATGTTGGAATAATTTAACTTTTAACTAAGTTTTAACGTTTCTATTTTACACTGTTTTAGAAAAGTATAAGTACACTTATGTACAGTTTATATTTTTAATTTGTATCAAGTTTGATTTTGACAGATTTAGAAAGTGTAGATTTACAAGAGAGTTAAATCGAATTTATTCACAGCGTTTTCGATTATAGAAGAATTGAAACCTCCTTTGCAACAGATTTAGGTAGACCCTTTAATAAATCTATACTTTCTAAATCTGTCAAAACCAAACCTGATTATTGACTTTTTATCCTCCTTTATATTTCAGATTAGTTAAAGTTTAAACCTGTCAATAAGTTTAAGACCCCCCCCCCCCCGACCACCTAGTCTCTCGTTCCCCATCTTCCCAAATGGGGACTATGTAATGTTCCTTGCGATGGTTGTCATTTATTTTATATACGTGAAATTTAAAAAAATCTCGAAACCCGCTTAAAAGAACATTCCCATTATGTCTCTGACCAAAAAATTTCTAAATTTAGCTATTTATCTTAATCGTGAGGTTGTACTTAATGAAAAATCTGATTCCACCATACTCTTTGCAGCTTGGAAAAACTTGTTCAGGTCAATTACATATATATATATTTAAATAAATTATTATTAATATTTTAGTATTTAATTATTATTACTTGTATATATTATTAATTTTTAATCTTTATTTTATTTGCATTTATTTTCTGTATTTGTATTTTATTTGTATTTTTATTATTATTACATCTTATTTGTTTACTTTACTTCTTTAATTTCTTAATTTCTTATTTTTTTCTTTTTATTTATATACGTATGATTTTATTATGTATGGATATATTTTTTTTTGTAATTTCTTTTGTTTTTTTATTCAACTTGCTTTATAATTTTTTTATGCTCTGTGTTCTTCTAATTAGGGTTCTTCTGTGATTGGCTGATTCCTTCTGCTTTCGTATTGGCTGTTACCTTAACTTATCCCCTTTTCATTCTATTACTTTTCAGTCTTGCTCCTGCCTCCAAAGTGGTAGCATCTCTTCTTTGCTGCCGAAACAGAGAGACAAAGTTTTTCCGAATAGTTTAGCGCATTTCTTAATTTTATGGTGTTATTAAAAATATTTTTGCCTTCATTGTATCACACCAGTTTATTCAATATTTTAATGAGTTTTTGAATAAACGTGCAAAAACCGGTAAATCAATCAATCAACCCCTCTTCCAATAATGAAAAAAATGGGAACAAATTGATCCCTCTTTAGAAAACTTGCGGCGGTTAAAATGTCTAACTTCAATCAAAAAACAAATGAAAGTCTAAAGTAAATGGTAATTCTGTCTACAATCTACATTTTGTAGCATTCCAATATTTAAAATAGTATTTTAGAAAACAGAGAAAAATCTGGAGAATCAATCAATCAACTAAACTTTCAATATTAAAAAACTCGGAAACTAATGGATCCATTTTAAGGAATTTTAAGGCGATTGAAATGCCTAACTGAAATTTATGAATGATAATTCTGGCTACAATCTGTAGTTAGTGTCATTTCGATATTTCAAACACTGTTTGCGAAAACAGTGAAAAACCGGGAGAATCTTTATCAGTCAATTAATTTTTCAATGCTTAAAAACTCTAGAAGTAATTGATGGATTTTAAGGAATCTTATGGCGATTAAAAGGTCTAATTAGGATCTATAAATGATGTTAAAGACATTTTTAGCTTATGACTTGTATAATTTAATTAAAAAACTGGATTGATAAGTACTTTTCCCGAAAAACGCGAAAGACCATCTAAAACACAAATGCAGCACTATAGGTACACAGCTAGTAAGAAATAATTATGTTTAGAGTTGTGTAGAAGAAAAGACATCGCAGTGTTGTCAGATAGTCGAAAGTTAATAATTTCCACCAAAGTTCTGAAGATTTCTCCAAATCAGCGGTTTTTTTCCGAAAAAGTCCCCAACTCAGTTTCGACTCAAAAAAGTAAATTTTAAATTTTAAATTTACCAGTGTAAAAAAATATTTAACTAATTAATCTCAAAATGTTTCCCCAAATCAAGCCTTTTTAAACCCCCCCCCCCCCCCCCCTCCAAACGCAACTATTTTTTTTGTGATTGATTAATTTCTTGAAGAGAATAACACAAATAAAGAAAAGATAAATAGATATTAGAATTAGATAAATAATAAATCGGAACTTAAAACACGTATGAAGTGTAAACGACGAGCATGAGCATAATGATTGATAACAAATTCATAATGTCAATGTTGTCGCTGGTTTCGTTGATTTCAAGGCGGCATACGACTATATCTGGAGAGCTAGATTACATTATAAGCTCCATAACATTGGAATTAAAGGAAATATGTTGAATTGGATCCGTAGTTGTACTACACAAAGGTTTTGTTCTGTTCGATATGGAAACCAAACTTCAAAATATAGGCAGACTCATCGCGGACTCCAACAGGGAGGAGTTACTAGTACATCGCTTTTTAATGTTTACATTAACGATCTTCCTCAAGAGCTAAAAAGAATCGCAGGAATTAATTGTGCGATGTATGCAGATGATTTAGTTATCTGGACCTCCGGAAAACATAGAAAAAGAGATGAATTGATTAGCAGAATTAACAATGCAATCATGGTACTGGCCGATTGGTGTAATTTAAATGAAATGCAAGTAAACATTGAGAAAACTGAATACCAAACTTTTACACTAAGCCATCAAGAAACGGAAATGACCATAAAGTATATGGGCATACCTATTAGGGAAACTAATGCCAGTACATACCTAGGAGTAACATTTGATAAAAGGCTATCATGGAAACACCATATCGCAAATATTTCAGAAAAGGCCATTAAGAGATTTTCAATTCTCAAAAGATTAGCAGGAGTGATGTGGGGCTGCTGTAGAGACACCCTTAATACTACGTATAATATGTATATTAAGCCTTTGATAACGTATTGCTGTGAGCCACTGATAACATGCTCAGGGCTTTATATCGAAAAACTCGAAAGAGTTCAGAATCAAGCTTTAAGACTGATAACCGGTGCGATTAAAACCACACCGATCCAGGCAATGCTGTGTTTGACGGATAATAAGCCTATTGAGGAGATTGTCAAAGAAAAGGCACTAATTTTATTTGAGAAACTTATTAGACTGACTTCAAATAATTACTGGAGAGAATATAATACTGAACAATTAAGAAAGTTAAAAACTCAGCAGGGATTCATGCAGAAAGTGACTGAGTATCGCCTTGCACTAGAAATTCCTAGTAATCCTGAAAAGCTGCTTCCAATGTTGAACCCGACAGAGTTACCTTGTATACGAGGTAATACCGATTTGCTGTATTCAATTAGGAAAAAGGATGCTGGGGATAAAGAGTTACATGCATATGCAATGGAAACTATTTATACTAGGTACCCCATAAAAGAATGGCTCCACGTTTATACGGACGGCTCCAGACTCTCTTTGGAAGAGAATGCGGGTGCTGGAATCTACTCGGAACTCTTCGCATTTTATGCATCCTTGGGAACAAACACAACACCGTTCGATGGAGAGGTGCAGGCTATCTGTATTGCCACACAACAGCTAATTATACGAGATAATGATTTCAAAAAAGCAGTTATTTTATCGGATTCAATCTCTGCTATTCAAGCAATAACTTCCTTTAAGATTCCCGACTCAAGAAGAATTGAGGACTGCAGGAAAAATTTTAAGCAACTAAAAGAGAGTGGAAAGGAAGTGGAACTACAATGGATCCCGGCCCATTGTGGAATATACGGGAATGAAGCGGCTGACCAACTAGCCAAAAAAGGAACTAAAATAATACAAACACCAAGCAATGAAATACCTTTCAATTCAATATCAAGAATTATAAAGAGAAAAATGGACTCTCAATATGAAAGGAGAAAACTAAGTGAAATCGAAAATAAAGAATGGAAAAATGCAATATCTCATGTCCCTGCAGCACCTAGAAGAACAAGTGTTGCCTTATTTAGACTTGCCACGGGACACGATTGTCTACCTAGTTACCTTTTCAGATTTGGTATTCTTGAAAGTCCAAATTGCCCTATTTGTGGAGAGGATGTAATCTTGAATGCACAGCATTTACCACTGTGCCCCGCACTATCAAGTAACAGTATATCTGGCAGATATTGGGAGGCCAGGGAACTAATGAGGACCTCAGAGCATCAGCCTAATTGATTGTATTCCCTGTTTACAGTTGACTTTTTGTTTTCTCTAAAGTCTCTATATGTCACCCTTGTTTCATTTGTTGTTCCGTTTATTCTTCAATTGTTTTGGTGGCATATAATAGTGTATAGATGTTTGTCTAAGTGCTATTGCTTTGAAAAAAAAAACAAAAAAAAAAAAAAAAATTCATAAATTTCTATTTTAGAATCGACGAATCGAGAATCAGTGTTTCCAGATGCCTAAAAGTAAATTTTAACCCCTGAAATCGCGAAATAATCAAAAAATTCCCCAACTATTTTCCAACTAAAACTTGTCCTCAAAAAAATTCCCCAATTTCGCAACACTAAGACATCGTCTAAAACAATGTATAAAAATATTCATAAGACTATGTAAAATTAGAAGTAAAGAATTAACAAATAACTTAACAAATAAAGATAATGTTAAAATCGGAGAAAAATGAAAAATAAATAATTGTCACCTGGAAACATCAGTGGAACAGGTTCACGTGGTAGCATCAGTGGAATAGGCAAATCATAATAAGTACAGTGATAACTTTTTAATTTCAAATCTGTTATGACAGTCATGCCAGCTTCCTAAAAAAAAAAAAAAAAAAAAACATAATAAGTACAGTGATAACTTTTTAATTTCAAATCTGTTATAACAGTCATGCCAGCTTCCTAAAAAAAAAAAAAAAAAAAAAAAAAAAAAAAAAAAAAAAAAAAAAAAAAAAAACCCTGATTAATATTTTAGGAGAATTACCGTAATTTCCGGCGTATAATCCGCAGCTCAATGAGTCGTTTTTCGACCCAGAAAATTTATTCAATAATTGTAGTTAAATATTTACAGCGATCTTTTAAGTTACATTTTATAAAATAATATTTCTGGGTCGAAAAACGACTCATTGCGCTGCGGATTATACGCCGGAAATTACGGTACATAATTACATCTCATTTAGATCCGAAACGAAAAAAGAAATCACAGATTGAAAATGTTGCAAAAATTTTGTCATACTATATCCCACTTTTTACAGGTAGTTAGTTATAACTACAGCTATACCATTTCATTTTCTTCAAATTATGTAGGCTCTATCCTACAATCTATCGTTTTTATTGCAATTGTTCTTTTATCTTGTAGTTAATACTACATCTTAACTTTTTCTAACGGCTCAGTTTAATGTAAGACACTCTACTCACTAATAGACTGGGGGTAAAGTTGTCTGCAACGCGAAGCCCCTTAACTGACATCAACTGTTCGGCAACGGTATCCCACTCTATTTCATATCCATTAAAAAAATAAATAAAACGAAAACGGAGTATGCTACTGTTTGTTTCAAATATATTAGTGTATAGAAAGGACAATTTCATTTGTTAAGTAAATTATTTCGATTCAACTTATTTTTAAATTTTACAATTTTAAGGAAAAGAATGCAGTATTTGATACTTACCGAAAATGTGTTAATGACGAAAAAAAAAAAAAAAAAGACAGTTTACGGATTTTTCCCCATACATCTGAAATTTGAGATTTTAAAGATGTAATGAACAACAATCTAAGCCATAAAATGGACACCTTCCAGATGATAAGTCCATTCAAATTTTCACATTGGTGATATGTTATATAGATTTTGTATCTTAATTTATAAAAATACATATCTGTAAAATTTCATGAAACTCATAACATCACATAAATTATAGACGATAAACTTTACACAATTTTGAGAACATAATTTGAAGCCATAAATTTTGAAGACAGAAAGTTTTTCGTAACTTATAATTCACAAAAATCCTTTTTTTTCAGAATTTTTTTTATTTCTAAAAATGTATTAGGAATATTTACCCCAAGTTCTTAAAAATCTCCTGGTTTATGTATTGTACATTCTATAATCTTAATATTAAAAATTCTTTTCCGTCTTACGGTTACTCAAATACACGCTTCCAGTTTAAGATCTATAACAAAAACAGCTATAATTACACTTCCTATATTCGTACGAATAATACAATAACCGTTTTGCATATCTAAACTGTACAGTATTTCAAATAAAACAACCAAAATGTTAAAGAATATTTGCTGTACAGTCAGTCCAAAAGGGAAAACAATTGCCATCCTATTTGTTATTGATGTGGTGCTGGGGGAAAAAATGGGGAGATGTAGTCCCGGACATAGGGTCTGAATAGTAAAGCAAAATAGTTCGGATTTCAGTAACGCTAATTCACGCAACGAGATTTTCGTTAAAATTTGCTTCGCAATTTTTGTTTTTGAATTTATCCCTTGAAAGGCATCAGTATATAATATATACCACTTTTTAATATATAACTTTGCCACACTGGTGTCAAAACATCGCAAAATTTAGTATTTTTAGACCACGTGCTTGCCCTCCAAGGCGTTAATCAAAGAATAACATTAAACATGTTGCCCATTGACAACAATGAAAATTACTGCATTTTTACTTTCCAGACATGTGTAGTGTAAGAAAATTATTATAATCATTAAAGTATCTACATACCTTCAGAGGTGATTTTTTGAAATTTTTGAAATTTTCGCTTTACGCCAATTTTTTTTAATGATATTTAAGTTAAAACTTTGAAAAATATATAAACATTTTCGAAATTACACAGAAATGTTTTTTAAAAGTGAAAAATAATCAAAATTATGTGAAAAATTATCATTTGCGCAAAACATGATGACAAAAAACAAATCAATGCATTCACATTTTGTAAATTGCATAATAAGGGGAATAATGTTCTGTAAGACATAGACTAGTATCTCTGTCGCAGTTGCTATGGCACTTGAAGTACTAATGTAATGAAAATTTCGTAAAATTTCTTGCAACTTTTTAACTTATACCTGTGTAAATATAAAACTAATTTATATATTATCATGATTAAAGTCTATTATCTGAATAAATATTTGTAACATAAGTAAAAAAATTTTTAAGGCATTTCATGCATAATTGTTTGCTATAGGATGTTTTGCGTGCAGTAAAAATCTGAAAAGGCTAAAAATGACTTTTTAACGAGGTTCTTGCTATAAAAATAATTATTATTCTTTAAAGGTTTAAATATATACTCCATGTATATTCTCGGACATATAATCCATTTTAAATGCTAAATCTCGAAAAAGAAGACTGTAACCATACATTTCAGCTTACATCCGGCTTGCGGAACGATATTCCGGTTGTAAAATTCTTCGGCAAGCTGTAATAGATGTAAATTTAAATGTCTGTAATTCGGGTTCTAATTCAGATACAGTCACAATTAAAGCAGAATTCGATAGATGAAAGATCGAATTTTAATATTGTTACAAAAATGAAAAATCGATGTGTTATCGAAAATGACATTTCAAAGGTGTGCGGATACCTTAAAAGAAAAGACTATGATATTTTGGCATAACTTTACGTTGTGAGGTTCTTGGATCCAATTATTATTTTTTTTTTTTACAACGATTTTGTATGTATGTGTGTATGTTGGTACTTTCTTACATTTTCAGGTCCCTAAAATCCGTCTTTTGCTGTTTTATGATGTTTTTTTTTTAAATATGTGTGATTGGATGTGTGAACATGATAGCATCCAAACGATGTTTCCTTTTCAGTTAGTGATAATATTGCAATGAACCTCAAAAACAGTCATCAGTTTCGTAACAATTTGAGCAAACTTACCGAAGTTCGGGTATGAACAGTTAAATTGACACGCAGAAAGACGATTGGAAGTGTCAACACGTTTCAACTTTCTTGGAAACTATTAAAAATCAGTGCTTTAACTTTTAAATTGTTAATTTATTAGCGTGCTTATCCTTCTAAAAAATAAATAAGTTTGAAAGTGTATGTCCTCCCGTGTCCATAGCGTCCCCTTGAAAATAAAATGTATGGGACGTTTGAGATATAATAATAAAGTACGGGGACGCCGTCCTCCCGTGTACCCCCTGAACCACACCACTTTTATTTGGATTCTTTTGAACATTTACTAAATAAAACATAAATTATGAAATTAATATTCGAAAAATTATGTGCTGCAACCGAAATTTTTTTAACTGAAATCCAAATTTGTAAACTTCAAACATACGAATTCAAAATAATTTCAGCTCATTCCTACGAGTAGAGTTACTTAAAAAAAAAATACCAGCATCGCAGTCTGTTTCGAAACTGTTAAATATGAATTTAACATAAGAAATTCAAAACTTTACATCCCCATGATTCCTAAACTTTTTTATCGAATGACTTTCTATTTGATATCCGAAGTTAAAAGTTATCGGCAGATATAAATATGATGTCAAAATTAGATGTTAGCATTGAAAATTTTGAGGTTTGTCTCCGTTTCAATAGGGTTGACGCTCCCCTAAACTTTTTCTCTGCAATAAATTGGTGATAAAATGGTTTGAAAAGGGGGGGGGGGATGTCCTTTTTGTTTGATCGACTATATAGTTGTTTGATACCACTAAATGCCAGTGATGTTAACAATTCGGTTTAGGGTGTTTCAGACATTCGTATTATTGCAGTTTGATAATGAATTTGGATTCTCCATCGAAAATAAGGGGGCACATGTTTCCCCATTTTTTGATTGACTTTCTCCCCACTCTTGACACCTACCTGTATTACTTACTTTTCGTTGTTCTATTGTATGTGAGCTCCTTGCGAATCACTGGGTTACCTCGATGCCAGGTGTCATTTTCAGAAGGAGCGCGCGGTGTACATAGCATGACGTAACTATGCAAACATAACATAATATACATAACATAATGTACATAATATAATGTACATAATAATGTACATAACATAACTATACAAAACGTTTTTTGTTGCTCTTGAAATTTACCATAAGCATATTAGTACTAGTTATTTATTATATGTGAAGGGATTTCGATGTCAATAAATGCCAGTAACTCTTAAAAATTTTTATAATTTTATATTAGGGATTTCATTGCTATTTGGATTGTAAGAGTTACTGGCCTGTCGTCCTCTTTGATATGTGGTTTTACTTTCAGCCCTTATAGAACTTACGATTTTCAGTTTGAATATGAAATGACGTCACAGGTGAATCTTCAAAAGAATGAATCGATGTATTAACAAGGTTGCCACAATATGGAAATCACATCATGGGATGTCCCACCTCGTCACAATCACAAATTCTAATCAAATTCGGAACCATTTCCAAAATTTAAAGTATCCTCATAAGAAAAAAAACTGCAATCGAAATCGAAAAAGTACAATAATACCAGAAAAAACATTTAAAAAAAATTAAAATGACAATAAGAAACTTGTAAAAAAAACTCCGGAAGTGGTTTCACAGTGTCGTCGCGTGACCAGCGTAAGCTCCTAAAAACAGCTATACGACTAGAAAACAGTGCTCTATTAGAGCTACATGAGTAAGAATGATACTAAGAACAATGAATGTTTGAAGAAAGAAACTTGCCTCGAATGCTTGTCGAGCATCGACATACGGACGAGTACTTCTGGGAAAACTGTCTTGAAAGATCATGTTCCGTGGGGATCGTTGTCCTTCTTTAAAATCTGTTGGCAAAAAAAGTTATATATTTCAAGTGACGTGAATAGACACATATTTAATGAAACATAGTCTATTACTATAAATCTACAATATACAATTAAATCATAAGCCAAAACATCTAAGGTTATTTTTTGTAGCGTAATGGGCATTTTAGAACACGGGTGGCCACGAATTTAAAAAAAAGATGGTATGGTGAATTATATCATGCTTTCCACTGAAGATGATAGGCGTAACACCTATAGTTATTTTATAGGGCCTCACAAAAAATTCGGATGCATTACGGCTTATGCGTAGAAATTGTGGCTGACTTTTGAAGCACGTTTTGCTAACGCGTTTTAAATCGGGCATTGTGGATCTCGAATGGCCTCGAAATTTACTAAGTATATTGTTAAGATCACCTACACCATGTCTTATATTCAAGATGGCGTGTATAGTATTTAAACTTCTATTACGGGATACACAAAGGAAATCAATTACATTAGTTACATTACTTTTTTGTGCTGCAATTGTTGCAATAATCTTTCGAAAGATTTTCAATCCTATTCTCTAACGCTGCCAACCAAGATTTTTAGAACACAAACTGCAGGGAAATTAAAATAAGTTGATAAGAAACCTACCGCATGTTTTCTACTGCAGATGATAGGTATAGAATTTAAATTCCTTTGACACAGTAGTTCAAAAGGATTCGAATGCATTAGAGACTATGGGCAGTAATAGTTTAAAATGCATTTTAAGGAGTTTGTATTATTAAAATAATACAAAATTTATACAGGGTGGAAACAAATTATTTGTGCAATTTCGTAACTTTGCGAAATATTAATTGTGTGGTAGCAGTTCAATGACAGATTTCTACTATTGCATGATAAGTTTTCAGCCATACTTCTTACCGCAGTGCTGAAGTCTCAGTTTAGATTATAGCCGTGGAAGTGTTGTTCTTTGACTCCCACGATCACCAGATTTTTCACCCCTAGATTTCAGTGTATGAGGGTTATTTAAGATTCAGTTTATAGTCAACTATTTCAAAAATTCATTCTTGAATTGAAATTAAGAATCGGCTTAGTACTTGGTCCATAGCTGCCAACTTTTACGCTTTTTTCCTACCTCTAAAATTTAATAGTAAATTTTTCCTTATTAAATCGTCAAATCATGTGATTCGATAATGCAAAAATTTCTATTCATTTTTAGTGGTAACAAAAAAGAGTAAAAGTTGGCAGCTATGCTTGGTCCCATTGCCGCGAACATGCTCACAAACATATTGCTAGACAAAGGGTTTTTTGTAGAGTATCAACGGGCAATTACATTAAACTTTAGTAAAAAACCTAAACTTTATTTAAACTATCTGATAATCATCTGTACTGTCATGTTTGGCTGAAAATTGCGCATAATAAACCTTATTTTTGTCCAATTGACTTAACCCCTTCAGGGGCAAAGTACTCTTGTAGCTAAAAGATTGAAATGATTGATTGACACCAGGATTCAAGAACGAATTTATTTTAAAGTAATTAAAGGCTTTTCCTCATGTAACTTATAAATTCAAAATTTGTTTATATAATTCTGGTGTCATTGTGGCATTTTGGGATTAAAATTAAGTGCTATATACAGTGGACTCTCTCTATTCTGAACACTCATGGGACCGACCAAAAGTGTTCAGATTATGGGGGTGTTCATTATAGAGGGAGAATGGGAAATGCACTACTACTACTATGTATTGAGTTTAAAGACTGTATAGAATACTTAGCCTGGTTAACCACACAAGTTACCGAGATAGAGGTGCTGAATTTAGAAACTATTGAAAAAGTTAATTAAAAAAAGTTAATTAAATGTTATTTAATGTATATTAAAAATGTATATTAAATGTATATTAAAAATTTTTACAAAATATACAATTACATACTTACAATACATTACTTGAAAACATAATCGGTACATTACTTAAAAAAGTAAGTAATTTTAGTCTGTTTTTGAATTGTGTATGCTCATGCTGTGTACAGGTTATCTAGTTGTTTAAGAAGTGGAAAAGCTTCCGGGTGATGTTCAGCCGCATAGTTCAACAGGTCTTGAATCCCTTGGCCATATTGCTTGAAGGTAATAGTTCTTGTTTCATCGGTCTCTTCTGGTTCTGCTTCGTCTTCACAACCCTCTTCCTCTTCAACGATGTTGTCGCAAACAGGAAGGCTTCCGTCGGCTTTGAGATAAGCTCCAGGTTCAATTTCAGTATGAAGCTCCTGAAGAATTGACCCCAAGTCACTCACAGCTGTTGCTTCTTGGTCCTCTGTCCTTGATTGCTCATTCTCACACGGGAATCCAGCTTTGTAGAAGCATTTTTGGATGGTGTAGGGGGTTATTTCATTCCAAGCAATTGATATCCAATAGACAGCATCCATGACATTGACCTTCTTCGTTAGTTCGGTTGCCGAATTTGTCACCTCCATCACCACGGGTATTTTCTTCAAAAAATGAATTCGGTAGTGAGCTTTAAAGGTCTTGATTACTCCTTGATCTAGTGGTTGGATTTTAGAAGTACAGTTTGGTGGCAGGAACTTCAGGCTCACATTGCTCAGCTGCACATTTGTATGTAATCTGGCATTATCCACAAAAAGAAGAATTTTTCTTCCTTCTCTCTTCATCATCTCGTTAATGCCCTCCAACCATTGTCAGAAAATTGTGAATGCCATCCAGGTTTTTCGATTTGATTCGAGTGCACAGGCAATGATACTATATTCACATTTTTGAAGCACCGTGGTTTTTCACTTTTTCCGATCACAAGTGGTTTGAGCTTCTAGCCCGTAAAACTGGCACAAAGCATGACGGTAAATTTTTCTTTTGACATTTTTCCGTTTACGCATTTCTCGCTTCTTTCTGCTAAGGTTTTATTTGGAAAAGCTCTGAAAAACAGGCCGGTTTCGTCAACATTGAAAATGTCAGCGGCATCGAAATCCTTCGTTATATTCGGAAGCTTTCTTTTCCATTCCTCCACAGTGTCGATATTTACGTCTGCAGCTTCACCATTGATTATTTTGAATTCGATGTTATGCCGACTTTTGAAGTGAGTCAGCCATCCTTCTGATGCCTTGAATTCCGTGATTTTCTTCTTTTCAAAACCCAGAGCAATCTGCTTTAACAGGGGTCCAGTGACAGGAAGATTCTTCGTTCTCATTTGGCAAAAAACTTCCAGACGTGATTGTTTATGTTCTCGTTTCCCGTTTTCTTTTCGAAAATTCTACACTTTGAGGAAGGTTCATTTGCTTCAAAAGCGGCTATAATTTCTTTCTCTTTCTTGCTGATGGCATTGACTTGACCTACTGAAATTCCAAATTCAGATGCAATTTTTCTTTGACTTACTTTTGATTTTAATTTTTGAACAACTTCGTATTTTTCCTGCATCTTCAGTTCTTTCCGTTTTGTCGTCTTCTTACTTATTTCTGACAAATATCTGCGTAAGTGGTGTGATTCTTTCCCTGCAACGATAGTGAAAGAACGAAAAAATTTTTCTTTGCCGAGCAAAAAGGAAGAAAGAAACAGAAGCGATAATGCTACCATGTGTGCAGAAAAGAAACCATGATCCTTTTTTAGCCACCCCCTCTAACACCTGTTGTCTCTTATCTGTCATTGGTGAATGGGCATTTCTGTTGCGCAATCTTTCTATTTTTATCTCAGCTTGGGAGAGGGGAAATCACGTGACATGTTTTTTACATTATTTTTTCTTGTATCTCTTTGCATAAAAAATTATTGTTTTGATCTGAAGATTTTATCTGAATTTTTGAAACAAATTTCAGCATAGTGTAGATCTTAAAATCTAGAAATCATTTTGTTTCTTTATTTTTAAATAGAGTTCATCGAACCTTTTTATTCTTATGCAACACTTCTTCTGAATTTCCATGATGCGGGAATTCCCCGCATTCCGACTGCAAACACACGTTCAGTTTACGGAGAGGCGGGTTAGAATGGGGATCAAAAGTAGCGTTCATAATAGTGGTGTGTTCAGATTAGAGGGTGTTCAGAATACAGAGAGTTCATCTTTTGTTAGGTCTATGGAGTTTCGCCGGGACCATCAGAAAGTGTTCATAATACCGGGGTGTTCACATTACAGAGTGTTCAGATAGAGGGAGTCCACTGTATAGTATACCGGTGCCCTTCAAGGGGTTAAGTCCACCCTGTATATTTTATCAAGGTATACCACACCATGTACTAGAAAAGTTTAATATGTTAACTGAAAAAGCACTCATACATAGAAAACTCATTTTTTCTATATATGAGTTCAGTTTTTTTTGTCTGTAATTCAACTGTGTTCCGGAAAAATCTCAGGTAACTCTAAAAGTCGTCAAACAGTCGCTTAATTGGCAGTAGGCGAATTTTGCTGAAAGTAGATAATACTATTGAAAAATCAGTTAAAAACGTCCTGACGAAAAAAAAAAAAGGTTTCTGTCTCTTTTTGCCAAAATAGGTACATATGTTTTATTTACGGAATGTAATTAAGTTATTTTAATTTTTACTCTAACAATGTGCAACTTTGAATTTTGTAACTTAGAATATCCAATGCGATTGAAACAGTAATCTATTGAGTTTGCATTGTTTTTAAGGAAATGCTTTTTTTTAATTTATGCTATAGATGCAGAGGATTGGAAAGGGGAGAGAAAATAACAAAAAAAAAAAAAAAACCTCCTTGTTGGTGGTTTAAAGTGTCATAATTATTGAACAAATAATTTTTTATGCTTGTTAATCTTTAAAAAAGTAAAAGTACCCTCTTTGCTGTGCTAATAGAACAATAGTAATTTGAAGATACAAAATATAATTAGTATATAATCATAATTCCTTCCCTCTCTCATGTAAGTTTTATCTGCTCTGTATGTTTTATGTAACTTTTATAGTTTTTGTTGGAATGTAATTTCATATGAAGGCATGAATAAGAAATTCCTCAATAGTAAATGATTAAAAAGTGAAAAGTTTTACCTTTATGTCTTGTGAATTATTTATTTGATAAGATGAACAAAACACATTTATTAGATGAAAAAATACACGTAGAATATAATATTGGATACTGTACTTGCAGCCAAAACAAAAATAATTCTTAGAATTATTTACGAAAACAAATATGAAGAAATACTTTGAAAATTTAACACTAGTTTGTTGAGGTTTTAAATGAATAATTCCTTTAGATTTTTCGTGTGCTACATGCATACAGTCTTTCTATCATCTAAACTGAAAAAAATTTCTGAGTTTGTTTCAGCTTGCAAAAAAAAAAAAAAAAAAAAAAAAAAAAAAAACATTGTTTAATGCTGCCATCTAGTGGCATTTTCTTGAAACAAAAGACATTTTCTAACAGAATTTAAATGGATTACTTCTATAAACTTTAATTGCAAAATTATAGAGATACAGATAAAGAGAAAATTAATATTGATTTGGCTGTTATACGTATATATATGTTTCAAGGCAAATTTTAATTAAAAAAAAATTCTTGAATATATATTTGTTGGCTCAAAAGTTTTATATAACTATTTCAATTAAAGATGACATTACTATAGTAAAAGTGAAGAATGAAGGAAAACATAAGCTTTTATCTCAATCAAACTTATAAATTTATTTACAAAGTAGATTTCTTTTACTATTTTGTTAACATTATTTTATTCATCAAATTAAAATCATGGAAACATCAAATTAAAATTTAGCTTAAGTTATGTTATGTAAAAAAAAGAAATTTTTTTTTTCATAATTTTTCCAGTTTTTGCCGGGTTTTACCAAGTTTTTTCTAATTTTTGCCACTGTCTTGGATAAAAAAATTCTATTGTGCCGGCAAAATGATCAACACTAGTTGAAAGACATTTAATGAAACAATAAATTTGTATTAAAGATATTATTATAAAAGACATACCTTCCATACAAATGCCTGGGAATTCTGTTGGATCTTTTCCGGTATCATACGATTCCATGATTTTGAAAAGCTATGATAAAATGGAAACAAAGTACATATTCAATAACATTTTAGTCATTTTAATAACAATGTTATTTATATTTTTAATTTATTCCATTTTATAGAGGTTGTTCCGTAAAGTCGTGTACAGACTGTAAGAGATTTTTTCCATTCACCGACACGATACACGATTGCAGTGTTGCCAATTCGCTACTTGTTTTTAAATTCAGATTAATTTGCCATCACTTTTTTGAAGTAGAAATATTCGCCTTACTTAATGGCAGATGGAATAATGCGATAATAAAGCCAACTGCACTATTTTCAAAAAGTGGTGGGAATTAAATTATCCGAATTTTAAAAAAGATAGCCTGCAGGCAAAAGTGCGCGATTGCAGGGCTGCCATTGACGATATATTTTTAAATTCTATCTCAAACCACTTTCTCAAAACAAAAATCTATCACATATACCTTGACAACGGAACAATGGAACAATGTAGATAGCTGATTGGAATACCTAGTTCCGCGGCAACTTTATTTCAGCGTATAGGTAAGCGAATTGCAAGAAAATAGGGAGCCGTAAAGAAAATAATTAAATGTAGTAAATAACTACTTAAAAGGAAAATAAAAGTAATTAAAAAGTTATCGAAAAATAAAAGTTTAACAATAAAGAAGTATATAATTCCATTAGATCCAAGAAAATGACAGATGAAACCTACCCAGGGTCAAACCCAGCCCATAAAAAAAAAGACTCTTTACAGAGACCATACATTTAACCTGGGAGCAGTCGCACGGGGTATGACATACCCCAGGGTGCGTACGGGTTTTACAATTGTCACCACTGTTTTTCGAAAAGTAATCTACAATTTACGTTAACATATAATATGTAACAATTGTCTCAGACTAAATAAGGTGAGGATTATTAATTGTATTTATTGGTGACAATGTAAAAACCATTCATTATGTGGGTGTGCGCGACTTCTCCCGAGTTAAGTTTACAAGCTACAAAAACATTAAAAATTTAAGCATTATAAAAAGCTTCTAGGGTAGAATAATTTTTTTTTTAATTACGTATACATAAGACAAGAATATATTACAAATGTGTGCAAGAGAAATATACTACGAAATTTAGTTCTTAAAATAGTGGTATGATAGAATATAAAAATATTTTATTTCTATTCTTATTTTTCCTTAAAATATCATTATTTTTAATGAATGTGGGAATAAATAGAATGGAATGAGCATATGTGTTTTGCAATTACTCAGCAATTTTCAGTTTTACTGAACAATAATATATAAGATTTGTCATGATTCAATTCGAATAGGATTTTGTCATTTTTTTTCTTACAATTATTTAAATTTTTTGAAAAGGGGAAAAGTTAGATCAGACAACATAGTTAAAATAAGCCAACTTAAAATATCTAAAAAAAAATAACAATAAATTAAATTATTAAAAATTAATTCAATATGGTTGCAAGTGACGTTTATCTATCTTAAAATCTATTTTAATACATTGTAAAAAAAAAAAATCCCGTTAACAAAAAGAAAATATTTTAGCAGCAAAGTAGTCTCTTATTCTCCGTTTTTTCACAAAACGTATGTTTTTGTAGTTCCCCGTTTTCCCAAAGAAAATTGTTCATTATTTAAGACGGCAATTTTCTCTTTTTAGATAAAAATATGTGTAATAGTTTAAAAAATCTAAATAATATACTGATGCTTATTTACACGAAATAGATACTGGTAATGTCACGAATATTGCCACACACGTTTCTTATCGTCTTGCTCTCCTCCGGATTCGAACCTGGGTACTCTCGATTAGTGGATACGTGCTTTGTCTAATACACCAGCTGACCACATCCAGGTAGTTCGTTATAGACCTGAACTTCAGTTGTAAAAATTTGATTGGAATTTTTCCGTTTTCCCTCAATTTTGAAGGAACACTTCCATCTGTCTATTTTGGAAAGAATGTTTCCGTTAAGAGACAGACAATTTCACACAAAAACACTTGTATATACGGAAATATTTTTAGAGTGTAATGGAGCGGAGCAGAAAGAAGAAATGCGATATTTCTTGTGAAAATTCCATACATCGGAGCTGTTCTACATACAGAATCATGCTACACAGCCATTGTACACAAGATCATAGTAAAATATGGTTTAAAAGAAATTTTACGCTCATCAAAGATGAATGTTTCGCTTCACTATCAAAAAACGAGCCAATAAAAGAAAGGGAAATGGACGTTACCTTTTCTGTGTTGAAAGTTGTGTCGTCGGAATTTTTTTTACAGTGTAATGGAGCGGAGTAGAAAGAAGAAATACGATATTACTTGCGAAAAATTCGATACATCGGACCTATTCTACTTACATAACACATATGAATACTTAATACATGATCTACATCGAATTTTACGCTCATCACAGATGAATGTTTAGCTTCATTATATATATATATATATAAAAGGCCAATAAAAGAAAGGGAATTGTACGTTACCTTTTCTGTGTTGAAAGTTGTGCCGCCGGAAATATTTTAACAGTGTAATGGAGCGGAGCAGAAAGAAGAAATGCGATATTAGTTGTGAAAATTCATTACATTGTAGCTGTTCTACATACATTACACATATGAATACTCCATACATGATACACATCGAATTTTACTCTTATCAAAGATGAATGTTTAGCTTCATTATCAAAAAACGAGCCAATAAAAGAAAGGGAAATGGACGTTACCTTTTCCGTGTTGAAAGTTGTGTCGTCTTCCAGTAATCGGATGCTCTTGTCAACCATGTGAATTCCGCAGAGAGAAGAAGGACTGGCCGACAATAGCATGGCAGCTTCTGTATTGGGGTACTGCTGTTCGTGTCGGAATAGCAGGCTCACCTACGATTAAATATATTTTTTTTTTAAAGAGGACAATTAATAAAAAACATTAATTAAGTAACGATAATTTTAAACGATATTAAAAAGAAAACAAAGCTTATATTTTGTACTTAATTAATTTTTAAAAATCCACAGTATTTCTTAAAACAGAAATACAGGGTGGACACAAATTAGTTGGACAGATTCGTAACAGAATGATTTTCTCGAAATGTTAACTGTAACGTATCTTCAGAAGGAGATTACTGGCATTGTATCGTAAATTTTCGGATATTTTCTTAATTCAGTGCTGAAGTCTCAGTCTGAATTGGTTGCTGACGTGTTATTGAACATGTATCACGGTCGTGGTGACCACCGCGATTACTAGTCGTTTTGCTCTTGGATTTCAGTGTATGGTTTTGTTAAAGATTATTGTTTACAACTCGCCACTTCTGAAATCCATTTCTGAAATGAAATCGACAACTAGCATTGCTATTGCTTTGATCGACGTGAACAGGTTCACATACAGCAAGGGACTGATTTACCGATGGGGTATTTTCAGAGTAACGAAAAGCAGCCGCATCGAAACTTTTCCAAAAAATGTAAAATTTGTGTTTTTCACTAATTTGTAATCAGGTTTACTCTCATGTTTAGCTGTAAACTACACGTAACAAACCACTCTTTTTTGCCCAAATAATGTATGTCGAACCTGTACTGATAATGTCACATTATGGAAAATTTGAACGAATGAGTAATGCAGAAATTTTTATCTGTTTTCATTCTTAATCGCTAAAATACATAGTTTAAATAAAATTCTTTTTCTGGTTTTGTTGTAAAACTACTTTTAAATTGCAAAGTTCAGAGGAATACAGAAAATAGTGCAATATAAATACTCATTACATGAAAAAATCTTTCAAAAACCTTCAAAACTAATTTTGTAATAATACATCTTACTTCTAATAACATGATATAATACAGTATTCAACAATCATAATATAAAGAGATACACTCTAGCTAAATTTATTGTTTTTATTTATTAATTAAGCATTGAATTTTTTTTTATTTGTCTTAGTTATGATAGCACAGAACTAAATTGAAATTGATTTTAAATGCCCATTGTGAAATGAAAATCCCTGATCACAAGTGGCTATTAGGTTAATATGAATTTTCACTGCACACCGTCTCCAATTGGCAACAGGACGTTTTACAGGGTAACGCTCCCCTCTCCTCCCTAAAAAACACTAGTGAAATTTCGAAAAAATTACAAACAGATTCCTAAAACGTATTTATTTATTCTAAACTACAATAGATGTTCAAATTGCCCTCTCCAACATCTAAACACGAATGTGCATGCTTAATTATGTTCACGAAGAGTCGTTTTAGCATGTCAGGTTATTGTATAATCATTACGAAATCGCTGCATTATTCGGTTAATTATTCTATAGCCATAGCGTATACTATTCACCAAATTCCTCACGAAAGTATTCACCATTTTGAGCGATTCCCTGTTGGAAAAATGAACTTTGATAATGAATAACACTCTTCCGGGAAAAATACCCTTTTGATGAAGCACATGCATGTACCATTTATCGACATTATTCTGAACTCTGATGGCTACACTGATTTAGCTGACAACACAGCAAACTCGTCTGTTTTAAAAAGTCTCTTCCACTCATCTTATTAACGCATGGATTATTTAAATTTGCACTAGTAGTTTTTCTTTAACCCTTCTTTGCATGAGTTTTTCTTTTACAATTATACATATATTAAATATTAGACACCAGAAATTTTAAGGTAGATTTTTAACTTTGTTCAGCAACATAGTTCATGGGAAATTTACTGGATTAATATTTCTATATTAATATAGTGATTTATTTATTAAAAGTTAAATAAAAAGTGATGGAAATTTACATCACTTTGCAATTAAGGGTTAAGGAATACACTTTACTATTAGAATCTGTGTGTTTGTTACTTTCTTGCACCATGAATGTACAAAAGCAAATACAGTGATCTCTCACTTATACGCGATGTTCAGTAATTACTTTTTCATACCACTATTTTAAAACAGTAAAATTTGATTTATAAATTCTGCGATTTAAGAAGACGAAAATTACCTTATATAAAAACTGGTGCGGAAAAATGATTTCCGTGTATCGCGTATAAGTGAGAGATCACTGTATAACCAAATAGTATAGCTATTTGTGGTCCCTTCTATTCACAAATGTTGGAGAAGAGTCTGCACTCCACTTAAAATTTTGAATTTTACCCCCTATGACACTTTACTCCATATGATTCAATGACTTCTTCTCACTTCTTTGAATGTTTTATTGTTGGAAAAATAATCTTCGATAATATAGTAACATTCGTCCGGGAGAAACATCATGTTAACATACACGTGCGCGTTTTTCGAATTATTCTGGATTTCGTTCGATACGCCCATTTAGTTGCTAACATAACAGTCTCCAGTGGTGCACTTCCCTGTTTTCAAAAGTCTTTTGTGGTTGTTTTACTAGTATATGGATTATTTAAATTCCCACTAGCGTTTTTGTTTGGGACACTTTATAAATGAGTATAGCTTCATATTTAAATTTCATGGCTATTCGTCTTCAAAAGAGCGCAACTTAAAGCGTCAATGAAAGGTTTCAAGGTGTTTTATATATTTCAAATTATGATTGGTATATATCTATGACAGAAAAAAAAGTTTAAATGTGTAGAATTTGAACATCTGAAACTTTTATGTATGTAAGGTTTTAAATTGGTATTTTGCAACCGCGGTTGTCAGCATCATGTATTCTTTTTAAAAAGAGTTAAAGACCTGATTAGTTTTTTGATAAAATGCATTAATAATATCTACATTTAAAGTGACTTTTTCGAAGCAGGTTTAAACAGTGCTTTTTACAAGTGAATTACATTGTTCAGTGGGGATTTCCCAATAGGCTAAAGATGCTGAAGTGTGTAGGGGCCAGAGCTTGACAAATGCGGTCGCCAGGTCGCCACTGGCGACCAACTTTTTTTATCTGGCGACTAACTTTTTTAATCTGACTTTTTTTGTTTCATTTATTTATTTATTTTTTACAAAAATTGAACTAAAAAATGAGTACAAACGACATTTTCTCTAAAGCGAAGTTAAAAAGGCATTTTCCATTTCATGCACATAAAACGCCTTTCTTTTCCGCTCTAGTCGGCTAGTCATGTGATTAGAATGTGAGGAGAGGGGGGGTGGGGGGGGGGTTCAATAACAAATAGTCTTATGTGGCTTCTAAAAATTGGATGCAATGATAAAAAATGCTTACTTTTTTGTATGTTTCAAATCAGATTTTTGTGTTCAGAATTAAAACTTTTAATCTATTACATTCATTTTAAAAGAATAATAACATATAAGTGATTATAAGTAATTCATTCGAAGTAAATCTATAAAACTTAATTAAAATTTCAAGAATAATTCATTTTAATAAAAATATGTATTATTATTTTTAATATTTTTTCTCGGCTTAAAATGCTTGGCGCCTCTCGTCTGTTTGCACCACACGCGTTGGACATTGCCGTCGTCACTCTGTCTTGGCGACAAGTGTCTGGTTCAGAGTTGTTTCTCAATAGTATTTTATAATTACATTGTTTGGATTATTATCTGCAGTAAATGGAAATAAAAAATCATTGATTGCGCTTCAAAACTGATTTCGATTTAATCCAGCGCGGGAAAATATATTTTTTTCTTTCCTTTTTAGCTACGAAAACAAACGTTTACGTAATAACTCGTAATATTACACGTTAATAGCCCTCGAGTTTGCGAACATCACAACGTTTAATTAAATTTCTTGTAAGATATCTCATTATAGATGCTGCAAAGTTACAAAATATTAAGAAATAAATTTGAAATTATATTCACACACACACACACACAAACAAACAACAACAGAAAAAATTAACTTATTTTTAATTTGGCAAAACTATTGCAAATGTCATTAAATGCAAATTTTGAAATAATTAAATCAGAATTATTTGACTTTTTTATTTTGATAGGCTAAATAGGCATAAAATCGTTTTCCGGCTTCACTATTTTATAGATGCCCTCTCATCCGATATAGATTTTGTAGCACTCAACTATTTGAACATTTGAAGCATACGGCAATCAGCATTTCCCGAACATGTCGGTTAATTCAGCGTTTACAATATTTCCTTTATTATTATTTTTTTCACAAATATATAACTTTGATAAGTTTCCTTAGAAAACTTAGTTATAATGCACTATTATAAACTATGTAACTAATAATTCTGAACTATGTTTGTTATTATTTTTTCTGACTTAATTCCTAAGCAAACGTTTGTACTTTTTAAAAATCAATAATGGGGAGGGGGGGGGGTGTTAAATTTTTTTACTGGCGACTAGAATTTATACCTGGCTACCAGATTTTTTCAAATTTGTAAAGCCCTGGTAGGGGCTATTTTAAAACGGTGGCAATTTTTTGACATAAAAAGATTTGCAAAATTGTATTTTTCAGTTGAAAGGAAAATTTACTAATTTAATTAATATTACTAATTTATTTAATTACATTAATAATAAAATGATGCATATTCTCGCTACGCCACACATTTCAATTACTTATAAATAAACAATCAGTAAATACACTTTGTTGATTATCGTTAGGCACTAGTAAAGATACGCCCCTACATGCTACAATCTTAAAAAGAATAACTGTAACAAATTCTTTTATAGAAACATTTAATTACTGTCTGAAGTGAATCCAAAGCCTTTTCTAGTTCACTATGTCTCAGAAAAGATTGTGCAATTTAGGTCAATTGTTCTCAATCGAATAGAATGTATTATGATATATTCCATTTCAATGTTAAATAATAAGTGAATTTTCATATCGCTAACAAAGCGTATAACCAATATATTAACCGTATTTTAATATTCAATACTTTCGGGCGTAATTTCGCTGTTGAAAATTAATTGAAAAAATAATAAATTATATATATTCCATTTCAATCATTTATAAAAGAATTACAAGAAATTAGGCGTCAATGATTTAAGTACTTCTCTGTCAATTACATATTTAAATAATAATTTTATGTTTATCTTTACATAAATTCCATTCTTATTTCACATAGACATGAGAATTTTAATTTGGTTTTTAATAAAAATGTCGAAGGTATGTTGTAGGAGGTAAAGAATCTCAGTCTACAAGCGATACATTTTAAAATCATCTACTAATATTATTAAAACACCAAGTACCTTATTCTGCAGACATTTCTTGATGAGGAATTTCCTGGAGTCAGCCACGACTTCTTTATCATCGCGAACGTAGAAAATCAGCAGTCGTGATATAGGGGACATGGTAGCTCTGGTGTCAAATGCGAGGATAAATTCTCCTATCTCAGTTTCGGAAGAATTGTTCGATTGGCCGCCTTTCCTGACTATTTGCTCTTCGAAATCGTACTGGATTTCTTCCACTTTTGAATAAAATGTCCGTTGGTGCGATCCCTGTTGGACAATGCGACCTTTCGAAAGAACCTGAAAATTTAAAGGATGCTGACGATGCTGATGATGATCAAATAATATACGAGGGAAAGCCATTAAGTAAGTCACAAAAAATAATTAAATAATAACTTACTATGATATTCACTTCAAAACTATTTTTATTTCTCAGCATATTCTCCACCAATATTTATTCACTTATATCACCGTTTTATCAGTGACCCAACACCAGCTGCATAAGATTCTTTGGGTTGCTGTCTCAGCCACATTAGGACTTCAAGTTGAACCTTTTCATTATCTGTGAACATCATCTTGCTTCCAAGATGGTTTTTTAGTGGACTAAACAGATGAAAATCGCTCGAAGCTGTATGGTGGATGTTGAAGAAGTTGCAAGATGATGTTCACAGATGATGAAAAGGTTCAACTTGAAGTCGATAATGTGGCTTAGACAGCAACCCAAGGAATCTTATGCAGCTGGTGTTGGGGCACTGATAAAACGCTGATATAAATGCATAAATATGGGTGGAGAATATGTTGAGAAATAAAAATAGTTTTGAAGTTAATATCATCGTAAGTTATTATTTAATTATCTTTTGGGATTTACTTAATGACTTTCCCTCGTATTTACGATTATAAAATACTTTAAAGTTAAAAAAGAACAGAAAGGGAGACAGAAAGTATAAATTATCATCAAAGTATGTTCAACTTTATTGGCTAGTTATTAAAAATACACTATAAAGAAAGGTAGAAAGAGTAAATAATTAAGTTATATCAAACAGCTTAAAATTAAATATAATTACAAAGAAACATACAAAAAATGAATGATTAACCATTATCAAATAGCTTCAAAATATCACAAATTGCGTTGCCAGCCCACTATTATTTGTTTTATTATATTGTTGGATTGCCACCACTTTTTTGAAACACTATAATTTCCCTTATTTAATCTGACATTAAATAAGACGAATCACTTCAAAAAAGTGGTGGCAATCAAGCAATCTTAATTTTTTTTTTAAAAGTAGCGGGCTAACAACATTGGTGACAAAGAAAGATACAAGCATAGATGGTTAATCACCATCAAATTACTTACAATTAAAAAAAAATCACAAAGAAAAATATTCAAATAGCTTATAATTAAAAATAGTCACCAAGAAAAATAGAAAGTACAAATGATTCATCGTTATAAAATAGCAATAAATGAAAAAAAAAAAGTATAAATGATTAATCAATAGTCAAAGTAGCTTCTATATTTTTAAATATATATAAAGAAAGATTGGAAATGCAAATGATTAATCATTATGAACAATGTTATTTAGAATTTAGAAAAATCATATAGAGAGATAGAAATTAAAAATTATTTATTTTTATTAAACAACATAAAATACGCATAAGTATCAATAATTAACCATTATTAAATAATACATTGGAGAAAACACACACAAATTAACATTTAGAATGACAGATTAATATAATTGAAAAAACGTCTATAGTTAAAAAAGCAGTCGTATTAAATGACACAAATAAACGCACATTTTCTAAATAATGTATCATTGGTTATGGAGATACAAACCTGGTGATAGAATTTTATCGTAGAGCCCCTTTCTGCCGTGTACTGGACAGTCACTTTCTGAGCTTTCTCACACTCGAATTCTTCAGTGGTCGGATGTATCTGGAGGTAGCTCCACGAGGGTGAGTACCAGGGACTCAGTACCATGGTGGCCATCGGCTTACGCAGCTTTCGTGTCCAAAACGTGGAGGAATAGTGAACGTCTTCGTAGTTGATCGTAGTCGCCTAATGGTATCAATTTGAACAAAACGAAGACATTTTAACTATTACGAAATACATTGAGAAATAAAAGTTATTAAAAAGAGAGCTGCCAAACCTTTGGATTTTTTAATACTACTATTGTCGAATAGTTACGCTGTATTTAATCCAAAAGTTTTGCGATTAAATAAAGAAAATCTAAAACTCCCATGCGTAATTTGCTATCCTAGAGTGTCCCTTTATATTGAATCAACTATAGTTGTGATGTGGTAGAAATGTGACATTGAATAAGTAATTTAAAAAAAATTCTACTTTGAAATTAAGAGACATGTTGAATATGTTAATTAGATTAATTTTTAACACGTTCGCTGCCAACTACGAGTATACTCATAGTGCTATCTACGTTTCTTCAATCTAAAATTAGTTATTCGCACCGGAAATTTCAAAAGAAGAATTTTTATTTTATGTAATCACGAAATGTCTGAAATAAAACAAAGTAAATATTGCTATTAGTATTTTCTGGTATGAATTTGAACTTTCTAAATAAAATGAAAATTCCGGTATTTTTAGCTTGGCAGCGAACGTTTTAATAAGGATTTATAAACACGGGCTATTTATAAAAGTTCTTCAGTTAATTACACCACACAAATTTCGTCATTTTTTATTTCTCTCTCCCACTAAGTCACAGAGTGCATACCTGCCAACTTTCAACTAAACTTCCGTACAATGTGAGTAAATTTGATCCGGGTTAAATACTTTTTTTTTAATATCTGTTTTGAAACGAGTTTAACCTCGATTAAATTAACCTACATTGCACGGAAGTTTAGTGCAATGTTGGCAGGTATGAGACTGTCACACTCGAGTGACGTCACATTTTCTACAACTATTAAGTTAAAGCTAATTTAGATGATCCATAAAGTGTTAATTCTGTAGCATTTAAATTTTTAAAAGATTTCTGAAAAATATTGCTATCACGATAGATGCCATTTTAAAAATTTTTAAACTCTATTGTATTAAATAGGACACTTACTTCGACGCTAATGTCTCGAGAAACAGGAGAAGGTTTGATGGCGAACCGAATCAACCCATTCTTGTCGGATGTGAATATGAGGCACTGCTTCCCTTCCAGGGTGACGCAGATCTGGATTTTCTCGGACAGAGCCGGAGTACCGTCGGGATTTCTGGCTTGAAGCTAAAAAAAAAAAGGTGAATATTTTACGATAGATACAAGGCATTAGTTTCCAATATTTTAATACATGGACATAGATCTAAAGAAGGACTTCTAACGAAATAGCCTTTCCAAATGTCTCAAATAGGTGGCGCATGTGTATGACAGCTTTTCCGTGCGTCACCAGTTCGTCTGCTTGTTCAAACCGTCTGTCATTTGGTGGGTATCATATATAAAGTTTCGGTTTGATGTTGTAGGTGGCGCCGCCTTAGTAGAGATTCTCGCCGGCTGCGCTGAATCGTGCGTGTAACTGTGCAGCTGCCATTTCGTTTTAAAGTCGTGACACGATATTAACACTATTTCGTTAGAAGTCCTTCTTTAGTTCTATATTCATGTTTTAATTAATGACCGGCTGAAACTAAATGACATATCTATTAACTATCTTGTAAGAAAACCATACATTTATGCAAAGTAGCCATAAATTAACTGGTACATTTTAACACATTCGCATCGGGAAACGAGAATTCTCGTTTTTATTCAAAAGACATCATTGACAGAGGACCTTTACAGAAAATGCATTTATATCATGTTCTACATATTTTTTTTAGATTGTAAAGCATTTTATAGTAAATCCGTAGATTGAATGACATTTACTGATGCATAAACTTGAGAAAGTTATTTAGGAAATAATTTACGGAATAGTTTCAGAAGAGGGAGGTGCTTCTATTGTTTTAAAACCCAGATTTTACAAAAGCATACCAATGCGAATGTGTTAAAATTCAATGTGAAATCAAATAATTGACATACGAATGGGTGGTTTGGACCAACATTAATAAAAACAACTTTTCACATAATACAAAATTTCGTTTCTATAAAGAAACAATATTAGTTTCAAATTTTGCCCATAGATCCCAAGTACGCAAAGAAAAATCATGAACAAACCAAGCAGTTATAAAGCGCTTATTTTGTCAGAACTCTATATAGCCATATTTCAACGAGTGTACATGTAATCCAGCTTCTTACGCAATCAATGCTAGCTATCAAGTGGATTAAAACAGAGTACCGTTTGGATGTGGTTCGAGTTATAACGGTACGCGATGAAGTATAATAATGAAACGCAAAAAATAAATATTCTGTAACTGCTTAGTTTGTGTTTTTAATGTTTTTTCTCCTTGTTTTCTTAGGTGTCATCTATCGGTAAAATTTGGAACAGGATTTTGAGTTGTTGAAACAATTTTTTTTTTTATTATGGAAAGCAATCTAATCCAAACTGCACACTCGTACACCAATTATTCAATTTTACAGTGAATTTAAAAATGTGCCAGTTAATTAAGAGCCATCCTGTATATTATAACACATTTACTTACGAGTCCAACGTAGGGCATCTTCGGTTTGTAGTAGTCGTTATCTCGCAGGAATTCTAGGATCACTTTCTGGTGGGAAATTTTAAAAGATGTTGTGGCATTTCTCACAATTCCTGAAAGAAACAAATTTTGTTTAACTTCTGCTAATGTATCATTAGAATTATGAGAATAAAAATATTGTTTCAGAATGAAATAAAACGTGAAATGTTTTTTGCAAAATTAGCAAAACCTATGTAAAAATAAAATGGAATCCGGCCGAAAAAGAGAAATTTCACGATAGAGACGAAAAGGATACAATACAATTGCTACTACAGAAGGTGTACCTGCAAAAGCGGAATACTTTTTTCTGGTTGCTTGCGTTTACATCTCAGCAGGTTCTGCTGTATTTGCGTCTTATAACACTTAAGAGCCTACGATACGGCATTCGTAAGCTAATGTTAAACTAATTATGGCATTCTCTACAAATGTCTCGTTTGAATTTCAATATTTTCCGATGATTCCTTTTGCATAGTGTATCTAAAGTCGATGTCAAACCTTGTGTCTTTATACTTTTTTAACACTTTCCAAAATAGTTGAAAAGTGTTTAAGACTTCAGTTTGTCTGCCCGCCGTTTGTCTGTTCGTCTGTTGTGCTTTATCTCCTGTAAATATACTCGTACTATCATGTAACTGATATATGTTGTTGAAGTTTACTATGACATGTTCGCTGTTGAAAATGAAGTGTGCAACATTCATAGTTTTTTTTACAGGACATCTCAAAAGGAGGTTTATGGGAATCGTTTGCAGTGTATTTTAATAATGTTACACTATTTCAAACATATTAAAACTGATAAACAGCACTGAAGTGCACTACAAGATGACAATTCGGACAGCCTAGAACATTAATGAGTCCGGATTAATGAAGGTTTACTGTATTTTTTAAAGATTATTTTATATCTAATTGAAAACCATGAAGCTTTGTTTTAAAAAGGGTAAATACTTTACCAGTTACATTTTCCGTGACTTCAGCGAAAACTTCGAGATCTTTACCACCGAATTCCTCCGTCTGCATCAACAGGTCGTCCGTGTTCACTTGAAAAGTGTGGCAACCAGGCAGCTGAAAAACCAGGTAGCTGATTTCATCTATCAGTATGTCACAGTCTTGAAAACGTTTTGAGTACGAACATATTATATAGCAATAATAACAGAAGTTCAAAAAGAAATTTGTGTAGTTTTTCTTGCACAGTATATCACAGTAACACCTCCATATATCGCACGCCGTTGTATCGACCATTTGGATATCGCTTTTATTTCGTGTATATCAAACTAAAGAAAATCTACATAAATTGCATTTTTAGGTAACTTAGATTTCAATTACAATAAATGTTTGCTAGATAGTATTCTATTGCTAGTTTTATTAAGAAAACTGTAAAATGGTTTAAAGTATCGTTTTAAAGAGAAATATAAAACATTTGCTTCCAGTTTATCCACTTTGTGAATTTTTAATGACATCGGTTATATCACGCATTCGGATATATCGCGCTCCTTTTCTTGTACCTGAACAGACGCGATATAACGAATGGTTACTGTATAAGCATCAATCCTTAACTCTTTTCATACATGGGAACCTTATACGGGGTTATTTTGGGGGAAAAAGAACAGCGAACTGTGCATGTTTTACTTTTTTTCCAGTATCACATATAAATCTTCTATGAAGTTTAATAATAATTGTAAAATACAGTAATAGATACCAAGAACCATTCAGTTTTCTAATATTCAGTTAAAAAATCCGCCTTTCAAAAAAAGTTTTTAAACTGTTCTGCACGAGAGTAGATTTTTCGAAAAAAAAAAAAATCTACTCTTGGATATAATCATGATATGGATCTAATATGATATATTTTTTAAAATTTTTTGTAAAGTGTCCAAAGTTTAAATTATCGTTACAAAAATATTTAATAACTCTTAATAATATTTTTGTTAATGCTTGTGAATTTTATTTCAGGGTCGTTTTGTAATTTTGTAATAAATGTAAGATTTTTAAATTTTCAACATTATTTGTTCAATAACTCGATTAAACTTATATAAGTCTAAAATATGTTTATCATCCATTTAAAAATAATTCTTGCCGCCTATGGGCGTTATTTTTTTTTATATTACGTTATTTAACAAAAAGTTTTTCTGCGCCCGTGTTTAAATTTCAAATGAATAATTATAATAACGATACTGTTTATAATAGCGTAGTGGAATAATATTGAACATACCCGAGATTTTACTTAAGTTCTATAAAAAAATTTAACATCAGAATTTTTATTTAAAAGTATTTAACTTTTTACTGTGTGATTTATATTTTATTTATTTTATAAAAAAATTTCTGGTTCAAATCGACATATTTTCGTTTCAAAAGATCGGTTGTGAAGAAGTTTAGTGTTAAGGTTGCTCGTCAGTAAACTTCCCGATTCCCCTCTCTAATGTTAACCCTATGGGCGTAGGATGCATTCGTATAGTTAAAATATCTCCTAGGGAAAATAATATTTTAAACTTCTGTTTTATGTGTACTTTTCTTAAAGCATGTCTCTTTTTTCTTGGTTGTCAAAATTTTTTTTTAATGTGTGCTTAATTTATAATTTTATGTGTTAAAATCTTAGCAAAACTGAATAAGATTTTAACCCTTCACATAAAATTAAGTAATATTTAAAAAAATTTTGACAGTTAAGAAAAAAGGAGATATCCTTTAAGAAGCGTACACAGAAAACAGAAGTAAAAAATACTAATTTTCCAAGAAGATATTTTAAATGCATGCATCCTACGCCCATAGGATTAACATTAGCCAGAGGAATCGGGAAGTTCACTGACGAGGAGCCTTAACCCCTTAATTCTCGCTCCCGTCAATATCACGGGCTGATGTGTCATTCGTTATTTCTCGTGCCCGTCGTATTTCCGGGCTCAAGATTTAACTGCTGGAAAAACTTCTGAAACCAGAAAAAATTAACTGGAATTTCTATGTGAAGATTCCATTGCACTGATGTTGTACTTTGTATTGCATGTTTCGAAATATATCATATTAAAAAAAGTTATCGATAACCAATGTTTAATCTATATGTATTATATTAAATATTATTTGTTAAGATTTGTAAAGATATGAAAATTAAAGGTCTTATTCGCATTAATTTGTATGGTGTAAAGCTAACATTAACCTCTTAATTTTCACGGGCAGTGTAGAGTACTTTTTTTAAATTCAGATTGTTTGACTCCCACCAGTTTTTTTAAAATAGTGTAATTTGCTTTATTTTCGTATCATTTTATCTGCCGTTAACCACGGTGAATATTTCTACATCAAAAAAAGGAGTGGGAATCAAATAATCTGAATTATAAAAAAAAAGTAGTCTACACTTATCGGGGGGTGGTGTTAAGGTGTTAAGACACATAATTCTCGCACTATGACATTTCTACAAATGTGAATTTGTTCTATAACATATTGTTTTTTTGCCTTAAAAAATAAAAAATTGCTTATTTTATTTAGAAAACTTATAATTTTTCAATTTCTGTAATAAAAAAATAGGTACTTTTTTTATGGTTTTTTGAAATATTATGCGACCCTGAAGTGGTTAAGTGCAAAATATGTTTTTCATCTATTTAACCCTATAATTACCGGAAACTTTACTCAACCTTGATAAAAAAAGAATAAAAAATACACCAGAATCTTTATTTAACATGTTCGCTGCCAACTACGAGTATACTCGTAGTGCTATCTACGTTTCTTCAATCTAAAATTAGTTATTCGCACCGGAAATTTCAAAAGCGGAATTTCTATTTTATGTAATCACGAAATGTCTGTAATAAAGCAATAAATATTGCTATTAGTTTTTTCTCGTGTGAATTTGAACTTTCTAAATAAAATGAAAATTCCGGCATTTTTAGCTTGGCAGCGAACGTGTTAAAACTATTTAACTTATTTGTTTACTTTAGTTCCATTTAGCTTATTTTATGAAACAAATTGTAGCTCGAATAGTCATTTTAAATGTACCTGTTGGGTCCATTTGACCCCTCTGGTAGGCGGCGGGTTAATCTCCCTACCCTGAATGGGTCGAATTGATCTGCTTCTACAATTTATTTTATTCTACTCGAACCAGAATTTTTTTCAAAGAGTAAGTTAAAAAACT
Organism: Maratus michaelseni; assembly: GCA_963931845.1. Lineage (NCBI taxonomy): Eukaryota > Metazoa > Arthropoda > Arachnida > Araneae > Salticidae > Maratus > Maratus michaelseni. The sequence goes on from OZ007590.1 coordinate 419,578,922, forward strand.
AAATTAAATAGATATTTTTAATATCTTAACTAAAAATTCTGATATTTTTTTATTTTTTATCATAGTTGAGTAAAATATCAACAGGGTAGGAAGGTTAAAAATAATTCACGCATGAGAGGAAATATTTTTTCTTTATTGTCAACTTTTTAAATTCTAAATCTCAAAAAGAGTAAACACGTAAAGTGTTAATAATGATATGAGCCTACCTCTGCTTGATGCTCCACGGAAGGGATAGTTCTTTGGTCTCTGTACATGAATGTCCACAGTTTTTTATACGTTACCTTCGCCTTCAAGCTACCTTCAACGAATTTCCCATACGTATATCTGTAGAAAAACAACAGAATGGCGAACTTTACTTTTCATAGGAAATAAAATTCAAATAACAATCATACATATCAGGCCTGTCCAAACTTAAGCAAGGGCGCATAAGGGCGCAATTATTTACTTGTTTTAAAACATGCAACTACACTATAAAAATACATTTTTTTTAAAACAAATCTAGGAAAATATAATATAACCCTAAACAAAAATATACAATAATCTCATCCGAGTTATTCATGATTCCGAATAGTTTTGAAAACCTCACCAGGAAACTGCGCCATTAGTGTAATAGTGAAAAAAATCTAAATAGGAAGCAATCGAAAGAGCATAGTGAAACGTGTTTTTTAATACATAAATCATTTGCCCTCGGCTCCCCGTTATCGAGATATAAAGTCTTAAAATTTGCTAATTTATTGATTTAAATTATTGACTTTTTTAACATAATAACATCATTAAACTCCAATCTCTTGTCCATTTCCAGTTTAGTGCGCCGCTTGGTGCAAGTCTGTATGTTAGTACAAACTGGGCCACTTCCATTTGAAATGCAATTTTGTTTTTCGCAGGAGGTGGACCATTGTAATCACTGCACTAGAATTAAGATCATGAAATGTTCTTGGTGCCACTATTTTCTATGCTTCAATCATTTTTTGGTTCAGTACCATATATGCCAATAGCATTTTTTTGCTGGCTTCTTTCATTTTTATATTACTATATCTAAATTGTTTTGTATTTTATATTAATCTGATTATCAAAATTTCTGAATCAGAACCACGGCTTTTCTCCCTAAATTAAACAAATAAATTAGCAAACTTTGAGACTCTATATCTCGATAACAAGGAGACGAGGGCAACGAGGATTTATGTGTTAACCCTTCTTTGCATGAGTTTTTCTTTTACAATTGTGCTTTTTTATACATATATTAAATATTAGACACCAGAAATTTTAAGATAGATTTTTAATTTTGTTCAGCAACATAGTTCACGTGAAATTTATTGCATTAATATTTCTATATAAATATAGTGGTGGCGAAGAAGTTAATTTATTTATTAAAAGTTAAATAAAAAGTGATGGCAATTTACATCACTATGCAATTAAAGGTTAAAAAACGCATTTCACTATGCTCTTTGGATTGCTGCTTACTAGATTTTTTATATTGTTACACTATGACGTGGTTTCCTGGTCAGAAACCAGCATAATTTTGGAGATGTAAAGAAGCATTTATAAAAACAAAATTCCTTTTCCTTAACTGATTTTCGGAAAAGTTTCCAAGTAGTTTTTTTTATATATATAGTGTATTAATCCGTTTTCACAACCTGGAATATAGGTTTGTCGGATGCTATCCAAATTCAAGTACACATTTTCATGTTCAATAAACATGCCTTACAGATAAACAAGATACATTAATAGCATTAGCATTAACATTAAAATTAATATTATTGTGTTACTCTTGAATGTATTAATTCAGTTATCCCATATCAGGATATTTTCAAGACGTATCTAGCACAAAGAAATGTTTTGGTAAATTGTGGTACCGTGTACCGTGGTGAATTTGTCCCATCTCGCGGATAAAGACAAAACGTGTAATACATAAAACTTGTTACAATAAAAATAATTACTAATGCCGAATTTTTCTAGATTGAAGATACATTCATTATTTAATTCAGCATTTTACAAATTGAGTTTGGCATCACTCCCGTTGTTGTTTTGTTTACTTTTTTGCGCGTGACTTTACTGCGGTAAACTTTTGATTGGAAAAGTTATATAATGTAAAGAAGTATGATTGGTAAAGTTATTACCACTTTTAATGTGGTAAGTGCATTCTTTTATTTCTTAACATATTTCTTAACAAATCAATAAGATTTATATACAGGGTGGTTATAATTAAATTCCCACTTTCAAAATGCTGTAAAAAAGAACCACTGGTCAGAATGACTTTAAATTTAAACTGAACATACTGGAAGAAGGGGGGAAACGGTATGGAATAAGAAAAAAATAGTTCCAAAGTGTATCAATAGATGGCGCTGTAAGCGGCATACTATGCAAATTTAAAGATACTCATGCGCACGACACATTGCATGTGGTAGAAAAACGCGGGGGTATGTGACGTTCTTCTCATATTGCACACCGCCCCCTGAATACTAGGCCTGAGCGCTGACAACAATGGCGGCTGTCGCAGGCCGGTTTTTTTTTCAGCGTTTGAACGGTCCCTCGAAATTTTGGACCAATAATTTCTAAAAGTTTTCTTCGCCTTGTTTTTCGGAGATCAAATAAGTCAAAGATAACTTTTAGATATTATTGGTGTTGAAGTTCGAGGGACTGTACAAACGATTCCGCCTGCGACAGCCGCCATTTTTTTCAGCGCGCAGGCCTAGTATTCAGGTGGTGGTGTATTGCATCTGAGCAGCTTGTCACGAGTCTCTCAATGAAGGATCGCGCTCTGCTGGTGAAACTATTTTACGAGAATGGCGACTGTCCACTTGCAGCTATAAGGAAATTCCGGTCATTAAAGTGTATGAAAAAAGTCTGTGGTCTGAAGTCTGCCAAGGGTCTGATGAGAATATAATTCAGAAATTCGAAGAGACGGGTAATTTTGAAGTGAAATCTGGAAGATGCCGCTTACAGCACCATCTATTGATACACTTTGGAACTTTTTCTTTCTTATGCCATACCGCTTGCTCCTTCTTCCAGTATGTTCATTTCAAATGTGAAGTCATTTTGACCAGTGGTTCCTTTTTTACAGAATTTTGAAAGTGAGACTTTAATTATAATTACACTGTACATAAATTTGATATTTCAGATTTTACATTGACTTTATCCACAATCGGCATTTTGAATGCCAATTTAGGGTGAGATTATCTCGCGACAATATCGCCACAAATTTAGTTTATTTATTATATTTATATTTTCTGTAAATATAATCATAAAATCAAATATTTACTGCAAACATAAATGTTATACTAATATATATTTATTATTTTTTGTGTACAGATACTGGCGTGTACCTCGAAAATAATGCCTCGTACGTATAAAATTCCTGTAGCCAGTCGTAATTATAAAACTTATACAGATAAAACGTTGCAGAAAGCGGCAGATGTTGTTCTGGAATATGTATCAAGCCAAAGGAAAGCCTATGAAATATATTCAATTCCAATCACTACTTTAAACAATAAGCTAAAAGGTCCTAAAATAATTAACCCTCCGAGATCTTTTTTTTTCTAAAAGAAATGTTTTTTTATTGCCTGAAATAATTGAATATATATATAAAAAATTTTCTCTTGAAAAACATTAATCCTATCATGTCTTAATTGTTAATTGTTTTTACATATTTTGCATAATTGTCATTTTTTAATAAAATTACTGTTTGTTTTCATACAAAATTTGTGTTTTTTTCATGACGAAATTACTTTTTTTATTATGTTTTTTTACTCTATCATAACAGTGGGACTGCATTGTCTTACAAGGTTTACAAGACTTCTTCAATGATTTTTGTATTTATCATACAAATTCACCCCAAGCCAAGAAGACTTTGTCCCACATTTGAAAAATAATTAAAAATAACTGTTCTTTAAAAATATTAAATGTCACTTTTTAAATTTACATTTTATGTTTTAGAACTTGAAAAAAGAATTATTAAAATTTTCCTTAAAATAGTTTTTAAGTTTTGGATCTTTAAAAAGACAACAAGAGGTAAAATATGAGACAATGTTAACCCGGTTAATGGTACGATTCAATATAAAAATAGTCGACAGTTCTGACCGGTAATTTTTGTATGTTTTAACTTATAATTTTGTCTAACAGCAAATTTCTGGGAAAAAAGCAATTATTCCCTGAATTTTGCTTTAGTTAGTTAGTTTAGTTGATTACATAAAAATCGTGTTTTGCTTCCAAAGTTTTCTATGAAAAAGTTATTGCCATAGAAGGAATCTTTAAAAAGGAGTGTCAACTTACTTTGCACATATTTCAATAGGTATTGTTTCTGCATCGGCCATAATGACTGCTGGCGGTTTTATTGTCACATCAAACTTGGGTAGCACTAAAAAAAGAATGTTTTCAGAAAAACATTTTATTATTTAAAACAAATGCCTGATGGCAATCTAATATTTAATTTAAAAAATAAAGAAAAATAAGGCCAGTTTTGTACACTATTGCTCCAAAAATGTTTACATCGATTTCTTCTTCGAAAATATACAGCTAATAATGGCTTATGTTTAGAGGGTTTATCAACTTGAGTTTGATATTGAACACCAGTATCTGTAATTTACAAATATACCATTATTCTGCATTCTATATTGACCTAACTAACAATTTTTGTGATATTCTTTATGTTAAAAGCAATGTGCAAAAAACGCAAATTGCAATTGTATGAATCGTAAAACTCAAAGGACAAAAAGGACAAAATATTTTGTAAACAGATGAAAAACTGTTTACAGTTGATCAATCAACATGTATCTATCTTAATGCAGCAGTAATCGATTTCTAAAACATCATTTTCATATCTGAAAAGGAGAATTGAGTGAATTGAGAGTGTTGAGGGTGTGATAGTTATACCTTCAACAGAAAATAAATATTTTTTTAAGTATGAAAAATTATGTTTAAACAAAAAATGCGCTATTTTAGTAAAATAAATAAATGTTGCTTAGGTATAAAAATTAATATAACAGTTTGGACGTTATACCATTTTATTATAGAGATATTTTAGGTTTAACTTGTTGTACTCCACTGAAACCTATACGGTGACATACTAAGTTTAAACTGAAATGATTGATTGACACCAGAATTTTGGAATGAAAAATTTCCTTTTATTAAGTACGTGAGTACGAGTCGAGGCTAACAAAAAAGAAAGGCTGCCGCGGAGCTTTACGCATATCTTTTTTTACAGACCGCGGGAGTCACGTGATGCTCGAATCCACCAATGCAGGTGTACGAAAAGAGAATCACGTCACTCTAGCGGTCTGTAAAAAATGATAAGTGGAATGCACCACGGTAGCCTGTCTTTTTCGTTAGCCTTGGCTTGGTATGAGTTGACTGACGTTGCTTTTACTAATTTACAAATAAATATGTTTTTAAATTCTGGTGTCAATCAATCATTTCAGGTTAAACTTAGTATGTCACCGTATAGGTTTCAGTGGAGTGAAAAAGGTTAAAAGTGTGAGACTCGCCCACATCCGTACGCATGGATTTGGCGTCAACGAACAAACATGGGCTAATGCAAACTCCTGCTGAAAAATCTTTCTTTCTTTTCTTTTCCTTTTTAGGTAGATTTCGTAAGAAATACTACCTATTACATTCTCACCTAAGTTGGAAATTTTGAAAAATTTTTGCAGATCTACGCCGATCATGACTCTCAGAACCCAAAACCACCCCCAGTTCAAAACTTTATCTATCTATCTATCTATCTATCTATCTATCTATCAATGTCACTTTTTTCTGACCACGATAACTGGAAAAATTCTGCATTAATCTTTTACAAACTGATACATAAAATCAAGGGGCATAAAATCTCGGTCAAGTTCGTTAATGGGCAAAATCGAACCAAGGGGGGGGGAATGGGGGGCTTTTTGTGAAAACAGAAAACCCCCCATAATTTCTTAATTATTATACGTATCGAATCCGTTTAAAGTTATTATTACTTCTAGGAAAAGGGCCGAAAATTTATGTATGACAGATTTTTGATATAATTTAAAATGCCCCCAAGGGGGAAAAAAGGGAGGTTTTAGAAGAAAAAAAATCATAGCTTCGTCAATTCACAAGATATCAAATTCACGTAAATTTATTATTAATCCTCTTAATATTATCTAAAACTTTTATATTGACAAGTTTTTTATAGGACCAACCGTTATAGCAAAAAAAAAAAAATCCCTGTCGGCTCTGCCTGCAAACAAGTTAGGTTTCAAAGTAGGCGGTTCCAACTGCCGCATCATCGTAAAAAGGAAATTTTTTCCGCAATTCCTGACAAACAGGCGCCTCACGGTCTGCGTCTTCGAAATCTACCTGTGCCTGTAGGCCGAGCCGTCAGGGATTTTTTTAAAATTAAGGTAATTTGAACCCATGTAATTATAGTTTATTCTAGGATATGTTCCACAAAATACTTTTGATTGATTTTAACATGTTTCCACGAGAGAGAGAGGAAAAAAATAGAATGTAAACCTCTCACGTTACCCCACTTCAAACCATTACAGAAATGAGATGTGTTGATGAGGATGATCGTGATGATGTGACATCATTTGGCGAGTGCTAATATCCTATCATTTTATTCGTTAATTGATTGTTCAACTTTAAGAACTTTTTATCTGTTTAGAAAACATTTATATGCATACCATGAGATAATTTTGTCCTTTGAGTTGTTTGACTCGTGCCTTTAACTAACAAAAGAAAAATAACATCAACGATCACATGAAACACATAACGAAAGACCTCTATCATCCTATAGTAATCAATATATTGCCAGTATTTAAATATCTAAATCGAGAAAAGATTTTTTTAATGCACCAGAGGAGTTATTGCTTGAAGATGATAGAAAATATCCGAAAGTTAGAGTTCAGCAAGATGTAGCTTTGAGAGAATAATTTAAGTCATCTATTAATATTTTAGATTTTTTATTGAATCAATGTTGTAGAAAATTTATTTTAGAAATTACGAAATATATATATATATTTTTAAATGGAAAACCCTTTTAAAAAATAATGAATTATACAACGTACTTCTGCAAAAGATAAAAATACTTTTAAAGAAAATGCCGCACAGTAGAAATATTCTCTTACCATATTTCTTGACATTAAATGTTTGCGTGGTGGTCACTTGATTGATAAATGCATGGATGTTCCATTTTCCTATGGGCGGTTCGTCAGAAAGGGGCAATTCGAACTGCACTATTCCTGGTAAAGATGACAAAGAAAATACTTTAAATGCAAAACAAACCGTTCATTAGTTCTTTAAGGGATTTTAGGACTCTTAAATCTAAAAAAAAATCAATTTTGAAATATATATATATATATATATGTTCCTTAACTAAATTTGACCAAATCTTTATATATATATACATATTAAAAAGTAATACTTTATGAACACTTTAAAACAAAATGAACGGCACACACTCTTAATATTTTGATTGGCGACAATCAGGACTAGCGACTGTTTTTATAATCATTCGTAATACAAGCTATACAGACACAAACAGAACATGAGATTTTTCTTAGAAATATCCCAAAATGGGCAAAGATTATCTTTCAAAAAGTGGTTCGAATAGAATTAAAAAAAAAAATTCGTCGCTGGAACGACACATGTCCCAGTCCCATAATCAAAGGGTTAATAGTTGTTAAATATGGAATATTTTCAAAAACAGAACTTTAAAGTTACTTTTCTCAAAATGTGATTTTGGAGCATTGTGTGCATGGTAGTTAAAAAGCTTTTCAATACTTTTTCATGAAATTTTCAGGATACATGTAGGCTCTATAAAGTGAATCTAAATGTTCATCTTTTTTGTAGCTTTTTTTCTTGATGTCATTTTCCTAAATTTTTTATAATTTTGTATGATCAAGATAGAGTTTTATTTTTAAAACATAAAAATGCTATACACAGGGCTGCCATTGGCGACTATTTTTTAATTCTATCACACACCACTTTCTCAAAACAAAAAAAAAATCACATAAACTTTGACAACATGTGCAAGAGAAATATTCTACAAAATTTAATTTTTTAAAATAGTGGGGCGAATAGAAATTAAAAATAGTCGCCAGCGACAGACCTGTATAAATAAACAATTTTTAGGTTTAGTGTGAGGACAAGGCTCCCAAGTACAATTAGATACAAAAGATTTTGTTTTACACGCAAAAATTCTTTTATAATTATGCGCGCAACCTATGATTCCAGTTTTCTGAGCGACAAATTAAAAACCCCTATAAAAACTAACTTTCCCCATTATAATCTGAATAAAATGAAAAGAATGAAGAAACATGAGGACTTCCTTTAAAAATTGTGTTTTTGCAATGTATATTTTTTAAGATATAAAATGACAAAAACGGCCAATATTTTCTCACTTTTCGCTATTTTAAGAGTTTTAAGTCCCCTTAATATATTACAAAATATATTAGGGTGAATGAATGCTCTAGTCGTTTATCAACACCAGTATTGACGAGTTAATATTCTATCCAATCTAATAAAGTCTCCTACATACGGCTTTTATTGCTCGCTTCGTTGAAGTTATATGTGCTAGTTGAAACGCATGGTCAACTTCTGTATCATGATTAATTAACTAAAAGCAGTGGAGGATCAACTAATAGCGAGATTTGATTTTTTTATGCTTGAAACAGAATCATGAGAAAATGTCACATCGTATAAGAATGTGATAAACGCAGGTTTATTCAGTATATAAAAAAAAAATATAAAGAAATCGTAATTTATACTGATATATAAAATTGGAATACCTGTCTGCGATTTTTTAAAAATACGCCTATTTCTAAGTTCATTCGGATATTTAGACGACGTATTGTCTAAAAAAACATTAACTTTTTTTTGGTCTGTCTGTCTGTCTGTTTGTTTATCCGGAATAGACTTGTTAACGGTTGCATAACAAACGCTAAACATATCAGGGACAGACAGAGAACGTATTTCTGACTACAATCCGCAGTTTGTCGCATTCCAATATCTAAAATAGTTTTTTAAGGAAACAGGGAAAAACCGGGAGAATCAATCAATCAACCAATCTTTCAACACTCAAAAAATCGGGAACTAATGGATCCACTGTAAGTAATTTTACGGCAATTCAAGGGTCTAATTACGATTCATAAATGGTAATTCTGGCCACAGTTTGCAGTTTGTCACATTCCGATATGTAAAATAGCTTTTGCGAAAACACGGAAAAACCCGGAGAATCTATCAATCAACCAATCTTTCAATACTCACAAAAACGCAAGAACTATTAACTGATCAATTTCAAGAAATCTCATGGCTATTGAAATGTCTAATTAAGATTCATAAATGGTAATTCTGGCGACAATCTGCAGTTTGTCCGCATTCCGATATGTAAAATAGTTTTTCAGAAAACAGGGAAAAACGGGGTGAATCCATCAATCAAACAATACTTCAATGCTCAAAAAACGCAAGAACTATTAATTGATCAATATCAAGGAATTTTATGTCAATTGAAAGATCTAATTAAGAATTGTAAATGATAATAATTAGGCTTTTAGCTCATGACTTATTAATTGTTAATTTAAAAATTGGATTGGTAAGTATTTTATCCCAAAACTTGGAAGATCTTTTAAAACACAACGCGTTGCTACGCAGCTAGTTTGAGTATAAATTTACGACGAGCAGGGCAGTTGAGAGGAATCCCATTATGTAAAACTTCCGCAAGTCTAACAAAGAAGGAATAGAAAAGTCACAATTATTGTTGTTAATGATGGATCCCTCCTTTGTAAGACGATTTGTAGCTTTACATTAAATCTTCGTTTTCTGAATTTCCACTCACTGTTTTCGAATTACCAGTTTCATTTCTCTACACATATTTGTATTGGCTGATTGTTTCAACTTTCTGCAATTCTGTTGATATGCAACATTTTTTGTTCTCCACTATTGTCTGTTACCCTTCTTTTTTTAGCACACAATCCTAATCAATGCGATCCTAATTAGAAATCAATGAAATCTGCCTCCAATCCGTTTCTCCACCATAGACATTATTATTTATTTTTCTACCTCTATTTCTAAACAATAATAATCTACCATGAAAATTAGTAAAAATCTACCAATGAGATTATTGTTTTGAAATAATGGTAGACAAAATAATAATTGAAAATATAGACTTATGTAACAGCCCTGTATATAGGAGCAAAATTTCTATTACCTTTTGCACTAATGGCGGTATGATGAATGCTCCCGAACAAGGTATGCAATATTTGGTGAAATTTTCTGGACTCTACACTTGTTTTATTTACTTATTATCAGTAAAATCCTTTTTCGCACGGAGAAAATGAAAACAAAACTACTCAGCAAATTTAAACATATTAAGACGTACCGAATCCATCGATGAATATGACATATGTAAAAGTACATGGGGCAATTTCACCCGTAAAAACGAAACAAATTACATTCGTTAAATGAGATAAACTTTCACATCTATTTCCAGTTTAGACTACGATTAAGATCTCACATCAAAAATATAAATTGTTTTAATTTGCACGTATAAACCAAGCATTGAAACAATTAAAGGGACTAAATGACAAAAATCCGCCATTGAAACTGAATCATTTTAAAATTAAAACGTGACAGTTTCATACATGAATTTGAAGCATTTTACTTACGAAATGTCATTTTCCTTTAAATCTCAGAATTCTTTCTATAACTGAAAATTAAAAGGATTTTATTTCGAACTCTTTAGGTTTTGGTAAAATTTTATAAAAATCTAAAGCTATAATAGAAATTATTTTTTTTTTTAACATCACGTAATTTAACAGGCTGAAATACGTAACCTTTTGATAACGAGCCAAGAATGGCGACTATTTTTATATCCAATTGTACCACCATTTACCAAAAAAAAAAATATATATATATATATTTGTGATGATTTGTTTTGAAAATAACATAACCTAGAATAAGTAAGTGTATGGCAGAATTTTGTTTCAAAAAGTGGTACGAGTAGATATGTCGATGGGCAGACTTATATCCCGGCCCCGTAATCAAAAGGTTAATACGTATTCAGTTTTCATCCGATGGTAAAATATGGGTTTACTAAAAAGGAGAAGCATGTTTATAGGGAGATTATGAAGAAAGAAAGTTTTGGTTATCTGATAGAAATAACGCTTATACAGAGACTTTTTTTGTTCTTTCTTAAAACTATTAATTTTGGACAAGCGCTCGCTATTTTTGTTTAACTGGGAAAATTAGCAAAAGTTAAATCCGCAAGAATAATAGGAATACATAATTTCAACAACATCTTTCATAGGGTTTACCTTCGGTAAATTGCACCTCTTTCCACTGGGCGACTCTTATCCCAGAAGGATCTTCTATCCATATGTCACCAACCTACAAGAAATGTATCATTGTAACTGAAATTAAATAAACGGAACTGGAAGAAAAAGAAACACATCCATTCACAGTAGTGAAATTTGTTACATACAAATATTTACTCTGATAAAAACAATGTATGAAAATCTATTCAATAGAATAATAATTTTCATACAGGGTGTCCTGAACACTTTTAAAACTCAATAACAAACGATGACAGCTATTGGAGTTATTATGACAGGAGAGGAATGGACAAAGTCGAGAATTTCTTCATTATGCTTCCTTGTTTTAGTTCCAAATATTACCAATAGATGACGCTGCACTGTCTCAAACTCTTAGAACGTTCGAGCCAACGTTTGAAAGTAGATCAATACCTTTCATTCTATTTAGCTGTAGAAACGTCCAAAAAGGGGTTTATGTTTCGAAACTTCTTTTTATGAACAGTATTACAGTTTGAGACAATGCGGTACCATCTATCGGTGATGTTTGGAACTAAGCCACAGAATTTCTCCTGAACTGCCTTTTGAATACCAGTATTTTCAAACAATAATCTTAGTGGTATATTTATTTCTATTGAAAATGTTATAGAATTACCACGAAGATTATTTTTTTGAAATACTGGAATTCAAGAAACGGACCAGATGAAGCCCTTTAAAAAAGGTTGTGTAAGTAATGAAATTATCGACTTCACACATTCCTTCTCCTGCAAAAATAACTTCAATAGCTGCCACCGCTTATTTACTAATTAAAGACGTTTACTTCGTTTTAAGGCACCCTGTAAATGTTCGCACATATTTGGATAACTTTTTTAATGGACTTTGGCATAAAAAACTACAATTTAGAATAAAAGTTCTAAACAACATTTTTTTTTAACATAAAAGGATTAATTTATAACACATGCATACTATGTATTATCAACTACCGCATATTCCGGCGTATAACTCTCCGCCGTATAACACGCACCGAGAACTTGTGAATATATTTTTCTATTTTTAGATATATTCGCCATATAATGCTCACCCCATGCATTATAAAGAAATCGTCATGAAATATGCCACTTAAAAATACAATAAAGCACATTGAAAAGCATAACTATTACGAACATAAAAAAAAAAACCTTTCTACAAATAAATAACAGGCCTAAAATCTCAAAATGAATAAAAAATCTCAATTATTTTGCTCTCTTTTTTTTTTTTATACCAGGCGTCTAACGCGAACCTGTGAATTTTGATCAATTTTCTTGTATCAATACTGTGCCGGAATATGCGGTATTAATTGTATGACATATTAAAGAAGTCTTTCTCACTGTATTTGCATCCAAAGGCTTCAGCTGATTGTCCATGGGTAATACTCGAAATCTAACTAGAAAAGAAGATGAGTTTGTCATTAAAATAAATATATTTTGCCTTAATTTTAAAGTTATTAACTGTGATGAATAATAATAAAAAAAGATGAATAACAATAAAAGAAGATGAGTTCGCCATTAAAAGAAATATATTTTGCCTTAATTTTAAAGTTATTAATTGTGATGAATAATAATAAAAGAAGATGAGTTCGTCATTAAAAGAAAGTTATTGACTGTGATGCAATATAGAATATATCTATGTGATGCAAGATAAATAATAAAAGAAGATGAGTTTGTCACTCAAAGAAATATATTTTGCCTTAATTTTAAAGTTATTAACTGTGATGAATAATAATAATAAAAAAGAGAGTAATAATAAAAGAAGATGAGTTTGTCACTCAAAGAAATATATTTTGCCTTAATTTTAAAGTTATTAACTGTGATGAATAATAGTAAAAAAAGATATAAATTATAGATCTATTTAAATTATATGTCTTAAAGCTCGGGAAAATAATTATAGTAATGAGCAAATCTTGACTAATTATGAAATTTTCATGTTTAAATAATAAATTTAAACTAAAACTCAATTTTTGCTATTGTAGAAAAAATAAATGAATAATAATACAGTCGTGTCTCAAAAACTCGGACCAACGAAGACTAAGTGTTACCGGAAATGTCTGGGCATTCACAACATATTTTTCTGCATGTTATTCTAATGAAAGCTTTAGCGTTGTCCTGGGCACAGACATGTACAGCATACTTTAAAATAATTGTTACAATTAAAAAAAAAACTTGCAAAGCTGAACATCATACGATTATGATACTATTCTGAGTCGTCTGATATAGTTAGAGTTCGGATGAATGAAATTAGCGCTGCAGTTCGCAGCCATGTCCAACAAATAAATGTGAAATATGCCAACCAGGTTATTGTTGGGATAGCTCAGTATGGAGAGAGTTGGCCCAGCAATCCAAAGTACCCAGAATCCAGTTCCGGTCCTGTCATTTTTCGCTCTGTTGGAATGAATATCAACTATGATACTACAACCATTGTATCGAATATGAATGATTTTCTAGCGAATCTAGACCACAATATGTACGAATTTTAGTGGTGGACATGCAATATGAAAACCCTTTTCCAAGAAAAAATATTTAACATCAATAACGTATTCAAATGTTTTTTTTTTAAAAAAAGATAATGCTCTGCTTGATCAACAGAAATAATTTAGCGATTAAAAAATGTAGAGAGAGTGAAGGTGTGTAGGTGCGTTCTAACGTGCAGCTGGAAAATCAGTGGAGAGTGCTGTCTATAGCTATTATGTGTGGGACAATTTCATGAAAAAAAGCAACTGCTGGTCAAGGGACCTTTTGTTAACTGCGGTCGAAATTATAATTTGATTGAATATTATTCTTAATATAGTTTGAAAGTTTTGAAATTTGGAACATGGGGCAGTGGTCTGTCAAAACGACTGAAAAATATTGATATTGCTTCAGTAGTTTTTGAAAGAAAGATCCATTGATGTTAACTGTTTTAAATATGATTTAACAGCTGTTGTTGCCGCATTAAAATATGAAAAACAATATTATTAATTCTCATTTAAGACAAATTTTCGTTATTTTCTGTCATATGCAGGAAATTATTGTCATTCTTACTTGGATAAAAAAATGCACCTATTATTACTCAATATCAAGAAATCGATTACCAATCATCGCTTTTCTATTATTAAAAAATTGTCTTTGTAAATATTGTCAAATTCTGCGTCATTAGATAACAATTGACATTAATTCAAAACGAATCATACTTATATGAAGAAAAAAAATGTATTATGGAAGCAGAAAACGATTTATTTCTTTTAACTTAACCCTTCATACACATTTTTATTACTTTTTTTCCTTCTTCTTTTTTGCTTTCATACCATCATATAACTCGAGTAACACTTGCAAACATAGCAACTTCGAGACATATTAAAATAAACGTAAAAGTATTAATTATAAAAAACAGATCATAATGCAGTTGTATGGCGAACAACACAGTGATGGAACAGTAGCGCGCCAGAAAACCAATTGCCACCGCTAAATTTTAATATTATTATTTATCTTATTTACGGACAAATATCCGATACTTTTGAAGTCGAAGAACAGAATTAAAATTTAATTGTGGCAATTGGTTTTCTGGTGCGCTACTGTTCCATCACTGTGTTGTTCGCCATACAACTGCATTATGATTTGCTTTTTATAATTAATATTTTTACATTTATTTTAATGGTTCCCAAATGGTGCTCCACTATTCCATCACTAACAACGCTAAAATAATAAGAGTAGTAACAACAGCGTGCACACTGTGACGAAGTAACTTATTTTTTCAGACATTGACCGGATATGATGTAGGAAAGATCAAACGCATTTTAAATATGGCTTGCTATGGATTTTTTTCACGTACCACGGCGCGATTGGTGCCTTTGAAATTACGAAAAATTGCAACTTATGTTGCTTTCTTTTAGTCTTATTTAAATACTAAATTATTTTTTTAATGAGGTTGGTGCAGAAGCATGCTTTATGTGGACTTTTTATTCAATCAAACACCCCTAACTGCCAAAATCGCACCTGGGATCAGGTAAAATACCAACGTTTATCACTCTTCAAATGCCTACAAAAAAAAGAATGTACCAACAGTTTTGCGGGATATAGCGAGATCTTGACTTTAAAAGACGAAAATGTTGAAAATTATAAAAAATTTCAACAAACATACATAGGTTTCAAAACCCAACTAATTATTTTTTTTTCATAAAAAAATGGTTTTAAGATAACAATTTTTTCCTTAGATACTCATTTTTGGATTTCATTTGTTTTTCTTTCTTTTCCGATACATTTCCTTCTAAAAACGAGGCTAAACGGTATGTAAAGAAAAAAAAACCTATCTAGTGTCTCAGACTGTGTGACTGATAGAACAACTCTACTTTAGATAGTTGACAAAACTTGTGAAGATACCATGAACATAGAAATAGATAAGGACTTCTAACGAAATAGTGTTAATATCGAGTCACGACTTTGGAACTAAATGGTTGCCGGCGTACAACAGTGCTAAAGTAGCACCACCTACAAACAACAAAACGAAACTGTCACCAACAATGTTCTAGCATCCACGAATGCAACAACAATGCTTTCCATCCATTGGTAGTCAAAATATTTACATATCTAATTAAGATAAATAACAATATGACAATAAAATTTATTTATCGGATCCCTACGAGAAGATGGCTGTCAAGCAGATGATTTGAATAAGCAGAAAAACTGATACAAGTGCCACCTATTTGAAACATTTTTCGAGAAACGATTTTCTTCTTCGAAAGGCTATTTCGTTAGAAGCAGGCCTTATCTATTTCCATATTCATTGAAGATACTAGAATGTTCACCTATATCGTGGAAATTCGTCTTTTCGGCATACTTTGCGGAGCGGCTAAAAGGTTTTGGTCATACAATGTTGCTATGATTTTACACACAACTCTCTATCATTGTCCATGGGAACTATGCACTTGTACCTGAAATAAAATACTACTCACTTGCCCCATTTCACTCTATACAAATATCGCCGAGTTATATATGAAATGTCGAGATATCGGCAGGGGAGTTAGGGGGATTCTCAAGGCCGTAGCCAATGGTTGTATCACCAGGGTTTGACCTCCCTCCGACATTTCTGTCAGGATGACTGTAAATATGCTATTAACTATCAGTGAAGATGGTTACAATTCGAAAATCAGCTATAGTCAAGATGGTCACGATTCGAAAATCAACTGTAGTCAAGTCGGCCACGCTGCAAAAATCCACTATAGTCAAGATGGCCACGCTACGAAAATCCACTATAGTAAAGATGGTCACGATATGAAAATCCACTATAATCAAGATGGTCACGATTCGAAAAACAACTATAATCAATATGGTCACAATTCGAAAATCAACTATAGTCACGATTCAAAAATCAAAATTCTACGCCAGCATATCTTTAGTGTTTAATTCCGTTAGTATGTTGAAAAAAAGCAATTCATTTTGTAAGAAATCTTCAAAATTTATTCAATTTTCTTTTTGAATGGGATTCTGTAATAGCAGAATGCCAAAATAAAATGTCTACAATAACTTGATGCAGATTGTCAGGCTTGTTTAAACCCAAATTCTTGAAGAATGCGATGAAAGTCTTTTGAAATATCTACAAACTTTTAGCTGTTCCGACGTATGCTACTAGGAAAATATTTTTGACAATGAAACATTTGAAAACATATGTACAAATTTTCAAATATTAATATGGTTGATACTTACGTCAAAATGTCAACAACGAAGCATTTAATAAGATTATAATTTTGTTTGGAATGAAAAAGGCTTAAATTTTCTTTTGTAATTATATTAAATTGAATTATTTGAATTCTCAATAAAACTTAATAAAGACTTTTAACACTTGGACTTTTAACAATTAAAAAAAAAATAATTAAATAAGACAAGAATAAAATTCTGTACCCCATATCCCCCTCCGAAACAATTTTTCTGGATACTGCGGGATTCTTACTGTAATAATAAGAAGATGATGAAGGGGAAGGATAAAGTTAACGAGTAAGGACTGAATTAAGCAAAGAATCAGAAGCATTAAACATTACTTGTTTGTCCAGGCTTGTACAAAGGTTTGTCTGTATGTATGAAGGTAAGTATCGTGTTGTGCCGGATGTGGATGTCTCTGAAAGCCTCGATGTGGTAGCCGCTGCTGAATGAACCAATGACGTGTAACGTTGCGGAAACATCTGAAGACATGGGAGGAACGGTCATCTCCACCCACATGTTGTAATCTAAGACAAATGAAATGAGCCACATCAAATTTAGGACTTTGCAATTTTTTAAAAATAATAAAAAATCGTGATTCGCTAGATTACATTTTTAGTATTTTTCATTTATAATTTACGAACTGAAAAATTACGACGAAAAATCCTAAGTTACATTTAAATAATATCATTTAGAAAAGTAAAGTTGTCCCTGTTAGAAAAATTATTTAGTATTTTTAAAAAAAATAAATTACATTATCTTTCACATATTTTCTTATGTTTCATAATATGGAACCATAAATTTGATCGTTATGATAAATCTGTTATAACGAGCAAATGCTTTTGGGCATTTTTTCTCATTATAAAAATCTCATTATAACATGGTTCGTTCATCGTCGTTCATAAATTGCCTTATTATGTCATTTTTGATACAAAACGAGCTCTTGTGATTTTTTTAAATGCTTCAAATAAAATATCCGAAAGAAGTTGCTGAAATGTATTTATTGCTAATTATCTACATACAGTAGAAGCTCTTTAATCCGGCAATCTATTGTTTTGCTCTTTCTATAATCAGGCACCGTTCGAGCCGCTTGCGTTCGTGTGGATTACGGCTTGACCTTGATCGCTAAGTTAAACTACTACTAGCATGTATTTAGTTTAGTTCGCTCAGAGTTTGAGGAAGAAGGAGCCATGGCAGATGAAGCCAAAGTCTCGTGGAAATAGCTTTTGACGCATTAAATACTTATAAAGTGTGCCGAATCCAACAAAAGTTCCGACTCTGCAGAACTCATATATATTTGTGTATAATCCGTAAAGATTTTTTGAAGAAGAAATCCAAATCACGGAGGCAACGTGATATCAGAGACTTAACTCTAATGCTCATGTAATTTAACTTACAGTACATATTACACAATTTGAATTTAACCCATTAAGGATCGAATTATTTTTCTCAATAAAATACAAATATTGTGATTTATACCACTTTTATATTATAGCATCAGAAGAGTTCCTTTATAACGGTGTTTCTTGTATCAAGAAAAGCGAATATTTATCCTAAATAAAAACTGATGTTACCTTAAAACCTGGTGTAAGAAACATAATGTTGCGAAAATGCAATGTCAGTCTTTAACGGGTTAATTTTGTACTTTTCTTTAAACCTCACAGTTATACGATATACACTACAGTATGTTGTCAGATATTTACATTGTTTGCATTAGTTCGTAATATACGTAAACACTTAAAATACATATTGACGTTCGATAATCCGGTAAAATCATTAATTCGGCATGGACATGGTCACGTACTTGGCGGATTAAAAAGCCTCTACTGTAATAACTACACATTACGGTGCAGTGTTTTACTTCAAAGGCAAATAGAATTTCATTATTGTATTTCTTGATTGAATTAAACTTAATTTTACAATATATGTATAATAAAGTAATGTAGTAAAAAATATAACAATACTGTTGTGGACAGACACTTGGCTTTCCGCTATAAGTACATTGGACTTCTCGTGTGTCAGCCGGAGCGTCACCGTGCCACCCTGAGGAACGTCAAACACTGTGAGGGTGAAGTAGACAATAGTGCCGGCATCGATGACTCTGGGCGCGGTCAGTATGAAGTTCCTAAATAAAAAAAAATCATGCGTCAAGCATATATTATGAAACACTTTCCAACACATTCAGAATACTGAAACGAAACTTCACAGTTTAATAAGGTGAAAGATGATGTCTAACTAATCAAGGTGAAAGCCAAACAGGGCGGGGAGGCCTACCTTTCGGCTTAAGCTCAACTAGCCCCGCCCATATCTAACTAAACAATTTGGAAAACGCATTATACATTTAAAAACCCAATTTCAGCAATTAAAATCAATAGTCGAAAAAATATACGAATTAATTTGTGCAGCCCTGTATATGATCTATAAATTTGCATAAGTACTACATACTATGCTAAATTTTAGTTCAGTTTGGAAACGCATAACACAGTTTAAAATCTCCCTTCAACAATTTCCGTCAATAAACGGAAATGTACTCGATATCTTTTGTGCAGCCCTGTATATGAGCTATAGAATTTATATACAACAAGTAATTTTCAAAAAATTAATTCCATTTAAAAACGCGTACCACAACTGTAAACGCACTTCCAGCAATTATTGTTCATAGATAGTACTGTAACCCAATCCTTTTGTGTGCCCCTGTAAATGAACGATAAATGCTAGGCACATGCTATTCTATAATAAGCATCTTGTAGTGTACCTCAGGGATATATATATATATATCAGTTTCAGTATGTTTTAAATAGCATAACTCATTCAAATACATGGAAAACAGTTCCCCCCATAGATCATACTGTAAAGGAATTATTTTGTGTGTCACTGTATGCGAACTATAATCGCTACACGTCTCATTTTCGATACCGATCATGCCATAGTGAACCTCAATAACATATATCAATTGCATGGCAATCTGAGCAAAGTTAGGCGAGTTAGAGTACGGAAAAGTTAGACACAGACAAACCGAATTCATGAACACTTTTCAACTATGGTAGAAAGTGTTAAAAAGCTAGGTTCAGATTCTGATTTTTAAAAAGGTTATTTTTATAGTACTGACTGCAATAAAATATTTTAGTGTCTTTATTTAATTGTTCGCTATATGATTTTACAAAAGCAGCTACTATAAAAAGTTTTGAAAAAATCAGAAGGTAAGCTAGATTTGGCTAAGATTAACTTTTTGATTGTAAATGTATATAAGAAAATATACATTTACAATTGTTTTTCTGCAATGAACTTCTGTGATAACACTGAAATTAAATGAGGTTAAAACAAAGTATAAAATCTTCTAAACTTGGTCAGTTATTGATTTTAACGTATTTGTTGACACGTTCCATTATCTATGTAGGTCTTTCAGTGCGATGTTGGCGAAAGAAATATTTTGGATGACTGCTTCTTTCAGATAACACATATAAATCCGTACTCCAATAATTTTTCCCTCTTATGGAATGAAATAAATTCCGATTATGGAATTAGAGCCATTGGTAAAAGGAAAAAGGGTCTACACACAGGATTTTCAAAAGTCGGTGATTAAATGCATTGATTTAAGTTTAGATTGTTACAAAAATTACTACTTATAATATCATTCTGATTTACGTTAATTATGCGTTAACTTTAAGTAAGCTTTAAGGTGGCTCGTGACTCGCTCTTTTTGAGGCACTAAATGCATCGCTAAAAATTTTATTACTTTCTTACCATTATTTTTTTTTTAAAGAAAATTATTATTTAATTTTAATGGCAGAATTTTTATCAACAAATAAGGTAAATATTTCTTTAAAAAAATATTGGTTAGAAAATAATTAATTATGCAACCATGCATTTAGTGCCCCAAATAAAGGAAATCACGATCCGCCACAGTAAGCATTAAATTAGTTGAATATTGATTTACAATAATCAAATTTACAACATAGTTGACATAGTCAACATAGTTGATTTACAGTTATATCTTTATTTACGCTACCTGAATATCATTGTGCTGTACATAGCCGGTAACGTCAGAAGGGGTTTTGTAATTTAGTGGGGCTAATTCACGTTTGGTCTTTCCCCTTTCACTTTATTGGTTAAGGAATACAAACAAAAGTAGAGAAAAAGCCCAACTGTTATGAATTTTTTTTTATTACAGAGGTTAATTTTTTTAAATTGTAATATTTATTATTAAAATATTATGAAGTCTAGAGAATGCTCAAGAAGTTGCTAGGAGGGAGGGTCTCAGCCCACCCTGCCCTCATCTGCTTACGGTCCTTGTATATTATCAAAATATTTCTAACGTACGATATATTGTTGATCACGAGAAGAGAACTGTAGTTACCGTTGAAACCTGGCAAGATGTAAAAACAAATAATATAATAAAATCACTTGTTAACGTTAAACTAAAGACATAATTAATGCTTAAAATGATAAAAACATTACACAAATGAATTGCTTAAAATATCTTTTAATATAAAGATGACATGTTTTGTACACTCAAACGGCGACTTCTTCAAATATGACAGAAGAACTACAACTTTAGTCAGACTACATAGAGCAAAACCTTTGCAGATTGATTTCAAGAATGGTAAAATAATTTTTCCATCAAGAGTTTATTTTCCATCCGTGAGTCATTAGAAATATTTATCCGTGAGTCAATAGAAATATTTTTTAGAAACGAGAGCATATGCAATGAATCAGCTTCTTTTGAACTACCTAAAATTTGACACGAGTTGATTTACAAACTGAAAAAGCAATAAGTAAAATAATAATTTTCACATTTACCGTTTAACCATTTTAAGCACCTGCTTTCATTATACATGTGTTCTCTTGTTTTGTGTTTTTCCTTTTCAAAAACTTTGCCAAAATAGTTTATTTATCATTTTCGATCTTGAAGAAGTCACCGTTCGAGTGTACGAAACATGTCATCTTTATATTAAAAGGAATTTTAAGCCTTTTTGTGCAATGGTTTTATCCCTTTAAGCACTAATTACATCTTAAATTTAAGTAAAAACAAGTTCAAATGATCATGCATTCGTCCAGCTAAATAAATGGAAGTGATCGCCTTTCTTTGAAAATTTGGTTACATAAGTAGCAAAACAAATTTATGATCATTGGTCTCGTGAAAATCAATAACGTAAAAGTTAAACGACGTCCAAAAAATACAAGCCATTTTACAAATATAAAATATTCATCAAGTGTATAAAAATAAATAAAAAATTTCTTTACAAATTTTACATTTTATCTGTCAAGTTAGGTCAGTCTTAAAATAGTCTTGTTTGTAAGTTCTCTAATTGTAAGTTTTACCCAACAACAACAACAACAACAACAACAACAACAAAAATGAGAGGGGGTTATCCCCAAAATCATTCCCTTCTTTCCCAACCTTAGATAGAGAGACAAAAGAAAAATATGGAAACAAAAATTAGGAAAGAAAATACTTTAAAACAACATGAATTAAGACGAAACCTTGAATGAAATGTAGTGGAGTGAACTAATACATAATATTTTCGAAGGATTCTGATCTAAATTTAACAAATAATAATAATAATAAAACATTTTCTTTTTTTTTATTAAAACGAAAATGACCAATAAACAATAAACTTAATCATTTATATCAAAATTGATTTTTTAAAGCTCGTAAATGAAACGAATATCTTCTTTAATAAAAAGCTATGTGTTGCTGACGACTGGGTTTTTCACTAATCGTTGCCACAGATTAATCTCGGAAAATGAAACGCTTGAAGTTACTGAAAAAATTAATAGCTCGAAAAGTATTTGTCAGAAAATTGTTAGACTAACTACGTTAGAAAGGTAAAAAATTGTTCGATAAAGTTTTATCACTTGACAGAACTTGCTCATCTCCTGCCTCTTTTGCGGAAACACCTTCATACTGCACGGGGTAAAAACACTATTCTAGTTGACGGGATGTCAACTCTCCTTTCTTTATATGGAAAGGGCAGCTGACGTCACTGTTGGTTAAATTACTGTTGGTTCGCAAGAAAAACCTGTTCGTTCTATATGACTCCTACTGTACACATGAGACGGGGCGATTAGATTTTTCTACGTTAAACTGGTCTATGATATGATTGGCCTACGTCGCCATAACGATTCCTGCAATGATCGCTACGACAAAAATGTAGTGGTAGATTGGTTGATGAAACTGCTTGTTTGTAAACATGCCCTTTGCTTATAATAGTCCAGGCCGGACTCTCTTCCCTTCCGTACAGGCTTATATTCTCAACCCGGGAGTACTCGACTTGCCAGCTTTCAAAACTATAACTAAGGGCATCCTTGCGATTAACCGAAGAAACAAATCTCTACCTCAGAGCTACGACTCTGAGCTTGAATCAAACAGATTCACAATTTTATCTGCGAGCTTTTTTTAAATCTCTATGCCTTCATTTATATAACCTGTGCACCAGTCGCACTGAACGAAAGTTATTTCTCTAACCACTCGGAGCTCTAGTACATGAGATTACGAACAAAGTTCGCTCCCATAGGATGAAAGGATCTTTCACGATTTCCCAGTGGATAGTTTCACTTTCGCCTAATGGATTTCATCTGCGCGATCTTCGGTGAATTGGAAGGGATGCAACCCCCCCTTGCCTCATGCATTGAAGTAACTGTCGCTATAAACGTCAACTGGGATGACGTTTCGAATATTGATGATGACGAATCGAAACATTTAATGTTTCGCGGAAGATTTATGGGCTTAGTCAAAATTCAAAGCAGAGTTTGCTTTTACATGGCTTTCCCTATGCTGGTTTTCTGAACCGTATACAAGGGTTTTGAGTGGGATATTACAGTACTCTGATACTTAAAATCTCCCATGCAGAAGAGACTCTACACGAGTTTCTTGTACTGAAACAGCGGTGTATAAAGATAGTTAATGTTCGTGAAAATATTTTAATATACTTAAATACAATTATAAATTTTCCGAGATTAAAAGAATTTTGCAAAGAAATGCAAATTTTCAACACCCCATTTTGCACTTTAAAATAATGATAAACGCATTTGAAATTTATGCCTTTGGAGCTCGGCTTGTGTTGCCAAAGGCGAATGTTTTTATACGTTAGTCTTACCACTGTATAAAATTTATACTCTTTGTAGTATAATCTTTGTGATATTTGGGGTATAACATCCCTAGTATTTTCTGGTGAAGTTACGTAAAGATCCGATGAGTATAACTACGCGAAAAAGTCTCTTTATTGAACCGATTTCTTTTTAAATGTATTAGAGTTGCAATCTTTAAATTCATTTTTCTCCATTTGTGTGTTTTAAATACATCAGAATGATCAAGGGAATAAACTCCGTAACTAATTCATATACAACTGGAAAGTCTATGTTGAACTGTCCTTTTTTTACGATAATTTTTAAGGTGCATTTAAAAAATGAAGATTGGATTTTCAGTAATATATATAGTTTATTTTTTAATAAACAAAAATGTTAATCCTTATTTTTCTGCATTTTACAAATGCCATAATAAATATTTTTTTTCTTAAACCTCTCGTGCTCTTGTATAATAAAGAATTGCTGTTTGGGCGTTTTTTTTTTTTTTTTTTTTTAAATTTAGATTGCTTGCTTGCCACCACTTTTATAAAATAGTAATATTCGCCTTATTTAATCTGTCATTAAATAACTCGAATATTATTATTTATAAAAAGTAGTAGCAATCAAGCAATCTGAATAAAAAATAACCGCTCAACTGGTAACGCCGATGGTACCATACATACTACCAGCGACATTAGAAGGTTAAACTAACTTTCTTTCTGGAAACTGTAAGAAAAACATAATGTTGCAGTAATGCATAACATCGGATAATGTTAGCTTTTGATCATCTACTCCTGCTTTTAGGGGATTGGGACCCTTCACTTTGCATAAAATGACGAAAATACACATTTTGAATTTTTTGAACGTGAAACATTTTCCGACTAATATAATATACTAGTATAGTATAATAAAGAAACATCGCTAATCAGGGAATGACTGTAATCAAATAAAGCGAAGACTACAATTTAGAAAGTGTGGTAATTCCAATATTTATCTTCCGAACATAGCGACAGTACATAGACGTAGGATGTTTTTTTTTTCTTTTGGTTTTTCGGAATCTTTGATGTTTTATGATTTTCTCAGGAGGCCTAAAGTTCAGAGGTCAAAGCAGGAGTAGTTGACAGGCGGGGACAGCCATTGCCTCCTTTCTTTTGTACCTGACCACAACAAATTGATTCGAGAAGAATGGAAGGGAAAGGTTTTATGACTTATCTCAGGACGGCTTGCAAGTTTGTACACTAAACTCAATCTAATCTCTTTTCGCATTCGTCGCAGAGGACGGGTAACAATCCGAACATTCTGACATTTAAAATATCTCACGCAGCACCGACTGTACATGAGTTTCTTGAATTAAACCAAAGAATACTTAATTGTGGTCAAGCTACTTCAAAAGAAAAATTTAATATACCTTTATTTTATGGTAAAATTTCCGGGATTAAAAGAATTTTTACTGATTCAATTTTGAACACCCCGTTTTTACGCTTTCAAATAATGATAAAGACATTTGAAATTTATTCCTTAAGGCTCTCTTTCAGTAAATTTTTCTTTGGGATTTCTGTCCTCAACCAGCTTTTTCATTCCCCCTTTCTAAACACACCCATCTCTTTCTTCGGCTGTCAACGCAGTAAGGGGTAGAAACAGGGGTTCTAGAATCCAGGAAGGGCTGTAAATAGGTTGTGGTCAGCATCATTCCCATCTCGTAGGGGATAGATTTACCGGTTCAACGCATAAAATGCTTATCCCAAAACCAATTCCACTGTTGGTCATTTAGAACTTTGTTGTTTTGCTATAATTGTTTTATAAAACAATTTCCAATAAATCTTTTCCAAATTTCCAATAAATCTTTTATTTGATTTTGTATTTCTTTTATTATCATAAATATAAAATATGTAAATACAAAAAATATGTAAGACGAAAAAAATTACACAGGAATGATTTACCGTTATAGGTCGACTCGTGTATAAGTCGACCCCCCAATTCTTACACAAAATTTTGAGAAAAAAAAATAATTTTGGTGTATAAGTCGAACTACATATTTGGTAGTATGCTGAAAAATGATTTGTAATCGAGGATAAAAAAAAATATTAATAAATTTTCATTAAATTAGTAAACATATTTTACGTTTCTAATCAGATTTGTTTTTTAAAATTCAATGTTTTAAAACTGAAGAAGCTTAAACTATTTTGAATTCTATTCACATCAATTTAATGATACTTAAAACGAAAAAAAATCTTTGAAAAATCGATTCAAGCCTTATTTACAAAGGTAAACAACTTCTTAGAACTGCTAAAATAAACATCTTTGTATTGTAGGACTTTTAGGAGAGAAATCTAGAAGCATTTTCAAGTTGAACTCTTTTTAAAAAGGGGGTTAAAATGCTGAAAGGAATGCCCCTGTATGGAAGGGAATTCTATCCCAAGAGAAAATGGGTGTAAAACAATTGTTGAGGACAACAACAGCTTAGGATACGCTGTTTTTTATATGCTAGTCTTGCCACTGCATAAAATATATACTCTTTGTGGTATTTGGGTTATAACATCCCTAGTATTTCCTGGTGAAGTTATGTAAAGATCTGATGAGTATAAATACGCAAAAAAGTCTTGTTACTGCACCGATATCCTTTTAACATTAGAACGACGGGAAATTTTACACAAGTTTCATAAAAATATTTCACACCAGAATTTTCATTTAGGACTTTTAACTTAATTATTTAACTTATTTTTGTGCGGTGTATATTTAATTTATTGTATAAAGAAATATCCGGTTCGAATCGACATTTTTTCTTTTGGTTGTGGCCAAAATGTCCCCTCACCGTCGTTCTAGTGTTAAACGTACTAGAGTTACAATCTTTAAATTCATTTTTCTCAGTTTGTGTTTTTTAATGTATTGGAATGATCAAAGGGATAAACTTCGTAACTAATTTATACAATTGAAAAGTATATGTTGAATTGTCTCGTTTCTTTAAATTTTGAATTATCTTTAACCCTTTTTATCCTGACGGTACTTATAAGTACCACTTTAACCCCTTCGCGATGAGCGTCTTTTACAGAATTTTTAATCTGTTACCACCGGTTTTTCAAATGAGAAATTTTCAGCTAATTGAATCGCAAAAATGCTATGATTAGATAAGGAAAACTTTACAAAAAAAAATAACTGGTGGGAATAATAGAGGATTCTGAGCATCTTATAAAACAGGTGGAAAATTAATTCAGGATATAAAGGGTTAAGTTGTATTTTATATAAAATAAGGGATCGGATTTTCAGTAATATAAATAGTTTATTTTTAAAAAAGTGTTCAAGTATTACTCATTTTTACTGTATTTTACATATGCCATTATATTTTAATTATATTTTTTTTAGACCTCTAATGCCTTACCATAAGAATTGCCATTTAGACTTCTTTTTTTTTTATTTCGATTACTGGCTTGGCACCACTTTTTAAACAGTAATCTTCGCCTTACTTAATCTGTCATTAAATAACGTAAATATTACTTTTTTTTTTTTTTTAAGTGGTAGCAATCAAGTCATCTGAATAAAAAAATATCCCGCTCAATTGGTAACGCCGATGGTACCATACATGCTACCAGGGGCATTAGAAGGTTAAACTAATTAACTTTCTGGAAACTATAAGAAAAAAAATAACGTTGCAATAATGGATAATATCGGATAATGTTGGACTTTCATCACCTACTCCTGCTTTCAGGGGACTTGGTACCCTTAACTTTGCATAAAATGACGAAACTATAAATTTTGATTTTTTTTGCCTATAATGTTTTCAGACTAGTAGTCTTCGCCAGTGGACTACATTTCTTAAAATTCAGTTTTCAACCAACCAGTTTTTTGAGCAAGTAAAATTCGCATTATTTAATGAGAGATTAAATAGGGTGAAAACAAGGCGAATTATACCATTTCAAAAAAATGGTGCAGTCAAGGAATTTGAATTTTTAAAAAAGTAGCCTACTGGCAACACAGGTCTTCGCTTTAATCAGGGAGTTGTCTGTCATCAAATAAAGCGAAAAAAAGCATTTAGAAAGAGTGGTAATTCCCAAATTTATCTTCCTAACTTAGTGATAGTGCATTCGTCGTTAGGGGCGAGTGCTTTGCCCTATCTTTCTGACACTTAAAACCCCCCGTGCAGTAAAGACCGTGCACGAGTTGCTTGAATTAAAATACTACAAAATATTACCTAAACCCAGTGTTGCCAGATAGTTGAAAGCGAATTTCTTCAAAATTTCTCAAAACTTCCCCAAATCATTGTTTTTTTCCAAAAAAGTTCCCAACAGAGTTTTTACTTAAAAAGGAAAATTTTCGATTTTCAATTTATCACTATAAAAAATAGTTAACTAATTTAAGCTCAAAAATTTTCCCCAAATCAAGCCTTTTTCTGAAAGAATTCCCTATTTACAAAAAATAAACTTTTATAATTATATTTAATCGATTATCATAAATCTTCCATCTAATTCATGATTGTAAACTGAAAGCGGAAAGTCATCGAGTTGTTTCATTTTTATTTATGTTTACCAAATATCTAAATCTAAATTTCCGTTACAATTTGTTTTGATGAAAATACAAGAAAAAATATATTCAAAATGACATTTAGTTTAGGGGAAAAGGCAAAATGCTTTGTGATATTAATTATTCAGACTTTCGCGTACTATATTTGTTTATTGGTACATTGAAAAATTACGAAGAATTTAAACTTAATTAAAAACAAAAGAAAGAAAAGAGAAAGAAAACCTGAGATAAAAAGTAATAACAGAACTTCCGTTGTCACAACGTTATAGATACGAACAAATAGTTGAAAATGATGCAAATAAACGAGTAAACTGTAATGTTATAAACGAAAAGCACATGACCACGGGAATAATGATTGATATTTCTGATTTCCAAATTTTATTTTCATCATGAAGATAGAAAATGATTACTCTATCTTCATGATTTTAATTTTCCGAATCAAAATTGTATTCGAGACAGATCCAGTTTTGTCAAATGACTAAGAGTAAACTTTTCATGAAATGATGTAAAAAAATTCTCCAAGTTTTCCCCACGAAGTACTTGTCCTCAAAAAGTTTATAGCGTCTAGCCCCTGATTTCACTTTGGCCCCGATTTCAAAAAACGGATCACTCTGCGCGCATGCGTGCTTGTCTGATACTTTAAAATTTTGTTCTAAGCCATTTCAAAATGAGTGCATATAGCTCTGTGGTCTTGAGTTCGAATCCCAGCGGCGGAAAGTTTTATTTTTCAGTATTTATTTGAGTTATAAAA
The DNA here is from genome assembly GCA_963931845.1 of Maratus michaelseni. Taxonomy (NCBI): domain Eukaryota; kingdom Metazoa; phylum Arthropoda; class Arachnida; order Araneae; family Salticidae; genus Maratus; species Maratus michaelseni. Next base: position 419,608,222 of record OZ007590.1, read on the forward strand.
AATAATTTGAATAAAAAAAATGTAAAGTTTCCATTTTTCAACATATAAGTGATGAAAAGCTTGAAACAAAATGGAAATAAATATGAAATTTGGTTGTAAATGAATTTCGTACATTCTAGAGAATGCTGTACAGCGAGTTTCATGCGTCCAGTGATGTTTTTTTTTTTCGGTTAATGTACGCGAAGCGTACATACACAAGTTATTGACCGCGGCTTGAATGAATTTCGTGCATTCTAGAGATTGCTGCAAAGCGAGTTTCGTGTGTCTAGTGATGTTTTTTTTTTAATGTTAAAAATTGTTTTTTGGATGTTAAAAATTTGCTTTAAAACGCTATAAATATCCTTAAAAATTGAAAAATCCGGAGGTAAAAAAAATGTATTTTAGTAAAAGTCTGAAATTGAATTTCTTTAAGAATGTTAAAAAAAAAAAAAAAAAAAAAAAAAAAAATAATGAAAATTGTGAAAGAAAATATTTAGTTATATTACGCTAAATGTTTTAAATCAAAATCCTTTTACGAATTTAAAAAAACTGCCGCGGAATGGAATAAAATTAATATGGACCTTTCCACTCTCTCGCAGCAGATCACGGCGCGCATGCTCGCAGAACGATCCGTTTTTTGAATTTTAGTGTGTAAATTTTAAACACCCCGTTTTATGCTTTCAAATAATGATATGCCTTAGTAGAACGGCTTACGAAATGCAGAGTTGCCAAAGACGACTGTTTTTGTACCACTATAAATTGTCTTACCACTATAAAAAACATATACTCTTTGTGCTATAGTATTTGAGGTACTTGGGTTATAACATCCCTAGTATTTTCTGGTGAAGTTACGTAAAGATCCGATGAGTAAATAGATATATGCGAAAATGTCTCTTTAGTACACCGATTTCCTTTCAAATGTATTAGAGTTGAAATCTTTAAATTCCTTTTTCTCCGTTTGTGTTTTTTCAATATATCAGAATGATCAAAGTGATAAACTTCAGAACTAATCTATTTACAATTGAAAAAAACCATAGGCTGATTTTTTTTGGGGGGAGGGGGGAGGCGTGGGGGGACGTGGGGGTGATATTTAAGGTGCATTACATAAAATTAGGGATCAGACTTTTAGTAATATAAATAATTTATTTTTTTTTAAACAAAAATAGTCATTCTCATTTTTATTGTGTTTTACATATGCCATAATATACGTATATATATTTCTTAAGCCTCAAATGTCCTTAAGTTACCATAAGAGTTTTCATTTGGGCGTTTTTTTTTAAATTTAGTTTACTTGTTTGCCACCACTTTTTTGAAACAGTAATATTCGAAGTATTTAATGTGTCATTAAATAACCTGAATGTTACTATTTAAAAAAAAGTGGTAGCAATCAAGCAATCTGAATAAAAAATATCCCGCTCAATTGGTAACGCCGATGGTACCATATATGCTACGAGGGGATTAGAAGGTTAAACTAATAAGCTTTCTGGAAACTCCTTGAAATGCATAACCAAAAATGCATACTTAATTTAATAATAATATTATTAATGATATTATGCAATAATGCAATTGTTGCGTTGATGGAGTATAAAAACGACATGATTCAAAATAACGTACTCGGCGTTTTCAAAGCAATCTAATCGTCCAACAGGTACATTGACAATGCAGTAAGTATAGTAAAGTTAACTTTCAGTCGACATTAAAATCCTTCAATGATGTAGATGCAGCTAAAACTTTTGTTTCCGTCTTCTCATTTTCTTGATCGATTTTCGTAAGTGTAACATAAATATAGCTTAACGTGTTAACTGGGTATGGCAAAATATTTCGTCATACACGATCTACTCATCGCCCCCTGAATACTAGGCCTGCGCGCTGACAAAAATGGCGGCTGTCGCAGACGGATTTTTTTTCACCGTTTGTACAGTCCCTCGAACTTCAACACCATTAATATCTAAAAGTTATCTTTGACATACTTGATCTCAGAAAAACAAGGCGAAGAAAACTTTTAGAAATTATTAGTGTGGAATTTCGAGGGACCGTTCTAACGCTGAAAGAAAAAGCGCGCAGGCCTAGTATTCAGAGGGCGGTAATCTACTACTGCAATATTTTGAACACATTTCTTCCACCAGTAAAATTTTAATAGAAGTTTTCGTCTTATTAAAACGCCCTATTCATGCAAAATTACTGCAATGAATAAGCAAAAAAATTCTATTATTTTTTACTGGTGGAAGTGTGCCCTGTTGGTATTCAGGCATATTAGTTTAACAAAAGTTTATTCCCCGGTTAACAGGTTAAAAGAATTTAGAGGTGTTATTCATCAATAGCAAGTTTAACAAAAAAAAAAAAAAAAAAAAAAAAAAACCCTTAGTGTAAAACGTATGTCTTATAAAATTCTAAATTTTTTACGGTTTCAAACATAATTTTTTTCATTAAAATTTATATTTTTAAGTGCAACAACATTACCGTATTTACCCGCGTATAAGTCGACCCCCAAATTCAAGATGAAAACACGTTTAATACCAGTAATTCAGAACTCTTTTCTACGCCTTACATAATTTAGAATTAAATGAGATTAAGTAAGACGTAGAAAACCATTCTGAATTACTGGTGTTAAAGCAGTTTTCATTTCGAATTTGGAGCTCGACTTATACGCGGGTAAATACGGTATATTATACAGGGTGTTTCAAAATTCAACGGACAAATTAAGAGGGGTCATAGAAAAGGCATTAAGAGGATGAAAACTTACCATGGAACATGGGATCGCAAACCACGTTTAGTGGGAGAAAATCGCCAAAATATTTATGAAGTGTGTGATGTCGAGTGGAACAAAAAGAGCCAATAATAAATAGAAAAAAAACATTTATTTGACGTAAAGTAAAGCATGATTAACATGCATTACAGTTCAACGTCAGAAAGGAAGCGACGAGACATTTTTATAGGGATATGTTTTAACGCGTCCGGGAATCCTTCGTCCGTCGGTGTCGGCTGTGCAATGACTTTCGTGGCCGCAACTTCGAACAATTTCTATAAAAATATGTCGTCGTCTCCTTTCAGACGTTGAACTGCAATACATTGTAATCATGCTTTTCGTCATGTAAATGTTTTTTCTACTTATTATTGGCCCTTTTTGTCACACCTTTCAGAACTATTTTTGCGATTTTCTCCCACTAAACGTGGTTAGCGACCCCATGTTCTATAGTAAGTTTGAATCTTCTTGATGCCTTTTATCATCCCTCTTATTTGTCGGTCGAATTTAGGAACACCCTGTATATTTACTGATGTATTTATTGCGTTTGTAGGAATTGTTTATAATTGTGGGGAAAATACTTTTACGTTAATAATATTAAAAGTAGCCATCTATCCAAATCTCAAAAATTAAGGTTTACTGATATTTAACAAATATGTCATTTACAGAAATCTAACGAATATAATTATTTTACGTAGTATTCTTATGACAATAGGATAAGGAAGAATTTTTGAAGACGTTTGGAAAATGCGATGTTACAACATTATTAAGCAGATACAACAACTGTCTAGTACTATTTATGTTTTATCACAAGTTATTCGTTTGGAAAAGTACTGATATTTAACAAATATGTGATTTACAGAAATCTAACAAATCTAATGTACTATTCTTACGACAATAGGCTAAGGAAGAATTTTTGAAGACGTTTAGAAAATGCGATGTTACAACATTATTAAGCAGATATAACAACTGTCTAGTACTTTTTATGTTTTATCAAAAGTTGTTCGTTTGGAAAAGTACTGATATTTAACAAATATGTGATTTACAGAAATCTAACGAATATAATTATTTTACGTAGTATTCTTATGACAATAGGCTAAGGAAGAATTTTTGAAGACGTTTAGAAAATGCGATGTTACAACATTATTAAGCAGATATAACAACTGTCTAGTACTTTTTATGTTCTATCACAAGTTATTCGTTTGGAAAAGTACTGATATTTAACAAATATGTGATTTACAGAAATCTAACGAATCTAATTATTTTACGTACTATTCTTATGACAATAGGCTAAGGAAGAATTTTTTAAGACGTTTAGAAAATGCGTTGTTACAACATTATTAAGCAGATATAACAACTGTCTAGTACTTTTTGTTTTATCACAAGTTATTCGTTTGGAAAAGTAGCCCTTATTTTAAATTTAAAGAATCCTCTTTAATAGAAAGGTATGCGTTGCTGACGACTGGGACTCTCGCTAATCGTTGCCACAGATTAAACTCGGAAAATGAAACATTTGAAGTATCTGAAAAAATTAATTGCTCGAAAAGTATTTGTCAGAAAATTGTTAGACAAACTTCGTTAGAAAAGTAAAAAATTGTATTTTTCTTGATATAAATTTCAAATCCAATGATTATGCTGTTTTTCAAATATTGAATTTCAAAAATTACCAAATTTCACAATGGAGTACCATAGCGATAACTTCACGCGTAAAAAAAATAATAATAACAGCAATGTGTCAGCACGAGTCACAAATTATAGTAACGGTATTATTCTATTAAAATATAAAAGTGAATTATGATGTCACGAGTGCATGATTTTTATTTAATTCTCGACAAATATTAGATGCGCCATTTCTTTTTAGCTGTGAATAATATAGGTTTATTCCCGTTATTAAAAAATGTAGCTAGAAAACATATGAATCAATGGAAAACGGTAGGTAATAAATTGTAAACGTAATAATAAACCGTATTAAAAACATAACTTAGTGAAATAATTATCCGTTTTTATGTTATTTTAGGATATTCCAAGTAAAGTAAAGGTAGAGATTACTTTAAAATACAAAGTTAAATTCACCGATATATTTCGTTTGATTCAAGGTTCTTTTGGAGAAACCGACCAGCGCAGCGGGCGTAGTCTGCTAGTAAAGCATATGTTTGAAATAAAAAAACTATCAGCAATGTAAAAAGAATTATTAAATGCTGATGCATAAATGAAGTCATAATAATAAATGTATTACTACATATACTATCTATACTACATGTACTATTATTATTATATGTGAGTAATAACAAAAATATTTGTTAAGACAAAATACTACTGAATGAAAAGTCATACATGTACTATTAATATGACGCCAGACATGAAGGGGCTTAAAAATACAACTATCAGGTATTGTGAAAAGTTTATTATGCCATTAGAAATAACTCCCCAGATGCTGAATAATAATAGAAAATAATGTTATAGAAATTTTAAAGCTTCATAATTTTTTCTTTCTAAAACATATTTTCTAATTTCAGGTTGTTTAATTTAATTTAATTTTATTATAATTTATAAAATATATAGTATGATTTTAGAGTACTGGAAAAAAAATTGGTGTGTTTACATATATTTAAAACATAATTTTGAGTAATATTGGGGCGAATATGTTAGATGTTAAAATTTCGATATTTCAAGTGTCATACAACCAACCTCCTTCCAGCCATTTTTTTAACTTAAGGCTGCTCATCAGTTAAATTTTCTTTTTCCGTTCTCCATGTTAATCCAATGGGGATAATTTTCCTCACTTTTCTAAGGATTTCTCATGAACAAATTGAGTTTTTAAAATTTTGTTTTTTGCATGCAGTTCTTAAAACTTGTCTCTCTTTACCCCAGTTTTCAATTTTTAAAAAAAAATAATTTTAAATACTTGATTTCATGTGTGAATAATCGGAGTATGATGAAAATAATTACTATGCCTCAGTAAATTGGAATTTCTGGCAGTTTTAATAGGTTGTTTGGAAATTTTAAAAAACGCGGAAAAAACTAGTGTTTCTGATCTATACATTGATATAATTTTATTTTATTTTAATTTATTCTAGAAGAAGCTATAATTAATATAAAACACATATTTCTATTTTGATCAGTTCTGTTCCTTCCCCCCGCCAGGCAATTTATCACCCGATATGAAAGGATTCCCCGATCTCTTTGTTCGATTTGAGTGATGAGTTAGGTAGGGGGAGATGTTTTAGGGGTTAGTTAGGGGTAAAGGAGAGAACTGTTCAAGCTAGTATAGTGTATTTCTTATCCAGAATTCTGTTTTTCATAAGCACAGTTTATTTCCATGTTTTTAATTTGATTATTTTAAATCTTTATGTAGTTTATTTTAATAATTTTCAAATATATTTTTCACACTTTGTTTTATTGTTTGCATTATAGTTAATTTTACATAATTTGTAACTTTTGTAACATAATTTGTAACTGTTTTACGTAATTACATTCACTTTTAGAATTTATATAAGGTAGGCGAGTTATTATACTCGAAATAATACATCAAATGGTATTTAACATCAACATAAAAATTAATTATTTTTATTATTACGTTAATTCTTATTACATTTTTTTAAGCACAAATTTTAATTTTAGCCTCTGTATGTTTTTTCACATTTTTTTTTTTTTATTAAAAGATGAATTAAAAATTTTCACCCGTGTCAAAGTAATTATATGTAGTTTCTTCGTTACTAATAATGCAATCACGAAACAAATTCATTTTACAGTTTTTTAAAACACTGCCGTCAAGCGTTATTACTATGCTATATACTATTTGGAAATTGCATATTTGTATTTAGCAAATGAATATTACTTGAGCATAATGCGAAATATAATTTTAAATGGTATCGTTGGTTATTATATTTAGATTAATTTTCAAATAAGCTGCATTTATTTTTGTATACTTATTCTAAACACTAATAACAGCACAGGACAATCAGAAAACGGCATAGCATGTATGGGAATAGCACAGTGTATCCGCTAGAGATCTGCATGGGTGTGAAGCCGGAACCCGGCCCGGCCCAGTGCGCGAGTCGGGTTCAGGTCTATTTTTATTCGCGAGACTCGGGATGGCCGGGCCTAGTCTTTGCTCTTTTCGGGGAAGGGTTTCTCGGGCCTTACTTTTTAACGAAGCGTTTCTTTTTACGTCCGGGCCGGATCAGACTTCTTTTTTCAGGGCTTACTAGAGGTCTGTATAAGACGAAATTTCATGCCTGGTCCCGACCCAAACCGCGAAACCATATGAATATCAATTGGCCCGACCTGCCCTGTGTAAAAATCAATAAAATTTGGCCTGCTCCAATATTTTTTGTAAAAAATAGATATTTTTATATCGACATTATTCTACAATTGAAATTTTTTAAGAATATGACATATGTAGGCAAAAAATTATAGTGTAGTAAACAGGGCTGGGTTTTTGCCAGCAGAAAGTGGTTTCTGCCGTGCCAGTGGCAGAAAGTGGTTATAACCGGTTTTAACCGGCAGAAACTGGCAACAACTGGCATAAACACATTTTGTGACATAATCTGAGACTTTTTAGTAGTATTAAATTGCTTAAGTATATTTTATTCAAGATAAATAACAAATAAAATACTGTGGATAGTTTTAATTTAAAATAAATGAATTTGAATTAGAAAAAATGAGTTATGTAACAGATAAAATTTTTTTTATAATATGGTTGTGTAATTTTATATATAAACAATTATTAGAGTATTTAAAATCTCAGTTTAAAATTCAAAATAGAAAACTATATCCAATACTTATTTTAAATTAAACACTGAAAAGAAAAGAAAAATAATCAATACTTACTCAAAATACTTTTCTGTAATTTAACATAATAATTTAATAATAACTGTAAAAAATCTTTCTCATAGAAATGTTATACAACTCCAAATAAAAAAATTAGAATAATTAATTCTGTTTGTATTTGGAATTGCATTTAGCTTTACTTGTAGTACAATTGAAAAAGAACAGCGGTGGATGTTTTAATACATTTGCATGTTATTAAAGAAAATTAAAACTGTAAAATATTAAATTTTGAGTGAATATTTCATTTTTGTAAAATTATTTTCATTATTCAAAATATTAGAATACTAAAATAGGTGGTTCAAAAAATTAGAATACTTATGAATTTTCCTGATTGGCTATTGCGCCAAAAAACAAAGTTGTGCTTCTTTCCAGCATAAAGTCTGCATGGTCATGTCTGGGCAGAAAACATTGTGAACCACTTGTAGCTAGCTTGGCAAAGCAAGTTCGTGATGTTATAAAATGTAAAGTTGATGCTACAAAGTATTAAAGAATAACTATTTTCTTCTTTTTTTAAAACACATATTATTTACAATGCATTATTCTAATATTTTGAACCAGGTAAATGGTTATTCTAGTATTTTAATTTTTTCCAAGTGTGAATAATTATTTTAATTTTTGTATTTCCTTTAATTTTAATGCTAAAAGATTCTACAAACTATGTAGATTCTTACAATATCAAGTTTTATCCTGTTTGTATAAGTGATACATAAAAAACCTTTTTTCACAATTCCTTTTTTTTTCTATTATTCTAATTTTTTAACTTGGAGCTGTAGTTATATGTGGATCTTGTAATTCCGTGGATTTAAAAACATTTCATTTAAATACAGTATTCAAAGGAACAAATGACTTCTTTTTTTAAATTTAAGACTGTTAGTTGAAAATGTTCCAACCATACATATATAACCATATTCCATATAGTAGATAATCTTTAAGTTATTGCATTATATTATTTATTTAAAAATTCTCTGAACAGTAATTTGTTAAAATATTATAGAATTTTTTTTTTTTTTTTTTTTTTTTTTTTTTTTTTTTTAAATTTTTAAATAGAAATTTAACTGAAATAATAATATTAATAGTTAAACTTGTATAGCATCAGATTACCATTATGAAAATTTCTGTTTTTCAAGTAAAAAAAAAAAAAAATAGTATATAAACAAAGTATATTTATATGATCATTTTGAAGCTTTTCGCTATTTTGAATTTTGAATAACATTCATAATCTGTAGTTTTAATTTAATTGTTTACATATCAAATACATGTGTGAATTATGAATCATTGTGCAGTTAAAGTTCTTATTATTATTTCTTAGTTTCTGCCAGTTTTTGCCACTTACTGGCAGAAACTAGTTTCTGCCATGCCGGTTTTAACCGGTTATAACCACTGGTTTTAACCACCCCGGCAGAAACTTGCCAGCCCTGGTAGTAAAACTTATGAAAAGGAACCTGTCTATGACGGAATCCTATCTACGGAAAAAATGTGTTGATCCACGCAAGATAGAAAATATATAATAATTCGTGAAAAAAAGAGTATAATACATTTATAGTAGACGATGTACATGATAAACAGAGTACCTGTCTATGACGGATTTTCCTTTTCTGCTATGCGATTTCGTGTTGAGATGATTTTGCTGTATAGCATTTTTCAGATTTTTAAGTCTTCAAGCCATGGAACATGGACTAAAGATTTTAATGATAACTCAGACATTTACAAACAAGTAGAGATTCATTAAAATAAATCAATATGGTACTTTAACTGGGCATAGGCAGAAATAAATTTGGGAGGTGTAGCATTTTTTAATTGATGTGACTGTATTTGACTTTTAGTCATTATACCGGGCCAGGATCGGGCCGAACTTTTAACTTTTATAACGAGCCGTGTCGGGGAATTTTTTTTTCTGCAGATCGGGTCGGGCCTGGAAATTTCGGCCGCAGACCGGTAGTATTCGCATAGTGTGAGCATACATTTGAAACAATTAGGTGCATTTAGAAAATAGCACGACAAACTCAGAAAATGTCACTTCACTATACCGCGTAATATGTCTACTAGAACAACCTATTTTTCTCTCTCCACAAGTTTTTTTTCCTTGTTAGGTGTTGAAATCTTGTTAGATGAGGCTACTACTCTGAGATCAGCAATATTGCTTTCATTTTTATAGGATGATTTCATCTTTTTAAGTTGCATATATATTAAAATTATTCTCTGATATTTATTTATTTTTTATTGAATATATATATATATATATATATATATATATAGGCCCGCTGTTGCCTAGGCTCGCGATAATAACCTCAAATATATCTAAAATTAGTGTTCAGTTATTTATATTTTTAAATGAAAATCTTTCCAAACGAACCTAATGTTGGGCCACACTGCCTTCAACAGTGGATTCACACACGACAGTGGATTCACACTTTGACAGTGGACACGACTGCCTTCGACATCCTCGGATTGATATGAATTTATATTTTTTAACGAAAATATATCCAAACGACCCTAGAGTCGAGGGCCCCACTGCCTTCGGCAGCGTACTCCGGTGCTATGTACGCTCCGATCTGTTTTCATTTTATATTTAAAAAAAAAAAAAAACTTTCTAAACGAACCTAATGCTGGGGGGTACTGCTACCTTCGACAGCGTACACGCTCGAATTTGTAGGATTTTATATATTTTTAAATGAAAATCTATCGAAACGAACTTTGATTTAGGGGCAAAATCCTCCGCCACAGCAACTAGGAACTGCATGGCTTGACAGTTTCAGAAAATTTAGTTAAATAAATATTTACGCATCTACAATTTTTCATATAGACGTTTTTGCTTGTTCTTGAACCCTAAAACACAAAATATCGAAATGCCTCCATCAATAAAACATTACATCATAAACGTACTCTTCATTCACAAATTTGAAAAAAAAAAAAAAAAAAAAAAAAAGAGTACAATTGCGTCAAAATCACGTATTCTTTCAAGGACATTTGGTTCTGCCCTTTCGTGTTTGCGCTCCCTTATGATTTATCCAAGGTCTGTCGTTTTGTCTTATGGTATGCTTATTTTTATATCCATTGAAAATACCTCTTCGAAACTCGTAAATTAGAACCTTTTTTTTAAAATGAAATTTTGGAGCTTTCTGACAATAGAAATGAAAAGTATTATTAGCGGAAACACTTATTGGTGTTTTTATTGATGAAAAGCTTCGAAATGTCACAAAATTCATAGCATCAAAACTCAGTTAATTTTGCATGTGGGAGATTGAAATTTTTACTATAGTACTTGACATAGCATGAATACAACGATAGGCGGAAAAAAGCGCACCGGAGAAAAACACACCCAGAGAAAAGCGCACTCGGAAAAAAGCGCACCTTGAAGAAAGCGCACCGGAGAAAAACACACCCAGAGAAAAGCGCACTCGGAAAAAAGCGCACCTTGAAGAAAGCGCACCGATAAAACGTCAACTTAAAATTGCAAAGTTATTATAATATAAACTGTTTTAATTAAGATATTCAAAATTTAACATTTTTTTCCCTTGTAAGGTATGCCATGGCTTTTACCCACAACAATAAATTAACTATACATTTACGCTTGCGTTTAATCTGAATATTTTCGTTTTTCTTACTGTTTGAGTATAGCAAATTCAAGCTGATTACTGAATTATTTACGAAACTGTTTCATTATGATCTTTGTTCTATTTTATTATTATAATACCAGTGCACTTGTACGAAGCTTTCGTACGCAATCTTCGAGATTAATTGTGTTTTTCACTAATTTTTATGTAATCGCAATTATTAATAAAACAACATGTTTATTAACGAAATGTGAGTGATATAAAAAGCCGCCTTTTCAAAAACATTTCGTATGATACTTCATTCATCGTTGTGCGTTTTGTATATGTGCATAGAAAAAAGAATGCTGATATTGACATCAGAAATATAGGATTAATGAACTGGTATTTTGAACTAGTCGTACGATATTGAGAGTATCTACTTTAATTACCCGTGAATTTTGGCTGATAGTTTACTGAAATATGTGGAATTCTAATAAATGAGAAACTCTACTATGGTATATTTTGAATTATCAATGAATTTAAAATAATTTTTAGTGCTGAGTTTCAGTCTACACAAATATGTCACTTTTTTTTTAATGCCCTGTAATAATAATAATAATAATAATAAAATCAGATAATATATACACTCGATGTAGCTACAGAAATTGTAGTAGTTTGTTTAATATAACGAAGTTTTCATAAACTCAAATGAAAAGTAACAAAACTTCGAAAAAAAAAATTTTGTTTTTAGAGAAAGCAGTTCATATTTTCTTTATTAAAATTTAAAATGATTTTATAAATTAATATAAGTGCAGATTGAAATATACAGCGCCAAACATTTAATTTAATAGTAATTTAACATTAATAGTATTATACTATCGTATTTTTTTTTGGTGAATCATACATATATATTGCTGCATATATAATGTATTTATATTGAATATTGTATCCTTTAATTGTATAGATGACAATGGCAGAAATAACTAAAAATTAGTATTATGTATTGCGCTTCGGAAATTTTAATATTTTTTATTAGTGTTAATTTTATTGACAGATGATCAAAACTAAAAATGAATAATAATAAATTTTAAATATTGTAGTAATGGCCGCATTATTGCATTATTGTAAATCTCATACTATGTTTTTGCTAAATAAAGCTCTATTAGAAAACACCACTTGGAGTATTTTTGGTATAATTTATATTCATTTTGCACTCTAGTTTAATTTCATTATGAAAATGCTAAAATAAATGCCAATGCATGAAATAATTTCAATAATCAAAAATATTTTGTTAAAATTCTTTGACGTCTTTCCCCCCCCCCCCCCTTTTTGTCCTTTTTTTAAGAGCGGAAGTTACTACATTCACAATTTCACAAAAGAATTTCATTGTTTTATCCAATGCGAAACACTGATGGCTATATATTATCGTTTATAAAATAGGCACAAAATCCCAAGAAAATATCGAATTTTAACGTATTTAATAAATTTATGGAACATGTTTAGATATCTTATATTGAAAAAAAGAATATGCAACTTACAGACTTACTAAAATCTTCACTCTCCCTCCATTTCAATTACATGATGATGTTTAATCATTTTTATCTATAACAATACTTTGTGTTTGTTTGTTTAAAATACACAATGCAGTAATTATACAATCAAGTGTGTATTGGTTCTTCAGTAGTAAATTAATGTTGCTTTACGCAATCTAAAGAAAAATTAAAAAAATATTGCACATTATCTAATTAAATTTGGAAAATTTTCAGAAACAATTTTGTTTAATGTATATGTATTTTAAAATTTGAAGATACAATAAAGATAATATAAAGTAAGCTAAAACATCTAAATCATGAAACATGTCAACAGTCTAATAAAACTTATTTTACTGTTTATAATAACGCCTTTTAGCAAGAGGTACATCTAAATAATTTTAGCCAGAAAAACTACATTGAATCATTTTTTATTGCCGAATTTTATTTCATCAAGTATTTGTTAAAGAGCTGGTATTTAATAAATTTATGCCGGTATAAAAGTCGAAATTATTCTGAATGTTTCAAACTGCCTGTTGAAAGTCGAAGTTGCACACATAACAATACTCAGAGTTCAAAATTCTCTGCAAAATCCTTCTCACCCTAATAACGAAAATAGATCACCTTCCTCTAAAGGGGGAGAGAGCTGCGGTCACTTTCCTCTGACCACAGAGTCAAAAATTCTGTCAACAGACTGCCGATACAGGTTGTTGTACTTCAGGGCATTTAACGGTAACGCATCTTTGACAGCACGGGGGGGTAAGCACTGATCTGCTATCTGAGCGAAACAGGATTTTAAAAATGAGTGACGATCAGCCTTAAGCAAATTGAAGTGAAGAGGCCAACTCTTCATCCTGAGGTGAATTGAAGTGAAGAGAGGAGGAGAGAGTCAGTGGTGGTTTCTGTTACAAGTAGGATGCCGTTAGTGCATCCGAGTAAATATTTGTTTTGTTTTAGGAAGTAATATGAGAGATTTTGTGAAAGGATTGTTGTTCATAAATAATAGTAAAAGTGTATGTAATTCTCTCCAAGTGTAAATAATTCGTATATAACAGCTCTTACTTAATAAACTTAATATTTAAATTTTCAATAGGGATTCCTTCATTATCGGCTGTCGTGATATTACATAAAGTAGTATAGAAAAATTTATTAGTGAACTTATAAACTGACTATATTTATCACAAATTCGTAAAAATCTAGGAAATGAGTAATAAATAATATGTAAACCTTTACACATTGTTAAAATGTTTTTTAATATATATATTGAGCATTTACAATTCATTTATTCATTAAAATCTGATTTTTACAGATTGAAGATTTTCATCGTTTTTATATTAAAATGTTCCATGTACATTTCATTTATTCCAATTTTATTGAAATTTCTCACAGATATGTGAGTATGTCTTTAGAGTAGTATGTACTTATTAGTGAGTATGTACTTAGTAGAGTCTTCTTTAGTATGCATAAACGTAATTTACTAAAAAATTAGTCATTTAAAGGTAATTCAATAAAAAATATAATAATAATAATAATAACCGAAATAAAAATTTCAAAAATTTTTTAATTAAAAAAGACAAACAGTTAACAAAATTAAATTATAGTAACTTTCATTTTTATGTATAAAATTATTACTGTGGAAGACTTTTGAAGCTGCGTGCAAAAATGGAATGCGCAAAGACTTTTTGAAGAATCCTAATTATTGAGGATTTAAAAAAAATAAATTTTGATTACCTCAAGAACCATTAACGATATTTTAACCTAAATTTACATACATGCTGATATCTAATAACATTAAAAACATTTTCTGTAATTTTCAAAAAATATCATTGGTAAACAGAAAAAAAAAGATTTTGATGGTTCGCCGTACCCTTATAAAATATCTAGAACTTAAAACAAATCCACATACAGACAATAAATACTGAAGTAAATATATAATAATATATTTTTTGCTCATAAAAATATAAATTTTAAGGAAAAATTTATGTTAAAACTCTAAAAAAGTTTAGGATTTTAAAGGACATGTATTTGGAGAACATTTTTACATCTTCTAGTAAACTGAATATATAGCTGATTTATGTTTTGAACAAGATATTTAAATTTCATATCTTTTGGAAATAGGATATATATATGTATAATAAAACTTTTGTTAATAATAACCATTAAATAATATAAATAATCGCCTGTATATATATATATATATATAATAAAACTTTTGTGAATAATAGCCATCAATTCACAGAAAAAATCGACCATATAGGAACTGATAATTATAACAAAATAAAAAGAAATATATCCGAAAATGTGAGATTCTCAAAATGAAATGAATAGAAAAAAAAAATAAAGTTATATGAAGAAGAAATCCAATGTGCATACGTCGAAAAAAATGACAAGAAGCAAATTGAAACTTCTATCGTGGAACACTTTATCAAAGGAAATATTCCACAAATATAAGTAAAATATAATTGATTTCTGTTTGAATGAATAAATTACGATAAAAAAATTAAAGAAAATTGAATATATATATATTACCCTCTTTTACTCACTTCTTCATATGCTAGAATTATATATACAGGGTGATTTAAAACTTATCGTTCAAATTTCGTGGAGAGGTAGGGAATACGTCAGGAAACCGATTTTACATAGGAAAGTGTGTCCGCAAATGTACGCATGCGTATGTAGAGGGCGCTGTGTGTACCCAACCTTCCATTGTGTCCCAATCATTGTTTTGATTTTCCTAAAGCTAGTATTATTTATTCTCCTATTTCCACTTCTCATTTGTACTTCCACAAAGCCTTTTACATCTTTAAAAACTCCAAAAATCTCTTTAATGACCTTTATTCAACACTTTCATTACCTGACGCCTGGAAACTTCTCGTTTAATTTTGCTCTTTCCGGTTCTTTTACCTTTATTTTTTTTACTGGTTTGTTTTTTACTTTTACTTTTTATTTTTGTTTTATTTATTTTTTGTTAGTTTATTTTATTAGAAAGATTTTAAAGAATTCTGGTGTGAAACCCAAATCTGAAAATTCATGAACGAAGAAAGTTGAAAACAAAGAATAAAATAAACTAGCAAAAAAATAAATAGAATGCAAATGAAGAGATGGAGTCCCTTTAAAATACTCATACATTAAAAAAATTTGAATCAAAACATCATTCTTTAATCCTTTCAGGGGCAGTGGTATATTTATGAAACCACTTAATTTTAATTCCCAAACGCCACAATGACACCAGAGTAATTCTAAAAGCTTTTCCATTTAATAAGTATGTGAAATATAGCCTTTTTGTTATTTACAAATAAATGTTTTTGTAAATTCCGGTGCCAGTCATATATTTCACCATTTTAGAACTGAAAGTACTTTGCCCCTGAAAGGATTAACTCGTGTACAAGGACAGGGTCGTGAAAATAAAGATAACTTTTTCTCAAAATACGACTTTGGTTTTGGATCTTAAGATTTAAATATGATACGAAAATATCATTTGACAAAATTTCAACGCTTTACGATATAATTTTAACCGAGAAAGTGAAATTAGAAAATAACAATATTGTGTCCGGTTTACACGTTGAGGACGGGAGAAGTAAATTCGCATCTTTTGGATATCTGTAAATTCGCCCATAGGCGGTATTTTTGCGTTTTATATGTTACATTATTTCCCCCAAAACATACACAAAATTCGTAATTTTACAACTAGAGTACTGTGCATATAAATAGTTCGATTAGAGACAGTACAATTATTATATACATTCATTCATAATATAAACTCAAAATGAGAAAATCTTTTTGCCACATGTAATTTTGCCACACAATTTTGTAACATGCCAATGTAACGACCATAGGCGGAGCTTCTTGTTTAACACACGAAAACCACACGTACTGATTGGGTTAATTTTCTTTAAAAAATGAATGTACTGGTAGTTAGAGTGTTTTGAGGGAGGGAAAAAAGCAAATCTGGAGTGGCTCCACTCGGCTTTCCGAATACTTTACAGCAATTGTTCCCAAACTTTTGTTAGCCACGCCCATCACAGCACCTATAAATTCGCGATGCCCCCCCCCCCCTCCAATCCTTCTATAGCATATATCTCTTTTTATTTACAAAGGAAATTATTTTCACATGGAAGAAGCTTAAAAGAGCTGTAACAATAACTTTTCGCATTTTTGTAACTTATCAAACAAGTAATGTTTTTATCATACATATGTGTTTAACATAATAACTATATTAAATGCAATCAGACGATACAATTTCGCCTTTATGCCATAAACAGTTTTGTTCTTCCTTGCCAACTTACCTCAGTGTAAAACAAAAGTGTTGTATAATCTGCATTTTTATCTGCATAAAATTTCTTGAAGATACTCTCACATTCGGCATTAAATTCAATAGCATTTATACAGGGTGTCTCAAAAGGTCGTTTACAAACTTAAGCTGCTGGTCTGTCATATCATGATGAACAAGATTTACATAGGAACTTGTGTTCGAAAATGCAAACTGTGACCGCTAGAGGGCGATGAGCGCAGGTGTGGAGGGGAAGAAAGAAAGGATATCGAAGGACGTATGGAGGTATTAATATGACTTTTATTAAAGAACATGGTTTAATTTACAGAATATGTTCAAAATTCCTTCCATTAGCCGCAATGCATGCTTCACAACGTCGACGCATGGATTCACGGACCCCTTCAAAATGGGCAGGTGTGTCATAGACACGTGCCGCAGCTTCCACGATCCAGGAGACGAGATCCATATCCGATATTACGGGCCTCTCGTACAGCATGGACTTCATGTGTCCACACAGATAGAAATCCAGGGGAGTCATGTCGGGGGATCGCTGTGGCCATGCGACTGGTCTGCATCTGCTAATCCAGCGATTAGGTTATGTCCTATCGAGGTATTCTCGCACAGTGTGCATTTCCATCTGCGGCGCCATATACGTAATGCATATAGGCCAATTCTGCGCTACTACCGTAATTTCCGGCGTATAATCCGCAGCTCAAAGAGTCGTTTTTCGACCCAGAAATATTATTTTATAAAATGTAACTTAAAAGATCGCTGTAAATATTTAACTACAATTATTGAATAAAATTTCTGGGTCGAAAAACGACTCTTTGAGCTGCGGATTATACGCCGGAAATTACGGTAAACCGATTCATGCTTCTCCTGCAACGTCCTCGCCTAAAATGATTACGCTTTCCACTCTCCCGTAAGCCTGAACTCATCGCACTCTAGCGGTCGCAGTTTGCATTTTCGAACACAAGTTCCTATGTAAATCTTGTTTATCATGATATGACAGACCAGCATGTTAAGTTTGTAAACGACCTTTTGAGACACCCTGTATATTTTATAATAAATTTTAATAACTCATTAAGAATTAGTGGTATATTTTTGGACACACTGAAATTTCATTAGAAGTAACACAATGCCCAAGATCAACAAACATTTCTGGATATTTATCTTTTTAATTTTAAGTAGCCACATTTCTTTTCCATCATAACATATGTATATCGTTTGAATTTAAAATTTAATGTATATGTCATAATATGTTTTTATTTACTGTGTATGAGGCCTGTACTAGAGTCATGTCATAAGAATATTGCTATTTACTATTTTCTTTTCTGATGCACATTTGACATTTATATAATTTAAAAGGTTTATAGTACCTCGTTCAGCTATTTCAAGTATTTTTTAGATTAAATGTGTTCAAGACAGTTAGTTTTAGATGCACCTTTAAGTAATTTCACTTTAAAAGTACTTTTACTTTCACTTTAAAAGTACCTTTAAGTAATTTCACTTTCTTTTTATAGCATAGAATAGCAGAATGAATAAAATCACATCATATTCAATTAATAGCTTAAAAATTTGAAAATTTGTAAAATACGCTAGTAACCGGGAAAATTTGCGAAACTTTAAATATATACTGATGATGATAAAGATGATAATGAGGATTTCCAAAAATTATTCATTTAAAGATTTTGCATATAATTATTCCGGTTAAAATTCTTTTTCAGCTTTCAATTGGCAATTTTTTTTTTTTTTTGGAAAATTCAATAATCCCCTTTCTTTTTTTTCTTTTTGAATTTTGTGCTTATTACATTTATTTTTAATTTCTAGCATTAATTTTCCAAAATGAGACAAAAATAAATAAATAAATAAAACTTGCAAAGAATGGGTTAGCAACAAATTTTGAATTGCCCCCTCCCTAAAAAAGGATATTGCTCTGAGAGCGTACGACCCACGTTGAAAACCATTGCTTTACAGAAGACGATTCGTTCAAATAAATCCATTCATTTAATATTGCTATCACAAAGTGTAGCGCAGTCTGATAAGGAAAGGGGTAGGGTTACCATGTTGTGGCGTCCCATCTAAAACATGAAAATACTTAGGTAGGCAATATTTGAAAGCAGCGTAAAATAAACTAATAAAAAATATGTACCTTTTCTCAGGAAGTAACAGGTAAATTTTCCCTATAGATTGCAACAGCTTGAAGTAAAAGATCTAGACGCTATTCGTTTCAATAGATAATAGATACCATGTGAATAAACTTATACAAAAATGTGACGTCACAACACGAGAAGGGACATCACCCAAGTGAGAGAACCTGTGACAAAGGGCAAGGGAGTTGAAAAGGCACCATGAAATTTGCGTGACTTCATTAATAGATGACCTCGAATCAAAAACAAATAAATCATAATATTATTGATAATAGTGTTAATAATGTTAATAATCATTACATTTCAGATACATAAGAAAGACCAGTTATGAATAACACTATCTTGAAATTTAACTCAGAGGTAATACGCAGGTCTCCCACTTTGTCCGTTTTCAGGTAGATTTCGTAAGAAATACTACCTGTTACATTCTTTCCTAAGTTGGAATTCCTGAAAAATTTTTGCACATCTACACCGATAATGACTCCTAAAACCCAAAACCACCTCCAGTTCAAAACTTTATCTATCTATCTATCTATCTATCTATCTATCTATCTATCTATTTTTTATGGACACGATAACTTCCATAGTTCTGTACAAATCTCTTCGAAACTGATACATAAAATCAAGCGGCATAAAATCTTGGTCAAGCTCGTTAATGGGTAAAATCGAACCAAGTGTGTGTGTGTGGGGGGGGGGGGGGGCTTTTTGTAAAAACAGACAAATACCCATAACATTTTTATTTTGATGCATATCGAAACCATTTAAAGTTATAATTACTTCTAGGAAAAGGGCAAAAAAATTATGTATGACAGATGTTTGATTTCATTAAAAATGCCCCCAAGGGAGAAAAATAGGGGTTTCAGAAGAAAAAAATTGCTAACTTCGTCCATTCACAAGATATCAAATCCGCTTAAATTTATTATAAATCTTCTTAATATTATCTACAACTTTTATATTGACAAGGTTTTCATAGAACCAACTCTTACAGCAAAAAAAGAAAAAAAAATTCCTCTGACTCCGCCTACAGGCAGAAGTATATTTTGAAGTGGGCGGTCCCAACTGCCACATCATAGAACATAGGTCTTTCTTCTGCAATTCCCAATAAACAGGCTCCCCACGCAGTGGCGTAGCCAGGGAGGGGTTCCAAATGCTCTGAATACCAGTAAAATTGTAATTTTTTTTGGCCTTGATTATCGCAGAAATTTCTCCGACTCCATAAGCCAAAAACACTTTATGAAATTTGTGGTATCAAGAGCATCTGGACCCCCACCTTTGCTACGCCGCTGGCCCCACGGTCTGCGTCTTCGAAATCTACCTGTGCCTGTAGGCCGAGCTGTCAGAGACTTTTCTTACAAATTTTGTAGAAATCTATCCAGACGGCAATTTTTGTAGCAAGCGTTGTAAAAACGTAGCACAAAAGAATTTCTTCATAAATACCAGGGCTGCCACTGGCGACTGTTTTTATATTCTATTCGCACCACTATTTTAAAAAGATAAATTTTGTAGTATATTTCCCTTGCACATGTCATCAGAGAGTATGTGAAAAAATTCTGTTTTAAAAAAGTGGTGCGAGATAGAATTAAAAAATAGTCGCCAGTGGCAGCCCTGAAATACTGGTATTCAGAAAACGAACTAGTGGAAGAACTGTGTACATGAAAATTATGTGTATGTAGGGCAACATTTACTTAACAGTGTATTTTCATGTAAAAGAGGGTGAATGATTTGAGTACAGCTTTATTTGTAAATTAGTATTAAGGGAAGAATTAACCAAACAACAAAGATAATAATCATAAACGATGACGATGATGATGATGACGATAAATAAATTTCCTTTAGATTTTTTTAGTTAAAATCATAATGAGAAAAATATTTTATTAGTTCAATATCCCCTCCTCCCTTTTTTACAGTCGTAATAAATCGGCAAAAATTCATACTTATTGACCCACATATTTTAAACTAGGGATGCAACGATATTTTTTCATATCTATAAATAAATAAATCACACACACACACACACACACATATATATATATATATTGCAATGCTTTTCTGAAATTCAAGTTAGCTATTTTCTAACACAGTCGTAAAGCAATTTTTATAATTAAATGCACAAAATTTACACCTATTGATTTAAATATACTAAGAAAAAAAAATTCTATAAAGGCTAAGAATATTTTAGAAAATGTTGTCAAAGTTGAGTATTTAAACCAATTTTATCGACAGAACTGTCAAGGAAGGATCTTCATTGAGGGAACAGTCGATTACGACTCAAGATGTAATAAATGCATTTATAGTAAAATGAAAAATACTATTAGATTCTAAAACACTTGCATATTAATGGCTGTAAATTTCATACGCATATAAAAATGGCCTTGTGGATGTGACAGAACAAGTCGCATTGTTCAGCAGTACTTTTTTTAAGGACAGGCTTAACCCTATAATGCATAGTGTATCCAATAGGCAGCACTTTTTATTTAACTTTTAATAAATAAATCAAGTTCTTCGCAACCACTATATTTATATAGAAATATTAATGCTGTAAAAAATAATAATAATAATATAAATATGCTACTGAATAAAGTTAAAAATCTGTCTTAAAATTTCTGGTGTCTAATTCTTAATATAAGTATAAAAAGACACAATTCTAAAAGAAAAATTCATGCACTGTAGGCTTAAATATATTTTGCAGAAGATTCAAAACTGTTCATTCATACTGTTGGTCTCAGTTTCTGTGCATATTTTAAATATCTCTTGAGTAATTAGTAGAGCGTTCTGTGTTGTTATGAATATGCTGGTTCGACTGTTAAAAGTTTTGTTAAATGTGTATTTTGTATTGTAACCATGCTTCCTGCTAATTTGTAATTTAACCCTTTCAGGGGCAAGCACTTGTGTTCCTATAACGTTGAATTCTCACCGGAATTTAGGAAAGAATTTAGTTTAAAATTAGGAAAAGCAATTTTTCAACTTTTTCCTGTCAAAGTTAAAAGCTTCTGGTTCAAATCGGATTAAAATTAGGTGGGATAAAATATATCCCACCGCCCCTCAAAGGGAGTTATACAAAGCAAATTAAGACTTGTTTTAGAAAAAAGATTCATTCTTACAAATAGGTTGGCTAACAGAAACACAAACTCCTCACAATAAACTTTATTTTCCAAAAGGTTATTTCAGGAGGTATCAAGTGGTACCATTGTGAAGTACGGGGAGTAAACCATAGAATTAAGAAAAAACAATAAGTTATTACTGAAAAAAAATTAAATTGTTTTAAATGTCAGTGAAATAAATGTTGTGTTTTAGATGTCGGGACGTCCACGGAGGGGAGTTTTCACTTATATTCATTAAAAGATTAAAATGAAATATTAAAATTCTTTTGTAAGAAATGGATTTAAATAGCTTACTTAAAATTTAAATATACACATGAATGAAAATATAAGGGAATTTGCTACGTTTCCTGACATTTATCCCTTCAGGACCGTAAAATGTACCTTTTCGTTAGAATGACCCATACAACCGTTTCTGAATCTATTCCAGATGAACTGACAGACGGACAAACGAAATATTTTTAAACACTATTTTTGACTATTTATCGTCTAAATAGTCGAATCGAATGAACTTAGAAACAGGGTTCGTAAACATCATGATATTTGCGAAAATATAAAAAAGATACGATATTTTAATATATATCTTGTATTTTCAAAATAGTCAACTTATTAATTATTATAAATATTTTCAGACTTAATATAAATTGGAAAATGAAACATACTGCACTTAGCATCAAAACTTAATAAAACAATATCTATTTTTTTTTCTCTTTAGTAATAAAATTGAAGATCAACTAATTGAGTTAGCTTTTCACATTCACAAAACAAACTACATAGGATTTAGTATCAAGTATCAAGAATTTTATGTTTTATACAACAAAATCTTAAATACAAAATACAGTGACCTCTCACTTATACGCGATGTTCAGTAATTAGTTTTTCGCATCACTATTTTAAAACAGTAAAATTCGATTTATAAATTCCGCGATTAAATAAGGAGAAAATTATTTTAAAAATAAACTGGTGCTGAAAAATAATTACCGTGTATTGCGTATAAATGAGAGGTCACTGTAATTTGTTTATATATATATATATATATATATATATATATATACACTGCTCAAAACAATCAAAGGATATTTGAAGTTTTATATAAAATAAAGATATAAACGAAATTTTTTTTGCCGAAAATAGAAGAAGAGAATCACAAATGCAAATTTTTCTGGTTTTCAAACTGTGGAGTATGCAAATTTTGAGTTCGACGTCAAAAACGTCGCTTCAGCGGCAGCGAATGAAATTTGACTTTCAACTGAATAAAAGAGAATGAAGACAAGGATGATCGGCATTCAGTGATTGCTTTGTTTCGATGAGTACGATGTCTCAGCGAAGTCATTTGACAGATTCAGAAGCTTGAAGAATTGTAGGTAGGTTAGAAGGGGGCCAAACTCAAGCCGAAGTAGCGCAAGCCATTCGAGTGTCACAAAGTGTCATTTCCAGGATCTGGAACCGTTTTTTGGAGAGTGGATGTGCAGGCCGAAGACCAGGGCAAGGTCGTAGACGGGCAACAACGCCCAAAGAAGATCGGTATTTAGCGTTAACAGCTCGGAGACACCGAAACATGAACGCTACTCTTCTCCAACAACACCTTCGCTCGGCTACAGGCACCACGATTTCAACTCAGACTGTCCGAAACCGGCTCCATGCTGTAGGTCTGTATGCTCGCCGACCGATGGTATGTGTTAGATTAACATCAAGGCATCGTCGCGACCGCAGGGAGTGGGCAACCGAGCATGTCAACTGGAGGAGAAATGAATGGAGCAATATTCTGTTTTCTGACGAGTCCCGTTTTTCTGTGCATCCGGATAATAGGCGTATTTTCATCTGGAGGGACCGTGGCAGTAGGAATAATCCTGCGTTCGTGCACGAAAGTGTCAGATTTGGCGGTGGAGGAGTGTTGGTGTATGGTGGCATCTCCATTGACGGGCGCACTGACCTCTACATCATTCAAGATGGAGCTCTGACTGGTCGCCGATATAGGGATGAGATCCTCAGACATATTGTAGTCCCTTACACTGCAGCAATCGGAGATAACTTCATTTTAATGGACGATAACTGCAGGCCACATCGTGCAAACCTGGTGTAGGATTTCCTTTTCGAGGAAGGAATCGTTCGAATGGAATGGCCAGCGTGTTCTCCAGACATGAATCCAATCGAGCACGTTTGGGACGCTCTAGGAAGACGAGTTTCTGGCCGCCAACAACCCCCACAAACTGTCCAAGAACTGGAAAGAGCTCTTCTGGAAGAGTGGGGCAGAATACCCCAACTCGTCATTAATAGCCTCATTGAGTCCATGCCTCAAAGGTGTTCAACGTTGCTGGCCGCCCGTGGAAACCATACCCCCTACTGAAAATGATTTTCTTTGAAGAAAACACCTTTTCTTATTCTTTTTTTCTCATATGCACAAATTGTGTTTTTTTCCTTTTGTACACAAATGCGCAATAAAATGCATTTTTTTCTGCCAAACATGTGTAATTTATTCTCATATAACCTACTATGTCTGTCGACCATGTATCAATCAGCTAAAAAGTTTCCCAGATACAAAATCCGCCTAAAACTGCAATATCCTTTAATTGTTTTGAGCAGTGTATATATAAAATGAACATAGATGTAAGTTTGTCTGATTTTTCATTCTCTAACATTGTTATATAGTTTAAGCTAAACTAAATCAAAACCAGAAAAGATTATTTTAAAAGAAAATGTAAATAACATATGTAAATTAAACAGTTTATCTTTTAGAGGCTGCTCTGTGTAAATATTGAATATTGTCGCACATAATTATCGGTACTACATTAAAAATTCAGCTTCAAACGTTTAAAGGAGGAGGGGGGGAGGGGAATTTTAAAAATCACTGCCAGAGAAAAAGTTTCTTATCTGCAGATCGAAAGTTGAAATATTCATTTACACTTGTTTTGACTGAAAATATACAAAATATTTTGAAAATAAATATCACATATATGAAAATATTGAAAATATCAAACGCCATAATATTTTGAAAATAAATATTGGATATATATCCTGATATACAGAAAAATGTATACACACTTTGAATGAGTATAACTCCAGTTTTTATTCACATATAATTAATATTTAAGTTGCAAAAGAATCTACATAAAATGTATAACTTTTTCTCCTACCGCAGTTGTTTAAAATTATTACCGTTCAGTGGTCAATACACTGCTTATAACGGAGGCCCATTGATTCACAAACTTCAACAAACGTTTCATTTGGTGTTGTGGCGCATTCTTGCTCCATTGCGGTTCCGGAACGTTCATTCGTTTCAAACTTATCTCTTATCCGATGAATTGTAAGTCCCATAGGTGGATCTGTCTGAAACTCCCTGCGATATTGTTTTTGTACTTCTGCTACATTTTCATATATTCCAATAGTATTTAAAAATAAATTTTCATTTTTCAAAAGTAAATCTTGGTCCACTCAATATTCAATTCCTACTATTAGCTCACACTCTCTATATATTTATATATCTTGTTCAAATTTTCAATCGTTAATAAGATATTTTCTATTCATCCACTCAAGTTCAAATACCCCTTTCTTTTAACTTGTCGTGGATGACACTGGATGTTAATAAAGTTTTTTCAAATATTAATTCATTAATTAAATTTAATTAATTAATTTTAGTTTTATATGGGAGAAAAAAATTCTCCCATTGTTTTCATAAATGAAATGAAATATTTTCCTCAAATGAGGTATGCCACAAAAATAAAATACCGCAACGATGATTATAGAAAAATGTTCAGTAAAGATAACGTGGGACATTAAAGCTGCACGGGTTTATTTTAGATATTTATGATTAAAAAGTAGGAATTGACTTAAAAGTTTTTTTTTATAGTACTTGTTTCCAATTAATGACACTTTGAAAAGAAAGAATAAATAGAAAGTTATGACCCGTCAAACAGTGTGTGTATATATATTTTTGACACACCCTGTATATCAAGATATATATCACCGAACCCTGCTTAGAAATAGGTGTTTTTCTGAAAATGACAGACAGGCATTCTAGTTTTATATATTACTATAGATATAGATTCAAGCGAAAAATATACACTTATCCTTGTAGTAATATATTTCTTTTAAATGCTAAAAGGAGCATCTAGCTGATATTAAGTATAATAGGAAAGCCACAGCCCTGGCAAGATTATATCATGAAGAAACCATCCAAATAAATTTCAATGAAAGTAAATAATTTTTCCCTCCAGTCTGTACTATCCATCCATAATAAGAGAAACCATAGAGATACTAACACGCAAAAATACAATATGTAACGATGCAGCATCTTTTAACTTGCCGAAATTGTGGCTCGAGTGACTCCATGGTTACAGATATGAATATAAACAACCCAGTAAAAAAAAAAAAAAAAGATAACGTGCGTATTTTTAAAAAAGTACATGAAAATTAAAGGATAGCATTTTAAATAATAACTTCAAAGACCGTGCAATTATGGAATATTCTCATTTGTTTTGAAAATGACTCGGAGTGAGTACAAACATGTCAAAAAACCTAATAAAAAGTATTTTACTGTGTATTTATTATGTTGTTAACCCTTTTAGCATTTAGAATAAATAAATAAAAAAGAAATATTCACTTACCCTTTAGAGCCCGTGACAGGAATAATTAAGCCACCCAGAGAACAGCACAAAACAAAAATACGCAAAAGATTGTCCATTGTTATATAGAGGTAGATTTCAACGAATGAATATTTCACAAATTAAGGCGATTATTATTTACACAAATTTTGAAAACATTATTACTTTTTTTTTACTAAAATGAACTCATATTGTATTTAAAATTCTGTAAATCTGTGCGTGATCGAAATTGTTAGATGTTGTGAATGGTTCTCAGTTCGGGATATCAGTCAGTTCATCTGCGCTTGGTGGTCAGAGTTCAGAGTTCTTAATCAGAGATAAAAGCAGGCACGAGGTCATTTCTTCTTGACATGTTTTTCTATTTCATTCCTGATCGTGAGAAAAGGTATTGCGAAATGTCATTTAATTGTACAGTATGACAGATTTCTGAACCCCAAAAGTGGATTTAGATTAAACCTTAACATTTGAAGAAGCACAAGATCTACGAAAAATACGTATTAAAACAGTCTCTGAGTTGAAAATGAGACTGCACTTAAACCGAAAATAGGCGGTAAACCTAAAATGATTGAAATATTTCCCCGTTGACTGTATCTTTCAAAAGCAATTTCGCCACTTTATCTCGAATGTTTTTCTAAATAATAAGAACCTATAAGTAGTTTAGTATATCTGATTAATCTCGCTCATTTGATGTTTAAAGGCGAGCGAGTGCTAAAAAATTCAAAAGACTGAAAATACGCAAAATATTTGTTTAATATTTAATAAAGGAACGTCCATTATATAATGCTTTATTCGGATATACCGCCTTTTCCCATTCACTTGATGTTAAAGGCAAGTGGGTTTAGGGTGCTAAAAAAATTCAAAAGGCTGAAAATACGCAAAATATTTGTTTAATATTTAATAAAGGAACATCTGTTATAGGATGTCTCATTAGGATATACCGCTTTTTCCCAATAACTTGATGTTATAGGCGAGCGAGTTTAGGGTGCTAAAAAATTCAAAAGGCTGAAAATACGCAAAATATTTAAAAGAAAGGAATACGCAAAATATTTGGAGCAAATCCCATATAATCCTATGGGATTTCCTCCTCAATTTATCAATTATTGCTGTAACTTTTTGAGTTTTCACGATATTTCACTGGTCTTTTTATACGAGTTGCCCTATAGCAGGGTCGGCGAACCTTTTCACATCCGCGTGCCAATTTTCTTCTGAAAAAATTTTAAGCGACCATGGCGTGCCAACTCTCAAACCCCGCCCATCCGCGCCAAAACAAACTATAAAAATAATGAATAAAAATGCTTTTATTATTATTAGATTAAAATACATATGGATAACATACCTGCAGGTAATAATATTAACATAATATTAATATCAACAAGCATATTAAATTAATGATGTATAATATTGAAAACTCAAACCAAAGTAATTTGTCACATGAAAAGATTAATTAATTACAGTAATAATTATAGAAAGAAGATAAGTATAAGAAATAATTACAGCAATCGTAAAAAATATTAAAAACTCAAATCGAAATAACTTGACAAATGACTGTAATAATTATAGTAATAGATGGTGTTGCCCCTTGGTATCTGTTGATATTGACATTTTAAGGAACGTGTACGAATCGTATCTGCAAAATATTTGTTTTACACCTGCTATTAAATGAAAAATTATTATTTTTAAAATGTACATATTACAATGCATAAGAAAAATTAGCAAATATAAAAAACTACATAAAAAATCTGCCAAAGAAATTTATTTTCTCTTTGGTTTTCGTTGATTCAATTTTATTTTCTAATTTCATAAGCATTGCAAAATCGTCTTTTTTTCAGAAGAAAATTAAAAACTTTGTAAAGTACGTAATGCAGCAACAGCATCTTGGAATATCGTTGTCAGTTTCTCTTCATCGAGTTCGTAATTACTCTCATTTAAGTCATTGTCTTAAATGTTTGTTTCTTCTATCAACTTTCCGCTATCGTTTGTACAAAAAAGATGAATCGTAAGTCGAAGATAAAGTAAGTGAAGGTTTATAACAGTTATTAACAGATCTCATATTTTCGAGTCAATATTTATTAGGATTTGTTACCGCTCTTTCCTTCTTTGGTTGGGACCTTAATAAACTGGCGTAATATGCAGAGTGATGGTTTAACAATGTCTAACTGTAGTTACATTTTTAAAGCAATTAAAATGAGAAGAAAGTAAAACAATTGAACAAATTAATGTGATTTCTGATGTTGCATCTTGGATGCCATATGGTGGGCTCATAA
Source organism: Maratus michaelseni (assembly GCA_963931845.1). Taxonomy (NCBI): domain Eukaryota; kingdom Metazoa; phylum Arthropoda; class Arachnida; order Araneae; family Salticidae; genus Maratus; species Maratus michaelseni. The sequence continues at coordinate 419,637,222 of OZ007590.1, forward strand.
TTGATTATTTTTAATATAATACATGATGAATTGGACTCATCTGACAAGTTGATTCGATTAGAATATTTAATATTGTTCATCTCTGATAATAATGATTCACAAGCATAAGTAGAGGAAGAGATTGTCAACATGGGCAAATGCCAATTTCTTCTGGAATTGAATTCAAAGTGTACATAATTTTACTATCAACATTTTTGTTTATGATGCCTGGTAATCTTTCGTTTTCGATCATCTCCAAATCCTCTCTCAATTTGACAAATTGCTGAGTCCATATTGAGCTGGATTAATAAGCTACATTTACATTTCTGAAATGTCCAACCAATCGAACACAATCAAGATCAGTTTATCTATTGGAGTCACATCTGGGTAGATAATAAATTTAACCATAAATGCATGAATTTTTCTTTTAGAATTGAATTTTTTTATACTTATATTAAGCATTGGACAACAGAAATTTTAAGATAGATTTTTAACTTTGTTTAGTAGCATATTTTATGTGATTTTTAGAGGAGTAATATTTCTATATAAATATAGTGGGGGCGAAAAAATTGATTTACTTATTAAAAATTAAATAAAAAGTGGTGCAAATTTGCATCACTAGGCATTTAAGGGTTAAATGATTCCGAAATTGATAATTCATTGATATGACAAGTACAAAACTACTTATTATATTAGGTGCCAGCTACGGCACGCGTGCCATAGGTTCGCCGACCCTGCCCTATAGTATTGACTATCAAATCATGACAAAAAATCTTTGCTGTAGTTCGCGCATGCCTAGTTAAAATTTATTTCTTACAAATACCCATACCTCATAAAATATTCAACATATTAATATTTTAATTACAGTATACTGTTTCTATAATTTTTTGTCAAGTTTTTGGAAAGCGGTGTTCAATTCGGTTGAAAACTCTACATGCTATAGAAAAAACTTTTGAATTTTTCACAGAAACGTTAACATCTTCACGAATATGCTCACACAATTGCACACAATTGTTGAACAGGACCTACATAGTCATTTGCTGCAGTGACAGACACTTTTTAACATTTTCTGTTACTTGGATGATCGGAAATACAGTGATCCCTCACTTATACGCGATACACGGATCTCATTTTCCGCACCAGTTTTTTTATAAGGTAATTTTCGGCTTGTTAAATCGCAGAATTTACAAATCGAATTTTACAGTTTTAAAATAGTGGTATGAAAAAGTAATTACTGAACATCGCGTATAAGTGAGAGATCACTGTATTATTTTATTATTAAAATTATTATAGCTCCCCCCTCTCTAATTGTCCTGGCGACAAAATATTCACTGAAAAACATGAAGTCAAAGATATTCTTCACATCCTCAAAGTTCAAGGGCATTTCGGGCATTTCCTCACGAGTTTCAGTAGATATTCCACAAAACGTCTGAAATTGGTCACCGCCCCTTAATTTCTGGACATCAGTGTATATTCACTTAGAATTAATTTGCGCAGTTTTGATAAAATCAAATGGGATATTTGTGTTATTAAACTTAAAAGAATGTTTTTAAATTATTTAGAATGTTCCACTGCAATCAGCAGAATTGAGTTCACTGGAATTATTTATTGTTACTTGTACGGACAACGAAGGGGTTAATTAAATAACTAAACAGAAAAAATGTACTCATTTTAATTGCTAAAAGCTATAGAAAAAAACTTTATAAACAGTAAAAAAAAAAAAAAAAAAAAAAAAAAAAAAAAAGTTTTAATAGACTGTTGCCGTCCTACCCATCCTAAAATGATTAATGCAAATTAATTTTTGTTTTTTAAAATATTTATCTTGTTGTGAATGTATCTTCTTGGAATGGATAATACGCAAGTATACCAATCTCTGTTTTAAGACTTTCAAGGAGCAAAGGAGTTATGTTGCTAAAATGTTCAAATCATTGACTACCACCAATAAATTATGAACATACTCATCTGAAAATAAATAGTAAATGCCTTTCTTCACGTACGCTATGAAAGCAAAAATGTTATTCAAGAATTCGTTTGCAATTTTAACATTTAGTGATTAAAATTAAGTGGTAAATATAATATACCACCATTTTTTTCAAAGAGTCAAAGAAAGTAATGAAAACTTCAGACGACTGTATAGGCGAAGGAAATTATAAAGTTTCACTTAAATTAAGGCGAGGTTTTACGAGTGATATAAAAGTCCATTCTGATATGCAAAAGATCGGCTGTTTAGACAAGGACAAGACCTATCTAAAAACATTTTCACGCACAATCAAAACCTACTAAAAAATGTTTGAAAGACAATGCCGCCAGAACATTAAGATAAGAAATACAAATTTGATGTGATGATTTCTTTTCAAATTTTCTTTTCTTGATAAACTTTGTGGGAAGATTTCATTTTACTTCCATTACTTTATTACTTGAAGAGTTACAAATTTACGAAGTGCAAAATTGCTCGTAATATTCTATATACAAAATGAAAATTGAATAATTGACGATCTTAGAATTAAAAATCCATCTTACTGAAAAGATAAACAAGAACGAGAAATCATGTGTCAAGCATAGATTATGAAACACTTTCCAACACAGCCAGAAAACTGTAACGAAACTTCACCGTTAAATAAGGTGAAAGAAGATATGTAAGTAAACAGTTTAGAAAACATATAACACATTAAAAGATACAGTTTTCGAAATTACCTTTCATTGCAAAAAAAGTAGTCGAATTATTTTGTGCAGCCCTGTATATGATCTGTAGATTTGGATTTGTAATTTATAGCATGATAAAATTTAGTTCAATTTCAAAATTCACATTTAGCAAGTTTTGCTAATAGATGAAAATGCACTCGAAATCTTTTGTACAGCCCTGTATATTATGTATACATTTTTGTTCACATCACTTATTAAGCTAAAATTTAATTCGGTTAATAAACGCATAAGGCAACTTAAAACTCACTTCCAGCAATTACCAATCATAAACGACAATGTAACTTTTACTTTGCGTAGCCCTGTATATGAATTTACATATATTCCCCAATCTTCTGTTAGTCTACTAATTATAGCTCAGCAGGAAAATGCGTAAACACAATTAAAAACTACCCGTAAGCAATTCACTCCCATAGTCTGTAATACTTAGGAATTCCATTGTGTAGCCCTGTATATGACTAACCGAGCTTATAAACACGCACGTAGTATCAAAAAAAATTAGTTAAAAACGCAAACCAGGGTTAAACACGCACTTATCACACATATATCAATTTTATTGTGTTTTAAATGGCCACATAGGAGTATTTTATGAAAAATGTGGACAAAAATATTTTGTGAGCTATATCAAATTGAAATGTTGTGAAAAGCTATTTAGAGCCATTATATATAATTTTTTAACAAAACATACAACTTTTTTTTTACGAATTTACAAAAAAATATTTGCTTTTTAAAAAGTAAACTATATATTTAAAACAATTCAGAATAAACGTTTATGGTATTTAATGAAATATTCAGTTTTTTTTTTTTTTTTTTTTTTTTTTTTTTTTTTTTGCATATTTATAAAAAGTTTTTTCTTTAACTTATCAGATTCATCTTCATCTGTTTCATCTTCATCCTCATCTTCCTCTTTTTTTGGATGTTGTCCGTATGGTGTTTCTGGGAGTTCTATTGTTTCGCTAGAAAATAGCTTGCTTTTTTTTCTTAGGCTTTGGTCTTGAACTAGTACTTATAAAAGGATCAGAATTTAGTAAAAGTCTGTTCAAAACATCTTTATTATATTGCTCTCGAGAAAATCTTCAGGAAAAATTTTGCCTATATTGGCGGAAATGTTTGTTTCTAGCTTCAGCAGCCTCCTCCGAAAGTTGACCGATAGGTAATATTGCATGTTTAATTACTGTGGACCCATGTACTAAAACTTTATGTACTGTTGGTGACATTGGGTGCCACCCATATAATTCGACATAAAGCTTTGAAGTTTCTTCGGTGTAATTTTCAAATTTCTTAACATCAATTCTATATACACTTGACAGTGCTCTAAAATTACTTTGAACCTTTTTATAAGGTCAAAATTTATTCCAGTGACTCGGGAAGCAGTAGTAGGGTCCACAAATAATCTTCTTGATACATTTCTCTCTTGCGTTTTGCCAAAACCTGCCTTGGGAATATCTACTAGACCCATTTCTTCTTTGAAACTATTTTGAATTCGTTTTATTTATTTTTTATTTTTTTATTTTTTCTGCCGCAACATTTTTGTCTTCATTGATTCTTGCTTGCCACTTTTTAAGATGAATTTTATATGACAAATGCAAAAGTGATTTAAAAAATCGAATCCGTGCATGAAGAATTGATAAACCGAATCTTAAGGCATCAGGATTCTCAGGATTCTTCTTCTCCAACGTATTAAATTTTTTTGAAGTTTCTCCACATATGTAGCATCTCATTGTTGATGAAGTACTTGTCGCAGCATTGCAAACCTTCGCATCTACCATAGTAGGTATCAGCGTGTGTTTTACATAATATAAACTACCATTAGTAGTAGGTATATCAGTTTTATTAAGATTTTTAACTTGATTTTCAATGTATTCAATTTCTTTATTATTAATATAGTTCGTGTCATGAACAAAACGAATGCGTATTGGCCTGCAGAACCCTGTAGTGGAAGGTAGAGGGTTCTGCCACAAAATCTTTTATTGGTCGCCAACTTCTTCAGCCAATTTTATGTTAAGCCAATGTTCATTTACCTTAAGAAAGCAACTTTTTTCCCTATTTGCCAGTCTCCCATGTTTCTTTAAAATCCGAATTGAAACGGCTTAACGAACGTTTTATTGATTCTTGTTCATCTACTGGGCATTTCGTCATTTCTTTAACTTGCATTCCATGAAACATTATTTTTCATCTATTTGCTTATTAGAACAATCTTGCATCAAGTCGAACAGCAACTTTCTTGAAAGATCTTTCACTGTCACTGAAGTTTCTAAAAAAAAAAAAATGAAGTTTTTTCGTTTTCAAAATATCGTCATCTTCTGATACCATTTTTTTTTATAAAAGGGTAAAAAAAGAAATTGGGGCAAATTGGGGCAAGATTTTATTTTATGAATATAACAAGGAATATCTAAATTTTATATTCCAACAAAAAGTTTTGCCGGGAAAAGGGCGGAACGTATTTATAAATCACTAATAATTTTAAAGAACTAGTAAAAATCACACTTATTTTTAAAGATAAAACAATGTAGTTTTATTCATAATTATATTCATTTATAACTAAAACTAAATACAGTAATTTAAGCTACATACCTTCCATTTCTTTGTCCATAAAGGGTTTTTAAGATCTTTACTGTATACAACGATAAATGCAATTAAATTATGCGCTTCTCACAACAGCTCTGTGAAAAGAGACATCTGCGATGCACGACAGCTGTGTTCAGACTGATAACGCGACGGGTAGTGTTACCGAACATTCCTCAGATAGTGTTTACGTGAAACACCCACTACTAAGCTATACAAACAATTAAAGTATTGCGGTTTTTAACAAACTTCATTTTTCGACTTTTGTCCAGCTTTTTTTAAAAATACTCCTCTGTGGCGTCATCAAAATGCATTTGAAACGATTATTTCCCATTGACTATAATGTAACGGAATACTTTTGACTGTTCCTGTAAAAAAACTATAAGTGCTACACACTTCAGTTGAAATAGGGAATATGCTATAGTAAACGACAATAACATACAAAAATTTTAGATAAATTCCAGCATATTTACGGGAGTTAGAGTACGGGCAGATGGACAGACGGCAGACAAACCGAAGTCATAAACACTTTTCAACTAGGTTGGAAAGTGTTAAAAAGAAAATTGCAACAGAAATTGTTGAAAAAAATATTAAATTTATTACATTCAAAGTTTAAGTACCACAGATCATTCCAAGGGCAGATGCAGTCTTTGGAATAAATTATAGTACATTACAAAAAAAAAAATAACTATATGTAAATTTAATATTTTTGTAGATTAACGAATTTTATAAATGTTGTTTTAAATGACGAAATAAAACTATTTTGTTTCCCTTTCAGAGTATTTTAAAAATTACATATATAGCACTGCTTTTAGTAAGAATAAAAAAATTCCATAAACTAAATTAGTAAATCAAAAGCTGCTTCTCAGGCTCACTGCGCACAACGGAGTGTTAATAAAATGTTTCTTGTTTCTATGCAACTATTTATTTAATAGTTTTTTTATTTAACTATATATTTATTAACGCTTTTAATTAACTATCTATTTATTAAGTGTTTTTATTTACTATTATTTCTGATTTTAATTAGTTAAAAATGTCGAAAGGTTGGCAGCTATAGAATTGGACAAAATTTAGGAGAATAACGACCAAAGTGTATCAAGTAGGGATGCATCGAATATTCGGTTAGGTCAAATATCAAATTATTCGGTTTGCCGAATATTCGGTTTGGCGGAATATCAAACTATTCGGTATGCCAAATATTCGGCTTGGCCGAATACTTAAAGAAAACGCTTTTAAAAGTATTTTAAAACGTTAGATAACTTTTGTTTTTAACTGTCAATAAAAAACGATATTCAGAAAAATTAAGAAATAGAATTATATTTAAATAACAGAGATTGCTTTTACAGTATTTATTTGCTGTTTGAAAAGTAAAATAAATAAAAAAAAATAAATAACTGTTAATGACATTCATAGGAACTAATGATGCATAAAAGCAAGTCCCTGAATGTTGTTTGCTTTTTCACAACTGGGTGTTTCTAAATATAATGGTAGATAATACGCAGCTTTCAGGGATTATAATAAGTAGCAAGACAAACAGTTTTTATATGGGAAACCAGTATCGCAATCTACTTATTAAAAAATACAGTGTATCTCACTCCAAGTCGAATTTTCATTTTTATTTAACTTTAACAATAATGAAAAGACTAGCTGGCTTCGCCCGCCAGCGGGCCCCTAATTGTAAAATCTCGAAAAGCTATCGATGTCGAGTCGAATGAGCCATACCCCGTCGTGATCCAGCCCATAGAAACAGAGTTCGGAAAGCGCCCCTAGTGGTGAAATGCGGAACTAAAATCGATAATCTCTAGTAAGCTCTATCGGTGTCGAGTCGAATAAGCTATACCCCGTCGTGATCCGTCCCATAGAAACAGAGACAGGAAAGCGCACCCTGGTGGTGAAACTCGGAACTAAATTCGGTAAGCTCTAATCTATGTCGAGTCGAATGAGCCAAACCAGGTCGCGATGGGACCCATACGAAGGGAGATATTTTGAAAAGAAATAGCAAATTCCTTAGCTTTTTCTTTTTTTTTTTCTATACAAAAATGACCATTATTTAAAAAATTCTAAAACTTTTAAAAATAAATGTTCCTGCGTTGAATCATAAACCGGGAGTTCAACAAACTATATAGAATCCGATATATAAAAAATAGAAAAAAAAATTAATTTGATATCTTTTGGAGCTTCCGAAAAAAGTACACACAGCAAGTATATTTGCAGTGTAATCGGCTGCTTCAAAACACAAATATCCTAGTAGAATAGAATTTTAACTATGAAAATATAATTATTTCTCAAAATAAATCATACATTCGGAAAGCCCATTCAATTCTGTACGCAAAAAGAACAACGATTTTTGATTTAAGATCGTTAATAAATAAGATAATTACGGCGAAAGCAAAGTCACTTATTACACTTTGATTAAACTGTGCTTGCGCCGAAAAACGCTCATTTCTAGAAACGGGTTTCACAAAAGAGTTTTTTTTAATTGATAATAATCGAATTTTTTAAAGTCGAAGGCATCTTTCTATAGATGAATGTATGCACTTTTAGCTTCTTCTCTCGGAATTTGTGTACTTCGATAAAAAAGTCCTGCGGGGGGGGGGGGGGTTTACATTGGCAAATTAGAGGAAATCGTGAAAGTGAGGTACGGGAACGACCGGTTTCTAAAGGGTTAATGTACATATTTTTTAAAACTGAAATATATGTTTCGAAGAATAGGAACGTGGCTATGATCTGGTGTATTTTATTTGTCTCTATTCACATTTTACGAGTCGATGCGGATTTTTAAACATGGGCCGAAAAACGAATATTCACGCGAGTGAGTTTCGGAAACCATTTTTTTAGAAGGAATAAAAACGAATTTTTCGAAACTGATACCTGATTTTAAAAGGAAAAAGAACGTAGATTAGGCTTTTTAGTATTTTTATTTTTTCGTATCTTGTTTAGAAGCCCAGAATTGAATTTTTAAAGATTGCAGAAATCGCTGAAAAACCGAAAGAGACTTACGGAAAAAAACGTTTTCGAAAGGGTTAACTGAAATGTTTTTTAAAACTAAAGGTTTTACAGTAATCTCGAAAGAAGGGAAATGTACTTGGGTGTGTTTGTTTGTTTTTTTGTTCTTTCAGAGAGCCGATGCGCGATTTTAAAAATCGCAGAGAATCGGAATTTGCAAAAGTGAGTCTGCGAATGAATTTTTTTCGAAGGGTTAATATTTGTATTTTTCAAAAACAATCGCAGATTTCGAAAGGATAAAGAATGTAGATCTCGTCTGGTATTTTTAGTTTTCATTGACTCGTTTGGAACCGCCGCAGCGAATTTTTCAATATAGTCGAAATTGCCGAAATCGCGAAACGGTGTACGGAAAATATACGTTTTCGAAGGGTTAACTGACATAATTTTTTTAATGAAAGGTGGCATTGGAGAAGACAAAGAACGGTCTTTAATTTGGCGAAATCCGTTTATCCGAATCTTTCTTAGTCCGGCGGATGCGAGGCTCGGACGAAGGGAGAAAATCAAAAACACGAATTCGACGCTTTTTGATTATTTTTTTTGAAAGGGTTAATATCGAAATTTTTTCGAACCGACCGGATCGTTAGAGACGTAAAAGTACGTTCTTTGAGAATATGTTGACGGTTTTTTCGTATTTCAGTCGGTTCGCCGTCGGCGAGTTTAGACAATCGTAAAACGAAACCGGCAGAAGCGATCTTTCCTTCTTCTTTTTGCGGAAGATGAGGATTGAGCTCTTCTGGGCATGCGTGGAGGACTTTCCACATAGGTTTCTTTTGAAGCAATTAAAACAGCTTTGTTCGTTAATAACTCACTTAATTAAGGGCCGATTTTTTCGAAACTGCAATTCCTGAAGGCCCGGATTTTTCTGAATTTTTTGACACAAAAAGCGCTTCGCTACTCTCTACGCTCGCAGAGTTTATCCGAGTACAGATACGCACACACACACACAGACAGACAGACACACAGACGGATACGAACATTAATAATAAGGACTAGCTGGCTTCGCCCGCCAGCGGGCCCCTAATTTACATCGGTGAGCCATACCCCGTCGTTATCCGGGCCATAGAAACATAGATAAGAAAACGCCCCCTGGTGGTGAAAAGCGAACTAAAACCGATAAGGTCTAGTATCCTCTATCGATGTCGAGTCGATTGAGCCAAACCGCGTCGTGATGTGACCCATAGAACCCGAGTTGGCTGAAAAATGCTTTAATTACACCTTCCACCACCAGGTGGCGCAATCTGTTCTTTACGAACCTCGGGCACTGAAACCGTTAAAGCTATCGATGTCGAGTCGAATAAGCCATACCCCGTCGTGATCCGGCCCATAGAAACAGAGTTCGGAAAGCGCCCCTAGTGGTGAAATGCGGACGGAACTAAAGTCGATAATCTCTACTAAGCTCTATCGGTGTCGAGTCGAATGAGCTATTACCCCGTCGTGATGGGACCCATACGAAGGGAGATATTTTCAAAAGAAATAGCAAATTCCTTAGCTTTTTTTTTTCCCCTATGCAAAAATGACAATTATTTAAAAAAATATTAAAACTTTTAAAAATAAATGTTCCTGTGTTGACTCTCTAGTTTATTTGACTGCGATCGAACATGAAGTTGACTCTTTACATATCGTATAATCTCTGATCCATCGAAGAGAAATATTGTATAGTAAGTTAGTCAGGTATTGTATAGCAAGTATTTGCAGTGCAATTGGCTGTTTCAGAATACAAATATCCTAGTAGAATAGAATTTTAACTACTAAAATATAATTATTTCTCAAAATAAATCATATATTCGGAAAGCCCATTCAATTCTGTACACTAAATAAACAACGATTTTTGATTTAAAATCGTTAATAAATAAGATAATTACGGCGAAAGCAAAGTCACTTATTACAGTTTCATTAAACTGTGCTTGCGCCGAAAAACGCTCATTTCTAGAAACGGGTTTCACAAAAGAGTTTTTTTTTATTGATAATAATCGAATTTTTTAAAGTCGAAAGCATCTTTCTATAGATGAATGTATGCACTTTTAGCTTCTTCTCTCGGAATTTGTGTACTTCGATAAAAAAGGTCCTGCGGCGGGGGGGTTTACATTGGCAAATTAGAGGAAATCGTGAAAGTGAAGTACGGGAACGACCGGTTTCTAAAGGGTTAATGTACATATTTTTTAAAACTGAAATATATGTTTCGAAGAATAAGAACGTGGCTATGATCTGGTGTATTTTATTTGTCTCTATTCAAATTTTCCGAGTTGATGCGGATTTTTAAACATGGGCCGAAAAACGAAAATTCACGCGAGTGAGTTTCGGAAACCATTTTTTTAGAAGGAATAAAAAACGAATTTTTCGAAACTGATACCTGATTTTAAAAGGAAAAAGAACGTAGATTAGGCTCGGTATTTTTATTTTTTCGTATATTGTTTAGAAGCCCAGAATTGAATTTTTAAAAATTGCAGAAATCGCTGAAAAACCGAAAGAGACTTACGGAAAAAAACGTTTTCGAAAGGGTTAACTGAAATGTTTTTTAAAACTAAAGGTTTTACAGTAATCTCGAAAGGAGGGAAATGTACGTGGGTGTGTTTGTTTGTTTTTTTGTTCTTTCAGAGAGCCGATGCGCGATTTTAAAAATCGCAGAGAATAAGAATTTGCAAAAGTGAGTCTGCGCGCGAATTTTTTTCGAAGGGTTAATATTTGTATTTTTCAAAAACGATCGCAGATTTCGAAAGGATGAAGAATGTAGATCTCGTCTGGTATTTTTAGTTTTCATTGACTCGTTTGGAACCGCCGCAGCGAATTTTTCAAAATAGTCGAAATTGCCGAAATCGCGAAACGGTGTACGGAAAATATACGTTTTCGAAGGGTTAACTGACGTATTTTTTTTAATGGAAGGTGGCATTAGAGAGGACAAAAACCGATCTTTTATTTGGTGAAATCCGTTTATCCGAATCTTTCTTAGTCCGGCGGATGCGAGGCTCGGACGAAGGGAGAAAATCAAAAACACGAATTCGACGCTTTTTGATTATTTTTTTTGAAAGGGTTAATATCGAAATTTTTTCAAACCGATCAGATCGTTAGAGACGTAAAAGTACGTTCTTTGAGAATATGTTGACGGTTGTTTCGTATTTCAGTCGGTTCGCCGTCGGCCAGTTTAGACAATCGTAAAACGAAACCGGCAGAAGCGATCTTTCCTTCTTCTTTTTGCGGAAGATGAGGATTGAGCTCTTCTGGGCATGGGCGGAGGACTTTCCACATAGGTTTCTTTTGAAGCAATTAAAACAGCTTTGTTCGTTAATAACTCCCTTAATTAAGGGCCGATTTTTTCGAAACTGCAATTCTTGCAGGCCCGGATTTTTCTGAATTTTTTGACACAAAAAGCGCTTCGCTACTTGCTACGCTCGCAGAGTTTATCCGGGTACAGATACACACACACACAGACACACAGACGGATACGAACATTAATAATAAGGATAATAATAATTATACAATATATTCAAACATCAGACTTACTTTTGATTTCTGTGAAAAATGACAAGAATTTCTAGAAATAGTCACCATTGCCGTGCAAACAACATTAAGCTAGACATTCCATTATTCAGAATGCATTTGACAGTACATGTATTGTGTCACTGGCTAAAATTCAGTCACTTTCAATGATTTCATCACATTTCATACAAAGCAAAGTTAATATGATGAAAATCTCGCTAAAGTATCTTCACTGTTGTTAAAGTTGTGAACGAAAATTCGGGCTCAGCATGAATTGAAACACTCTGTATTTTTGAATGAAAAAATGGATAGCGCTGCTCGTTTCCTGTACAGAAAATGTTTATCTTGACTGAATTATCTCCCTTGAATGTTTGTTCTAAAATTTTAGGAACACCTTGTACATTTCGAAGTTCTGAAAATAATCGTTCACTTTCGACATCGTTTCACTTTAGACACTCTGCACATTCAAAAACTTTCTTGCTAAGTTGCCGCCATTTGAATATTTTTTTTATTTTTTTACTCGTTTCCTGGCAATTAAACACTGTAAAATATTCTTTCAGAATTTCTTTTTGATTTTAAAATACTTGTTTTAGAATATAAGAAAATTTTATTAATCTATTTTACTTCACAGAAGAAGCCATGGAGTTATTTTTTATATTAATTCAAAAAGTTTTAAAACTAGCCTTCTTATAAATAATAAGTCAAAGCATAGATTATTTTTTTATTGTGAAGTTTAATTGCGAAAAGGTTTTGTTTATCAAAATTGTATTTGTGCTGAATATGATGTAAAATTATTTTAAAATTTAACATTTTAAAACCCTGAAATATAGAAATATTCGGTTAGCCGAATTCTCAGTATTCGGCCATATATTTACTATTCGGCCAAGCAGTTACTATTCGGCTGGCCGAATATTCGGTATTCAGTATTCGGCCAAAATCACTATTCGGTGCATCCCTAATTTCAGGTGCTGGTTATTATGCCCATTTCACATTAAATCAAAATTGCTTTTTACATTACAAGCTGTGTTTTACGACATACCTGAGAGTTTTGTTAAATGGAAGGTAGCTGCATTTATTTAATCTGAAAGATTGAATAAGGGATAATTGTCTGTTACAGTTACTTGACCCTAAGTTGTGAACATTGATATGAAAGTATTTATTTTATTTTTGTTAACACTAGAACGACCGGAAATTTTAGTCGAGTTTTATAAAACTAATTCGCAACCAGAAATTTTCTTAGAAACTACTTAACTTATTCATTTAACTTATTTTTATGAGTTTTATATTTAATTTATTTTAAAAAGAAATTTCTGGTTTGAATCGGAATATATTCATTTGGTAGCGGTCAAAATGACCGCTCATGGTCGTTCTAGTGTTAATGACAGGGATATTGCTACAGTCCAGGTTAACTCCACACAGAAATATCCAGATATATACCACACACACAAAATGAAATATTCAAAGATGGGGCCAAAGAACTAAGAAAAAATTTTCTTGCTGTGAAACAAAAACCAAAAAAAAAAATGGCAGCACTGATGCTTATTTCTTCATAAAATAAATTGTTTTTTCATCTGAGTTTGCAAAATGCCTTCAAGACAATATGGCCAAGAAAGTAAGAAATTTTCCTAATTATTTAACTTAAACTCTTTTTTAAAAAAAAAGAGGATTTGTGGAACATTCACTTATTTAAACCCCTAAATCTGTTATTGCGTGAATTTAGGTTATTGATAATTAAATCGATATTTTAAAGGATGTTAGTAATTTTAAATTCATATTTGTGAATCTAAATTACCAGTTCCCTAAAGCATCAATTTCAGAAAAAGGACTCCTGTCAAATATAGTGCCATTTTGTTTGTGAAAAAGCACTGAAAGTGTAATTGTAGTGTTATTGGGTTGTTCAGAAAGTTCTTTCTGTTTGGAAAAATTCGTTCGTACCGGAAAATTCCACCAGTCAATTATTAGATAATAATTGCGACATCTAATGTTTAATAATCTTAAACTGCAAATTAAATCTGATTGGTTGTTTTACTCAAGCTAATCTTAATTGGCTATTTTACTTATTTCAGATTGGCTGATGAAGTTGACGGTGAAATCCTCTTTTTTTCTTCCATTTTACAATGTATTTTTGCTACTTTTATACCCTTTTTTTTTCATGGCTCCTTCAGGATGTGATACACAAATACTCATATACAGGGAGTGGTGTTGATAACAACTGGAAATCCCCTCGAAGCACTTTACTGTTTTTGTTTCTGTCTAATAATTGACGTGCAGAATTTTCCGGTGCGAATTGGTTTTCCCAAACTTTCCAAACAACTCTATATTTAACTTCAAGTCTGAAGCATGGTTATTAGGTTGGCTTTTTTAAAATTCACACCAGAAATTAATAGGTGTAAATTTTACTTGATTTAATGAGAGATATCTTATGAATTCTCAAAATAATACTTCTTTCGAAAATACCGGTGTGCATTTGGAAATTCGAAAAAAAATGGCCAAACTGGCAATCCTGGTCTGAAGAAGTTAAAGGGGTAGTTAAAATTTAGGAGAAGAACGATCAATTTTTTGTAGAAATTGGTTTCACAAAGAAAGATGATCTCTTATCTCTATACCTATTTCACCTAAAATCAACATTACTCTTTACATTATAAACGCTTCTTTTACTACAGACCTTGGAGTTTCGTCAAAGGAAAGGAAACTGTATTTTATCTGAAACATTAACCCTTGAAATAACCTGAGCTGTACTCAGTTCAGTTAAATGTTTTTCTAGATAAAATACTTGTGTTTATTCTATGCTAAAATAACACGAGAGTGAAGAGATACGACGTGACTCGTTGCATAAGAAATTTGAATATAATGACACTGCAATAAAAGATACGCTAGTCTATATAAACATATTTTTCTTAGCGCAGTAGTTTTATTTTGTGAATACCGGTGGTTTGGCAAAGAAGGTGGTGAGAAATTGGATGAACCAATCCTGGTGATGCGTGATCCACGGACACTGGCAATAGAGCATCCCTTATGGTCAATTTTAGGACAAAATCGTTGTTACATCTTCCGACTTTCTAGATTTGTAACAATAATTTTTTGCTTCTATCCTTCGTATCTGAAAGTTATTTAGTTTTGGAAATTTATAGATTTTGATATGTATCTTCTATGTCGACGTTTTATGTCATCAAAAATGAATCCTTAGTTTAGAAAAAGAAAAGAAATTACAGTAAAAAGAAAATTATTTTTAAGAGAAAATTATTTTTTCGAGTGATTCGAAATGGAAAACACCGAAACAAGATCAGGTAAAGAAAGATTTTATTTTCTATTTTTATTAGAAATATGCTTTCTATAAACTTATAAATAAGACTTATTTTTTTTGGGGGGGGGGGGGGCATTATGCCAGTTTTAAAAAGCTGCTCTCACACACTCTTTCTTTGTGTTTTTTACTGCAATGCCAATAAATATGCTGGATAAAATCTTGTTTTAATGAAATAAAAATCAAAAGTTATAGGGATAAATAAACAAGTTGGAAATTGTACGTCAAACGTGAGAAATGAGGTGCGTTCGTTTTAAAGCCGTACCCAGAGTGAGAATTTTATTTTATGAAATTAAGTTTCAATCCACTTTTACGAACAATTCTTTACAATTCTGTTACATTAAAACTACACTATGCACAAATATCCAATACAAGACAGTGTACAAAAAAATCACCAGTATTATATCACTGAAAAAATGAATTATATCATCTGTTATTATGATATGATTAATTTCCGTAATAAAATAAGCACATTTTAAGTTGGCAACATTTTATATTTTGTTGACATTGACTGAAAATTCCAATGGGAAACTGAAGCGTAGCTTTGAAAATTTCAGAAATTAAAGCCATATTTAGACTCTTTTTCCATTTAATATCTGTTTTTCCGGAAACATCTATCCAGAAAACTGTCCGTAGATTATAGGATTGCTATAATGAAACGATTTTAGTATACAAATTCGTTTTTTTAAATTCAGTCATACGGATATAATAGGACACATCTTTAATAGGAAGTACTCACGATGACAACCTATAATCATTACCTATCATGGGATATCATTGAACTCATTACGTATGATAGGATTTAATAGAATGAAGAATGTGACTTTAACGTGGTCATAGAGGTTATAAAATATCATATACGTCATTTATGACTATAACGTCATACATGTCAGATAACTTGACGATACATCTCGGTCGCTTAACGATTAATCCTAGGAAGCTGCTATAACAAGGAAGTTCCGATTAAAAAATTCAAATTATTTAATAAATATTTTATTAATATCTTTTTAAGTATTGATTCGATTTTCATAAAATTTGAAATGACTCGACAAAATTCTTTAACGATTACATATATTAAATTTTAAACCATTCAGTTGGGTAGTTTATGCGCTGTTATATGCGGACGGAGGGACGGACGGACCAGAGGACGACTATAGGTGCTACGTATTTATATAATTACGAACGCACCTAAAACACTTCCTTGTTAAAAGATTCTTTTACTTTTCATACATTGAAAATTTAAATTTCCAGTGTCCAAAAAATTTTAATCTTAAAGATTCAAAATAAAAGATATAAAATAAACAATTACATAACTGCCAACTTTTACGCTTTTTTGTTACCACTAAAAATTAATAGAAAGGTTTTTCTTATGTAATCACACGATTTTGTCGATTTAATAACATAAAATTTACTATAAAATTTTTGTGGTAGGAAAAAAGCGTAAAAGTTGGCAGCTATGAATCAATACTTTTTAACAATTTCCAACTTAGTTCAAAAGTATTTATGAGTTTGATTTGTCCGTCTGCCATCTGCCGTATATCTGTCCGTGCTCTAACTCTCATAAATATAGTCGGATTGCTATGGAATTTTAATATGTGATTTAGATTTGCTATGGAATGTTCGGTATTGAAAATAAAGTGTATAGCATTTATAGATTGTTTACAGGGACCACACAAAATAATTCCGTTAGATTAAAGTATATGCGGTAAAATCGTTTTCGGTGCATTTTATTGATGTTACGGTATTTCAAACATAATGAGATTTATCTGCATCATTGAGATGGCTTAAAACATGCTTTCTCAGGAGTATAATATAAGTAGCATTTATATTTCACTTACAGGGACGAACAAAATTATTCCATACCATTATGATTTATTTACAAAAAAAAATGTATTTGCGCATACTCTCCTCTGTAAAATGTGACAAAGGGAAAGGCGCCAATTCATACTGGAAGAATTCTTTCATTTCTTCATATGATTGCTTGGCAATGCACATCCTGTGAAATAGCCACAAGAGGATCTATGGCTACTTTCATTTTCTTAATTTTTGTACTGCTTGTTACTGTAGCAAGAGGAACCTCTGCATCCTTTGGGGCTGTATATATATAACGTTATCACTTTAGGGGGGGAGGTGGGGAGGGGATCTGGCAATGGATATCATAAGATATCTCTAGGGGAGAGGAGTTTTGTTTTTTGATATCGTTATCATTTTTGATCCAACCAAAATTTTCTTTCCTTTTTCTTTTTTCTTTCTTTCTTTCTTTCTTTTTTTTGCAACTTTTTCTTTACATCAAAATAGTTTGTTATCTTTTTTTTTGTTGTTTTAACTATTTTTATGAAAATACAAAGTTATTAATAAAGCCTTTAAATGATTATAAAATCATTTAAAATTTAATTTATTTCTTTTAAAAACGGTATTTATTTCTATGAATTGCCCATCAACGTTTTTTTTTTTTCCCTTTTTAGTACATTATTATTAGCTCGTCTTAAAAAAAAAATTAATTTATTATTTTAAAATCAAATTTCCTAAAGTTAATTTTCGATATCTGATATAATATCTATAATGATCTTATCTTATCTTTCAGGAAATCGTTTCAAGGTTTCGGCTGTCGCTTGTGACAATCCAGTATTCGAATTGGAGGAAAACGTAACTGACGTTCCGCAAGACCGTAAATTAAGTTTTCACGAATTGTTCGTCAATTTTAATCCGGGATCAAGAAAATCATTAACGTTGGGAAATGGAGGTTAGATTTAAAATAATAATGATAACTTTAAACTAATAATGCATGGCTCCTTTATCAGAAGAATGTCACAATTGAAAAATTTATTCACGTAGCAACGGGACGTCCTCACAAAGCTCTACAGAAACGTACCAAGCGTCAAAATCAGAGCGATTATAGTGTATTGTTCGGAAAGATCTTTCCGTTTGGGAAAGTTGGTTCGTACAGGAAAATTCCATCATTTAATTATTATACATTAATTACGATATCTAATACATAATAATTGAGGGTGTCGGTCAAGAAAGTGCTAAGCCACATTTTTGGTGAAATAAATCTAACACTGTAATATGTTGCTTACTATTGTAAATTATAATATTCTACATGTAATTTGTATCTAAGGTCACTTGGTGGCAACCTATGTCCCAGGTTTCGTGTTTGGCCCAGATGTTTATGCTCCAAAGAAGATAGCTAATTTTCAAAAAACGTAATAGTAATATCATTAAAGTAATGCCATATTGTTTCTCAGAATATCTCAAATGTTATTAAGACAATAGCGAGAAAACTTTATGCTATATATTTTGATTTGAGTATTTGATCAAATTTTCACATTGAAATATCTCAGATATTCAAAAATGTGGCTTAGCCCTCTCTTGCCCCAATCCCCTCAATTGAAGGGCATAATTTTCGGGTACGAATTGGTTTTCTCAAACGGAAGGAACTTTTCGGACAACAAACTACTTAATGTGCTCAGTAATAAGTGTTAGTGCACACTAGCGCCACATTCCTTTGCTGCGGCCGGTTGTGAAAATGGAAATGCGCTGCAAGCGGACAGTATGGGTAAATTTCGTTCGATTGCCCTCCCTTGCGGATACTGATGGCCCATATGTATTAATTACTTAAATATGTCTCACAAAAGAAAAATAGTTTTTCAAATTGTGAAAGGAGTTTGTTTGTTTTCTTCTGTTAAAGGAGTGACATAGCGTTAGTTGCACTATTAGTAAATTTTCATTGCTGTGTGATAAACGGAATTCTCTTTTTTTATCTCCCTTTAGTGGGCTCTCGAAAGAGTAGTAGAGCCAACTCTATATTTGCGGAGTTTTTCAAAGATTCGGACGGCTGCATCATGGACTACAACCAGGAAGCTCCTCCCAGACTTGAAAGCTACAGGAATTCCCTCACAGTACACAACTACATCGTCCGACCGTCGCTCGATGAACTGCACGAAGCCGAACAAGTACATTGACTTTTATGTTTTTATGGCATTCAGAATTTACGCAATATCACGCTACATTTTATAAAAATAGGGAGCAAATTTTGACCAAATATATATATATATATATATATCAGTACAGAAAAAAATTCCTTATTCTTTGTGTAATTAATGCCTTTACATAGATGATAAACAAATAATAAAAAACAAAAAACAATTTAAAACAAAATATTGTATCGGGGATTTTTTATGATTAAAAAAAAAATCCTTCATGAAGTCATTTTATGGTGACCCAAGAAGAAAGAATAATCCCTCCCTTCCTCCAAGGGTACCTTCAGCTCAGAGATTAATGTACTGGCCATAAATGAAGAGCTTGTGGCTGATGTTCGCGGGTTCGATATCGGCATGGTCTGGGCGAGATAGCTGTGCAAGGTTTAAATTTTTTTCTTGTGCGAGAAAGATAATTCGATCACTTTGATTTCAAATATCCTTCCTGAGAAACATCCCCCCCCCCTTAGAAACAGGGCCAAAACCGGCCGATGCTTAACAAAAAAACCCTCATCCTGATCTGCCCTATCACCATCCACTGAAGGTGAGTTATACGATCACATGAAAGAAAAAGTATCTTTCTTTATATTTTTAAACATCTTTTTGGGGAAAAATAATGCAATGTCCCCAAATCCAAGAATACTTTTGGGACATAGAAATGTATTTTTGGAGACTTGTTACGGGACATTAACAGACCATATGCATATGTATACTTAAAAAGATTATTCTGATTAATGCACTGCAAAATGTGCTGAAATAAACTTTAATGTCAAATTATGAAACTAGAGGAACATTTATGCGACTAAACTATCTCTAAACACGATTCTTAAATTATAAAAGTGGAATTAAAAAGAAAAGAATTTCCAATCTGATTATCACATGCACAAACTTGATTAAGTTACGATTTAAACTAATTTTACCAATATGTGCGAACACAAACCAACATCAACACAATTTAATCTGCTGATTTCTACCTACCTTCGAATGTCTCACTGCTATCCAGAAATTCATCCAAAGAAGTTGGATCTTTTTTTTAACCTTTACAATTTAGGAAAAAAAAATATTTTCGTAAAGATTTTAATTAAATTTTCCTTTACCTAGTGGGTTGAGAGGTTAAAACCATAAGAAAATTTACTATATTGGGCAAAAGAATAAAATCAATCTCTTTATTTTTAGCATCGCTACATCATGAAATAGGGATTTTGGTATGTTTTTTTTTTAATTCCCGTGACCCGTTAGGGGTGACGTACAATCATATCTCAGAATATATCTGAGCCACATAGCTTTAATTTTACACAATGCTGAATCTCGGAACATAGGCAATGACTAATAAGTAAATTTCGAGCTTTTCCTCCATGCATACACACAGTTGGCCCAAAACCATTCCAGAGTATGTATCAGGAATATAAACATGAAACTTTGCCCTGTGGTACATTCTAAAATTTCCAATCTTATCCCGGGCAATGTTGAGTGGCTTTGGTAATAAAAACTAAAAATGTGATATGAAATATCAATAAAAGTGTCTTTTTAACATAACTACTGCTATAATGTCAGAATATCTCTCACAGGGAAAGCATCAGACTAGTCCATCATCAGGGAAAGGCCAAAATACAGGAGCTGTGAAATTCGGTTGGATCAAAGGCGTTTATGTAAGTATTTCAAAGTAAATAATGCTAAAAAGTGTTGAATTGTTAAAAATAGAAATTAAACGTTCATAATGGATAATAAGTAAATAATAATAATAGCAAAAAAATCTAGCCGATATTCTTGGTTTTTGACATCTGAACAAACATCTGATATCTGACATGATTTTTTGAAAGGCAAACGCATAGGAGTTTCTTTTTATTATGTATTTAGTTTATTTTAGTGATTATTACAATATTCTTTCTTCATACGTATAAAAATGACAAGACCACGTACAAGGGATCTTGTTCACTCACATATAAAAATGGGTCACGTACAAAAGCCTTCGACTGCATTCACCCAATGATCTGGGCTACATTACAACCCACTGGGAATTTCCAAACCTTGAGTTCAGCAAATTTTTACACCATTGAAGTTACTGTTTCACATCGATCCATCCACATCTGATAAACCCAATTCAAAATTTCTACGCAAATTACCTTCCTCGCCAAAAGAATGACCCTAGAAGGAACGAGAACACCCTGTCCAACCTGTACCAAATCTGAAGTATGTACCTTAAAATAAACCATACTCTTCCGACCAAGGCGGAAGGATCCGCCCCCATTCTCTACCCTATCCTTCCGCGACCTGCGTTATACACAGCCCACCGCCCCCTGAATACTAGGCCTGCGCGCTGAAAAAAATGGCGGCTGTCGCAGGCGGAATCGTTTGTACAGTCCCTCGAACTTCAAAACCAATAATATCTAAAAGTTATCTTTGACTTATTTGATTTCCGAAAATCAAGGCGAAGAAAACTTTTAGAAATTATTGGTGTGGAATTTCGAGGGACCGTTCAAACGCTGAAAAAAAAATCGGCCTGCGACAGCCGCCATTGTTGTCAGCGCTCAGGCCTAGTATTCAGGGGGCGGTGCACAGCCGGTGCATGACGTTTAAAACGTCACATGGAGCCTACCGTTTTGTACCAATCGCCATGTAAAAATGATCCACTCCATGTGACGTTTTAAACATCATGCACCGGTCGTGTATAACGTAGGTCACGATCCTTTCCACCTACTACCAACAATAAACAACTAATTATCTAGATAATCACAGATATGTCAGGGGAACCACTTAAGGTGCTTTCGAAAGGGGCCCCTGACAAGTGACCCCTTTTGAGGTTGAACGCAAAAGTTTCATCTAATTTTTTTTTACTATAACAGGGCTCCCAAGTGGTCCGCTTTTTGAATATTCTAACAAAAATGTTCGTGCTAGGTCTCTACAACAGGATCAGGGTCCATAAGCCGTGTTTTTAGTCCATTAAAATAAGTCTAAAATTCGATTTTATTATACTGACTTAATTATTTCACTTTTTCATAATAGAAGGTTTATCCTATACAATTTCAACAATTTTTTTTGCATTTTTTTTTTTTTTTGGATTTATATAACAAAGTTCGTATTGTTCGCAGTTTTTGATGAAAAATACGCAATTTCTCCTCATTTTATCTCAATTTTTAATATATTGTTTAATATTTTACTATGAGCGCAGCTTTGCAAAACTTCTTTTTTTACATATATTGTACATTTTCATGTATTTTATAATATATGGTAAAGAAGAAAGTGTTGCACGATTGCGCTCATATAAATAATTGAGATAAAATTAGGGGAAATAGCGTATTTTTCATCAAAAACTACGAATAATACGAACTTTGAGCTTGTGTAAGTCATGTAAATCCGAACAAAATGTAGAAAATATTGTTGAAATCGTACAGGATAAACCTTCTAATATTAAAAAGAGAAATAATTAAGTTAGTATAATAAAATCGAATTTTAGTGTATTTCATGGGCCAAACACCCTGATCGTTTGCAATAGAAATAACCTTCAGGGTAGATTTCTACGAAGAAAAAGAAATTTTTCCTCAGAAAAAACTGGTATTCAAAAAACGGACCATTTGGGATAATTTGTAAACATTGTTTAGTCATTATTATATAATAGAAGCTCTGCGTAGAAACTCTTGTGTTGCATTTGTATTTTATAAGAACTTTTATTGTTTTGAGGGAAAATACTTACCAATCCAGTTTTTTAATTAAAATAAATAAGTCATAAGCTAAAAAATGCAATTATTATCATTTGTAAATCTGAATTAGACCTTTCAATAGTCTTAGAATGCAGCAATTAGTCCTCGAGTTTTTAAGCTTTGAAAGATCGGTTGATTAATTGATTCTCCCGGTTTTTCCCTATTTTCTCAACAATTATTTTAGACATCGGAATATGACAAACTGCAGATTGTAGCCAAAATTATATTTCATAAATCTTAATTCGACCTTTCAATCGCCGCAATATTTCTTAAAATTGATGAATTAGCGTTATCGAGATTTTTAGCTTCGAAAGATTGAATGATTGATTCTTTAGGTTTTCCCCTCTTTTTCCAAAATCTATTTTAGATAAGAGAATGGAAAAAACTTCAGATTGTAGCCAGATACATTCTCTATCTGACAAATTTAGCGTTTGTTATGCAACCATTTCGCAGAAAATCCCGGAGAAACAGACAGAGAGATATTTTTTTTACTTTTTTCTGTGTATAATAGAAGGAAGTAGTGTAATAATTTTTTTCGACTTCCGGTTTCGACGGATATACACGTTTTAGGAATCCGAAATTTCGAGAAACATGTTTTTACAAAATGTATATCTGTCCGCGTGTGTGTCCTCTTTGTAACAGCGGAAAGTGTATGAAGTTATGCATAGAAATGAACCAAATTTCATATGTATGTTTTTTGGCAATGACCAGTAGGTTCCAGTTGAATTTGGAGATATTCCACCGGAAAGGGCGCTCTGATAGCGATTTTTGTGCCATTTTCATTATTGTATCATCGAAAAGTGTATTAATTTAAGCATAGAATTGAACCAAATTTTATATATATGATTTTGGCTTTGGCGAACAGGTCCCAGTTGAAAATAGGAAATTCCCCCAGAAGAGGGCGCTGTGATAGCTATTGTTGTGCTATTTTCTCGATTTTTCGTAGTTGTGTTGTACATCGGCTGCTCGTGAAGCGAAGGGTGCTTCGCATTCAGGTAACCCGGAGATTCGCAAGTAGTTCACGTTCAACAGAATGACCAAAAATATTGATTTTATTGGAAAATATGATCGAGATTAACTCCTATTTACTTCGATTAATGATCGAGTGCGTGCATTTCTAGCAGAATCTTTTAACATAATTCTTCGCATAATTTAACTGAAAAAAAATTCATATATATAAATGAGGAATAAATGAGGCGATTATGAACTCTGCAATGTATTTATTTATCTGAAATAGTGGTCAGAGTTAGTGAAAATTCCAAGAAGTGTACGTACCTTGATATCCCATTCCTATGTATCTGTCTTCTTTCATGTCTCCAAAAAGAAAATTAGTTTTAACCTAACAGTTAGCCTAACTGTTTTACAGTAATCTCTCACTTATCCGTCAGTGGAAGGAACTCACCAAGAACGACGCATAAACGAGAGAAACGCATAAATGAAATCCATCTAAAAATTAAATTTGATATAAATGTTACGAAAAAACTTAATCCTTAAATGGTTAAATAACATGCTGAATAATAAAAAAAAATACTATTTACTCAGATTGTTAAAGATTTACGATTTCAAATCTAAAATACATACATCTCAAAATTTTAATTACATACCCTATTTTTTTAAATAGTCTAAAATTGAAGTTTGTTTATAAGCTTGATGTCTGTCCATAAAAATATTTTTTTCGAGTTCATTGAAACATGAATATGTTGAACCAGATGTGTTAGTTCGATGGATCTGAAGGAGGCTTTCCAGAGCATCTATTGTCTTTGCAAAAGTTGGTGGATGATGTTTCTACGTTTTCTTAGTTATCTGATTTATCTTCACTGGCATCATCTTGAATTTCTGCCACTGTTTCTTGTATGTCCCTCATTTCTGCTGTTATTACATTTTCACCAATATCTACAAAATCGTTAAAATGAATCTTTCCCCAAGAAATGGCATTCCATTCTTCATCTAATACTGGTTGATCTTTGGCAGAAGATGCATCAATTTCAAATCTCTTCAGAATGAAAGCCTGCTTTTTTTAAATTTTGTCCTACTAGAAGTAGGATCTGTGAAGGGGTGTTACCCAGGAATGCAGCTTATAACTCTCCAGAAAACAAATGCAAAAATATAACCAAATGGCCTCCCCTTTAAAACCTGATGTGAAATTTCTTGGAAAGGACATGTGTAGAATGGGAAGAAATGACAAGGTAAACTCGAAATTTCTCCGACGTATAAGTGAGAGACACTTCGCGTTGCGACGGATAAACAAAAAAAAAAAGGAAAATTGAATTGCTATATCTTTTTTTCCGGGACTACCAAAAATCGACGTATAATTGAGAAAGACGCATAAAAGAGTTGACGTATAAGTGAGAGATTACTGTATTTATTTTTTTTCAGTTACAGTAAGTTAATTTTCTATAGATTATTACATATATAAGGCATTTGTAGTATGTGTTGAAACTGACGTTTTATAGTAAAAAAATAATAATTACTTGTAGTATATCATCTTTCTTAACCCTTTCAGGGGCAAAGTACTTTCAGTACTAAAATGTTGAAATAAATGACTGGCACCGGAATTTACGAAAGCATTTATTTGGAAATAAGAAAAAGGCTATATTTCACATACATATTAAATGGGAAAGATTTTAGCAAAATTCTGGTACCAGTATGGCGTTTGTGAATTAAACTTAAGTGGTTTCATAAACATACCACTGCCCCTGAAACGGTTAACCATCTTAACACTTTACCGTCCGGCGACACCACAGTGGTGTCGTACGTAAAGTAACTCGATCTGTATCCTTAAATGCTACATTGGCACCAGAATTTTAGAATGAAAAATTCCCTCTTATCAATTACATGAAGAAAGGATTTTACTTATTTTCAAATAAACATGTTTCTCAATTCTGGTGTCAATCAATCATTTCAACATTTTACGAATATAAGTATTTTTACGAGACATGCGGACGGCAAATTGTTGGTTGCAAAATCTTGGTTATATCGCGCAATCGGATATATCGTGCTTTTATTTTGGCTTGCCGATGTAACAAGAGACTGTTGTATTTAATTTAGATAATCAGGAATAAAGACAGGATTTCATTTAACTGTAAGATTTATTAATTTCTTGTTTACTTGTTTTGATAGATACGATGTCTTTTGAATATCTGGGGTGTTATGCTGTTCCTCAGAATGGGATGGATGACTGGTCAGTGTGGGATGGGTAAGTTAAAATTCAAATTCCGTATGCTTTGCGCATATACGTAGGAGAGTTAAGGTGTTGTAGTTGGCGAAAACATATTTACTCACATAATTTGCGCCCCCGCGTAGGTTACGCACCCTGTACTTAAAAAAAAATAGATTTACATCCTTACTTTTATAAGAAAATGTAGTTAAAAAAACATTCTTAAAAAATTATCATTTTCAGATGAAGCATCTATGGGGAAGTCTTAAATAATAACATACGCAGAAGTGTCAAGCTCTCACTAATTATCCGTAATATATGCGTTAATTTGACCCAGGTTTAATACGTTTCGTACCAGATTTTTTTTTTAAAGAAATGTAAACATTTTTCCTTTGACAACTTTAATTCTGATTTGTTAATTGTAAAAAAAATATTTTTATTCTAAACTTTGTTTACATTTGGCTATGTTATGTTTCAGTATGCATGAGAATTTGGAAGTACGTATTGATAAGGAGTGCATGCACTTTTATTTTGCTTAGGGACGTCAGGTACGTTTGGACTGAATCTGCTTACAGTAAAGCTATAATTACAATAAAATTCAATGCCAGTTGCCGGAAGTGTATTACGAAAAAGAATTTTTACATTTAAAAAATGTGCACGTTGTATGGTAATGGCCACAGTCTCATTAAAGGTGATGACTGTAAGGGATCTTTAATAACGACAAATAACATTGACTGTATTAAAATTTTGAGTATTGCAAATAAGCAAAATTTCAGCAGACGATATCAATTTGAATTGCACATATCCTATGAAACTAGACGAATCACGAATCCTTTCTCCCCCCCCCCACTATCCACAAGAGACGCGACACGTTTGATAACTTAAAAGCGACTTACCAATGCAACTACGTGCAAAAATCTAATCCGATTTAAAAAGAAAATTTTGACAACGTTCCCATAAAGTTTCGCCAACAAACGATGTCTAAACGTAAAGTTGTTGCCAATTGTAACCAACATTTTGATTCACCTACGTAATTTATTGTAAAGTTCGCAATTCTAATATCAATTTTATTTAAAATTAAGAAAACGCTCTAGTCTGCTCTGCCTAACAAAATATATGTCCTGATATTACATCTAAAAAGTTTTGTTGTTGATATTGCTTAACTTGATTTGTTTACTTTTATGAATTATAATGAACAGAGGAAAGCACATTCAACTGGGCAAATTATATTCAATGGTTGGAGTATCACAGTTGAGATTTTTTCCAACAGAGTGAACGGCAGTACTCAACAGAGAGTACGGCAAACCAAAGTACCCAGGTTCGAGTCCTGGTCCCGGCATATTTTCACTCTGTTGGAAAAAATCTCAACTGTGATACTCCAACCATTGAATATATTTTATGAATTATGTAAATAATACTGTTTTTTCTTTTTAGGCCTGGCTATTGTGATCGTCTTGCTCTCGACAGTTGTCACTGTTATCACCACCCTGTCTATGTCTGCAATATGTACTAATGGAGACGTGCGGGGAGGTAAGATTCTTAAACTTTTCAACCAATAGCTTTATATAGTGGCAAAGGAATTATTGTAGCATACCAATATTGGACCAATAGAAGGTGACCCAATAGCAGGGCTTGATTACCAACAGGGCAAACTTCCACTAGTAAATTTTAATTTTGTCTTATTTAAACGCCGTATTCATGGAAAATTCCAGTCATGAATAAAGCAAAATTCTCTATTCATTTTTACTTCCTTTTTCTATTCATTTTTGCCCCGTTGGTAATCAGGCCATGTCCAAAAGTATCAGAAGAAATTAAATTTCCATAGTTCGAAAAGTATAGACAGCGGCCCGATGCAGTTTAACAAAAATGCCCAGAATGACACAGGGATTTCTTAAATAACAAAAGTGAAAGAAAATTATTGTCAGACAGAGTAGTTGTATTTGTCAGCTAAAGTTATCAGTGTAGCAGACCCAGACCTGTCTGTCGCCGCCTAAGCCATCATGCGATAGGCGTTACAGCATGAATCTCTTTCCATGTTCTTCAGAATATTTCGCCACGTCTGACTGCAATTTTTTCAAATGACATTTTAAAAATTGAACTTGTGTAATCCGATTTGTGCTGCGAACTCTGTTGCGCAGCTGACAAAACTGAAACGCCACTTGTTGGTAGCAAATATAATTATTTGATTTTTCTTAATCTCATGCCTTTCTGTACATTTCTGAGAAAACCACATTGCACTACTCTTTATGTCTATGCTTTTCGAATTATTGAATTTTCTATTTTTTTGTGAGTTTTGTATAACCTGTTATTTATTTATTGTTGTATTTGTTGAATTTGCACTGGAAGGAATTTACAATAGTGTTGCCAATTTAATGTGTTTTTTTTTAATTCCAAAATATGTACCAGATTTTCCAATTTAATTACAGTCATCCTGGGATTAAATAAACCGAAGATTATTATTCGAATAATCTGGTACATTTTTTTAAATAAAAAGATACTCGAAATTGGCGGCACTATTTGCAATGCAATGTCAATATTGATTTCATATTGCGCAAATATTATAATTATTAGATTTACGTTGAAAAGTATTTGAAAAGTAACAGTAATAGAGAGTGAATATTGCTTCAATATTACATTTATTAGATTTAAATTGGTAGGTATTTACATTGATATACTAGTATCAAGTCAATACATGATATATATAGTTGAAAATATATAGTTAATATTGACAAAAATTATTTGGTGAATAATGTTTTATTATTATTATTATTATTATTATTATTATTATTATTATTATTATTGAAGCATTTAAAATGTAATCCATTGAGTACTTTCTTAACAACGACGTTTCACACAACAGTATATATTTTTTTAGGATTTCATTTAATCAATATAATCTGTAAATATTGGATACATATGCAAGGGGGTCAAAAAAGTCCTTGACACGTTTTGTATTCAATAAAAAATTCAATTACCGTAATTTCTGGGTATAAACCGCGGTTAAAATAAGTCTGTTTCAAACCAGATAATTTACTTAATAAAAAAAGTCATAAACAGTAAACAGTTTACGAATTCGAATTGGAACTCCAGTCCCTGTATATGAATAATTGTGTCTTACATCTTAAAGGAGCCATGCAAAAAATATATAAAAGTAGCAAAAATGCACTGAAAAAAAGAAAAAGAAGATATGGATTACACCGTCAACTTCAACAGCCAATCCGAAATTAGTAAGCTAGCCAATCAAGATTAGCTTGCGTAGAGAAATTACTTCTGATTTAAGAACGAAAGAGGATGATAATAATGAGTAGGCTGAGCGAAATGAATTAAAATAGAATAATTTTGAAAAGAAATAAGTGAAAAGATGAATTACTGTCTAGCTGTTACAAAAGGAGTTTCGTTTCCTCATAAGTAAAGTGAGTAGTTACCGAACAGTCGATGTCGGTTAAGTAAAGTAAAGCAGTAAAGCAGAAATAAGTTACATTTCATTAACTAAAATTTCTGGTAGGAAAGAGATTTATTTGAAACGTGGCTTATACGCCAGCAATTACGGTAATTGACGTACAAGAGTGCTTTTAGGACTAAATTTCTTCTCATGTCAAAAACTTTTTTTAAAACAACTAAAAAAAGTTTATAAATTTGTCCATAGATGGCGCCATACATTTAAAGCTGAAAAATAACATCAAAAACTCAATTTAAGCAGCTGCAGACCATTTATTTCGTGTAATATACTATCATATTTTAGCAAGTGAAGCAAATTTGAGCACAATTTGGCGGTGGTTGGAGATACAGTGAACGTACACGTTTGAAACATGACAATAGATTGTGCAAAATAAACTGTCTGTAACTACTTATCTTCAGTTTTTGATGCTTTTTTTTTGCAGTTTTGAAGTTGTTGCGCTATCTATGGACGAACTAAATTCTTAAATATACTTAAGCAAAACTTTTGATAGCTAAAAGAATTTGCATCCAAATAGCCCTCTTCCACGCCAAGTACTCGATTTCTTTATTGAATTTTAAAATGTACCAATGGGTCCATCATGTGTTACAGAATGCAAGGATCATCAACCTTGTCCTCAATATTACACCAGGATTTTGCCAATATTGGCGTAAAATTGGATTGTGTTTTATAATTTAAATACATTTTTACACTCTTTTACTAAACTTAACTTGATTCTTGTATGTAAAGATGGAATTTCGTAAGCAAATTTTATCTCACTTCCGTATAAGCTAGAGTTATAAAAACTATGCATTTTGGTGTGGTTTTGATGGCAATAGAACATTTTGATATTTTTGGAACTTAATTATAAATTAATAAATTAATTTGAAAGTATTTTTCGGTTAGCCGGGCACAGATGACAAATAGCCAAACATTCTTTACGCTTACAACTCTATACAAGAACAATGCAATTAATTATGTGCCAAATCAAGCTCGCTAAAATATGCCAACTAGTTGTGAAACTGAACAATGAAATATTGTCAACTGTAAAAAGTAGAAAAAAAAGAGTATAATAACTTATTTTTAAAATACGCTTTTATTCTATATTCTATTCAGGTGGAGCATACTATTTGATTTCTCGGAGTTTAGGTCCTGAGTTTGGAGGCGCTGTGGCCATCCTTTTGTTTTTGGCAAACGCAATTTCCGGAGCTATGTACATAATTGGAGCTGGCGAAGCAATACGAGATATTCTCAGGGTAAGGAATTACCATTTAAACTGTGCTAAAACTCCACTAAGAGAAAAAGAGAAACAGTTCTTGATAGAGCAAGAAGGTTTGCGAAAATATAATATCATTACAATACAATACCAGTTTTGAGTTACCAACAATTCCGAAAAGCCTTCCTTTATCTTCAGAAACTAATAGATTTCCGAGGTTTAAAGAAGCATTTCTTAAACAAAAGTCTCTTTTACTGCCTGTAATTTTCGGAAACTTTACGAGTAGTTTTTACAACTTATTAATGCTGTTCTCAAATCCAAAGAGCTACTTCCTAAATTCATATTTGTACGGAAACACATGAAATTGGCAGGTGTTCTTATTCAAATACTATCTGATCAAATAGCGTTTTTCGTTTTTTTGGTAAAAGCAGAAGATCTTTCAGAAAATAATGTCAAAGTTAGCGTTTTTAACCGACTTTCTAGACGCGACAGCGCGAACAAGAAAAAAAAAACTTGTCACGTGATAACAATCGATTATAATTAAATAAGTAATTTATTTATCAAAAAATTGAAAAACGCCATTAGATTCTAGATCGCTTTAATAGTTAGGCCTGCCAATGTTATGGCCTTTGCGTTTAAAAATGAGTCATAAAATGTGTCATAAAATTTGATGATGTTGAGCATGGAATATGAGAACCGTCTTAATCAGTTTTCTTAACCCGGTATCAATAAGAAATATTGCTTTTTCGGATGCTATCAATTCTCATGTACACATTTTCATGTTCAATAAATATGTTTTACAGACATACATGCTATACATTGATAGCGTAAAATGAGTATTATTTTGTGATTCTTGCATGTAACATGCTAACATTCTTGCACTCAGCATAAGTTCTACTATACAGCTGAAATTGTGTACTTGAGAGTTGATAGCATCCGAAAAACCGATACTTCGTGTTGATAACGGGTTCATAAAACTAATGAATTACATTGTAAAAATTACTCGGAAACGTTTCTGAAAATTACCGGCAGCAAAAGAGACATAAGAAATATTTGTTTAAAGTTTGGAAATCTAATCGTTTCTTAGGTTTCTGAAGATAAAGGAACGCTTTTCAGAAGCCGTTACATTATATTTTCGTAAACGTTCTTGCTAGATCAAGAAACATTTTTTACAGTGTACAAAAAAATACTTTTTTTTTTCTCCCTCCACAGGTTTTTGATAAGGGTATTGTAGAATATCCGAGTGGTAAAAACGACATCAGACTGAGCAGTGTTATTTGCCTCCTACTCATGATGACTGTCACAGGCATTGGAATGGAATTTGAAAACAAAGTAAGTTCTCCAGAATTAAACCTCCAAACAACCATTACAGCCCCATTAAACCCGAAATCAATCTTTGTTCATTTGTACGTATTTGTTAATAAAAATCGGTGTCTAATTATTACAATATAAACTAATATTGGTTAAATATTAGTTTTACATTGGAAATATTTAAAATGAAACGCCAATATTTCAAAAATATTGACTTTATATTGCAAATATTGGCAACAAAGTGGCAAAATGCCGCTGAATTCTTCCAATGTGGGTGCAACTTTGGTAAAATATAAACATCCCAATGTTGGAGCAATATTTCATGCAAATATTGCCAATATTGGAGAAGATGTAGTCAAGATACAGTGAATATTGGACAGTCAGTACAAATAATATTTGTCCAAAATGATTTTACCGCTAAGGTTTCTTAAAATACAAAAATGCAAAACCGTCATTTTAACCGAGGAGTAACTGTTATAATAATAAATTGCATTATAAAAAATTACTATTTATTAATTACAAAATAATGAATAATTAATAATTAATTTTGTTTTTCCCTAGACTCAGACTATTTTGCTAGGCGTTCTGCTGGTTGCGATGATGAATTACTTTGTTGGTGCTTGTTTACCACCAACTGACGATCAGAAAGCTCATGGTTTCGTAGGATGGGACGGTAAGAGGCAAATCAACATTCATATGTTTTATTTTAAATTTAAAATTCAGTTATTAAAATACAGTTTATGATTTGCTGCCAAGTAGTAATCTCTGTTGCAAGATTTTTCCATGGACGGAAAGAGGAAAATCTGATTACCATGGCTTTTCAAAGTTTCAAAGTGGCAGGAAAATTAAACACGTGGGATCAACTTAAGAGGATATGATATACAGGGAGTCCGGAAAGTCTGGAAACGGTGGAATAACTCGAAAAATATACATCGGATTGAAAAACGGAAAAATATGTGTTCAATATTTTAGAAAAATCTATTTAGGGATATAAAAGTTGCCATTTTTCTAAAATATTGAACACTTATTTTTCCGTTTTGCAATCGTTATTCGACCATTTCCAGACTTTTCAATGGAAACGATTCTCACTGTATTTTACTTGATTACAGCGCAATCTACGATTTTCGAAGAAAATGTTCAATACAAAAGTTACGTATTTTTTCTAGTAGAATCCTAATCTGCAATAAAAAAGGAGGGGGTATCGTTTAAGATTTCAAAGTTGTCTCTCCTTTTTACCCAGGAGGCAGAGTTAGGGGGACAATTTTGATATCATTTTCAAAAATATTGAGCATGCATTTTTCCGTTTTTCAATCCGATATATATTTCTCGAGTTATTTCACCGTTTCCAAAATTTTTCGGACACCCTGTATAAAGGTTCAGACGTGACTTGTCTGAATTATTGACGATTTCAGAAACAATAGCAAGAGTATAAAATGATGATTGATTTTTTGTGACAGTTCAGATTAATTGGGAATATCATGTAAGGAATTTTGAAAGTGTGCGTTTTTTAATTTTTCTACTGTTTTAGTCGTACAACACTAGTAACCTAATATAGATGTATCATAATTTTTGTTTGGTGAGTTTTTATGTATTTTTAAATGCTAATAAAATAAAATAAATGTTTTTTCCGAACATTTTGGCAGAAATGAGTAATTACTGTGTACTTGCTCTGCTCATAATAAACAAATGCATGTAAAAGTGCTATTACTTCAATTATTGTACTTACTATTATAATCGCTACAATTTTATCGTAATGTCTACGTGTTGTATTTAATGCCCTAGTGACAGCATCTATGGTACCATATAGATATCGGAAATATACCGTGTATAAAGTGCAATCGGCTTTTTAACCACATTTATTTGGAGGTGAGGGAGTGCGCATTATACAACAGTAAATACGATAACCACTCAAGACCAGCCATCGAAAAATACATGCTACGATACTTCTACCGCTTTTGGCTGTCACGAGATCAATACAGGCTGGATTTCTCCAATTGTCGAATTGCAATGTGATCAAGGTAGGCTGAGAAACAGCCGACATTGGTAGAGTACCGCAGTCTGTTCCTTTCATTGGCTGTGGCTTAAGTGGAGGATATAGACGTGATCTTCCACTCTTCCTTGTATAAAAATTATAAACTACGGCAATACCAGAAAATATGTTTTGTATAAAAACCCTAAATATTAAAAAAAATAGTTTCGAAAATAAATTAAATTAAAAATAACCATTGTTAGAGAGCTCAAAAGCCAGATGTTAGTCTCTTGAGTGGTAAAGACGACACTAATCAAGAGTTTGAATACATGATAGAGTAAACCCACGGAATGAATGAAATAAAATGACAGTGATTTCAATCAAATTCCTAACGGAAATACGATTAACTTATTGAATACTAACAAGTATTGTTTCTAATGTCAGTGGCATTGTTGAGTCATAATGACTCGGTTGGAATCGAATCATTGACTCTAAAATACAGTTATTTTTTTTGACACGGATGATTGCTTCCGAATTACAACTTACTTGACCTTGTAGCCTCATCCGTAAATATTTATAGGAATATTAATTAACTTTTGATATGTTTTTGTTTCTGAACATCTTATTGTAATAATGGCAGCAGCAGAAGTTCTTATTACATATTCATTTCATGTTATGTATGAAGTACGATTAAATATATTTTTTTATTTGTAATAGCAAAAAGCTAAATTGCACGTTAATATGTTCTGATTTTTTGTACTATTCCAGAACGATTTAAAAATATACGGGAAATATGGTGAGTTATACGGTAAACAACATTAATCTTGATGAGAATTCCTTAAGATTTTAATAAAAATTTAATAAGGATTTATTAAGAAAGATACAAGCTCAGATGTTCTAGAATTAGTCTGTAATACCACCATCTCTATAAATCTCGCTTCCTTAGACATAATAACCACGTAATTATTCGAGTCACTCCATGAAGATATAGCTTTATTGTTTAATCTGAAACTGAAAGGTTCCTTGAGAATTTTTTTATGTTCTTCACACAGAGTGATCTGTGGTATTCAAAACTGTGATCTGTTTTGAATACCAGTCTTTCCGACGAAACATTTCCATGGTACGTTTTACTTACCCATCATACATAGTATACGGTAAAACTTGTGATCGTTTTCAAAATTGAAAAAAAAATGACGGATTTACAGGTTTTAGAACTGGACATTCTGAAAAACATATTTTTAGAAAAAACAATTGCCGTCCGTCTGTCTGTGTGTCTGTAAACGCTCTACGTCCCGCACAAATTGAGACAGAGACTTGAAATTTGGTATGTACTTAGTATGTAATAATGAGAAGAAGCCTATTGAATTTCAGCAACCTCGATTATTCAGAATTATTTTTTTCGGACTCTCGAAATATTCGTTCAGATAAAAGGTACATCAAAATTTTCGAAATTGTTTATTTTAAGGAGTGAATATAAAGACAATAAAAAAACATAAATTTTGTATAAAGAATGAAGTCCATCGGATAATGAATTGCCGAGATATTTATAATCCTATTTTCCACACTCTTCGATTTTTCATGACCCTGTATTTCATTCAAATTTCAATTCAAAGATATATTTTAATTGGAAATGAGACGCTTAATCCGAGGCAGTAAACTGTTAGTTAATATGACTATCATTTTTTGAGTCATAAGGATGATTCTTTTACGCAATTCAGTAACACAGAATTTAAATTTTATGACGTCATTAAGTACGAATTCGTAATTTTAGATTGAAAAACTACGAGTAACTCGTGGTTTTTCAATTTAAAATTACGAATTCGTACTGGAAATTTTGAAAGAAGAATTTTTATTTTATTTAATCACGAAATGTCTGTAATTAAATAAAGCAAATATTTCTATAAGTATTTTCTGGTATGAATTCGAACTTTCTAAATAAAATGAAATTTAAATAGATATCTATAGATCCTATACAGGGCTGCACAAAATAATTCGGTTACTTTTCCGACTATTGATGGTTTTCAAATGTGTTACGCGTTTTCCAAATTGTTTACTTAGCCATCATCTTTCCCTTTATTAAACGGTGAAGTTTTGTTAAAGTATTCTAGAAGTGTTGGAAATTGTTTCACAATCTATGCCTGATGAATGATTTTCCGCTTTCATTTCCAGTTTCTCTTGCTGCTATCAATTTTCTCCCTGACTTCAGAGGGGAAAGTTTCTTCAGTGTTTTCGCAGTGTTCTTTCCATCAGTCACGGGCATTTTGGCTGGAGCGAATATCTCGGGAGATTTAAAGGTGAAGTTTATTTATCTGCAGCACTATTTCAAAATATTGCAAATTTAAAGATTTTATGATCGCTTGTAGTTTTGTGTTTTAAATTAAATCAGATTTTTTGGCATGACGTGCATATTAAAAAAATCCCTCAAGTTTGGGATTTTTCATTACAATGTATGGTTAGTTGGTTGATTAAATTTTTTGGTACAAGATGTACATAGAGTCATGTTGTGACTCCTAAACGTAGTATGGAGGAGAAATAAAATGTTAAATATATATAATTAGCTGTTACCCGTGACTTCGTTCACGTAATATTTAAAGAAAATTAATGCATTAATTAACCAACATATACAATTATCAAACTCTTTATCATATTTTATAGTAGAAAATACTTTTGATATCACAACTTGCGTATTTGAATTTACGTAAAAAGGATTGCTAACTCTGGAAGAATTGTTAATTTTGACTACAATTAGTTGAGAAATACGTCACACGCACATTATCTATTTAAAACATAAAAGCGCTTAAATAAATCCAATATTTTTGTACTCAGAGAAAACAAATAATCATTAATATTAGTAAATACTAAATGTAACTAAGAAATTATATTTACTATGTAATTTAATCAAAATTTGCCAAAATTGCGTAATTTTGAAATTATGTAATTTTTTATGCAAAACATTATTCCTCAAAAAAATATTGTCATTTTAAGAATTGGAATATAATTTCGAAGCTGGTGAAATGAAAATATCACCACTTTGTCGAACTTATTAAGTATTAGTTTTTAAAATTATAATGAATGTTTTACATGAAAAAAATCAAGTCTTTTTTTCTTCCCAATAAACCATTTTACTATTAATCCCTTTTGTTTTAACAGCCATTTTTAAAGAATATTTAATGAAAAATATTATACTGATTTCTATAAATCCAATTTTTATTAATAGTGGGCAATTATTGTCTACCTAAATCCAAGAA
This sequence comes from Maratus michaelseni, assembly GCA_963931845.1. Lineage (NCBI taxonomy): Eukaryota > Metazoa > Arthropoda > Arachnida > Araneae > Salticidae > Maratus > Maratus michaelseni. The sequence continues at coordinate 419,674,259 of OZ007590.1, forward strand.
GCTTAAATATACCTCCTTTGTTGAAGCTAAAGATTAAAAAGAGTTACGATGTAATGTCAATATTTGACAGAGGATTTTTTGGTTATGTATAATAAATTGAATCGATAAGTTTGAATACGCAAAAATATGTTTATATTTCTTGGAAAATTAGCTTTAAACTTGCTTTAAACTTTGTTTAAACAAACCAGTAGGAACAATTTACCTTTGTAAAATCAGAAACTAAGTTATTTATTTTTTATCTCGAAACACATTTAAATAAATGTACAATGTCATTTAAACACACTTAAAATAATCTTTGTAATATACGAAACAAATCAGATTATCTGCCCAAAATGACGTCAGTTTCGGATTTCAAATTATAGTGAGAGAATCTGAATTTTTATTGGTTTATAAAAATATTATCCATACGCAGTTTCTTTTTATGGCAGGTTTTGAAAGAAATTGTATTAGAAATTGAAAAAAAAAAAGATTTCTGTAATGGTCAACTATGGGAGATGTTTGAAAAATGTGGTAAAAAATGATCTGAGAATTTTTTTAAGTTGACAGTAATTTTACTCGTGTTCTACAGCATATGTACATTAAGTTTCTTTCAAGTCGGAAAAACTGTATATTTGTATAAGAAACATACACACACACACATACCAAGAACGGCTTTTATATATATAGATTGTTTTAATTAATAAAGAAAAAAGAATGGTTTATTTACAAGAGTTGGTACGTAAGTTGGCAACTTATATATATATGTATATGCATTATTGCTATTAAATATAGGATTTGACTGACATTTTGTCTCACAGCACGGCGTTAACAATGCCTTCCAGCGATCGAAACCGTAAACCAAGCACTGATATTTTTTTTTATTTGTGTGGTATGAGATCAAACTTGTACGATGAAAGTCATTAGCTTCAACATATGGAGGGTGATTCAACAATTTCCATCCCATCGGTTCACTCCAAGTAGCTTCCATTTTACATGTCGTCTGAGGCTATACTGGTCTTCCCGCACGTTTCGTGCTCAGCATCACGATACTGTACAATTATTACTTCATTCAGTACAACAAAGTTTCGAGTCACATATTCGATCGTCTAATTTATATGCAATAGAAAACACAGTTTCCATGATTTATTTCCAGCCCTAGTACAACAAAGAACTGTTGCATTAAATTAAAAACAAACAAAAAATGCATAATTACACTTATATTTGTTAAAACATTCCAATCATCGTCAGAAATTAATGTGTAGAAAAGAGAATCACTCACGCATAGCCACATCCATTATATTTCATTATTACTACACTTTTGTTTTAAAAAAAATCTTTAATTCTGTCTTTGAAAATAGATTTATCGTCACTCTATAGAAAACATAACTTGATCACTTTATAAAAACATAGATTTATCATGATTAAACTATATTCACATGAACTTGTGAAATTTCATAAAATTTATTCTTAGACGTCTTCGATTTTTAAATCCTGAGTCTTAACCCCTTCAGGGGCGAGGTACTCTTGTAGCTAAAATATTGAAATGATTGATTGACACCAGGATTCGCGAACGAATTTATTTTAAAATATATAAAATATTTTCCAAATGTACCTTATAAATTCAAAATTTGATTTTAAAATTCTGGTGTCATTGTGGCATTTTGGGATTAAAATTAAGTTGTATATATAATATACCGGTACCCTTCAAGGGGTTAATGCGTTAAACACGTGTTGAAGATATACCAGATACGCTCTATATCGTGTAAATTTTTTTTCCGAGAAGAATGAAGGACTACATGGTATAGAGTGTGTCTGGTATATCTACAACACGTATTTATGAATGTGTTTAAAGAATTAAGATACAGGATTTAAAAACCAAAGAGGTCCGAGAATGAATTTTATGAGATTTTACAAGTTCATATGAATAGTTTATATCTTATGGACATCATGACAAACCTATGTTTTTATAAAGCAATCAAGTTATGTTTTCTATAGAGTAATGATAAATGTATTTTTAAAAACAGAATTAATCATTTTTTAGAAAACTAAAATACAATTTTTTATAGTAATGGCTAAGCGTGAGTTATTCTCTTTTTTATACGATAATGTCTGATGAGTGTTGGTATGTTTTAACAAGTGGGAAATTGTACGTTAAATGTGACAAATGAGGTGCGTTCGTTTCGTGCTATATAACTAGTTTTACAATGTAAAACATAATCGTTATTCTTTCAGTGAAATTAATTATATCGTCTGCTATAAACGAAATGAGTATGCCTTTTTTTTCTTATTACGCATGCCATGTTTACAGATGCGATTTTTTTTTCGACACCAGACAGAACTGTAAATTTACCATGGGGATCTTGCTTTGCAAATTATTACCTCCATGGTTAATATTTGTATGACTCACGATGAATGAATATTTTGTTTATTTACTTTAATGGATTAAGATATTCGGCTGTTAACTGAATTTTCACTGAAGATATCTGAGAATCTATACATTTTTTAATGTAACTCATCTCTCAAGCAAACAATTTTTCTGAACGATCTTTCTATATATGTAACTTTTATGCGACTTTATTCGAAAAATTAATTTTGAATAAAAATGGCCGCTTGGCATATGGAAAAAGGTGTGGTTAGCCCGTATTTGTTTTCCCCAGTCTCATGACTTGCGCTTTTATCATATAGATTACGTCTGATAAGACTTAATAGAATAAAGAAAACTTTAATTAATATATTTTTAAGTTTTGATTCGATTTTCATAAAATTTGAAATGACTCGACCAAATTCTGCAACGATTTTTTATGTTAAATTTCAATCCATACGATTGGGTAGTTTATGCGCTGTTATATGCGGACAGACGGACAGACAGACGGTCAGACAGACGGACAGACTGGACGACGACTATAGGTGCTACGTATTTATATAATTACAAACGCACCTAAAAAGAATAAGTGTAATACACACATTAATCAAACAATTAATTTTGTACATTATCTATTCTGAAATAGCAAAATTAATTTTAGACTGCATAATTCAAACTTTTTTCCAGGATCCGTGCACTGCTATTCCGAAAGGAACGTTGCTCTCAATTCTTACGACTTCAGTGTCTTATGTCTTGGTCATCATTTGGCTGGGATTTACAGCAGTGCGGGATGCAACTGGTCAGATAGATGACTACTACGACGGAAACTTCACGAATTGCTCTACGACACCATGCAAATATGGCTTGATGAATGACTATCAAGTACGTATATCCCATTATTAAGGAATGCTAACCGTGTCAATCCTTATTGGAATTACATTTAATTCATTTGAAATATTTTTGTCATTGTTGCAATTATTTAATTCATTTAAATACTAGCAGGTTTTGTCCGCTACGCCGGTCGGTTTCTCCAAACGAAATGTACCCGTGATTTTGATCATGTGTTTTAAAGCAATATGAACATTTACGTTGATTGGCCATCCGCAAAGCTGTAAAACGAAACGAACTCTATTGCACTGCTATATTTTCTAATTTTTGCACAAAATTTGGGCTATTAAAGACCAACTCGTTTATTTAATCATTTGCAGTAGGATTTGCTAAAAAACGCTATAACAATCTGCAATATATTAAACCTACCTTTGGAAAATTAACAATTCAAGTTTCATTGAAATTCATTCTGCAGAATTTTTTAAAAATACTACTGTTTCATGGGTTCAACTGATTATAAACCTTTCACCCTTCATTCTATAAGTAAGCGACGTAGAACGATTATACGATAATCGTTACAAAAATGTGCAATATCTCACGAACTATTGGATTTAGAAAAATGTACTTAGTACCATTCGATTCAGCATACAAAAATACATTAAAATATGTTATTGTTTGTCACATAACTACAATAGTCGCTTTTTAAGGCATTTTTTTTATGTTTATTACCTTTTTTACCCCTTTTAGGGGTGGAGTTTTAAGAAATCTCTTCTTAGTGCGCCTCTAAATCCTAAGAAGTATTTTTTCCCAATTTTCGTGCTTCTAGGTTCAGTAGTTTGGGCTGTACGTTGATTATGAGTCAGTCAGGACTTGTTCTTTTATAAGTATAGATTTCAGAATTATTTGCTGGAAGTTATGACGTAAGACATTTTTTACCACAATCTGACACTTTACTGCTTCAGTTACGTCTGCATTGTAGGGTACTATTAGCTTATTTAGGTGTGTTCTATCTCCTCTTAATATATAGAATCAAACATTTTGAAGCCCCCTGTATATTACAATATGTAATTTCAACATATAGTTTAAGATACTTAATAACACAGTATATAGAATGTAATGTAAATAGATCTAGTACTTTTTTTTCATTTCGTAATAATACGTTTCCAAATAAAAAAATTGATAATTTCTATTTCAGGTAATGACTTTATCAGCGGGATTTGGGCCTTTAATTTATGCAGGGATATTTGCTGCAACTTTGTCTTCAGCTTTAGTGTCTATCGTTAGTGCCCCCAGAATCCTTCAGGTAAGCAAAACTTACGTTCAAATAAACATCTTTATATAACCCTTTATCATAAATATTTCACTCGAAGGTAGCCAAGGAGAAGGTTTGTTTTAGATAAAAGTATAGGATGAAATAAAAAAATAAGAGCAATTAAATGTCATACCTGTATGTTTAACCTAGAATCGAAGAGTGGTAATTTTCAAGAGTTGATAGAGTTTTTATGTTTTGAACCAGAAAATAAATTGTATAACATTTAGTTTCTGGCTAAGAGGTATCTATTTGATTTAGTTTATTAGATTTCTTGGTTCAGAACATGAATGAACCTGATGGGGTAAAAGAAAACAATGTGAAGGAACAATTGTAGGAGGATTAAGAAATGAGGTTGTCACAGAAGACTCTAAAAACATTTCACCTGATTTTCCACACGTAGCTGAATACGAATGGCTGAAGTTGAAACATTTCTAACAGACAGAGTCATTCACGAAAATTAAAGCCTTCAAGATCGCACTATTTAGCCCACACTTCATATGGTGTCGCCTAAAAGGATCGTGTCTACATGAATAAGCCACGAACAAGGTGAATATCCGAACAAGGTGAATACTCGAGAATATCCGATGCAAAATAGGCATTGAAACCGGTGGCTCTGGCATCAGCTTTCAGCAACATTCATCGTCGAGTCGTGTTCTGCTATGTTCGGAAATTCATCGAGGGCACTTCCATCACCTCCAGCGACCAGTGTTGTCAAATCTGGCAGATTGTTTTTCAGAAATTCCAAATTCTCATCAGAAAGTTTGAATAGTTATTTGTGCGTTACATAATGATAAACATTTCGTAAATACTTATAAAAAAATATTATTCAAAATTTTCTGGTATGAACATGGAATTAATTTCTGAATAAACAATTCGCCAGATATGGCAACACTACCTGTGATAACTTCATTTCTTAAACCACCGTCTTCTCAATTCTAGGCCTACGCGCTGACACAAAAATGGTGGCTGTCGTAGGCGGATTTGTTTCAGCTTCTGTACGGTCCCTTGAATTTGAATACCAATAAATTCTAAAAGTTTTCTCCACCTTATTATTCTGAGTTTAAATAATTCAAAGAAAACTTTTTATAAATACTGGTGTCCAAATTCAGGGGACCATATAGACGCTTAAAAAAATCTGTCTACGACTGCCGACATTTTTGTGTCAGAGTGCAGGCCTAGTATTCAGGAGGCGGGGCTTAAACAAATAGGTGTGACATGTAATTGTACTTTTTTATTTCTTAGTATATTTTCTTCTAAAACCGACATTTTATGTTTCCACCTTCTAGTGATACATCTTGTATTTCACAATTGTGTTAATATAACCTTTACTTTGTTGCGAATGTTTTAACAGGCTTTGTGTGTGGACGGACTTATTCCTAGGCTCAGCTGGTTTGGAAAAGGATATGGGAAAGACAATGACCCAAGGAGAGCCCTTGTTTTGACTTTTATTATAGCCGTGTTGTTTACCGTCATTGGTGAGTAAAATAGATTTATAAATGGTACTTATAAACGAGTTTTGAGACTAATACATTCTAGATTGTCATAATTAAGGAGGAAGTGTTCTTCCGATTCGAGAAAACCTATTGTAGCTGACTGAATTTTAATTAATGGACGTATCTACAGAGCACCAGAATTGGTTCTAATAAAAAGGAAAAATTATTTCGCAATTGCCCACCAAGAGAAAACTAACCCTAGAGATATAGTGAAAATTAGTCAGTAATGAAAATAGACGATTGCAATTTGGAAAAACTTTATTCAATTCTAATCACGATACTAGTGGGTTTCAATACATTGTCGTCCAATTCCTTTTCATATTGATATCAATATTTGGCTTATTTCGCAAGTAATGAAAAAAATGGCACAAAACTTCCACAGAGATCGAATTCTGATACCCAACGATGCGTTGCTGTCTGTCAAACAATACAACTTAAACAGCTCTGTTGGTAAAAAAAGACCGCTTGTCATCTTTAGTAGAGATGATGGTTTAGCCCACCAAGTTTTGAACTACACTAATACTTAATAGATATTCGAATTTTCAATCTTATTTTGGGAGCATAGAAAATTTTCTTTCTTGTTTTTAGCATCGCTTACATGGGCGAAATTTCCTTTCAAATAATGAAATCCAGCAACATTTCTATTCATTGCCTTAACAAAGTTTTCCAAAAGCCCTAATTTTATCTAAAAAGGAAGTAGAATATTGTCAGAGTTGACTAATGAAGGTTGTACAACGATTATCTCTCCAGGCGATAATAACTGATTCACGTTTCGGCCATTCCTTTTCAACATAATGATTCTTGTCCTTGCTATCCCATTCGCTCGAAAAATGACCAGTTTTAATATAGCCAAACTCCAAACCCAAACAATACAACTTTTAAATCATAAGATATGGCCCAAATATATATGTCATAGTGAAGTTTTTCCAACAATATTTTCATACTTTCAGAGGTTTCCTACAGACGGAAATTTGTCCCCATTGTACAATAATACAACTTTCAAACTAATAATTGAAAAATCTTTGAGCAATATCCATTCTGTTGCTCAAAGATTAAAATCTAGTACATCCATCAAAAGACAAATATTGTTACACTAAATCCCTTTTGTCAATAGAAATCTTCAAAACCATCTTGCAGTTACGAGAGAAACATGCTTTATTATCTTTCTGAAGGAGTTTTCAGCCAAGAACCCAAAAGTATAGCTTTTTTTTAGATAAATTTAAATCCGGAACTATTTCGTTTAAGTTATATTGCCGTAATAGATGAGGTTCGCAGGAAGAAATATGTGTTTCAAATGTAGGATTATCCTGCTCCTTATTTCTAAACTTCCAAGGCGATTTCTTGATCTGATTTATCTTTTACAGTTTCTAGATACGTAGGACGGTGCGTACTGATAACTTCTTACAATAAGATACAGATTTCATAGCAAATGACAAATTTGAGCATTTTGCTTAGTGTTTAATTTTACTACTAATTCGTCTTACCTTTGTAATACAAAATATCTGTCTGATGAATAATCTCGTGGTCCACGTTACACCATGGGTAGGGCAAAGGTCACGCGTAATAAATTACATTCAGTAGGTACAACAGTCAGAGGGCTGGAGCCATGTCGCTACTGGATTTGCAATGACAAAAAGGAAAAAAACGGTATAAATCTGGGAATAAACTCATTTTTCGGTTTATAAACCAGGTATTTTGGGAATAAACTTGTTTTTCTGGAACAAACCAGGTCTTTGGGGAATAAACCTGGGAATAAACCCGGTCTGTTGGAAATAAACCGTTTTTTGCAACGGTAGTCGGACACAATGGTGCATGAATCATCCTAGTCTTTCCACTGTACCTTATACATATCTAATACCATCCTAATAATAAATTGTTTGAATTCAATTACAAACTTTACAAACAAAAACTATCATTAAAATATAGTTAATACTCTGAAAAAGCAATGCTTAAGAAAGTCACCATTGTGCAAAAATTGTAAGTGACAGAAAAATTTTGATTACCTATTTTAATTCAACATAAAAAGTTCCGTTTGGTACATAGCGAATGTTTCATAGGCAAAAAATTGTATTTACAAGTGTAATCGAAATATTTTTAATGTTAATGTAAGCTCTCTCTTTTCCTTAAGTTTATTAATTATTTTCTCTTCCAGGCGATTTGAATGCAGTAGCTCCCATCATTTCGAATTTCTTTATGGCGGCAAATGGTCTGATCAATTTTTCTTGCTTTCACGCCAGTTATGTGAAATCTCCAGGTATTTTAAAAATCTGTTTGCTTTATTGAAAAAAGTTTGCTTATTAACTTATTGTAATTTATAGCGCATGATTCGTGAAACATAACCATGAAATAAACATATTGTAAATCAGAAACTTTACTTAATGTATGAAGTCAAATAAGTACCGTATGCAAAAGTTTTTTCCTTTTCCTGTTAAGTCACATTTTATTAAATAACATATTCTTAATTTCAGGTTTCAGGCCCGGATTCCGCTATTACAATCTGTGGCTGAGTCTTCTCGGTGCCCTGATCTGCGTCGTCATTATGTTTGTCATGAACTGGATCACCGCCCTAATTACAGACGTTGTAGTTGTGGCTCTTTACATCTACATAGCCAAGACATGCCCGGGTAATTTTTTTGTAAACCCCGAACATATCCAGTTTATGGATGCAGAATTTCATAGTTTGATAACTATGCTGACAGGTTTTTGTAGAATACATCTAGTGCCGGCTAAACAAGTGGACGGAAATTTTTTTAATTTTTATTCATTATTTCCGTTATGTAAGATGCAGTTAGAGAAACAAACTGGTGTTCATAAATAAAAGGACAAAGACAAAATGCTAATTTTCGAATATAAAAGTTCATTATAAATGGACAAAATAAACTTATATAAGCGGCAAGTACAAATCTAGTCTATGTGACGTAAATGTGACGTCACAAAGGGTCAAAAGCATCACAGTCAACCAGAATGCAATATCTGTTATTACTCTCATTATTACTCTCAAGTGACCGTCATTTGGAGAAGTCAACTAACTGCTGCTTTATGACAGATCACCAGGTGACGTTACAATGATGCCACATTCACTTTTATGGGACCTGTTAATTGGAGACTGATGTTAAAATGAAGTGTGAAGTCACCATGACAGTTGCTTCGTGGCGAAAGGCATCAAAATGAAGTCATCTAATGACTTGTCACCAAAGCAACACACATGATGACTTCAAAATAGTCTCCAAATATCGATTACCCGAGAGTCATCATATGATTTCATTGTGACGCCATTTGGGAATTTGTCACAATACAACGGTGATGGGGACTTCACAGTGGAGTTACTCAATGACGGTCATATGAGAGTCACGAATTGACTTCATTGTATCGTCATCTGGTGACTCGTCAGAAAGCAACAATCACGGTGGCCTCTCAGTGGAATTTCCAAATTATGGTCACTTAAAAATAATAATGAGATGAATGATAGATATCATAATTTGATTCATCGCAGTTACTGTAACACCTGATCATTTGTGACATCAATGTGATATTAAGAAATAAGACGTTGTTAATGTTAAGAATGAAAAGAATGAGAAATGTTAAGAATGAAGAATAAGAAGAAAGAATGAGAAGTGTTTAAAATGAAGAATGTTAAGAATGAGAAGAAAGAATAAGAAATGTTTAAAATGAAGAATGTTAAGAATGAGAAATGTTTAAAATGAAGAATGTTAGGAATGAGAAGAAAGAATGAGAAATGTTTAAAATGAAGAATGTTAAGAATGAGAAATGTTTAAAATGAAGAATGTTAAGAATATTGAGAATGTTAAGAAGTGTTTCAACACAACTGACTGTCGGTGCTGGTAAGATAGTATCTATTTCCTACATATGCCGTTATATCCTTTTCTTTTGGACAGGGACTACACGACCCTCGTCCGATGGAAGAAGAGCGTTGACGGTACCGGACTAGACTCCGAGTCGGTCGACCTCTGGAGGCCCACTCCCAGACTTGAGGATGTTTGGCGGGTACGTTGGACCAAGGATTTGACTCCACAAACCACGTGTTCGTACTACACGGCCGGATCCAAGCAGGAGAACGACACCGTCGAATGTGCGTTCATTGCCGTGTCAGAGAACCAGATAGTAGCGGAGAGCCAGTTCCGTCTCACAAATGGTGCGGAAGTTTTTGCGGCCGAGGTCCATGCGATCAAGGAAGCAATCACCATGCCCATCGAAGAGGTCTCGGGGAACTCGACGTCTTCTCCGATTCGAGATCGGCGCTCCAAGCGCTTCACGGATTTGTGCCTCAGCACAAGGCCATTGCCGAGATTAGAGACTTCATCAAAATGACTGAAGTCGAGGTTCACATGCATTGGGTCCGGCCTCATGTTAGTCCCATCTTTAATGAAAGGGCGGACGCATTGGCAAAAGAAGCCACCACACGGCAATCTGTCGACATGGTGATTCCATTCACGCGCCGCCAGGCCAAAAAACATCTCTTTGGCCGTGCCTTGTCCAAGTGGCAAGAGAGATGGGACCAATCGGGGACCGGACGCAAGACATATGAATTCTTTCCATGCGTCGGCACTCGTTGACTGCAGGGAGATTTCTACATTAATCAGGTCTTCACGAGACACGGCACCGAAGGTGCCGTGTCTCGTGAAGACCTGATGTGACGACTCCTGTGTGAAGACTCCGTGTCCAGGCTCTTTTCTTCCACCACGACTCCACATGCTTTTGTGGAGTTGATGTGTGCAAGATAAGCCATGTGCTTCACCCGTGTGCGCTCTGGAGGTCTACACGTGAAAAGTTCTTTCCTCGTGACTGAAGGCCTAGGGCCTGTCTCCCTTTTGGGTGTCCAGCCCCGAAGCTGTTGAAGGACACCGGCCCGTCCCCAAGTGTTTCGTTGTGGTTCCCACTATTAAGCCCTTGGGGACGAGCGACACGTGTACGTGACGCATAAGGTGCTCAGAATCCTCGATTATTCCCACCAGTTACTTTTTATTGTATAATTTGCCTTATTTAATGACAGCATTTCTGATATTCAATTAAGCGAACATTTCTGTTTGGAAAAACCGGTGACAAAAGATTAAAAATTCTGTAAAGGACAACGGGTTAATGGGTTCCACCGCGTATCGCAGCGATCTACGTCGTCAACACATGGGTCCAAGAGTTGGAGGATCCGCAGGTGGCGGTCCTCCGGCCTGAAGCGCATACGGAGAGCCAAATCCGGTCGTGCGCTCTATCAGTCCGTCAGGACTTGGGTTCGGTTGTTAAAGACGCGCCCGACACACCTCAGGCATCTGGCGGCACAGCCTAGTTTTTATATCCTTTTCTTTTGACTACTCACAATTAACTTTTGTGTTCGAAATTTAGCATTTTGTGTTTGTCTCTTAAGAACTTAACAGTAGTTACGCGAAAAAAATCGCCAGCTAGTTTTAAACTTATGGGAAAGTTCTTTTCAAATTTATCGCTTGTATTTTAATATTAAAAAAAAACATTTCTTTTCATACGCTGTTTGAGGTCGATGCTGTAAACGTTGCACGTTTGTATTCTCTCATTTTCTTTTGTAGTTTTTTTAATGAGGATACTTTCACTTTCGAAAACCAGTTCTGAAAGTTTGCAAAAAAAACATCTGTTTATAACTGCAAAGTCGATTACATATCAACTGCCATTAGTTCCCCCAAGAAGCCAATAGATGAGTCAGAATTTGCCTAGGGACATTTTTTTTTAAATTACAGATAAAAAGAAAGTAGAAAACATTACTGCACTGGAGACATTAGAGTTAATATTAGTAAAAATGCGATAATCTATTATTAGGGCCCAAAATACTTTATTTGCTCAGTAAGAAATACCTCATTTACGCACGTCGTTTCCATGCGTATCCTCGAGTTTTAGCACCTTATTTGGAGGGGTCGGGAGTATTTAATAGGAAATATGTGAAACAGATTTAAGACAGATTTTATACTATTAAAATTTAACAATGATATTTAATATTACACAATATTGGCAAAATACTACTTCATGATTTCGCTTATTCAAATAGAAAATAGTTGTTCAACGATCAGAGCTATAGATTATAAACAGAGACCGATGATGCTGTAACAGGATAGGAAATTCCAATGGTAACCTGAAGTTTATGTTACTAACTTATAGAAAAAGCCTTCAAATTATATTGCTAAAAATTAAGTGTATAGTATTTTGAATTTAATTAATTTTATTTTCACCGTCGCTCTCGCTCTCTCCTGCGGCGGTCTTCAAATACCAAATCCTCGTGTAGCACGTGAGTCCCAAATTTTTAAATACGTTTCTGGTTTAAAAACCGCGCGACATACACGAGGATTATGAAAGGTATTTTGATGATCGGGCCCTGTTTATCGGCAAAAGATACATCGAAGAACCAATATAGTGATATCTAGAAAATTAAATATAAGTTTTTCGACTTCGTCATGTCAAATATTCATACTCATTCACATGTTTGTCATTCATTCAAAGAAACATTCTTATTATTATTACAAGTTTTTATTTAACTTGATTTGTCAGAAGTTCGGCTCAAATCTTACAATTCAATTTTAGCACATTTCCTGTTCTACAATTGACCTAATTTTCGGAAGTGCGACGTATTTCCGATTACAATAGAACATTCTGTTAAACAAATATTTGAAATTTGCATCTTCCACTCCCCAGGAGGCTAAAATATTTGTTCAATAAGATGTGATCGCGTATGTGATAACGTAAATAGCATTCATTTCTTCAGAAATAAGCTGATGTTCTTCGACTGAACCGTAGCATGGTTGGTAAATGCAGTGTATGAGTGAATGTGGGTTCGATCCAAGAGAACGTTGATCGAATTTTTCTTTCCAGGAAGCTGGATTCAAAATTGTATATACATTTTATTTAAAAAATAAATAAACTGATAAAATATCACTCAGAATGTAATTAATTTCTTTTAAAAATAGTATTTATTTCAATCAATTGTCCTTGAAAATTTTTGTTTTCCTTTTTAGTACATATAAACTATTTAGTACATAAAAGCTTGTCTTTACAAAAAAAATTCGTATAACTGATTCTATTTTCAGATATCAATTGGGGATCTTCTTTCCAAGGTTATGCCTACAGAAACGCCCTTTACTACTTAAATAAACTGTCAAGGGTGGAAGATCACGTAAAAAACTACAGGTATTTTTGAATTTTCTGCAACTTTTTATAAGGTACCTGTGCCAAATAAGGCCACGTTAAGGTTTCAGATCACAATAAATTGCGTTGTATCAGAATTAACATTTTAGATATTGTTGTTCATACATATTTTTACAATATTAAATCATGTATACTCTTATCACTTTCATATCATAATCTCTTAATGATATTCTCAATTATCATAATTATATCTTAATAATCATCTCAATTATATTATATTTAAAATATTATAATTGTATTATAATTATATTATATTATATTATATTATATTATATTATATTATATTATATTATAATTTTGTTTTAAATCTATTTCATCATAATTATGTTATCATTATATCATATTACATACTCAACAATCATCTCAATTATTATCATAATTATATCTCAATAATCCTCTCAATTATCGGAATATCTTATCATAATCTGTAATCATAATCTTATCATATCTTATTAAATCGTGCATAATCGGTTTCGTTAAGGCCAGGTTAAGGTTATATCAGAATTAACATTTTAAATGTTATTGAATGTAATGTTTATACATATTTTTACAATACTAAATCATGCACACTCTTGCTGCTGTTTAATTGTAGCCAGGAAAATTCAAAACAAAAGACACTTTAACTTGGCTTTATTAGGAGTGTGTGTGTTTTAAATTTTCTAAATACCCAATTTAACTTTAATTAACAGATATTTTGCAGGTATTACACCAAATTAGAACAAAATAAAAAGTTCCTTGTAATACAATATTGTGTGGCTGCTCTACTTACGGGCATGCCGATTTGAACGTCCAGAACTGCTGATTTTATTCCACCTTCGCTCTATTGAGATCTCTGTGCCATAGTTTTCTACAAAAACCGAATATATTTACGCGAGTTAGAGCAAGGACAGACAGATAAACAGAAATCATAAACACTTTTCAACTTTGTTGGAAAGCGTTAAAAAGGTTTTAAGTTATAATAAAAAAAAATTATCAATTTTTATAGATAATTTTTTATTGTATTTTTTTTACATGTTTTACATTTTTTTTCAGATGTAATCAATCTAGAGTCAACGTAATAAGCAAATAATAATAAAAAAAATGATGACGCTTAAATATGGAACCTGGATTTCAAAATCGTTACAAAAGTAGTTTTATAGATTCATTTTGTAGTATAATATTAAAACTTTGTTTTCTTTTACAATTATTTTTTTTTAATTTCTATAAAACATAAATAAATAAATGCAAAATGAAGTAATAGTCTAAATCAATTACAGGTTACCTAATCCATGATCAAACTTCAGTTATTTTTCGTCATTTAAAACATTCCAATTGCCCTCTTTAAAAATAAATTTTCTCTAGTGTGAAGCCGCTGTGTTAAAATGAACCGTAAAGTTTCTTATTTTAGGCCTTCCGTACTAGTACTGTCTGGCCACGTGAGTAGCAGACCTCAGCTGGTTGATTTAGCAGGACATTTAACGAAGGATCACGCCTTACAGATATGCGCCGATATATCTAAGGTAAGCATTCTTGTTTTGTTGTTTTAATTCATTGCAGATGTAATCTATACCAGGGGTGGCCAACCTTTTTCCCTGAAAATCGTTCTACACCAGTTCTTTTTAAAAGAAAATTTTAACCTGATTTTATCACATAATTGCACTCTTTATTTAAGGCAAATAATTATGTTAAAAAATAGTTGTAACTATCTGGCACGGTTGGCCTCTCCTGATCTATGCTAGTATTATAAAGAAGTAACGTTTGTTTGTTTGTGGGGATCAAGACTCCCTTATCATAGATCAGACTTGACAATCCGGAGAAAGTCTATGGGAGAAAATGTCCGCAGTAATTGCCAACTTATTAATTGACTTTCTCCGGAAAGTATCGCCGCCTGGTGGATACTACCGCACAGTTGCCATGTTTCGGGCTTTTTGAACACCAGTATATTTTTAGAGAAAATGTTGTTCTTTTAAATCCCAGAATTCTCCGATCAAACAAAACAAAATTGTCTCTACTAAAAAACTGGTATCCAAAAATATAATAGAAAAATCTATAGAAAAATCTAGCTGGTCTGCTACCGCATAGCTGCCAACTCTTACGCTTTTTTCTTACCAGTAAAATTTAATAGAATTTTTTTCCTCATGTAATCGCACGATCTTGTCAATTTAATAAGATAAAATTTACTATAAAATTTTAGTGGTAGGAAAACTATTAGTTCATAAGCAAATGCATAGAGCAAATGGAGCTGTGAAAAAATTTCGTGTGATTTCGTGTCTTAAATACTATTACTGACGATTGATGGCGCTAGTAGCAGGACAAGTATAGCGGTCAAAGGCAACTTGCTGATTGAGAGGTCTGATACTATGATAAGGAGGTCTTGGTGGGAATAATCTCTGGAACTACCGAACCGATTTCAAAATGAATGGTGGTAAATTGAAAATGACAGTCTTTGCTCCAACATAGGCTATATTTTATGTCGGTGCTAATGCCCCAAGGAGGTGCAGGAGCGAAAAATAGTGTAAAATAGTTATTTTTGTGATACTGAAGGGGATAGAAACTTGAAATTTGTCATAGTGGTTACTTATAAAATTTAAATGCTCTCTAAGAATGGTTTTAAAAAAAATCGAACATTAAAAAGGTGAAATGCGCGGAAAGCGTTCTAAATTAAGATTTCTATGGAATTGTTAAGGATAGAAACTTGAAATTTGACATGGTTGCTACTTTTAAGACACAAATGCACGCGCAGAACAGCTTTTAAGGAATTCAAAATTTAAAAGGGTACAGGAAAAAAAAGTTCTAAATTACATTTTTTTTTCTACACTGAAGGCACTAGAAACTAGAAATTTGGCATGGCGGGAGGTTACTTTTAAGATACAAATGCTTGCTAAGAATGGTTTCTAAAACATTAGAATTTTAGAAGTGTAAAATGAGCGGAAGACGTTCTAAATTACGATTTCTACGGAATTGTTAGAGATATAGAAATTTGACATGTCTTTTACTTTTAAGACATAAATGAACAATTTAAAAAAAAATCGAAAATCAAATGCGTGAAATAAGCGAAAAAGTGTTTTTAAATCGTTCTAAATTACGATTTCTATGGAATTGTTAAGGATAGAAATTTGAAAATTGATGTGGCTGCTACTTTTAAAACGCAAATGCCCGCACAAAAAAGTTTTTAAAAAAATTTGAAATTTAAAAGGCTGAGGAGTAAAAACGTTTTAAACTTACGATAAGGGACTAGAAACTTTAAATGTGACATAGGGGTTAGTTTTAAGATACAAATTCTCTCTAAATATGGTTTCTAAAAAAATTTCGAAATTTAAAACAATGGAATGAGTTTAAAATGTTCTAAAAACGTTCTAAATTACTATTTCAATGGAATTTGATATAATATTTGTTAATTAATTAATTTCACATCCACTTCAAAAGTACACAAATACCACTTGGCATATTTCAACAACTACGTGCGCAAAGCCGGGGGTTTCGCTAATAATATGAAATTAATATTGGAAAAGAATATGTATAATGAGGTCGCCAGGTCGCCACTAGCGACCAAGCTTTTTGACCTGGCGACCAAGTCATTTAATCTTTCGTTTTTTCCCTTTGGTACGAAAATTGACCTAAGAAATGAGCGGAAACAGCATTTTAATTTAAAATTCTCATAAGATGTTTAATTATAGAAATTGCAAAGTTTCAAAAATATTAAGAAATTATATTGAAACAAAAAATAATTTTAACTTTTATTTTTAATTTGGCAAAAATAAATTCGTCAAAAATAAATTTTAAAATGATAAATTCAGAATTATTTGACATATTTCGACGGGAAAATAGGCAAAAATTTATTTCTTGCTTCACTATTTCACTGATGCACCCCCTCATCAAATATAGATTTTGTAGCACTTAACTCTCCAGACTTTTGAAGAATTTGGCAATCAGCATTTCCTGAACATGTTGGTTAATTTAGCCTTTAAAATATTTCTATTTTTTTTTTCGTTTCAGCGATATATAATTTTGATAAGTTTCGTTAGAAATCCTTTCTAAATTATGTACTATTCTAAACTATGTAATTAATAATTCCAAACTATTTTTGTTACTAGTTTGTCTTAATTAACTCATAAAAAAATTTTTGCATCAATGACGAGGGGCGGGTAAATACTTTTTTACTGGCGACTAGAGTTTTTTGTTGGCTACCAGATTTTATCAAATTTGTAAAACCCTGATTATAACCAATAAAACTTTTAACAGAAATCGATTTCTAAAAACTTCAGCTCATTCTGCTAAGAAATTACCGTAATTTCCGGCGTATAATCCGCAGCTCAAAGAGTCGTTTTTCGACCCAGAAATTTTATTCAATAATTGTAGTTAAATATTTACAGCGATCTTTTAAGTTACATTTTATAAAATAATATTTCTGGGTCGAAAAACGACTCTTTGAGCTGCGGATTATACGCCGGAAATTACGGTATGCTTAAAAAACTAGACGCATTGCAGTTTGTTTTCCAACGAACAAAGAAGTTATGTAAAGGAAAACAAGACAAACAACTTTTCAGCACAAAAAAAATATGTGTTTATGTGCCGTTGTTACGTGTACAAGCCACATAAATTTGCTATCGTACTTTTTTAGGGTTTTATTGGGTGTCAAAGTGATAAAGATAAGTCTCATATACAATGTTATTCCAAAATTTTATGGATAAAGGAATGTAAAGTATATGCTTGTTTATTCCGGAATTAAATTTAAACAGAAGCGTTTTAAAGAGTTAAAAAACGTGATTTGAAAATCGCCTACGAGGGCTACTCTACTAACGCAGAGATACTCGCAAGCTATTACTAAACCAATGGCAGCGTTCATTTCAAATTTTTCGTTTGCATTCTAATGGTTTCAGTTCTTCTCCGGGGATATACTTTAGACATCGTCCTCAAATATTCTATGCAGACACACACACACATAGAATACATATGCATGCTTTAATGCATATTTGCATATATATACAATATGTATAACAGGGTTAGTAGTACACTTGTACCAGAAATTTTTAATAGAATTCTTCGCCTATTTAAATGGAGAAAAGTATTACAAATCTTGGAATTAAATGAGGCGTCCGCAATTTCTGCTATTTAAATATTAAATAGAAAAATTCGATAAAAAATTGTGGTAAAATTGTGCGAACCCTGTATATATATTAAAAATATTAAAATGCAAACGAAATTTTTTAAAAAGAAAGATGTCACGCGTTTTAAGTTAGCTGTTTTTCCTTCGCGTTACTAACTTAGGATCTTCAATCTGGAGTTCCCAATGAATTTGCCAGGATGTGCTTCTTTTTCTGCTACATTATTTTAGGGTAAAAATAGCTACAGGTAAGTTGATGCCCGTCTATTAGCTGTTAGAACTAGATAGTTTTTACAACTTTCCAAACATCTTTGTGCAATTTTGACTCGCTACATTTCGACCTTGCCTATGTTTTGTGTTTATCAACCATGACTTGTTTATAACAAGTCACAACGAGTCGCAATCTGACCATAGGAAATTTGTACTTACAAATACAATCTAAAAAACACACACACAAAATTATAAAACTACCCACAAAAAAAAATGAAACCGGAAAATTTTAAAGGTAATATTTATTAGGTAAAATACATCAACTTTAACATTTGAAATTTTTGTATCCCTTTTAATTAAAAATAGCAAGGATGTCGTATTAAAGCACGCCGCCGAACATAGATAAAAATACATTTAGATACAAAAAAAAAAATAAAAAGATATTTAAAAATATTATTGGTCACACATACATCATTAAAAAAAATTTAAATCGCAATCAAAATGATACAGTAATATACTATTAAGTACAGATTTCTCTCGATTAGTGTGGTTAATTACTCCAGCTATATTACCGTACTAATCCAAACATACATTGAATGGGAAAAACTGCCATATATCTTACAACCAACGTTCTCAGAAACACAATATACATAAACAGACAATGTAATAATGTACTACGTTATTGTTTTGGGGGTATTATTGTTAGAAAGTACAGCTTGATTTGTAATTTTAGAAAAGTTTATTTTATTTTCATCAACTTTCCGAAAAACATAAGATTCCGATCAAGATTCCGAAAAACATATTTATATATAAAAAAAAAAAATTGCCGTCTGTTTGTGTGTGTGTTTGTAAACGCTCTATCTCCCGAACAAATTAAGACAGATACTTGAAATTTCGTATGTACTTAGTATGTAATAATGAGAAGAAGCCTATTGAATTTCAATAATCTCGATTATCCGGAACTATTTTTTTCGGATAAAAGTTATATAAAAATTTTCGAAATTGTTTATTTTAAGGAGTGAATATAAAAGACAATAAATAAACATAAATTTTGCATCAAGAATGAAGTTGATCGGATAATGAGTTGCCGCGATATTTGTAATTACATTTTCCACACTCTTCGATTTTTCATGACACTGTATTTCATTCAAATTTCAATTCAAAGATATATTTTAATTGGAAATAAGACGCTTAATACGACGCAGTAAACTGTTAGTTAAAATGTTTATCGATTTTGGAGTTATATGGATGGTTCTTTTACGCATTTCAGTAACAGAGCATTTAAAGTTTATGACGTCATAACGTTTTACGTCATAACGTCACAGTTTATAACGTAAAACCATAAGTACAACCTAGCGGTTGAAGATGTTACTAAATTCTATTAAACAATCGTAAGCTAATATGAAAGAACCAATTACCGTTTATATCGGCCCAATAGAATCCGAGAAAAGAATACGTCCCCAGGGAGTGGAAGGTGCCACCCACTGGGGCACATTATGATCTTGCTAATGTCCCTAATGCAATTAACGAATTGCATTTAACATTAACCCTATATTTAATTTACGGATGAAATCCCCCCTCTAAAGTTAATTACTTATCTTCAAATGTAACGCAAGTTTTAATTTACAGCTGTAGTGAGTAAACGTGTTGATGCCGAAAAAGAAGATTAATATTCAAAAAAGATGGTAGCTGGGGAAATTTAAGATTTTTAGTAGTTTATAAAGTAGCTGGAGGACCCTAAACTATGTTAAAGAAAATTGCAAGAGAATCGGATCATTTTTAAAGAAGCTGCACCAAGGGCCCCCAAGAAGAAAATATTCAAAATAGGTGGTAGCTGAGGTCAGAGAAATTTTTTTGTCGTTCATGTAGTAAGTAGCTGGAGGACCTAAGAAGTGGGAGCATTCTTTTCTCAGGATCTATAGGGAGAATTTCAACGGGAATTGGTTCATTCAATTTAGCTTACGATTGTTTTACAGATTTTACTTCCATCTTCCACCGCTCGGTGTTGCATTCTTATCTCGAGTTCTATGGCCCTGATTACAACGAGATTTGGCTCATTCAACTTGGTTTTCGATTGCCTTGCAGATTTTAATTTCGCCCGTCAACACCAGGGGGCGAAATCTTATATACAATTCTATGGGCCCGATTACTAAGAGGTTTGGCTCATTTAACTTGCTTACTGATTGTCTCCGGCACGTGCGGAGCACTCCTGGTATACGATTCCTTAGGCATTGATGTTCCGGAAATTAAGTTCATTTAAAACAAATAGTCGAAACAGCCAAAAATAGTGTGGCCCAAAAATAGATCCATTTGAAAGATTTTCTGAAGATATAAAATCATACAAACTTTTGTTTTGTTTACGGTTATTATCATGGCCCGGGCGAGTCAGTTAGCTCAAGATCAATAATGTGTGTATCCCATTAAAAAAAAATTGTAATGTTTTATTAAAGGAAACTTTGTCAAGGATCCTCGAAGTGCATATCACATCAAAGGGGGCCCGCGAGATCCCAAAGTTTAAGAAACGCTGTACTAGAGTAACGAGCACAGGCGGGGCCTCCTGTTTAGAATACTTCCCACATAAGATTGTGTTAACGCATTCGCATCTGTATGTTTTCGTGAAATCTGGTATTTAAAAAAATAGAAGCTCCCCCTCTCTTCTGAAAGTATTTCGTAAATTGTTTCCTAGATAGTTTTTTCACGTTTATGCATCAGTAAATATCATTCAATAAACAGATTTATTATAAAATGTTTTGAAATTTTTAAAAAATATATGGGCAAGATGATATAAACGCATTTTCTGTAAAGTAGCACTTAATCAACGATATTTTTTGAACAAAAACAAGAATTCTCGTTCCCCTATGCGAATGTGTTAAGCGAAAACTTATCAATTGCCAATTGCATAGTTTTTTATTTCTTATCGGAATACATTTGGCGGTAGCATAAAATTTAACTTTCTAAACTTCGGTGCACTTGTAAATATTTCTACTTGGATCTATATCTATCAAATGTTGTTTGTGGAAATCTAATTTTTAAAAAGCGTCTTCGAATTCGTTTAATGTTATTATTATTATTATTATTATTATTTTTGAGCACTTTCTTCAAACTGTATTTTTAAAATTTCGACGCTATTGTGCTTGAAAAGAAAGATCACCATTTAGTGTTTTGTGCACGAGTCGAAAATTTCCCCGCACTAATCAAGTTTTCTTTAAATTTTATAATTGCTCCTTTTTATAAAACCAATCGTTGCATGAGCATTATTATTTGCAACATAAACTTAATTTTTAAAAGCAAACTTTATTCAGGCATGATTTACATAATTTTATATTTATTATGATTTTATATTTTTAAATGAAAAGTTTTTCAAACAAACCTTATAATGTTGGAAGATATTTGTGAGTACATTCTTTCCAAACTCAAGAGAATATATCTAGATATCAAACATAAATTTTCAGTTTTTGTTTGAAAATTAGCTGACTCGCCCGGTGTTGTCCGAGCCCATGATAATAAACTTAAATATACCTAAAATTCGCGTTGAATGATTGTATATTTTTAAACGAAAATAAATCCAAACATATCTAGATTAGGGGACACCCAATGACTTCGACAATGTACACCAGGCGTACTACGCACGTTCCGGTTTGTTTTGATTTTATATTTTTAAAGAAAATTTACCAAACGAACCTTATGTTATAAAACGATCCTCACTGACTTCGGTAACGTACACACTCGAATTTGTATGATTGCTCACAAAAATCTATCCAAACGTGGCTGTACTTTGGGTACAGCGCCTAGAATACATAGTGTGGAAAACGATTTTACCGTTTTTTATTCAAAATTTTCGAATTCAAACCTGAAATTCTGAAACAAGAATTTTTACTTTAAGAAATCCCGAAATAGCTGCCATTAAGTAAGGAAAAAACATTATAGGAAATTTCTGGTGTGAATGCGAAATTTCGGAATTTAAAAAAAGCCAAACTGGTAATGCTTTAAAAAGTGCTAAAAAAATTGTATCCAATAAATGTACAACGTTGCTGATAATAGTAGGATGGGTTCGCAGCGCCATCTGCTAGCTCTTGACATTGTATTAGAATGTTTCGGCTGGTGGTAAGTATTTTAAATACTTAAATTATATCATTTTCTCCTCTGACTTAGTGATTTTTATAAGTTTTTTTTTAAATTATGAAAGCATGGCTAAAAAACGTGATACGCATTTTTTTTTGTCTCTGGTTGCAACATTATCGTAGGCAGGGCCTGATTACCAACGGGGCACACTTCCGCCAGTAAAAAAGAATTGAAATAGTTCCTTTATTCATGGTGGTAATTTTGCATCAATAGGGAGTTTTAATAAGACGAAAATTTCTATTAAATTTTACTGGTGTAAGTGTGCCCCGTCGGTAATCATGCCCTGCCTACGATAATGTTGCAACCAGAGACAAAAAAAATGCGTATCACGTTTTTTAGCCATGCTTTCATAATTTAAAAAAAACTTATAAAAATCACTAAGTCAGAGGAGAAAATGATATAATTTAAGTATTTAAAATACTTACCACCAGTCGAAACATTCTAATACAATGTCAAGAGCTAGCAGATGGCGCTGCGAACCCATCCTACTATATTCAGCAACGTTGTACATTTAGTGGATACAATTTTTTAGTACTATTTTGTAGCCGGTTTCCACACTATGTATTCTAGGCGCTGTACTTTGGGTACATATTAATATTTTTTAAAATAAAGACATCGTTAGAAAGGCAAAGATACCATGAATAAGTGGGTAATTTTTCTATTTTTGTATTTTAATCAGGAAAACGGATGCCAATTTTTAAAAATGCACAAAATCAAAAACACACGAAATTGGTATTCGGGAAAGTATTTTTTAAAACGGTATATGATATGTTTTTAAACATAATATGTCGTTAGAAGCAAAAAGATACCATAAATAATTGGGAATGTTTTCGACTACGAAAGCAGATGCGAACATATAAATATGCCAAAAGAAAAGCGAAATCTACGTTCGTAAAATATTTTTTTGAAACGGTAACTCTTAATATATTTTTAAACAAGTAACACCGTCAGGGCCGGGAATGTACCATAATAAGTAGGTATTTTTTTGTTTTCAGGTATATCGATCGAAAAATCGGATACGGCAGTTTCCGCGGACGAAAACGGACCGTTTTTCCGCCTTCGTTTTCTTTTGCTCGCAGTTCCTGGGAAATACCGTTTTTGCATAGAAAACTGCAACAGTATACCATTTTGCGAAAAATGGAGGGTTTTTTAATAAGTTTTTAATTAATATCTTGGATAATTAACAAAATATGAAAAAACTGACTTCGAGGCGCATAACTTCAGACATAGATGTTTCAACATAAATTCAACATAAAACAAACAACAAAATTTTAAAAATGCTGTGATTTTATTCTTAAATCTTAAAATTTTCAAATTCAAGATCTGCTTTTTGTAGCTTTCTTATTGGTTATTTTTGCATCTATAACTTCTTGGAGCTGATATTTTAAAATGTTAAATCTGACCATATACATACATTCATGTCCAAAATTAAAGTCATAAACAAAAAAATCTGTGAAAACTGATGAACACTGTGTTGCCACTAAATTTGGCACAGAGGTATATTACAATGGGAGAAAGAATATAGCAACATAACAATATGGAAAAGATTTTAATTGTGAATTAAGATACAGGGTATATCAAAAAGTGTTAAATCATGAATCAGAGATAAAGCATTTATCTCGGGAAAAATATGTCTAATATAGAGTGTGACCACTGTGCTCTGCTATACAAGCCTCACAACGAACTCTCATACTGTTTATGAGGGTGTCAATAAATGTTTGTGGTAACAAAGCCCATTCTTCCAAACGCGCGGCTTTTAACTTCTGGCGGGTCATGGATGGGGGGTTACGTTATGCAATGGCTCTTCCTAGACCGCCCAAATGTCACCAAGAAGGTCGGCCAAGATCGCCATAGAACAACGACACCTGCACATAATAGCTACTTGTCATTAAGCACACGACGACATAGGTTGGCAACGACTCCTCAGCTTGCTCGCGACCTTACTGCTGCGTCTGGAATAAGAATATCCAGGCAAACAGTATATAGACGTCTAGCAGAGAGGGCCCTTTACGCCCGACGTCCAGTCATGTGTGTCCCTTTCACTGCATCAAACAGGAGAAGCCGGTTGCTGTGGAGCCGAAGACATCAGTCATAACAAGAATAGGGGCGTGTTCTTTACAGTGATGAGTTGCGATTCACCACGCAAAGTGATTCTCGTCGAATCTTTATCTGGAGAAAACGTGGAGATCACTATCATCCCTCCTACGTAAAAGAAATCGACAGATTTGGTGCAAAGGAATCATTGTCTGGGGCGACATAATGTTGGGCAGCCGTACCCCACTGCACGTCTTCGATGCGGGTACTGTCAACGCGTATCGCTATAGGGATGAGGTCCTTGAAGCCTATGTGAGGTTGTTCCGGGGTGCTGTAGGCCCAGACTTCATTTTTAAGGACGATAATGCGAGGCCACACAGAGCTTACATTGTTGATGATTTTCTTGAAGAAGAAGTTATTCGCCATATGAATTGGCCCTCGAGGTCTCTGGACTTTAATCCTATTGAACATGTTTCAGATGGTCTAGGAAGAGCCATTGCACAGCGTAACCCCACTCCCAGGACCCGCCAGGAGTTAAAAGCCGCGCTTTTGGAAGAATGGCTTTGTTGCCACAAACATTTATTGATACCCTCATAAACAGTATGAGAGCTCGTTGTGAGGCTTGTATAGCAGTGCACGGTGGTTACACTCTATATTAAACAGACTTTTCCTGAGATAAATACTGTATCTCTGATTCATGATTTAACACTTTTTGGTATGCCCTGTATCTTAATTCACAATTAAAATATTTTCCATATTGTGATGTTGCTATATTATTTCTCGCATTGCATTATACCTATGTGCCAAATTTCGTGGCAACACAGTGAATCGTTCATCAGTTGTCACAGATTTTATTTTTATGAACTTAATTTTGGACATGAGTGTATATTTAAAATAGGTGGATTGAATTTTGTGTCATTATATTAAAAATAAAAGATCAGCGTAAAAATAGCACAAATAAAAATATATAAAATGGCAAACAGCTGTTTCGGAGCCCCTAAAGCTCCATCATCAGTGCCAAATTTAAAAGATTAAAAACATCTGGATCAGTTTTCAATCTTTTAAATTTAGCACAAATGATGGAGCTGTAGGGGCTCTGAAACAGCTGTTTGCCATTTTATATATTTTTATTTGTGCTATTTTTACGCTGATCTTTTATTTTTAACACATACATATACTCTACTTTCTTATGTTTGCCTCCTCTAACGCCCCGGCATTGTTGCCACTGTGGTATTTTAAAAATCAAAATAGCTACCAATGGTTTTATTAGTAATATTTTTTTCATTTAATAACGGAATGCCTATTGTTAAACAAAGCAAAGATTAGTATTCTGAAATAGTGCTAGATATTTTTAATAAAAAAATCAACTTAGCAACAATACAATCACAGTTAGTGCACGTGTATTTGTGCAATGTGTATTTTCTGCATCAAACATGAACTGAATCAAACATGAGGAAAATGCCAAAGGCTGGGCGGACCACAGAAAAGTTATCGGAAAGCCAAATGTGGCCTGCTAGCCCCTTGCTGGATAGACCTGATTTAAACAATATTAGGTTGAATATAATTTTATTCAGATACTAATGACATTGAAAACATCTGCAGAAAGAAACTTTGGCAACATAAAGAGAAGTATAAAACACAAACCATCCGCTCAAAACTTATGCCTGGTCATACTTAGAACAAAAATATATAGTAACGATCTGTATAACCTCCTTCATTCGAAATCAGTTAAAAAGAAAAAAAAAGATTTAAAAACTTAACAAACTGCAAAATTGTAAGTAATTAAATAACAAGCAATCCAAAAATTAACCTATTAATGTCGATTGTCAAAAAAACTTGCCATTAGACTTTTCTTTTCTTTTTGCTATTAATAGACGGCGGCAGTAGGCGATTTCTTCTGTTAGAGAATGCACCAATAATATAAAATTTTTAAAGTTCGCCTGTATGTTCTCCGATAGTCTAAATAAACAAGTTGTAGAAGTAAGAGTTTTTTTTACTATTTAAAAGCCATCGTTTATGGGTTAATTTCAAACCATGCTTCAAACTATCTATCTTTCCTATTTAAAAGACATCGTTGATGGGTTAATTTCAAACCACGCTTCAACCTATCTATCATGTTTAAAAAGTGAACTTTCTCTTTTTTATTTCTAGAATTCTAACTTACCGTAAAGGCATAGTTAGGCACCTTGATATCAAATTCATTGGAGATTCATTTATGCTTATCAAACTTTAAATTTTTATATTTAACATTATTTTATCATTTTTTTCTGGTGTGTATTTTTAACACTTTTTTCATTACAAAAAAAAAAATTATCCTAGCAAAACTTACGGTTTTACACGCGTGGTTTGTGAAATATGCCGAGTGATATTTGTGTGCCTACTAATATTAGAGGGGGAGGGGGGATCTATACTTCTGCTGATAATTTAAATATTACTTTTACTTATTAAATCGCATTTTGAGGAAACTTAATTGTTGAACCGCATTAGGTGAACGTGACACTTGAATTAATGAGAACACCTACATTCCACCCATTTGCAGCCCGTCCCTTCCAAAAAATACAAGCAACACAGTCTACTCGGGAACTCTAATTATCAGCTATCGTACAATAAAGTCATTTTTAAAATCGGTTCTGTAGTTACAGAGTCTATTTCCTACAAACAAAAATTTATTTTTTATTTTTACAGTGTTAATATACATTGATTCACCATATAAATTAATATACAGTAAAATAATTAATTGAGAAACATTGATTTAGTATAGTTAACCGCAATTTTTATTCGGCAAAAGGCTGAATATGAAGTACAGTAGAGCCCGGATTATCCGAATCCCAGTTATCCGAAAATCGGCTTAACCGAAACACCTTAAAACTCTTTTTTTTCTTTTTAAAGAAAAATTTTATTTTTATACAAACATGCTGTTTATGAAATAATTAAAGAGTCAACTTACATGGACATTGCGTAAATGCAGGCATTTTATTACATAGACACATACAACACACTTCATTTCTTTACAAAATAAGTTGTAACAATATAATAAAATATAACACCTTGTAATATAGTATATTACTTTTAAATGCTAAAGATGTAAAATTAACAACTATAATATAAATTAAAATAACTTTTATTAGTTGTTTTACATGTTTCGACTCTTCTGAGTCATTTTCAAAAACAAAATGAGAATATTCTAAAGCTGCACACCTCGTGTGCATTTCGTGTGCAGCTTTAGAATATTCTCATTTTGTTTTTGAAAATGACTCAGAAGAGTCGAAACATGTAAAACAACTAATAAAAGTTATTTTAATTTATATTATAGTTGTTAATTTTACACCTTTAGCATTTAAAAGTAATATAAAATAAATTGTGATTTGTTAATCAACTTTGCATTGCTTCAATGCTTCCTCATCACGCTACCTTTTAAACAACAACACATCTGATGCTGTTGTTGCATCTTCCTGCACTTCATTGAGGTGACATGATCAACACTTTTCAACGTGTTGAGATCTTCAAGCTTAAAAAAACCCGTTTGGGCTTTAATCTTTTGATTACGCGGGCTTGGACCATTACCCCCTACATAAGAAAGCCGCCTTGCAGGTTACTGTACTCTGACATGACGTAATTCGAGTAGTCCGTGTAGGCTATTCAGCATGGTTGCCATATTTTGCCGTCTATCCCTTTCCCCGTAATGCATTTCGCGTTAGCTTGTTTTCTTGTTTTTTCATTGGAAGGCGGGAAAACATGTAAACACGCGTTGTATTGTTGCCTGGCGTCTGTTAATTCCGTTGAATCTTATATAATTTGCAATTTACACCAAAATTGTAGTGTGTGCGACTGTTATGCAGCATGCCTTACAGTTGTTGTGCGGTAAATTGCGCAGGGAACTATAAAAATAGTCCAACAGTTCCGGTATTTTCGTTTTCGAAGTATGGGATTTCAAGCCCTTCGCCGAAAGAATTTTGTTATAATTCCAAACTCAAAAGTAAGTTGACACTCATTAACTTTTCTTTTTCTTTTTTTTCTCTTTTGTATCTTATAATTGTTTGTGTAAAATATTTCCATTAAAAGCAAAAATGTGTTAAGTTCCAGTCCATATCTTATCGTAGCTGTTTACTACCAGAATCTAATATTGTAAGCTAAACTATCCCAAATTTCACAAAAAAATAATTTTTATGCCGTATTCATCAGTATCTTGTATATTGTATATTCTTTAATTTTCATACATTTAAACCAATCAGTCATAAAATTAACCAAATACTATTTCGATTGATAACCATTTGGCGCTTTCTGGCAAAATTTTCCCTTTATTCAGTGTTTGTTTAAAACTATTAGGTTCACTGTTTTTTTCCATGTTGAACAAAGCTTATTTTAAATTCGATCAAATTCCTTTTAAAATTGCATCTTTTATTTAAATCAGATTTTTTTTTATTATTATTTAAATCGGATTTTTTTAATAATATTTCTTATGCTCTATGTGCAATTATTTATTGCATATATACATTGTAATTTATATATAATGTTGTTTCAGTTCTGTCATTTTCAGAACTTTTAAATTTATATTAATTTGTTCTAAATTTTTTAAAGCATTTCAAAATTTTAAAATAAATTTTAAAATTAAAAATTTATATATCAGCTCAAATAATGTATAAATGCATAATATTTTTAACCAGTTCTATGTGAATTTTATTAACAATTCATAAAATAGTTTTTAATATAATATGCTAGATGCTAGATCAGCTTTAAAGTTTTTGTTATATTCTTCTACTCATCTACATACTTGCCAGCTTTTTTTTTTTTTTTTTTTTTTTTTTTTTTTGTGTGTGTGTGTGTGTGTTGGGGGGGGGGAGGGGGGATATTGCATGTAAGTTTATACATTTCATTTAATCATCGTTTTCAATTATTACTCTTTTTTTTCAATTATTATTATTTTCAAACCTAATCATTTTATAAATTTATTTTTCGTTAGGTATCAATTTTTATTAGCTTCTAAGAAATAATTTTAAAACAGATTAAGTTTTCAAAAATGCATTTATGATCAAATATTGAAATGTTATAATTTTGTTAATAAATTTGTACTTCTGCTAATCTACAGTTTTTAAAACTAAAATAAGTGTCTTAATCAGTAAGTTATTTCTATTCTGTTTTAATAATTTAATTCTAAAGTTGGCAAGTACATACTCTTAAAAATTAAAATTACTCGAGAATATTTTCACAGTAACATTAATTTGTTTTACTGCATTATGATTTATACAAAGTCGGATGAATAAGAAAAACCTTATGAATTTTATTGTTTGCATATTCTTATCATTTGCATAAAATTTTAAAGTTAAAATTTAACAAACATTATCTAAGATCTTGTAGTATTAATAATGCTTTATGTGTGATCATAAGTTTTAGATACTAAGTTTAATTAATCAATCCTTTAATTTCAAGTTAATGTTATTGTTTGCGTATTCGTATCATTTGCATAAAATTTAAAAGTTAAAATTTAACAAACATTATCTAAGATCTTGCAGTATTAATAATGCTTTATATGTGATACATAAGTTTTAGATGCCAAGTTTAATTAATCAATCATTTAATTTCAAGTTAATGTGATACCTATATTTATCAATTTTTAAAAATCTTAAACATGCCTTTACACATCTGATTCATTTCACATTTTTTGGTCTTTATTACCTTAATTATTAAAATGAGTTATGTTGAATAAAATTATTCTTTTATTGTTATGTTGTTTTCTTATTGTGAAAGTATATAAGTGTTAACACATAAATTTTAAGTCTTGAAGAGTTCAAAGTAAGATTTTTAAGGATTTTTTAAAAATCTGAAAAAAATATTGATTGAAAGATATAATTTCTTATCGAAACATTATTGTTATAAAAAATTGTTAAATACAAATTCTATTTACATTAATAGAAGCTCTGTATTTTGTAAGAAAAACTTACATTAGTTTTAAAAAAAATTATGTTTCAGTAGAAATCTGATTTTCCTAATTAAAAAAAGGTGTTAAAACTTGATGCAAGAGTATTGATTTTTTCCCTCGTATTTATTTCCAAGGCTTCGATTTTTTTTTTCTGTGGCGCATTTGAGAAATTTATACTTATAAAAAAAATATTTTTACAATATGTGTGTTTATTATTAAACATTTTTTTAGAAACACGAGGAAAAGAATGTGTGTGTATATATATGTGTGTGTGAATGAACATACATTGAAATGTTACTGTTAAGTAGTTCTCAACTTCTCAGAAATCGACATTCCTACACAGTTGTCTTGTGCAATTTTTTTTCTTTGTTACAATCAAAAGAAAAAAATTAATTATCTTCAGAGGAAAATATAAGCAAAACATTGAAACTCTCTTATAGCCGAATGTGCTGGAACGCCGACCATCGGCGCGAATTCAGAGCTGACTTCTACAGTGGTCTACTTCAGTGACGTCACTGTTTCCGCGCGGAGGCTTTCTTATGGAGGTCGTATTGCTTGGACAGGCGACTATTTTTATATTCACTCGTACCACAATTTACAAAAGAGTTTCTTTGTGGTAAATTTCTCGTGAAATTATCTTGGTATAAGTGTATGGAAGATATTGGTATTGAAAAAATGGCGAGAATAGAATAAAAAAAATAGTCTCTGGGACGACATATGTCCCAACTCCCAACCCTCTAATCAAAGGGTTAAAGTATTACTCTTCTATCCGAATGTGCTAGAACGCCGAACACCGGAGCGAATTCAGAGCTGACTTCTACAGTGGTCTACTTCAGTGACGTCACTGTTTCCGCGCGGAGGCTTTCTTATGTAAGTCGTATTGGTTGGACAGGCGACTATTTTTATATTCACTCGTACCACAATTTACAAAAGAATTTCTTTGTGGTAAATTTCTCGTGAAATTATCTTGGTATAAGTGTATGGAAGATATTGGTATTGAAAAAATGGCGAAAATAGAATAAAAAAATAGTCTCTGGGACGACATATGTCCCAACTCCCAACCCTCTAATCAAAGGGTTAAAGTATTACTCTTCTATCCGAATGTGCTAGAACGCCGAACACCGGCGCGAATTCAGAGCTGACTTCTACAGTGGTCTACTTCAGTGACGTCACTGTTTCCGCGCGGAGGCTTTCTTATGTAGGTCGTATTGCTTGGACAGGTGACTATTTTATATTCACTCGTACCACAATTTACAAAAGAATTTCTTTGTGGTAAATTTCTCGTGAAATTATCTTGGTATAAGTGTATGGAAGATATTAGTATTGAAAAAATGGCGAGAATAGAATAAAAAAAATAGTCTCTGGGACGACATATGTCCCAATATGTCCCAACTCCCAACCCTTTAATTAAAGGGTTAAAGTATTACTCATCATAAATAAAGTTTGGAGGAAATTAAAACACGTGTAAGGGGAAATCGCATAGGATACAGACTCTTGCTGTTACTGCATCAAAAGCTCCTATAATGCTATTATAGAGCTCTAGCTGCGTCTACTGGCACGAACGCGTTACCTGACTGTGTGGGAGTGAGAAGGGTGAGTATTGCCGTCTAGTAGAATAAATATAGGAAATGTCCCGGTCATCCGCAAATTCCTATGGAATCCCGGTTAACCGAAAATTCTTTGGTCCCATGCTTTTCGTATAGTCGGGGCTTTACTGTATTTCCTTACCTGGTTGACAATAACTTTTCTTTATAACTATCATTTAAAATAATTATATAACAGTTACAGATATTACGTGCGTTTTATCCCATTGTTTAGAAAAGTTATTTCTAACATTGGCGTGACAAATAAATGAGTTTTCTTTTCTCTTTTTTTAAATTTAAATTAAAACAAAAGCATATTTTGTGAATATCTGCGTCTTAGAAGTTATCCCTACGCCAAATTTGAAGTTTCGAAGCTGAAAGTTTCAGAAAAACCATAGTTAAAATAGAACTATAGAACATTTTCGTGCAATTTCATCAATTTGAAACAAGATTTTTTTTTTCAAAACGTTTCTTTGGGAGAATCACATTTTAATAGAAACCCGCATGTAAAATATAAAATTTCTAGCCCCAATAGTTTCGGTTTAATTATGATTATAAAGCGTTTTCCAATCCTTTCATCCTTTTAAATCTCGAATAATTTAACAAACATTCTTGGCAAGCATTTACATCTTAAAAATAACCACTATATCAAATTTCATTTTTTAATATCAACAGATACAAAGAAATTGGATTTTTAGAACATTTTTCGCTTTTACACCTCTTTTG
Organism: Maratus michaelseni; assembly: GCA_963931845.1. Taxonomy (NCBI): domain Eukaryota; kingdom Metazoa; phylum Arthropoda; class Arachnida; order Araneae; family Salticidae; genus Maratus; species Maratus michaelseni. Next base: position 419,707,084 of record OZ007590.1, read on the forward strand.
TTTGCCGTTTGTACAAAGATCAAATACGCCTATTTCAAAGCAGTGATTGTAATCATTATTACCCTTAGAGGAGATTTGAAATTAGTTCAGTAGTTTCAAAGTAAAATCATGATTTTAGAACAATTTCCGCTCATTTCACCCTTTTAAATTTTAAAATTATAGAAATTGTTATGAACGAACATTTACAATTTAAAACTTACCACTACGAATTTCACATTTCAACGTTGTCAAATTACAAAGAAATCATTGTTTAGAACAGGGGTTCCCAAACTTTTAGATCGCCGTACCACTAAATCGAAGTTCATACTTCCGCGTACCACCAAGGAAACAAACGTAAGTCTAATATAGTAAAACCTACAAAAAGGAATCTGCCTAAAACGAAATATATCTCCGGTCTTTTTCATTTTCGTCTTAGCAGGTTTTTTTGTTGTTAAAAATGAATGATTACATTATTAAATTGGTACTTAGACTGATCGCTTTATAATAACATTCAAGTAAAATGTGGTAGTGGTACCAGCATTAATTTTTAATAATGCATACAATATCAAAATACAGTGTTTTGGTATATGAAAAAAGCTACAATACTTAATGACATATCGGCGCACACTGATTAATATACTGCTATGGTAGGCTGATTGCACTACTAATTTGCTTCTATCGCTAATGAAAAGGGTGGGCTTGTTTAATCAAGCTCTGGCTCAATATTAGGTAGTTTTAGTCATATGTTAGATTCGATGTTTAGTTTATTCCTGTATTTGTTTTTCATATAAAGAAGTGGGGGAAAGTACATTCATAGAGATATGGTGTGCTAAACACAAGTAGATTTCGGCGATATCAGACGTTACTCTGATATTTTCGCCAAGGGAAATTATTTTACATTCATTCTTTTGAATGCGGACTTCAGTAATCCATCACAGGAGATCTGAATAAGTTCACTTCTTCCCTCTCTCGCGAGATACAGTGGCAGGGTTTCTCAAATAAGAAACGAATTTCTTATCCAAAGCTTATTTAGTGAATTTAAAATAGGCTCAATACAACTGTATTAATAATCTATATACCTTTCGCATAGTAGGCAAACACTTGCAAGTTTCTTCGTACATTTATGTATAGACCACCTCCATACATATGTAGGATGCTTTATCTCAAATCCACACTGCATATGAACACAGTTTTTGTTTGATTTCAGATCACCATTTTAAATAAACTTACTCTGTTAAAAACTAATTTCCATGAAATAGAAAGAAACTATACACATTTTCTACAAGAGAAGAAAAACATTTCTATCAACAGAATGAATTAGTTTATGAATTATATTTAAAATAAAACTTTTATTTAAACACCTCCTAGAAACTCTTCTAGTACAAAGAGAACAATGGGTTATAAATTACACTTGGAATTTTATTTTGTTTTAACTCCTCCTACTCACACAAGGTCCTGCTACTTCAAGGTACTGCCTTCAGGTAATTCAATTTATAAACCATGCTTAAAACCAGTTCTTCCCTAATTAAAAATACTTCATTCATAAATTTTAAAATTAGGTCTTTATTAAAAAATTAAATTTTTATGCATATAAATCTAATAATGTTTCTAATTCTGGAAAACTGATGGTATCCAGATCCGATTCTGAAACTCGTGCGAATTTCAGAAAGTGTGATTAAACAAACATTTCTCGTAACAAAAAAAAACAAAAAAAAAAACATTACAGATCTTAAATTACATTCGAAAAATCTTGAAAATTTCCAATTTAATAAAGACAAGCCGTTTTTTTATTCTACAATAATATGCTGCATTTGGTATTTTATTGCACGTGCCAGTATCGGGCGTCACCGTACCGGTAACCAGAACTTCGCGTAGCATAGTTTGAGGATCCCTGATTTAGAACGTTTTAGAACAGTTTCGGTTCATTTCACATATTTAGATTTTTTTTTTTAAACCGCTCTTAGAAAATATTTACATTATTTAACCATTATGTGAAATCTCATGTTTATAACCCCATCATTTTAAAAGAAATTACAATTTTAGAACATTTGTTGCTTTTACATTTTTTTTTGAAAGAAGTTGCCTATCAAGAGAGAAAAAGTAGCCCAGTTTTAAGTAGCGACTGCCACCAGAAGAATTCTAAAAAAAAAAAAAAAAAAAAAATGGATTATTAATCGTAATTTTAGAAAGTTTTCCGTTCATTTCACTCTTTTAAAATTTCGATTTCTTTTTTTAACTCTGCTGTCTTTACGTCTTGAAAGTAACAAACATGTCAAATTTCAAGTTTTTAGCCCCAAAAAAAATCCAAATAAATCGTGATTCAGTATGTTTTTGCTCGTGTCAGGTTTTTAAATTTCGATTTATAAAAAAATAGTCCTTAGCGAGGATTTACATCTTAAAAGTAACCACCATGCCAAATTTCAGGTTTCTATCTCGAACGGTATGACACAGGGCTCCCACTCGGTCCGTTTTTTGAACACCACTTTTTTTTAAAGAAAAACCTTCTTTATAAATTTTGTAGAAACTAACATCGAAGCACGTTTCAGTTGCAATTGTTGCAAATACCTACCACAAATTTATTTCTAAGAAAATACTGGTTTTCAAAAAACGGACCAATGGGAGCCCTGTATGACATCTATCGCACTTTTAGAACGTTTTTTGCTCCTGCACCCATTTAAATTTCGAATTTACTAGAAAATGCTCTCTGCGAGAATTTAAGTCGTATAAGTAACAACCATGTCAAGCCTGAAGTTACCTGTTAATTAACAAATTTCTTCAACAATATTTATTAACATAATCTCTTTAAACAATATTCTTTGACACGAATACATAAATCAAATCAATATACATGAGAGGAATAAATGTAAAATAGAAAAAAAAAATAAAATGATAAAATAGAATAACAAGGAAGTAAATTTATTCGTCACTTAAGTCTAAAATTGCAAAAAAAAAACATTTTTGCCAAGGTTTTTCTTATTTTCGCCCACTGTGTATAGGTTCGAAGGTCGAATTCATCCACCAGTTTTGAGTGCAGAACCTCTCAGCCGCTGTTGGGACCAACAAAAACCGAAGTTGAAAATTTTCACACATCCAATACTTTTTTCTTATAGCATATATAGAAGAAAGTAATAAATCAAAAAGATGTACTTATTTTAATTGCTAAAAGGCGTAAAATAAAAACTTTATAAAGAGTAAAATAAGTTTTGTTAGACTGTTGACATGTTTCTACTCCATCGGAGCCATTATCAAAACAAATAAGAATGTTCTACAATTGCACGATATATGAATTTATTATTTGAAAGCCATCATTTAATTTTTCACGTACTTTTTTTTTACTGTTTATAAAGTTTATATTTTACGCCTGTTAACAATTGAAATAAGTATATTATTACAAGGTATAATAATTTGTTATGTGAAAAAAATGTTTAAAAATTCTGATTGGTGTATTTATTTTGATTGTATTTTATTCAGGAGCCCAAATCTTGGCAGTCAAGGCGACAGCTGAATGACTTGAACATGAAGTGGCTCATTGAGAGGAAAGTGAAGGCCTTTTACTGTTTGGAAGAGGCGGATAACATCGTGGATGGCGTTTGCAATTTAATACAAGTATAACAGTTTGCTTATTTTTTTGTTTGTTTTTAAAGTTGAATGTACTCAGAGGTGGCCTTACTTAAACGAAAGGGCGGTACAATCTATAGGCGCAAAATTACAAAAACTATTTGGTTAATCGACGATAGGGGTGTTCAACCTTTGACGCTTGAGTGCTACATCGTGGGTCACCCATAAGTCAGTTAAATAAAGTAAGCCAGAAATGTATACATGCCTAGTTTACACGATCAGGAGCAGTGGCGTAGCCAGGGATGGGGTCCAAATGCTCTTTACACCAGTAATATTGTAAACTTTTCCTTTCTTTTAATACCGCAGAAAGTTCTCTGATTAGATAAAGCAAAGAAAACTTTACGATATTAGTGGTATCCAGAGCATCTGGACCCCCACCCTGGCTACGCCACTGATCAGGAGCGAATTGTATACAAGCATTTTGATTGAAATTGCTTGATTCTCATATATTTTTTTCCTTGATTCATTTTACATAATATTTAATGTTAATTACCAGAAATGCCATACAATTGTCTTTATGGAATTATTAGGCTGTATCAAAAAAAATCTCGTGTTTTGAATGCTTTTGTACCAACGCATGCACTTTATTACCCCTATTATTGAACATAAATGTTATTTAAGAGGATATATGTCCTTCTATATTCTATAATCATTCTTATTTCCTTCTTTTATTTTTAAGTCACATAAAGAGTGATACAAATGTTAAGATTTTATGCGTCTTAAGGCATGATTTTAAACTAGGCCTTAAAACCAATAAAGCTGTCCTCAAAACTCGTCTAGTTGGAGACAAGGACAGGAGTAGTGTCTGGACAGTTCGAAACAAATCCAAACGTTTTTAAGAAAAGGTACCTCAGCCTTTAAATCAAACCCAGAAGTGACAAGTGAATTTTGACCAGTTGAAGAAAACAAAGAGGAGAATCAACTCTCCACAATCAATTTTTGTGAGCTATCAGTAGCGCGTTATAGTTAATTTAATGATGAATTATCACTTTTGTTCATATATCAAGTTTCATAATAAATTTCAAGTAAACATGCACACTTTTTACATTGATTTGTCTTCTATTTACAGTGCGCGAGAATACCGTATTTGTATCCATTTATTAACGTGAATCATTTATTTATAATCCAGGAAGATGAGTCATAGAAGGCGCTAAAGGGAGAAATTATATTGATTAGTGAGAAATGAAGATTTCATTGAATAACTGACGATCCACTCTTGGTTGAGTATGAAGGTATTTTTTATATAAAAGACGCAGCATAATAAATCTTGTTGACAATAATTATGGAGAATGCTTGAAAATGCTCCATTTTTAGACTACTAGCTACATATTGAGAACTTTTACATAAGCTCCTTTACATACAGATTACATTTTTACACTACTTAAAGGAATGATAAAAAACACGCGAGAGAATAGAGTTGTAAAGTTCAAGGTTATAAAACACATCCCGAGATGGTTTTTTCAATGAAATGTTTTATTGACGCCATACATTCAGCTGGTATTTCAGTTCATAGGGCACGTGCAGTCTTATTTGTGAGAAGAGTTAGTTGGTTTTCTGTTGCAACATTTAATGATCTTTCGCTGCAATGTTCTATGAGTCATTGGATAATTACGATGTAATTTCACATGTGGTTTTCGCATCTTTCAACGCACATGGAGATTAGTTTTGGGAGTAATTAATTTTGAGGTTTCTCCGTCAATTTTAATGCTAAAAATTAACAAAATTATGCATTCAACAATGTATAGAACTAAAAATCAACTAAAATTTAACAAAACTGTACAGTGTATAGTTTTGTTAATTTTTAGCATTAACCCATCAAGGACGGAATTATTATTCTGTTTAAAATGCAAAAATTGCATTTCGCACCAATTTTTTACAATAGCCACTTTGGTCCCATTTTATGGGGAAACTTCTGTCATCAAATGACGTGAATATTTCTCTTTAAAAACACTGGCACACAAACAGCAAAATGACTGGAGGCTTATCTGGTACCGTATGGAACCGCTAGACCTTAATGGGTTCTCCTCTTTTTTTCTTTTCAACTTGTCAAAATTCACCTGTTACTTCTGGGTTTGTGTTCAAGGCTGAGGTCCCTTTCCTTAAAACGTTTGGATATATTTTTAACTTTCTAGACTCTTGTCCTGGCCTCAACTGCACGAGTTTTGAAGACAGATTTATTGATTTTAAGGCCCAGTTTAAAATTCATGCTTTAACCGTTTGAGTGCTATGAAACTCGATAGCGCCGCAATGTATCTGCGGATCAAACAATTTCATTTCAACCCAGAAATTTTATTCAATAATTGAAATCATTTAATTTTTATTCAACAGTTGAAGTATTTATAGCGATCCAGTGAGTTACATTTTATAAAATAAATTACTGGGTTGAAACACAATTGTTTATTCTGCGGATTATAGGTCGAATTTTCAGCACTCAAACGGTTAAGATGCATAAAATTTCAACATTTGTTTTCCGCTTTATGTAACCTAAAAATGAAATAAAGAAGCCTGTATGATTATAGACTATAGAGGGACATATATTCTTTTAAATAACATTTTATGTTTAGCAATAGGGATGAGAAAGTGCATGGCATTCAGAAAACGAATATACTTTTGAATCAACTTAATAGTAGCAGTAGTAGTAGTTCCTAAAAATAGTACATTATTTATTCATCTGGTTTATAAAAATAGTACAAATTATTCGACGCTAAGAACACTGTGTTCACTACAATCAAGTATAACGCTCACGCATGAGAAAGCACATACATATAGGACACAGCGAGCAATTATGTCTCACATATTTCCAGCTTTTTATGGAGAAATTGATTTAATTGACAATTGTGATGATGTGGAAGAACAGTATGTGCACCGAGTAGTTGTTTTGGTGTTCCCTTGTTCATCTTTTATTCCGTAAGCAGTGGCAGCTCGTGATTGTCTTCTTTTGGGGCACTAAATACATGCCTGAAACACATATTATTCTCATACAATTATTTTTTACAAGAAATATTTTCTTTGTTTAATGGCAGAACTTCCTGACAGTAAATAAAATAATATATTCATGTTTAATAATAGTGATAAGAAAAGAATAAATTTAGCAACCATGCATTTAGTGCCCCAAATAAAGCCAGTCACGAGCTGCCACTGTCAGCAGGATTCGTACGGATACCGTTACTTTTCCAGGTGACATACCAGTATATTTCTCTAAAACAGTACATCAAGTTCAAGCGTGCGAAATGTCACCTTATTTAAGAAGAGATTATCTACAATAAAACACTGGTACCGAATAATTTCCTGCTCTTAAAATTCCAGGACCCGTACGAACCCTGTGTCAGTAAGGGATTTGTACTAGGCGCTTGGAAAGTCTTTTTCAATGTCGCGGAAAACTTTTGTTTATATTCGAAGTGACACAACGAGCAGCCGGTGGCTCCCGGGACGCGAGTTGAAGTCCCTTAATAAAAAGATAACAATAAAGAGAACTCAACAATATATACAATCCACAACGTATAAAATCTACAATAATAAAGAAAACTGTTTGTTTGCGCATGCTTGTGTGCAGTTTGTATACAGGATTTGATCAGGAAGATACTTCGATAGTCTATCTAGAAACCGTGTTTTGGAGTTTTTAACTAATGTTTTAATTAATTAATTTATGATACGTCAGCATCACAGAAACACAATTGCTTGCAACTGAAAGGGTTAAAATGACCATCCGCTTTTTCTAGAAACAGTTACAAATTTATTTCGCTTTAGTATAGTCTGTTTATTATTATTTTTTAAACTAATAATTTTTATGCTAATGATGATTTTTTTCGTTAATTGTTTAATTTTAAGTGTTTATATTGGTTCTTTAAATTTATAAAGAATAGATAATTTAATAAAAATACTCCATAATAAATTATTTATTTATGGACGTGTAATTATATACGATGGAGTTCAACAGAAAAAAGGAATAGAAAAAAGACTAATGTTTTCAGTCAGTTACATTTCTTCCTCACTAATAATATAGCAAAAAAAGAAGAAAACGAACATGTCGGACACTGGAACATGATCATGTGACAAAGCAAAGAAGAATGACTTTTTTATGAATTAACTACCTGACCTAGATTTTCTTTTGTTCTCTTTTTCACTACTTAAATTACATTTTTTACGACGATATTGTTCCGAATTCAGCTATATTTATATATTAATAAGCAGGACTTCGTTTTTAACAAATAAGTACCGGAGCCCTGATATTTTCAAATACTATCCACCATAAAATATCCACCCCTACACCACTCCACCACATTTTTGCATTTCGTACATTATTTTTAAAAATTGATGCAAATGTTCTTCAGCAAAATAAATAAGTAAAAAAATGGTATATTTTAAATGTATACATTAATATAATAAAATCTAATGTGTATATCTATCTTATATATATAAAATCCTAATTAAACGATTTTATGAAAGAAATTTTGAAACGATTGTATGAAACAAATTTGTGAAACGATTGTATGAAACAAATTTGCGAAACGATTGTATGAAACGGCTGATTAAACGAATTGTATGTTAAATGCGGGGTTTGTAGACTTCTGACGGTAATGTGATTTTAGTATGTTGTTACAGTCACCTACAGCCTGTTTTTTTCCTTGAAGAGAGTGTTTATAGCATTTATAATTATTTTATAGGGTCTCACAAAACAATACGAATAAGTGGGACATTTGAAAAAGTGGACAAATCTTCACGGGGTGACAGAACGCAGCTGTAGGAGCATATTTTGTCATAGAATGTATTGCCGCGCGAGCTTCTAGGTGGCGTTGTAAATGGTATGACACATTCCTACGAGAGGTGTTGCCGGAGCTGCTGCGTCCGATTCCAACCCCCATCAGGTCAACATTGTGGTTTCAACACGACGATGCACACTTTGCCTTGGATGTGCGGAACACTTTAGATGCAACGTTCCCAGGGCGATGGATTGGTCAAGGTGGTCCCATAGCTTGGCCACCAAGATCGCCAGATCTCTCGTGTTTGGACTTTTTCCTGTGGGGTCATATGAAAAGCCTAATCTACGAGTGCTCCATTGAAACCGATGAAGATCTAGTCGCCAGGATTGCCGTTATTGCCGGGGATTTTCGGGAAATGCATGGTGTCTTCACAAATGTGCGTGTGTCCCTATCCAGCAGGTGTGAAGCGTGCAATACAGCTGGCGGAAGATCTTTTGAGCAATTTCTTTGAGCATGTACATTAATTACATTGCTGTTAATATTTTTTTTCTGAAGTAACTACCCTCATTCTTGTGTTAATTCTTTAACCGCGACAGTGGAAAACTACCTTTTAACTTCTCACCGCTTGCATTCCGACCATACATTGTATGACGAAATTTCTCGTATAGCTGCGTTCTATCAATTTTCAATTTTCAACCAAAATTCAATTCAATTTTCGTTTCTTTTCCGGAAGTTTCTTTAAAAATTCTAAAATACATTAAAACTGTTCTTTCATTTATATGAAAACTTTTGCGCAGTTCCAAGACTTCATCATCTCCGTACATGATTTCAGTGAATTCTGCAATAGGCCGAAATTTCGGATTAAGATCTTTAAAATTATTGATCACTTCCTTAAAATCTGTTCCAATATTTCTGGAACGAACAGAAAGCAACGAAGTTTTCTATTGAATTCTATACCAGTGAGCTTCGGTGCGAAATATTTATGGGTTCCGTCTAATATTTACACTGGTGTGCAAAACTTAAGCAACAAACACAAAATGCTAATTTCTGAACACGTGAGCACTCAAAAGAAAATTCTGTAAAGAGTAAGTGTAGAAAAGAGGTACTACCCTATAGCACGGCCAGTCGATGTGAAGTCCCCTTGACGTCACACATGATTAGAAGTGTCACAACCGCTACGGTGAATCAAAATATGGGATATTTCACTGTCTCATTATTACTCTCAAATGATTGTTAACACCGAAAAGTCACTATGACTGTCGCTTTGTGATGGGTCACCAGGTGACATTACAATGAAGTCACCTTGTGATTCTCAAGTCACTGTCAGTTGAAGACTGAACTTTGAAGTCATTGTGAGCATTGCATTCTGATAAGTCGCCAAATAATGTCACAATGAAGTCGCATGGTGATTTTCCGGTGATCGACACTCTATTGGGAAGTCATCATTGCACTCCTTTGTGAAAAGTCACCAGATGATTTCATTTTCTGTCACTTGGGAACTCGTCACAGAACAGCTATCATGATGACTTTACAATGGAGTGTCAAAATGAGTCACGTGAGAGTCACAAGATGACTTCATTGTAAAGTCACCTGGTGACTCGTCAAAAACCAGTCGTCATGGTGGCTGTTCAGTGGAGGGACCAAATGAGAGTAAAAATGAGACGAATGAAAGATATCACATTTCTGTTCATTGTAGTGACTGTGACAATTGTGACCATTTGTGATGTCAAGAAGACTTCACATCGACTGTCTGTGCTGTTAGGGTAGTACCTATTTTCTACACTTGCTGTTTATAGAATTTCCTTTTGAGTACTCACGTGTTCAGAAATTAGCATTTTGTGTTTGTTGCTTAAGTTTTGCACACTAGTGTATATTCACAAGTTTTCTATTGAACTATATTCCAGTCAGCTTCGGTATGAAGTATTTATGGGTTCCGCCAAATATTAAAATATTCACCAAAACTATGCTTTGGTGAATATTTAAATGTTAGACCGAACCCATAAATACTTCGCACCGAAGCTCACTGGAATAAAATTCAATAGGCTAATTCCATGCATGAATGTAGTGTAAGTCACATAACCTTTGTTGCTGCATTTCCATTCAGTAGAATAAATAATGAGAAGTGCGTTGCCATGAAAGCTCTACTAATATATATTGAAGAAAACACTTGTGAAAAAAGAAACCTAGTGACATTTTCACTTTGTGTATGACGTGTTTAGAATTTTAAGCTATATCGACAATTTTTGAAATAAGTGTTTTTTTTTTCTACTTTCGTTATTTTAATTTTTGTTTCTAAAATTTTCTTTCACATTTTATAAAACTAAGTAAATAAAGTTTATATAAACAATAAATTTATTTATTTGTACAAAACTACATATTTTGAATAAAATAAAATTATATAAGGGGTAAATATTTTAGTATGAAATATGGTATTGTATTTTATTGATGATGAGATTCTTTTTATCCCGCAGACTGCTGGCATCGGTAAAATGAAACCTAACATTCTTCTGATAGGTTTTAAAGAAAACTGGGGAACTTGTGATTCCAAAGAAATGCTGGAGTACTTTCATGTAATTCAGTAAGTGTTTTTAAGTCAGTAACATTTTCAGCAAACGTTTGTTTTTTAATTTCACATTAACTAATAAGTGAAATTGAGTTAAAAATGATTATTTAACCTGTTATTCTTTTCTATACTACATTAGTATTTATCACAGCGTCAATAAATAAATAATAAAAACGCTTTTGCAAATACTACTAATGTCTAAGTATAATGTTCTCCGTTAAATTTAAGTAGAACTATTAAAGATGCATTCATTTATTTAATTCTTTTCATTCGGCAAAACAAAATAATTGAATGGGAGTACATAAGTGTAAAATCGATGTCTTACATACTAGTAAGTAAAAAAACTATCGTATCAACTAGTAAATAAAGTTTATATAAACTTTTTGCTACGATTTACACTTATGTAAACCGTACCCTCAAAATATGATCAGATTCTGCTTCTCTTAATGATGAACTTAAGTACGTAAAATCTGTCGCTGTCAAAAGAGGTTTCAACTTTTCTGTTATCGATAGTGCTGTCAACAAATTCAACAAACCCTCTTAATAAATCTACTCTTTCTAAATCTGCCAAAGCCAAACCTAATAATTTTATTCTTCTGCTTCTCTAGCCTCTTTTATTTCAAATTAGCTAAAATTTTAAATCATTTCCACTTTAATGTTATCTTTAAATCTGCCAATAAACTTAAGTTCCCTTCAACTAAGTCTCCTGTTCCTCATCTACGCAACTGGGGAATCTATAACGCTCCTTATAATAGTTGTCATTCATCTAGGTCAAACTAAAATAAATAGCGAAACCTGCTTAAAAGAACACTCCCGCTATGTCTCTAACCAAGAAATTTTTAAATCCTCTATTGCCACTAATCTTACTCTTGAGATTCCGGGCATAGTTTTTATTTTCAAAATGCTAAAATTATCTTTAATGACAATTTTCACTTCTGAATTGGACTTTCTCGAAAATATATCTATTTATCATAATCGTGACGCTATAGTTAATGAAAAATTGTACTTCAGCTTGAAAAAAACATGTTCAGTTCAACCATATAACTTAATTTTTTTTTTACTATTTTGGTAGTTAATTTTGCATTTGTATGTATAATTAATTTTTTAATCTCCATTTTATTAATTTAATTTGTTTTTGTTCATTTTTATTTCTTTATTATTTATATTATATTCTTTCTTATAATTTCCTTTTTCTTTTCTGACTCTCTCTTTTTATTCAATTTGCTTCATATTTATCATTCTATTCTGTTTACTTCTGATTGGCTAATGCTCTCTACATAGGCTTCCGTGTTCTCTGTTGGTTGTTTTCTTTAACTTGCCCTTTTCTCTTCTATTTCCTTTCAGTCCTTCTCCTCCATCCAAAGTGGTTGCACGTCTTCTTTGCGCCTGACGAAGAAAGACAAAGCTATTTCCGAAGGCCTAGCGCATCTCTTAATTTTATAGTGTTTTTAAGAAGTTTTTTGCTTTTATTTATTCTTAAACCTGTTAAATTTTTTCGAAACTACATTACTGTAACAAAAGAGAATAAATTACTTTTACGAATACACATAGTGCAAGGTGTTCTAAATTCGACTGAACGTTTTTAAAGTTAAATAAAAAGTAAACGGTAACAGCAATTGAAGTTATTCCAGAATTTCTTTATTATGCTTCCCTTGTTTTATTTTCAAATTTCAACGGTAGAGGTCGTTGCACTGTCTCAAACTTTAATACTGTTGAACAGAATCTTGCAATTTCAAAACGCAAAACTTTTTTTTTGTTCTCTTTTCAACAGTTAAACAGAATGAAGAATAAATGCTGAGTCAACTTGGATCCATTTTTAGGTGTGTTCGTAATTATATAAATACGTAGCACCTAATTCATCGTCTGCTCTTTCCGTCCGCATATAAACTACCCAACCGAATGATTTGAAATTTAATATATAGAATCGTTGCAGAATTTTGTCGAGTCATTTCAAATTTTATGAAAATCGAATGAAAACTTAAAAAGATATTAATAAAAGTTTCCTTCATTCTATTAAATCCTATCATGCGTAATCCATATAGTAAAAGTGCAAGTCGTGTAACTGAAGAAAACAAATACGGGCAAACCACATCTTTTTCCATAAGTCAAGCAGCCATTTCTATTAAAAATTATTTTTTCGAATAAAATTGCACAAAAGTTACATTTTTAGAAAGATCGTTCAAAAAAATGGTTTGCTTGAGAGATGAGTTACATTCAAAAATGCATAAATTATGAGATAAATTCAGTGAAAATTAGGTTAACAGCCGAATATCTCAATCCATGAAAGTAAATAAACAAAAGATTTATTCATCGTGAGTCATAGAAATATTAAACTATGGAGGTAATCATTTGCAAAGCAAGAACTCCATGGTGAATTTTACTGCGCTGTTTGGTGTCAAAAAAAAAAAAAAAATTCGCATCTGTAAACGTGGCATACGTAATAAGAAAAAGAAAAGGCATCCTCATTTCGCTTATAGCAGACGATATAATTTATTTCACTGAAATAATAACGATAATTTTTTTACATTGTAAAACTAGTTATAGCATGAAACGAACGCACCTCATTTGTCACGTTTAACGTACAATTTCAAACTTGTTATCCGTTAGATTGAGTATTATGATAGATTGAGATATTACAGAGCCATCTATTTGGGATGTTTGGAACTAGAACAAAAAAGTGTAATAAAGAAAATTTCAACTTCATGCATTAATCTCCTTCAAGAATAAATTCAATAGCTGCCACTGTTTAATATTTATTGGAATTTAAAAACGCCTTGTCCACTTTTAGCCCTCCATGTTCCATTGTTGCCAATCAGCTACTTTTCTAAAAATTCTGATTGCTTGACTGCTACGGCTTTTTTGATGTAGCATAAACTTGTGTTATTTTCACCTTAATTAATCTGTCAATAAATAAGGCAAATATTAGAGGAGAAGGTGTAAATATCGGCATCCTTTTTTGTTTTTGTCTCAGAGTGACTTTCCTTTTGAAAAATTCCAGGTTTTTTACCTTCATTCACAACTATAACAAGTTTACTAAACGATAGGAGGCAAAACAATGATTAATATTAATTATTTCAATTCGAAAATGAAGATTTACGAAAAGCTTTAAAAAAAGCAAATATGTGCCCTCTCCAAAAATGTCACAAAAAATAGTTTAAAATGTTTTAAAGCAGGCAAAAACAATACAAAATTGTAGAGAATTTATTTATTACTGAAAAAAATTATTTACAGAAATCGCAAACATAACTGGCTCTTTCAGCCCCGGCACAATCTAAGTGTGCCTACATTTGGCACATAACACATTTAACCCACACTTCTCCGTGAGTGTCTTCAGAGAACTTTCTATCACAAAAGCTGCAAGTTGCATTGCTCGAGTCTGGTTTATCCTCATCGTTGATATCCAGCTTGATATCATCATCGGTATCCACAAGGTGAGGGTCACAGTAATCTTTGGTCTTCCCACCCCTGCCCCCTGGCATTGCGCCATTACGTTAGATTACGCACATTACCAAATGTATTATAAAGTAAAACTAACGAATGCTTTGAGGATTTATAGATAATAAAATGCCCTTAGAATTACCTGTAAATTTATTATTACCTACATCTAGGGTACTTTTAAAGTTCTCTTACCTCAAAGCATTTGTTAGGTTTATTTTATAATATATTTGGTAATGTGTGTAATGTAGATAATTGCTGATTTCACGTAAAAAATTATTGAAATAAATTATGTTGTTTAAGAGAAAAGGTGGTGTAATTAGGGGTCGCCTTTAAATGTAAGCACATATTTACACAAACCGCTTCTAAGAAAGATGGCCACTTTCACATGTAAACTAAAGGCGTGCGTGACTAAAGGCATGCTTCTCAAAGTAGCTTAGGATCTCCGCTTTCCGGATATCAGTGTGAAATTATTTTAAACTAACCATAATAACATGAAAATAAAGCGATTTAAGATAGCTGTCAATCCAGAACAAACACCAATTCGCCCAATAACTCACGCTGCATCCACACTACTTGAATGAATGGTTCCAATTGCTCTCTGCTCTCTCATATCGTGTCATCTACAGCCCAAGCCGACAGTCTTCAGTACCTCCCATAGCCACTTGGGGTGGGGTGCCCATATTTACACCAGTGTCCGCTTTTACACATTTTCTTCTACTATTTAAAAAAACGTGATAGTCATCAAACAATCTTAATAATAATAAAAAAAATAGGGCAAAATTTCTCAAACTATTTCAAAACAGATATTAGTAAAAAAATACTATTTGTTGCCAGAATTTTTTAAAAAATGTATTTATATTCATTTTTAAGTAACTAAATTGGGTTTTCGTTAGTGAAACTCTAGATGCTCATGTTTCTTTGACAATCCTGAGAATGCCAGGAGGCACCAACTACGCCAAATATTTCGAAACGGAAGAGGGACTTCCGCTCATAGTTCATCACGCAAAGAAGAGAAAAGAGGAAAAGCAACAAAAACACAAAATTCCAGGTAATACAAACAAAGAATGAAATATATAATTCTGCTGAACTTAAACTAACCGTTAATGTACAATCTTGCTATACTTCAAAAATACTGAAATTGATACCATCACTGAAGTGCATTACAAAATGTTTTTCTGTTGAGTATAAAGTAAGTAGCATTTATAGTTCGTATGCAGGGACACACAAAATAACTCCATTACATTATTATCTATGGCAGAAAATGTTTACAGAGTATTTTAATGATGTTACATTATTTTAAACACAGTGAAATTTATATGAATCACTGAGATGCACTGCAACATATTTTCTATGGTATTTATCACTGATTTACAGAAAAACGAAAAAGAATTCGATAGCCGGACTGAATGGGAGCAATAATTGCTGAAAAAGCATTTTCAAACATAATTGATTTTCAGTGTATTACATTTCCGCAGTGTATTACATTCAGTGTATTACATTTCCACTTATCTCGGTCAAACAAAAAGAAATCGCGAAACCCGCTTAAAAGAAGATTCCCGTTTTATCTCTAACCAAGAAATTTTTAAATCTTCTATTATTTCCACTAATCTTACTCTTGGGATTCCCGGCATAGTTTTTATTTTCAAAATGCTAAAATTATCTGTAGTTGTGTAGGAATCTCATAAAACATATACTGGGCTGCACGAATGAATTCACACACTACAGGCGTTGAGCAAAAATTACTGATAATAATTTTGTTGTTTTTAATTTTTTTAACTTAGTTTTAGATTATATGTTCAAAAATGAGATCTCTTAATAATATTCTGATAGTGTTAGAAAATGTTTTATAATCCATGCCTGATGCATGATTTTCCGTTTTTGTAACAAAATTAACTCACTAGAAATTAGTTATTCTCAAATTGTCTCTCATAAAAGTCAGATTGCCCCGACTCCTCCACGTGGAACATGCTCCCCATATTGGTAATTGCTGACTTTGGTGTTTACAATCCAAATGAATTTCTAATGCATTTTGTTTATCACAGAAATTAAGATTGTGCTGGAAACTGTGCCTGAGGAATCTTTAAGGACCAGTTGGGCAGACGATAGGTCCATGACACCTCCACCTAACCCTTTCAATCAGAAGGATGCTTCAAACGACATTCAAATTCCCCCATCATTGGACTATAATGAAGAACTACCCAGATTCGTCGAGTCAACAGGTACAGACCACGGCAAATCACTCCCGCCCAATTTTGAGAAGATGGCGAATATATTCCACGAGAAGCAAGCACCTGGAACTATTGATGTTTGGTGGCTATACGATGATGGAGGTAAGATGTAGAGACAGGGGCAGCTTTAATAGCCAATAGCGCTCTGGGCGAGATTTCTTTCCATAAATAACTCTAAAATAAACTAGAGTAAATCCTATGAAAATGTAATCGCTAGCTATCAGAAACAATTCAATTTTAGTCGTTTCTGTCTTAGCGGGTAGAAATGCTTGATATTACTTCCGTTGGAACCATAATATTTTTCACTTTAAGATAGGATTCCGTTAAATACGTTCCATTTTCGTAGGTTATTAAATTTTAAACAAGTATTTACGTATTTTCCTTTCTTTAGCTTTTAGCTTCCCAGGAGGTCATCCGTCATTGCCCCCTTTAAAGACGGCCTTTATTAAAGATGTGTACTACGGGCTGAAATATTTTTGACCGGCCCGTACTCGTACAAAAACTAAACGTCCAGCACAACTCAACTCGTTTCCCCCCCCTCCCCCCCCCATTTTGGGGTTTAGACTGGCTTGTTGAAAAATAAACAATATCAGGCTCAATCCCGATCCGTCCAAACAATTTTTTTTTAAATGCTGATCTATTTATTCATTAACTTTTTCAGAGGCAAGTGATTATATTGCTGTAATGTTTAAAATTCATTAGAATTTTCGGATAATTTCATTTAAAAATAAATAAATCACTTTTTTTTTGCGTAATTTATAAAAGCAAAATTTTATTTAAACATTCTGGTATTCATTTCGATTAAAATTAAATGGTATAAATAATATACCATCGCCCTTCAAAGGATTAACTCACATTTTCCTACAATTAAAGGTCTGCTACAAGAATTTTGTATGTATATTTATGAAAATATTAAGTACAACAATTCTTGGATTATATATCCGCGGGTCATGGAATATGGCATAACAATATTACTGATCACTTAGACAATTACATGTATGAAGACGCATTAAAAAACAGTAATCTAGTTTACAATGAAATATATATATATATTAAAAAAAAAGTAACTTGCAAAGCAAATTAAAAAAAAATAAATTTATTTCCAAAATTTTAAGCCCGAGAAGGGACAGATATTAAAATTATTTTATTTAGTCAATGCTGCAATAATGTTGCATTTTTATATTAAATTTTTCTCAGTCTATTTAATCTTAAAAAAGAAAATTTAAATTTGAAACATGATATTAAAGCAACTTTAAAACATTTCATTTAGTTGAAATGAAATCTAAATAAATCTTCTACTTTTTAAATTATTTGAACTTCTCATGTTTCTTGTCTGTTAGAATTTGCTACAATACAAATTTTGCATAATGCATGTAAAACTGAAAAAAAAGTTGAAGATTTATTTAGATTTCATTTCAACTAAATGAAATGTTTTAAAGTTGCTTTAATATCATGTTTCAAATTTAAATTTTCTTTTTTAAGATTAAATAGACTGAGAAAAATTTAATATAAAAATGCAACATTATTGTATCATTGACTAAATAAAATAATTTTAATATCTGTCCCTTCTCGGGCTTAACAATATAGAAATAAATTTATTTTTTTAATTTGCTTGGCAAGTTCCTTTTTTTTAATATCTCAAGTTTTTTTAATAACAAATTAATATGAAGCAGATAAGATTCACATCAGGCAAGTATGTAAAAGACTGCACAGATCAAAATCAGTATCGGTAATATGAAATATACAGTTCAAACATTGATTATTCTTGAAACAATTAAAAAAATAAAAGTAATTTTTTACAAAAAAAAGTATATAACGGACTTCAACGGATTGTTTCTCATCTTCATAATGATAATAATAAACAAATCATGTTCATTTTTGCAAATAATTTTATTCCATTGTGCAAAATACGCTTGCAACCACTTTGGAAAGAAACAGTGGAAGATGGAACAGTGGAAGAGTAAGTAATGTGTGAAAGCTATCGATAAAATCTTATGTTGTTTTATCACATAATAAGAAGTATAAAAATAATAACGAGTATATATGAGCAGAATGTTCTTGAATATAATTGTAAACAGGGAACGTGTCAAGAATTTTTGTTATATAATTCAAATAAGACACCTATCTGCCTTCGCCAACTAGCGCGCCCTTAACTTACATCGGTGCCTCGAAACGAACGAACCTCCGACCCGGGTCCCCGCTGCCTTCGACACAGGATGATCCCTTAATTTGCACATCAAATAGTATAAACCTCTAACTGAACGAACCTCCGGCTCGGGTCCCCGCTGCCTGAGGCACCGTATAGCAGTCGTGCTGCGCACGTGCTGCATAATATGATTAAGCGGTCACAGACCTTTCCAACGATATATCACATGAGGGGTGTGTGCAAAATTGAGAAAAGTACCCCCTTGGGGAGGCAAAGTGGGGGATGGACACCGGAGATACATAATATGATTAAGCGGTCACAGACCTTTCCAACGATATATCACATGAGGGGTGTGTGCAAAATTGAGAAAAGTACCCCCTTGGGGAGGCAAAGTGGGGGATGGACACCGGAGATACATAATATGATTAAGCGGTCACAGACCTTTCCAACGATATATCACATGAGGGGTGTGTGCAAAATTGAGAAAAGTAACCCCCTTGGGGAGGCAAAGTGGGGGATGGACACCGGAGATACATAATATGATTAAGCGGTCTCAGATCTTTCCAACGATATATCACATGAGGGGTATCGGCAAAAATTAGAAAAGTGCCCCCTTGGGGAGGGGCAAAGTGGGGGGATGGACACCGGAGATGCATAATATGATTAAGCGGTCTCAGACCTTTCCAACGATATATCACAGAGGGGTATCGGCAAAATTTAGAATAGTGCCCCCCTTGGGGGGGCAAAGTGGACGGATGGACACCGGAAGTGCATAATATGAATAAGCGGTCACAGGCCTTTCGAACGATATATCACATGAGTGGTGTCGGCAAAATTTAGAAAATCCCTCCACCCCTCCCCATAATTTTTGACGCGTCTTCATTTAAAAAAATTATGATTTGTGTTATAAAATATCCTAAAGTTTAAAACAGATGGCTTTATTGTAGTTCCATTTTGTGTTCGCGCCCTTCCCCCTCCCCTCCCGAAAGGGCAAAACGCACCCCCCTTCCCCCTCCTCCACATAATTTTTTACACGGCCTAATTCTTAAAATCATAATATCTCGGGCCCGCACTGTAATAGAAAGCTTTAATTTACCCATAATGTAATTTAAACAGATTGGATGAATAGTCGAAAATAATCTGTCTTCCTGGTCGAAGCGCTAGTCGAAACCTGACAGGTCTCTAAAGAAAGTAACAACACCAGAATTTAGAGTTTTTTGATTAGAGAATTTATTTTTTTACAAAATTAGGTGTTTTGAAGAAAATTAGTGGAAGCTCGTACAAAAAGTGGGAGAAACTCTAGTAAAATAACTCGTTCAACGGGATTTGCTGTGTTAGAATAGCATGGGTACAGTGCCTAGAAGTGCCTTACTTCTAGGCACTGTAGCATGGGAAAGTCGCGCTAGAAATAAATAAGCCTTGCGCTGCCGCGCAAGACTTAATTTACGATATACACCTTTTATAGGAAATAGAAAACGTTGTTCGATTCTTCGGCATAGAAAAGTAATTTTTGCAAATTTCATGCATTTATTCATAAAATGTACTTCGTTAATATGACCATCAGATTTGCTTGTTGGTAGAGAAAAATAGGAACATCGATCCTTTTAAAGTATATTTTTATTTCATACCAAACTTCTCTTTTGATAAAATTGAATGTAAATTTCCATAAAATTAATTATATGCACGGGATTAACAGTTATTTTCTTGTACGAAGATTTTTAAAAATGAGATATTACTTTTAAAACAATTTTTAAATATTATGCAATTTTTTCGGTATCGGGATCGGACGGGCTCGTGCTCTAATACATAAATAAGATTTGCTCGTATTATAATATATGATTTGGTTACGCTATTTCCACCAGTGACGCTATACATGCAAGAATAAATGTTATTGTATCAGTATTACCTAATTCTAACTTGAAGCATGGTAGGCATATGAAAAAACATAAGAAAAATGGATTTTAAAGTTTTAGTTAGGCAATGTTCCACCATGGGCGCTACCAGCGTAAAAAATCATGCGAAAATGTTTATTAAACATAAATTTGATCATGGCATTATTCAAATAATTTATACAAACCCGTAAAAAATAAAGTTTAAAAAAAATAGTTATCCTATTTCTCGCCAGGAGACTCTATAAACACAAAAAAAAAAATTGTGTTGAATCTGTGCCAACTACTTTTAATTTCAATATAGCTATTATACAATGAAACATTAAAACAATCAATTTTATTTAAATTTGGTTACCTTATTTCCTCCCAGGTGGTGCTATAAACGAAAAAGTAAATTGTGTTGAACCAGTACAATCTATTTCATAATAACCATCTACGCCATTAATATATAATATGACGTCAACTTTCTCCCTAGCGAAATCTATAAACTATTTGATAGAAAGTTTTCTCTTGTATGTAACTAATATTCATATTTATTAATTACTATCGGTGAAAATTATTTCAATTGTTTGTTATAAATATGACGTCATATATACAATTGCTTCCTGTATTTATGCATATTGATGCTCCTTGTATTATGAACAAATGTATACTGAACTAAGAAAATGCCTTTTTTGTTACAAATGTGGCGACATACTCACCTGCTTTTTGCTTGAATTATAACCAAATATTTGAAAATGTCCGTTTATTTAGAGTATGACGTCGTGTTGTTCCATTTTTTTTAAAACTTAAAAAATCTAATTCATTTTCATTTTGAACGTGTAAATCTTTCAATTGAAAATTTATTGCTGTGGTCAAATTATTATTACGGTTTTCGAATTGTTGGCAACAATAAAGAAACATAGTTAAATTTTATAGGAAAAACGTTCACTGATTCCCAATAAAAATTATGAAATTTTGAATTATTAAGAAAAATATTTGAATAACGTAAATAAAACATAGCCTATGTTAATTCCTGGATTATAATCCACCTATATTCAATGACATTTAATCATCCGTTTTGATCCTGCCGTCAGCCAAACAATTTCACTATTTCAAATTTAAAATTTTATTAGAATTAGTACACAGTTAAAATTTTGTGGCAACGCGTACAAAAAGTGGGAAAAACTCTAGTAAATTAACTCGTTCAATGGGATTTGCTGTGTTAAATTAACATTAAGATGTCACACTGGAAATAAATAAGTATTGCGCTGCCGCGCAATACTTAAATATGGGTAAAAAAAATCACAATTTTAATGCACTACGAAGAAATATAATCGATTTAAAAATATTTTGCTTTTGAAATAAATTTCTAAAAATTCCGTTAAACAAATGTATACGAGTATCACTATTATTTTTACAAAATAAATAAATAAGTAAAAATAATAATAAAAAAAATATCGGCTCAACACAGGCTTGGACCAATTTTCTTTCAATAGGTTCGGCCGATGAAACTTTTGTTCATTATAGCAACGGGGACGAAATTCACGACGTCAGATCACGTGATCACCACCGACCCAATCAGCCGTGAAATCCATCCTAGGCAGGTGGAAAACAAACAGAGCTTTCTCAGCCAACTGGGTGAGCCGGATATCACGTGATCTGACGTCATGAATTCCGTCCGAATACGGGAGAAACAAATAAGAGTTTGCTTGGTCGAAACTGAAGTTAGTCGTGGATCAACTGAAGTTAGTACCGGAACTCACTATCCTACAATTATTATTTTCTGCTGACCGAATAGATTCTTAACTTTGCTTTTGACTATTCTCAAACAAGAATATGTTATGGAATAAATATTTTTTTAACTAAAAGAAATAGCAATTTAAGAATCACGTGACTGTAAAGTCCACCTGTCCAACGGTACGAGGTAGTCATGTGTCCTTATCGATCACGTGGCATCCTGTTTTCCAATAAGAAATCTCTAATTTCCTTAACTTACTTTAAGGGTGTATTGAAAAACAGCCTCCAACGTACTGTGCACGTGTTATTTTTTATTGCTGCACCCCCTACAAGTTTCATTTAAAGTTCCATAATGCTTGTGAAACACGGAAACAGATTGTAGAACCCTTTACTTTTCGAATATTCAGTTGAAAATTTCGGTTATGGCTTTTTTCTGTTTCGTAAGGGAGAACATTTTCTGAAATACTTTCTACCGTTGGTATAATCATAAACTTTAGAAAATACATTTTTTACTTTTTACTTGGGGGTAAAGTGTTCAAAGTTTAAATTATCATAAAAACTATTTAAAAACTCTTGAAAATATTTTTTAATATAATTAATTTTGTAATAAATGTAAGTTTAACCTACGCTGGTCATATAAAGACACCGACAAGCTAATGTTAAACCAATGGCAGCGGTCTTACAAAGCTTTTGTCTGCATTTCAATATTTTATTTTTTTATTTTTTTAAATTCTTAGTATAGGTGATGTCGATTGTCTGACGTTGTACTTTTGCAGTTTTTCGATTTTGGTTACTGTTTTAGTAGTTGTTTTGTTTTATCGGGGCACTTCGAAACCTGTTGAGAAAGTTAAAGTATCCCCCCTCCCCCCCAAAATAAATAAATAAATAAATAAAATACAAATAAAATAAAATAAAATAAAATAAAATCGAAAGGTCAAAAAGTACCCGATTAGAGATTGACCTCAGCTAATCTTTAAAAAAAAAAAAAAAAAAAAAAAAAAAAAATCTATTGAAATGCAAATGAGAAATTTGAAATGAACGTTGCCATGGGTTTAACATTTGCTTACCAGTGTCTTCGGGTGACTAGCGTAGGAACTCAAGTGAAAAAATTGTTTTTCGTCCAATTAAAAATAATTCAATTATGAGAGGATTATGGTCCATAAAAATGAGTACTTTTGTAACTTTTTTTATTATATTTTGTAATATTCTTACTCATTAGTCTTGGACACGATCCAAGTCTCATGAATGAAAACATGGCCTATCCGGCCCGCGTCGTGCAGTTCTGTATTAAGAATAACGAAATAAATGTATTTTGATGTTCCTCTGTAAATACAAATATGAACTCAGTATATTGACGAATACACACATAAATGATTCGTGATAAAAGTTGCGAAATTTTTTTTTAACGATCTTTATAAACAAATGAATTTTAAAGGAAAAGCTTTTTTTTCCTAAATACCTTTCACTTTAACTTGTCATTGAATTAAAAATCTATTTGCAAGAAGAAAAAAAAATACACTATATTTCATTCTGTGAATTAGCAGTAATCGATTTTGTATGTTCTTTAACCCTTAATTGCATAGTGATGTAAATTTCCATCACTTTTTGTTTAACTTTTAATAAATAAATCAACTTCTTCGCCACCAGTATATTTATATAGAGATATTAATGCAGTAAATTTCCCGTGAACTATGTTGCTGAACAAAGTTAAAAATCTATCTTAAAATTTCTGGTGTCTAATATTTAATATATGTATAAAAAACACAATTGTAAAAGAAAAACTCATTCAAAGAAGGGTTAATTTTCTTAATGCATCTCTCCATAATCTCTCTAGCTGATGAAATAAACTTAATTTTAACGAAAAGAATTTAATTTTATATTTTTAAGTTTTTCGACACGTTTTACTATCATTATAATATATTTCTATACAAGTATTTTGCAATTATGCCAATTCAATGCATATATAAAAAGATGGCTATGTTTTGAAAAGCTAAACAGCAGAACATATTTAAATAGCTAATTTAAATATTTAAATAATTCTTAAAAGCTTTTAAAAACTAAAGAAGGAAATCACGTATTTCCAAAATATTATGTGTATTTAGAACAAGCTTCATATCGGAATTTATGAATGAAAAATAGCTTGGATTGGAGTATAGCTTTTAGCTTGCAGTATTATAACATTATGCCATAAAGCAAATATTAAAACAGAAATGAATAGAGTATTAAAAATCCATTAAGATAACTGTACCAGATGTTTTTTCTTTAACTAATCACTGCATAATAAATCACTGCATAATAACACACTAATAAACTGCATGACTATAATGAATTACAGGGTGTTTTATAAAGAACTCATTAACTTTAAATTTCAATAATTCATTAAATATAATAAAGATGAAATGTATGACATTTTTATCAATTAGCTCTTAAATGTTGCATACGGTAGTTTTAAAAATAGTTTAAATTTTCGTCAACAGATTACGCTGAGCTCTTTCAGACTGTAAGAATGTTCTAATTAACTTTAAAATTTCAAAATACAAACAATTTTTTCGCATCTCAATTACTAAATATAATAGGAAGTAAAAAATGGGAGATTCGATGCAGTTTAACATGTTCCTTTGAGTCTGCTGACAGTTTGAGGTACCGTAGCGCCATCTACCTACGAAAAATTTTGGCTTTTAAAATTGCTGTATACAAAATTTATGAATTACCTGATAGACATATCGCTGATTTCATCTTTATATTTATGAAAATAATAAACGAATTATTTAATTTTAATGTTGAGGAGACATTTATGAAATATCCTGTTTATGGCAGTTATAATGATCTGTAAGACTGGATATAGGAAGTACAACGCCATCTGTTGGATAAAACTTGAACTATTGTCTAAGTAACTGTATACAAAACTGAGCTACTATATAAGTATATAACTTACATTTCATCTTTATACTTGCTGTAAGTTAATGAATTAATGGATTTTAAAATAAGGGTGCTCTTTTGGGGTACCCTGTATTAATAATTTGTTGAAATAATTCTGTGAAAAAGGAACCCGAGTTCGTTGACGTTTATTATATGTATATTTTACTTTTTAAGCAAATAATTCATATAACAAAATGAGAAATCGAAAAACTCATAATGTATTATTTTACTTATGAACTAATTGGTTCTCCGGTTATTTTTACCGGGAAAAATTCATTTTTTCTTTTAACTTTCATTATATTTTTAATATCAGCAAACAGTGGCGTAGCGTCAGGAGGGCTGGGGGGCACGATCATTTTACTACCAGTATAATTATATACTACATGTGGCCTTATTTAATCTTTGAACGGCATGACTTAAATAAGGCCAAATATAGTATATAAAAATGCTGGTAGTAAAGTGATCCTGCCCCCATTGACGCTACGCCTCTGTCAGAAAAAGGCTTAACTCATTATTTATTTTCCTTTCTTATTTCAGGTTTAACACTTCTCTTGCCTTACATTCTGACTACCCGAAACCGTTTCAAAGAATGTAAACTGAGAGTGTTTTCAGTTGCTCAAGATGATTCTGTGATAAGTGACGAACAGTTAAAGTAAGTCCTTTTATTGCATTTCATATATACACTGCTGGACAATTGCTAAGGACGGATAACACTATCACCCATAGCAACAACAAAATGAAAGGAAGCAAAATGTGGAAAATTAGAATAAGTGCGGGATATAGTAAGAAGAGGTGTGCGTATGCAAACTTTCTTTTCCACTCTGTTCATCACGTGATAGCGCTGATAAGATCTTTAAAGGATTTGACGCGTGTGGACAGTTGTTGTTCCAAATCAAAGTTTTACAGGAAAGACTTAATTGACGAACTTGAAATTTTTGGCATGTCTTCTCGATATCACTTAGATCAGGGGTGTCCAACTGTGGCCCGCCGGATATCACTAAAATTTTATAGTAACAATTGCCTTAACTAATCATCGAATTCCTGCGATTCAAGAAGTCAAATATTTCTTTCAAAATTTAGTGCTATCAGGCGGGCCACAGTTGGACACCTCTGACTTAGATGATTTTATGCGTGGCCGAATTATTGGAAAGATCGATGAAGGGCGAAAAATAACAGATGTTGCCAGGGAGTTTGACATCGCCCACAGCGTTGTTTCACGGCTGTGGAAATCATTTAAAACTACTGGGATGTGTAGCAGGCGTCACGGGGAGGTTGTGTTAGAAGTACGACGCCTGCAGGAGATAGATACATTGTCCTATTGGCAAAAAGGAACCAACACACCACAGCTCAGCAGGTGGCAAATCAGTTTCTTGCTGCATCAAGACATCAGATCTCTCGAAAAACTGTAGCCAGACGTTTGAGGGACGGAGGATTATACGCCTGCAGACCTGTTGTGTGTGTCCCATTGACCAGACAGCAGCGTACTGCCCGTTTGCAATGGTGTCGTGAGCATCGCAACTGGACGGAACAGGACTGAGCATAAGTACTATTCTCAGATGAGAGTAGGTTCAGTCTGTCATCGGATTATAGATGCCAACTGATCTGGAGTGAGAGTGGTACTGCTTATCGTCCAGAAAATATCCAGGAAAGGGACCGATATCCGACATGCAGTGTCATGGTATGGGCCTGCATCATGATCAATGATCGCACGCGCCTACATGTGGTTGTGACTGGGACTATGACAGGCCAACGATACATTGATGAAGTTCTACTTCCTCATGTTCGCTTTTTCCGTGGTGCTGTCGGTGATAAATTTGTTTTCATAGACGACAACGCACCATGTCATCGAACACTCGCTGTTCAGGATTGTCTAGACAGCGAGGGTAGTCAACGCCTCCTATGGCCAGCGCGTTCTCCAGATCTAAACCCCACTGAAAATGTTTGGGATGCTTTGGGGAGGCAACTTGCTAGTCGAAACTATCCTCCAACAAGCAAGAACACCCTCATCCGTGCAATGACAGAGGAATGGGATAAATTGCCTCAACAGCAGTTGGATAATGTTGTGCAAAGTATGATACGACGTGTAGAATGTTGCATCACACACCACGGTGGATATCTTTCTCCAAAGTGCCTGCTGACTTTCATATGCATTGTTCCATTTCTCCGTATGCAGCATCAAAGGAACATTTTTTTCTTTCAGATGTTTCATAGCCTTTTGTATTTTCCAGAACAATAGATGTCCTTTATTCTAATGTCTGAACAGTGTGGCGACAATATTTTATCCTACTAGGCCTCATATCTCGCTTAATGTTATGCTACATTGCAATTTGTGATCCGTCCTTAGCAATTGTCCAGCAGTGTATATATATATACATACACACACACACGACAAAGATTAGACATACGAATTGAAATTTTTACAACTAAGTCAAAAAGTTTCCAGGCCGATTGAGTTAAAAATAATAAAGATTAGACAGTTATCATTACTAGTGGACAAATAGCAATCAAGTATTAGTATAATTATACAATACATGCTTATGAAATTTAAAAAAAAAAACTGTTCCATTAGCTGGGCAAATATTATTTCAATCGCCATCATTCGCATTGCACTCTTTTCAATTAAAATACACGCATTAAATTCATTTAAAATACATTCCTTTCACTCATTTCATTTAAGAAACAACAAAAAAAAGAAATCAGTAATATATTTATTATTACTGATTTCTTTTTTTTTTTAGAAGTTTGTGTATATCTCTCTGAGTAGATTTTTCTGAAGAGACCGCTTCGCGCGAAGATACAAAACATTTTGCAGAAAAGTGCCTTCCTGGTATGTCTAGGTTTCTTTATTAACATTTTAATGCGATTTTTAGTATTTTTTTCGCGTTCTACGGCGATTTTTTCCGCTTAGTAAAAAGAATCCTGTTTCAATTTTTTATCCCAAGATAGTAAATTTTGTCTTCCTTTAAATAAAGTTTATTCGGAATTCGTACAACGGTTCTTAAAATTTTCGCGAATTGTTAATGTGATTTTGAATTTTTTGCCGCTTTTCTAGGTGATTTTTGTACATTCGTAGAAGTAAAATGGTGTCAGTGAATTTTGTCCTGAGCGATTTCTGAATTTTAGAGCCAGAAATATAGAGTATGGGGATAACATTTAAGAAAAAAATTGTAACAAAAAGGTTTGAATTTCATAAGATTACAATATATAAATTACAATGAAAATATTCAGGACAAAGTTGTAAAATAAAGAAGATCGAAAACAAAATTTTACTCCCGAATAATCGCGTCCATTTTAAAATTTGAAAGAATAAACAGATAGTTATCATCAACGATAAAACACAAGTTTAGAACTGCATAATATACAATTCAAACTAAATTAACATTTTCTTATCACCTACTCTCAAATGAATATATATTTTCAGAGAACATGGTGAAAACATGGAATTACATTAAAACACAAATCATGCTTAAATTTTTTTTTACAAA
Source organism: Maratus michaelseni (assembly GCA_963931845.1). Taxonomy (NCBI): domain Eukaryota; kingdom Metazoa; phylum Arthropoda; class Arachnida; order Araneae; family Salticidae; genus Maratus; species Maratus michaelseni. Next base: position 419,735,768 of record OZ007590.1, read on the forward strand.
TTATAACAGGATCAAATTTGACACTATAACGAGTGCACTAATTTTTAAATTCTCTAAAGCGCTAACTAGTGCACTAATTTTTAAATTCTCTTTTAAATTCTTTAAAAGCTCTCAACAAAATCCTGAAATCATGCAACCACACAAGCGTTAATTTTTCGGAGCATATGGGCTAAAATTTGATTTTTGGCTGCTGATATCTTATTTTTTAAAAGTCTCATATCTTGCTCAATTTGAATTTTTAATAACCACTGATATATTGCAGAGTAATAATTAATAGATGGACACAAGTTTCATTGAAAAATAAATATGATATGGCAGTTTTTATCAGACAAAACACAAATTGTAAGGGACAGTAGTGACTTTTTTTTATAATTTTGCCATTTTACTTTAAAAAGAACATTTTTGGAATGATGTACCGTAATTTCCGGCGTATAATCCGCAGCTCAAAGAGTCGTTTTTCGACCCAGAAATATTATTTTATAAAATGTAACTTAAAAGATCGCTGTAAATATTTAACTACAATTATTGAATAAAATTTCTGGGTCGAAAAACGACTCTTTGAGCTGCGGATTATACGCCGGAAATTACGGTATGCACTATTTTCAAAGACATATCAAACCAACGATTAAACGGCTACATATTGGTTAAATGTCGTATGTACTATTTTCAAAGACATATCAAACCTACGATTAAATAGCTACAAACTGGTTAATCTATAAATACCAATATTTAAATTAATAATGGGGACAGTCGTGACGGTTAATAAAGGTACGCTTATTTTTCCCCATTCTTTTCAATCCAGAAAATTTTCTTTATGAACAAACAGCAGGCAATGGCAACTTTTTCAGAACAACATGTGACTGGAATTAATACTGAAAATGAGTGCATACTGCCATTTGGTGGAAATGGGGAATTCATATACCGGGACAGTAGTGATCAAAATTGTGAGGGACACGACTTTAAACTTATAAACAAAAACCTAAAACAAAACAAACACTTCACTCATATAAAAATTATATTATGCTGCATGATATTCATATTTTTAATAAGTGCATTGGTTTTTCAAAAAAAAAATTATAATTATTGTTTGTTGATGGTTTTAATGATCAAGTTATGGGTTAGGGACAGGGGACAGTAGTAACTTTTGAGATATTTAAATTCCATTTTAAAGATTAAAAGAACAGATTTTCACAGTAGAAGTAACAAGATATTGTAGAAGAAACACGGAGAAACATTTTAACATTAAATGAGAATTCATATTGCAAGAAATGCCGAGAGGCATTTGGACTGGGGACTGAGAAATAACACTTATGAGACCTTGGCCCATATCTCTTTGAAATGATTTCCTATATCTTCACCTTTTCTAAAAAGCTGTGAGTCTATCATTCTCTCCTAATCTTCAAAATCGGGTTGCCATTGAAGACATGTTTTTTGACAAAATTTAGCGATATTTGTTAACTGATTACCAAAAAAAAAAAAAAAAAAAAAAAGACTTTTTGACCGAGAGTAACGCATTTATATCTACTGTAACGTATAAAATCTTTAATAGAATTCAGAGCTGCCAAGTCTCCGGCTTTTTGAATACCAGTATTTTAGTACAGAAAATGTTGATTTATTAAATCGGAGCATTCTGTGGTTTAAAAGGACAACATTTTCTGTAAGAAAATACTAGCATACAAAAATCCGGAGACTTGGCAACTCTGAGAATTCGATACCCAATAGTTTTAAATATACGAATTCAAGGTTTCAGCTCATTTCGCCAAGTCATTTTGGAGTTTTGGAAAAAAGTTCTCTCATTGCAGGATGTTTCGCAACTATTAAAAATAAATTTAACATTAGAAGTTCAAAACTTTACATCTGCATAATTCCTAGGATATTGTTGCGCCATCCCATTTTGAATTGATTATCATCTATCCACGTATTGTTTCGACGTGAATTATTGTGCTATAATACGCTAATCGAAATCGCCCGTGGGGTTTACATTAGAACTTTGATCTTTATTTACTCTGATCACAGACCGAATTTCAACAAGAAAATCATGCGTCGAGAATAGATTACGAAACACTTTCCAACACTTCCAGAATACGTTAACAAAACTGCACTGTTTAATAAGGTTAAAAATGATGTCCAAAATTGCAGCAATTACAATCAATTGTTTTTTGTGTAGCCCTGTATGTGATCTATCGATTTGTATGTTACATTTGTTAGATTTGTATACAGATGCGCTACATAGCATGCTAAAATTTAATTGTTAGGAAACGTTGTTGAAAATTCCCCTTCAGAAATTTCCTTCAGTAAACGGAAACGTACTAAACATATTTTGGGCTGCCCTGTATAGAATCTATAGAATTTATAAACACCAAGTTATAGACAAAAATGTAGGTAAATTTAAAAACGTGTACTACATTTCAAAACGCATTTCTAGCAATTATAACTCATAGACAGTACTGTAACCGAATTGTTTTGTGTGCCCCTGTAAATGAACGATAAATGCTATAATCACCACATTGTATAGTAAACATCTTTTAGTGCACTCCAGTGATATATATTAATTTCTATATGTTTGAAATAGGTTAACATCAATAAAATACACCGCAAACGATTTTTCCCCATAGACCGTAATTAACGGAATTCTTTTAAGTGTTCCTGTAAAGCAACTATAAACGCTACACATTTCATTTTCAATACCCAACATGCCATAGTAAACCTCAATAACATATATCAATTGCATAGGAATCGGAGCATATTTACACGAGTTAGAACACGGAGGGACAGATGGCAGACAGACAGACGGTAGACAGGCAGACAAACCGAATTTATAAACGCTTTTCAACTATGTTGGAAAGTGTTAAAAAGCGGCGTACGTAATTATCTCAGCTTTACTAAGTATCTACGTTTGTCGAAAATTTCATTAAAATTGATCGTATCACTTCCGAGAAATCTTCTCCATTTCATTATCAGATTCGTGTGGATGTATAAGGAAGCTTTGCTCGCCTCCAGCTCGCTGCGCTACAATAAATTTGACGAATAATTCTGGCAAGTAAGCTGGAATAAATTAATAGGAAATGAAAGAAACAAAAGATCCGAATTACACCTTCAGATGATGAATAAATGATTTTCAATTGGTATTAAAATGATGACGACCAGTATTTTTAGTCTGGCGACCGCATTTAGACCGGAAATTACGCGTCCTGACCTAAAAAAAATATATATGTAATACAATGTAATATGTCCCGGTTTAAAAACCTAAGTGATACATATTGCTATATGAATAATTTAAGATTGAAGATATTGAATTAGTAATATAACACTACAATAATATATAATATACTAATAATATCTAACTTATAAATTGGAGTAAAAAAATACATATTCCTGAGAAAAATCAAGGATTTATAGTTTCCAACCTCCTGATTTTTCTCATACCAATATTTTTATGTAAAAATATTTTTGTTTTATTTAATCGTACAATTGCTGCAATTGAATGAAGCGAAAAATTTTGTAAGATTTTACTGGTATTCAAAAAGTCGGGAGGCTGGCAACTATAGATTATAAATACCGAATTCAAAATACTATGTGATTTTCAAATTTAATTTAGGTTCACATTTTATTGCATATATTTTAATTAAAGCGAGTTATTACTTAGTACAGCGATACGCTAAATCAGAACTTTTGTTTTCTTTTATCTGCAAAAAAATTTATGAACTATTCAGAGAATTGGCTTCTCAAAATACTTTGTTCTAATTGTTTTAGATTACATCTTAGTTTTACTGTATACAGGATGTTTGTAAAATGTTTTAACAGAATAAGAGGGATGGTAGCACCCATCAAGACGCACAGTTTTTGTAAATCAGATTTCAGTCTATTATTCAAACAAAAATGCGTGGTGTCTCATTCGAATTTTTGTTCATAACTTTAATAATAAGTAAGAAATTATACAGATATTTTAAACAGACTTAATTTTGTGTGTGTGGGAAATTTCATAACACGTCTAGAAATTTTGGTAATGGCCACTCTTTACATCCAAACAATCCAGAGTTATGCGCATCTTAATTTGCAATGTAGCTGAGAGTACAAGCGGCATCACCAACCCAATTCCAATGCACTTCAAGTACCATCACATTTCATTTAAAGCAAAGTGAATAGGTTCAAAATTTCGCTAAACTATCTTTATCAGTAGTACAGGGATATACCATGTATTTTGGATCGAAAATTTAGATTGAGACCTTTGTTTTCTATACATAAACTGTACGTTTGAAGGTTGAAATCATCCTTTATTGTTGATGAATTTGTGCAAAGTATTAACCGCAGTATTTAAGGCCTTTGGTGTGGCTTCAAATAAGTCATATGTGAAAACAATTCACTTCTATCTATTTTATTCATTCGACTTGAATGGTAAACTTAAATAAGAAGGATATTTACATGTACATCCAGCGTTTGCTGGGAACTTCTTTATTATCACATAGGGTGAAACCCCCAGTTATTGACACCTAACCAGTAACTGACACTGGAGCAGAAATCTAACTCAAATAAGCATTTTCTTGTAAAATTATGCAAAGTAACGTTATCTAGTGGTAACTTATTTGTCTTAACTGTTCGAACTTATTTTTCAGCTATTGGTTTTTCAAAAAAGAGATGGTGTCAGTTACTGGAGATATTGACCATATTTATGAAAAAAAAAATATTTTTTAGTAATAAAAAGTATAATTTCTCAAAATTTTGTCAACAATAATTTTTTTTAGTGTATCTTTACAAAAACAAAGATAAGTATAAAATATATTTTAAACTTTGTAATAGTGATTTGTACAAGAAAAAATCCTTAAAGTGATATTTAACTTACGAAGATTAATCATTCTCTGTCAGTTTCCTCCTGCCTCTCCTTGAAAGGAGCTTGGTACACTTACCCAGTACATTAAACTAGAAATAGATATGCATACAGTTACGGGTAAAAGAAGAGACAAAAACTGGTTCGGAATGACATCACTTCCGAACACATTACATAACAAAATTTCTAGGGATAAAATTTTGTCCAGATTTCGAACAATTATATTTTGTTAAAGAAGCTTATGGATATCCTGTATATTTGGATTAGACCGTTGAATATAAACTTAGAAAGGTGTTCAGTGTGATTTGAATTTATGTGAATTAGTTGTTCTGTTTAATAACAGCTGCTGCCATTGCACTTCTTTAGAATGTTTTCAATTCTGACATGATTGAGTCCGAGTTTTTCGTTTGTTTTTTGCGAATTTGCAGTGGATAAAAGGTTGCTCTTGTTTTTGTATTGTTCTTCTTTATTATCTTTGCCCAATAGTTGGCTGGAAATATTATTTTATGATGTAATTAATTTAATATGAAATTATTTTACAAGAAATTGTTTATATTTATTATTACATAGTTATAATGCATTGACATTATATAATATTAGTTCTAAAACAGGACTTTTTATCAGCTTTATGGTCTGTTACTGTTAAGTTTATGTTACGTAATTGTCAAGATTGATGTTATGAGTGTGAAAATAAACAAGGAAAAAATCAATATCTGGATTCTAATTTTTTAAAATTCTTTACAAAATATATAGGTTTGTTATCGTTTATTTCGAGCAGTGGCGTAGCAACTCAACTCAAAAGAGGGGCTCAAGCAGTTATTTTGCAAAAAATCGAAGAATTAGAATATTCAATAATTAATACAATTTTTATGAGACTAATTAGTTATTGTTCAAACCAATTATCAATGTTATTATTACTATTATTACATCATGAAATCAACATCTTAGCTATTTCATATAAAAAAATTATTAAATTTATTAATTAATACTAAATACTAAACTAATATTAATTAATTAATTAATTAATTAATTAATTAATTATTATATTAATAATTAAGATTAATAAAGACTAATAATAATAAATAATAAGAAATAATAATAGTAATAATAATAATTATTATTAAATAATAATTAATTAATATAATTAATAATTTATTAAATTTATTAATTACATCATACACTGAAAATTACAGAGTTGCGATTATTAAATTATGAGACAACAGGGGGTTGAGGAGGGCCCAGAGCTCCCACTCTAATATAATAAATCATTTTAAGAGAAAATAAACAGTATTAGATTATGAGTTCATGTCTTTTTATAAATCATAAGAGCTAAATCCCCTGAAGCTGCTTTTGAGATATTACTTGCAGTCATACTCATGTGAAAGAAATGAAGCGACGGGTTGAAAGGTAAAAAAATTTAAATAAAATGAGTTTGAAATGAAATTGGAAATCACAGAGCTGATGTTGAGACTTCTCATATGCCGATTTATTGCTTAAAATGTAATCAATATTTATTGTATTTTGTTATGTACAAAGTTGTTTTACCAGGGATAAATTATCTGACTTTGAAGACAGAAATTTACAGTCTTAGACCAGCTCACCTGACTTTAAAATAATTATCTTTATTAGAATACACTGTAAATAAAGAAAGATTTTTCTTAATCCTGGAATCTGTACTATAACAAGTAACGAAAACATACAATAAGCTCTTCCAAATTACTAAAGATTCTTAACCCCTTCGCAACGAGCGTCCTTTCTAAAATTTTTAATCTTTTACCACCGGTTTTCTAAAACAAAAATTTTCGGCTAATTGAATCGCAGAAATGCTAATAATAAATAAGCTAAATCTTACAATAAAAAATAACTGGTGGGAATAATCGAGGATTCTGAGCGTCTTATGCGTCACGTATACGTGTCGCTCGTCCCCAAGGGGTTAAAAGCTTTCTTTATTTTTCAAAAACTCTGAAATCAATATATATTTTAGATTTATAGAATCATTTATAAAAACAAAGTTTTTGCTGCCACTGATTTTCGGAAGCGTTTCCGAGTAGTTTTTAGCTCACAGTCTATCAAAGTCTGAGAGATAATGTGCCCGCATGTTCTGTATGTACGTACGTATGTACTAACGTAACGCAATAACTCTTGATCGAAATATCCGATATGCTTCAAGTTTTGTATACTGTAAGTTTATTCTGATAAGGTGCTTCCCTGATTAGTTTTGGGGTTCATTGGTTAAGTATAAAGGGGGGAACGGGGGGGGCTAAGCTCCCCCTTAATTTATTGTCGATTTCTTTATTTTTCGAGGGGCATTATTATTTGAAATAAGAGTATAATATACAATTAGTGTGAATAGCCTGTGAACTCAATGCCATCAGTTTAACCGGGCACTTTTATTTTTTATTATAGTGTATTGCTATCCATTCTCAAGTACACATTTTAATGTTCAACAAACATATTTTACAGAAAAACATGATGAATTAACAGCATTAACATTAAAATTAAAATTAATATTATTTTGTCACTTTGCATGTATAAATTCAATTCCGCAGCTGAAAATGTTTCATTAAGAATGGATAACATTCTAAAAATCGATATTCCAGTTAGGTAAAACTGATTAATACCCTATAAAAACGACTCGGAAACGTTTCCGGAGATCAGTGGCAGCAAAAGAAACTTTGTTTTTATTAACGATTCTTTAAGTCTTGAAAATATATTGGTTTCTGAGGTTTCTGAGGATAAAGAACTGTTTTGGCTTACATGGAAGAGGCTGTTGTATATTTTCATTTGTGGTTATAGTATATTTTCGTTAGATTGAGAAACGTTTCTCTTTTTTTTTTTTACAGTTTAGGGAAGACTGAAGTCTCCTGAATCCCTCCCTTCCCTACGCCCTTGATTTCGACTAAACTGATTTGATACGGTTACTTAGCTAACTGAATTTAAAAACCTACCTAATTTGTATGCTGGAATAAAACGAAACAAACCCAAGTTATATATTATACAGGAACGAGCGTGTTGAAGTGATTTTTTTCTCCCCAAACTTCCAACACGCTATTCCCAGATTAGAAACTGTACTTTCGTCACGCAGTTAAATAAAAAATAAACTTAAAAAAGAGTCATTTTTTCTATCAAAATGAATTTATACACTATTGCAGAAGCAGAAAAATAATTTTTGTTTCAAATATAATTTTGGGGAATTGTTTTAAAGTTACTATTTTATTGTGATATGACTATAAGTGATGATGCATAAATTTTAAAGGTAATTGCACTTTTATGTATTTTTCAGCCTCGCTGCTTTGCTTCGAAAATTTCGCATCCAGTTCAAAGATCTTACAGTATTGTCTTCTGTGGGCGAACCTCTTCATAAAGAAAGGTATAATTATTGTATTATTGATTACCAAGTTGGTTATTATATTTGATTCGTCGCAACCATGTCAAACTATCGAATGTGGAAAAATGCATTTTTCATTACTTTTAAAAATGGGCCGATTGTCACCACTAAATTTTATTAGAATTCTTTGCCTAGTAAGAATACAAACAAAATGTCTGCGCAAGAACAGGGTTGCCAGTTTGGCCTTCTTATTTATTCGGAGGTACCGAATTCATACCGAAAATTTTGAGAAAAAAAATTTTACATTAAGTAATGTAAAAAATTCTGTTTGAAATTTCTGGAATCAATTCAGAATTTCTGAATGAAAAAGGGAGTCCAAACTGGCAACTGTGGTAAAAAATTCTATCAACATTTAGTGGTAACAATCGGCCCATTTTTAAAAGTATTGAAAAATGCCTTTTTTCACATTCGATAGTTTTACATGGTTGCGACAATATGATTATATTTACTCATGTGTGATTGTGTTCCGGTATTTTGTACACCACAAAATTTCTATAGCAATATTTTTCTTGTTTAATCGATAAATTTTGGGATGGCATACTAAGAATATTGCTATATAAATTTAGTGGTGTACAAAATTCCGGAACACAATCACCCCTGATTTACTGTGCTTCTTTTATTTGATAAAAGGTGTAAAGTAAAATCTTTATAAACAGTACAATAAGTCTCATTAAATTTTTTACGTGATTTTTCGGCTCCATCGAAGCCATTACCAAAACAAATAAGAATATTCTACAATTGCACGATCTATGATCTAATGATTTGAAACGCCTTCATTCAATTTTTCACGTACTCTTTCAAACTACGCATGTTATTTTTACTTTCTTCTATCTTTACAAGAATAAAGTATTGGATTCATGAAAATTTTCGACTTCCGGTTTTCGACGGATTTATACGTTTTAGAAGGTCCTGAACACGATTAGACTGTTTTTAGAAAATGTCTGTTTGCGAGTATGTGAATACGTCTGTCTGTCTCACCTTCTGTCTGTTTTGTGGGCGCTCTATCTCAAAAACTAATGCACGGAATTTAATAAAACTTTAGATTGTTAGACCCTGATATAAGTTGGTGATGATTAGTTTTTGGTGGAAATCGCCCAACATGTTGGTGGTGCTATACTACATTTTTTCAAGATTTTCCTAATAGCTACGAGGGTCGATCCAGAAATAAGGTTCCCATCCAATTTACAAATAGACAACATTGTTTATTCCCATAGAAATTTACATCGTTGGAATGAAGAAAGTTTTCTCTATTTTTCTACATAATCGCCATCTTTTTCTATGCATTTTTGTAGACGTTGCTCCAATTACTGTATCCAATGTCGTAGAACTATGCCGCCAAGCCGCTGAGGAAGCGTTTCACCTCTTCTTTGACGTCATCGTCGCTCCGGAAGCGTTGGACACCCAAATGTTCCTTTATCCTGGGGAACTGATTATCACTTGCGATAATTCTAAGATGAAGGAACATTTTGGTCTCCAACGCATCCGGAGCGACGATGACGTCAAAGAAGAGGTGAAACGCTTCCTCAGCGGCTTGGCGGCAGAGTTCTACGACACTGGATACAGAAATTGGAGCACCGTCTACAAAAATGCGTAGAAAAAGATGGCGATTATGTAGAGAAATAGAGAAAACTTTCTTCTTTCCAGCGATGTAAATTTCTATGAGAATAAACAATGTTGTCTATTTGTAAATTTGATGGGAACCTTTTTTCTGGATCGACCCTCGTATATCTCAAGAACTAATGCACATAATTTCATCAAACTTCAAATTTTGTTAGACCTTTACATAAATAGATGCTGATTACGTTTTGGTGTAAACAGCCCAACAGGTGATGCTTCTATGCTACTTTTTTCATGATTTTCACGATAGCTATGTCTCAAGAACTAATGCACAGAATTTCATCAAACTTCAGATTCAGTTAGACGTTGACATAAGATTTGTTAATTAGGTTTTGGTGTAAATCTCCCAATAGATGGCGCTGTTATGCTGCATTTTTCTGGATTTTTATCCTTTTAGCGATAGCTATATCTCAGGAACTAATGCACAGAATTTCATTAAACTTTGGATTCAGTTAAACTTTGACATATATTGGAACCGATTCGATTTTGATGTATGTGAAACTTGTATGAGATAGAAGAAAGTTTTGGGATTGACACATCCGACTAGTTTATTTTTACTTGGATGTTTATTTCCCTATTCGTAGCCATAGTTTTGGCAAGTTATATGATGCTGCATCGTTATATATTGAATTTTTACTTGTTACAATCTCTATGGTTTCTTTCTTATAATGGATTGATAGTATAGATTGGAGGGAAGTATACTTTTTAGCAAATAAAAGAAGTATATTAATACAAGGTGTTATAAGTTGTTATATATTAATTATTACTGTTTTATAATTTAAAGAAGATATAATTTTTTTTGTGTCGTGCTGTATTTTTAAAATTACATGAACATCTCTCAAAGGCTTTATACACTTCACGAGTACCTTACAACAGGCCTATCCAATCTTTCAATAACCAGAAGCGCAACTCAACTGGTGGCATACAACAAAGGTAGCCATCATTCAAGTATATTAAAATATGCAACAATATTATCGCACTGTAATAATAGTAGGGGTACACGTCCTATAGGATACACATGCATTTCACAGTGGTAGAGCCATAAAACCATATGATTTAGGAGCTACGTGTAAAAATAATTTGCAGAAAATCACAAATCATAGTAAATTTAGAATTACATTTTTTAAAGGTCGCCTATCTCAAAAGCTTTTGTATCGGAAGGATCAGGGTTTGGTGCTATATATTTTTATATATATCATGATATATAACCGATATTTATTTTCAAAATATCATCATCATGTTTGATATGTTCAGATATTTGATATTTATATTCAAAATATCATTATGTATGCTATTTTTGGTATTGTTAGTCAAAACAAGAACCGTTTCAACTGTTATTGATTGTGTTGTTCTGTAGATTTAAACAAAAATTTTTGCTCTAATAATGACATTTTTTAGCCCCCCCCCCCAAAAAAAAAAAAAATAATAATAATAATATTCCAAACTTTACGTTTGAAGCAGGGATGAGATTTCTCCGCTTTTTTGCATACCAGTATAATCTTAGAGAACACATTGTTCTGTTAAATCGTAGAATGTTCCGATTAAATAAAAAAACGATTTCTGTAAGATTACACTGGTATGCAAAAAAGCGGAGAAATCTCATCCCTGGTTTGAAGCTGAAATTTTAATTCTAGAACCAATAATTATGTGGGACAATATTTATGTAAAACAGCTATTGAAAGATGAACTGCCTAAGATGATAAGTTATTTACATCAGAAAGAATATCTTCTGGTTTTATGGTTTAGTTAAGTTTGAACTGCCCAAAAGATTAGGGAGTGAAAAAGCAGACAGACTTACTCATTAATGTTCAATTATTTTTAAATAAAAACAAATTATTTTTTATTTTAAATTTTGTTGTATAAAGCATAATATTTTTTTTACTTACAGTTTGTTTATGAATCGTAATTGAAGGTAAAAAGTAAATTGTATCTGTTTTCAATTAGTTGATCTTCAATTTTATAACATAAGAGGAAAGAAAATAGAAAAAACATTTAGAATATTGTTTTATTAAGTGTTCATGGTAACTGCAATATGTTTTAGTCTCTAATTTCTATCAAGTCTGAACATATTCATAATAATCAATATGTTGACTAGTTTGAAAACATCGGATATATATCAAAATATCGGATATTTTTTATATTTTCGAAAACATTATGATAGTTATGAAGCTTGTGAAGGATCCAGAAATCTTAACTGTGTCTATAATTTATAAAAACATTCAAATAGTAAATTTGATTTTTCTTTTAAGTATTATCAACCTCTTCACTCCGTTATTTCTAGTTTTATTGATGCTACTCTAACATAATTGCACTTCCGATCTCACCAGGAAATCACGCCATAGTGTAATAGTGAAAAAAATCTAAGTAAGCAACAATCGAAAGAGCATAGTGAAATGTGTTTTTTAACACTTAAATCACTTGCCCTCGTCTCCTCGTTATCGAGATATAAAGTCTTAAAATTTGCTGATTTATTTGTTTAATTTACGGAGAAAAGGCGTAGTTCTGATTCAGAAAATTTAATAATCAGATTAATATAAAATCTAAAATATATTTAGATATAGTAATATAAAAATGAAAGAAGGCCGCAAAAAAAAATGCTAATGACAAATATGGTACTGAACCAAAAAATTATTGAAGCATAGGAAATAGTGGCACCAAAAATATTTCATGAACTTAATTCTAGTGCAATATGGCCCAGTTTGCACTAACCTAAACTTGTAACAAGAATAGCGAATCATTTCAGAGTATTGCGGCGTACTAAACTGGAAATGGACAAGTGACTGAAGTTTGATGATGTTGTTACGTTGAAAACGTAATGACTCCTCCTCCCATCCTATCGACTCCTCCTTCCATCCTACCAATACCTTCCTCCTTCCAATCAATAAATTAGCAAATTTTAAGACTTTATATCTCAACAACGGGGAGACGAGGGCAAATGATTCATGCGTCAAAAAAACATGTTTCACTATGCTCTTTGGATTGCTGCTTATTTAGATTTTTTGCATCATTACACTAACGGCGTCGTTTCCTTGTCAGAGTGATATGTCTAATATTCGAAATAATGCAAATAGATCAAAACTCTTGATCTGAAGTCAAATTGGAGAAGAAATAACAGTGATACTCAATAATATCATATCAGTTCCCAGCAACGAAGAGGATAAAAATGGATTTTTATTATTTAAAAAAAGCTAATAACAGGAAAAATTCGAAAGGACGTCATGGCATCTAAGTGCTTCGAGTTGAACAGCGCTAGAACTATAAGTAATTTGGATTTGTTACTAATTAGCTAATTGCAATCTCATTTTCTAGTGCCGATAAGTTTGAGAACATGATATCCAAGTGGATCTCGTCTGACGAGACTTGTAAAGATTCTACATCCATATCAAGAAATACACTCAACTTTTACAAGAAGAAGGTAAGTTCCTTTATAGAAGTACAGTCCTGGGGAATAAAAAGATCACCACTACTAATTCAGCTAAAAATTATTGTAAACAAATCTATAAGTACATTAGATTGGTATTAATGTCTACTAATTAATGTTATGCATAAATTATGCCTCGGGATCATCCACATATTAGAAATTGTACCAACTTTGAATTTTCAAATAGTAACTCTTTTTTTTTTTACATTATATTTCAGTTCTTTCGATCGAAGAAGCAAGAAAAAAAGATGCAATTTATGCACTTTATTTTAAACCTTCATAGAATTAGAAGACTTTAAAGTTGCGAGAAGCTAACGTTACATGCATGTGACAAACTTTAATTTATATTTTCCCAAAAATATCATTGATTTATTTTCTAATGATATACAAAAGAATAGATCCATACATATTCCAAGCTTTTTTTTCTATCAAAAAAACTTTTTGTTTACTATTAATAAATTCATATTAAAAAAATTATGAACCTGCATTAATTTTTGCATAAAACAAATCATAATCGTCATAAACATGGGGTTGTAAGGTTACAGCTCATCCGAATCAGTAGTTGTCGAAATATCGAGAAATTTTACTTTTCGATTATCTATGGCCGTGGGGTTTCAACAACGTGGGGCAATTTGACTTTTTAGGGTTCAATTCCAGGTTTGTTATGAACCTATTCCCTGCTAGTTCTTTTGTAAAAATAATAGTGAAGTAGACTAAAATTAAAAGTTACTCATTCAAATTTCAATAATAATATGATAAATATAAAATGAGTTTATATTCAATTTTCAAAAACTTTTCATTACAATAGCACAAAATACAATTATTACCAAAAAAATGGAAAACTATAGGAGAGATTTTGACACTTTTATATTTTTAAAATTTCGGTACAATTTTTCTAGTTTATAATTATTTTAGAATTTTAGAAAAAAAAATGTATATTCGTTTCGTTTTGAAATACGTCATATGAAGAAACTTCCATGCATGAAACTATTCAAGTGCATATTTAACAACTTTTCAACAAACGTCCGTTACAGAATTTTTAATATTTTATCAGCAGTAATTTTGCCTGTTTTAATCTCACGAATTCTGTGATTAAAAAATTCAATATATTTCTGTTTAAAATTACTATAGGAATAATCTAGGATTCTGAGCACACTATATGATTGAACTACATTAGAAATAAAGAAATTTCATTTTAACTTTGAAGGAATTTTTTACTTTTTTCCCTTTGTAATCAAGGGGACGTTTTAAAAAATATATGAGAAGAATCATTTTACAGAGAAATTTATTGCTTAATTACTAACATTGATTCTTCTAAGAATTTCACTTGAACGAAGTCACGGGTAACAGCCAATCACAGACAAATTAACAATTTGTAAATATGCCACAATAAAATATTTTTACTTCAGCGAAAAATTATCGTAAAAAAATCTATAAGTACATTAGACTGGTATTAATAATGTCTACAAATTAATGCTATGTATAAATTATGTTTCGGGATCATCACATACTAGAAATTATATGTTAAATATTAAACATATTCAAATGAATTCCTATCGCACAATATTCATGCAATATAAATTATCTGTATCGAATACTCTCAGTAAGAAGTTCTCTTAATTCTACGAGCTTACATTTTGTCATGATAATATTTAGGAATTAACAATACTAATCTAACACCTATATAAACGTGCTTTTTATAATAATTATCTGTGTTATTTATAATAATTCTAAAAAAAAAAAAAAAAAAAAAAAAAAAACTCAGTGTAGTATTAAACATTTCGATATCTAAGCTTCAATTTTAAATTTATTGTTTCTATTTCAGACGAATCAGTTTTTAAGACTGAGGGAACTGTTAGAAAAACATTCCAAGAATTCTAACATGGTTGTAATGTAAGTGTGCATTTATGTTAAGTTTTTTCCATACTCCATAATAATTGTTTTCATTTCCTCTGTTAAAATTCCTTCAGAAGAGTTGATTTAAATCAAAATATGTTATTTTCAGCAATTATCAGGAAATAATTTTCACACAGACACATGCACTATAATAGTATATAATTTATTTCTAATTTTTAATCTTGATTTGTATCTCTGTGCTGCAAAATCTCGTGCTAAATTTTAAACTTCGTCGTCGATGGCCGGCATTTATTGGAGAATAAGAATTTCTGTTATTCGTCTATTCTTTTATCCGTTACGCAACAGTTCCCAACATTTTTTCTCTGACGTACCCCTTGCTAAGACTTTTCATTTATGCGTACCCCTTCTCACATAAACACATTCCAAATATTTTTGTTTTCGTTCATTAGTAATGTTCTTATGCTAGTTACCAATGTTAGATGCAGTTCTCTTCAGAATTCGAATTTTCAACCACTTATCCATTTTGAACCACAACACAAGTCACTCAAAACAATAAATATTAGTTAAAGAGATTAAGCACTCACAAAGAAGGGATGAATCTTTACACTCGTTAATACAAGTTAATGAGTTTATGCTAATGCTGAACAGTCGTACACTAAAATGATGACCTGCTTTCAGATGAGTTTTAAATAAAATCACAGAAACCAGAAGCCTTGATATATACGATTTGTATTTTCTGGGTGTTTCTAGAATTACTAGAACGAAAACAACAAAAGAAAAGGAGAGACACATGCGAAATCGCAAGATATTATTAGGAGTGTGAGGAGAGAATAACACAGATTATCGACCAATTACTAAGTATTGGCATTTTCCTTTATTTTATGCGAATAGCCTATTTTAATTTTACACAAGTCTCTCTTTGTAAACGAAAAAAAAATTCTGTTTTCATTTTAAGTTTTAATTTTTGCGTTATCCGCCATTAACAATATAATTTTGACGTATGCCCAACTGTTTCACCACGTACCCCCAGGTTGGGAACCGCTGCGTTACAGCACAGTCCCGTGACTGACGGTTAATCGGGGATTTACTATACTTATATTTCTCATACAACAATATGATCCAAAATCAATATACCCATTATCCTAACAATAACCCATTAATAAATGAAAATACACACTTGCAATCACAGGCGAGAACACTTCAATTCATGTGCAACAAATGGCTCCCCATGTCCAACACGCGGGATTATTTATAATTCTGCTAACCTGTGTCGGAAGATAACGCCATTTTATGTCACTGTCATTAGTGAAGAGGCGCTTCATCGTGGAAAATTATTTTAAAATTTCGTCTTAGGTTCAGATGTTTTATAAATTTGCGAATTCCAAACCAGAAATACGCCAACGAAGATGACGGTTCGAAATTCGGTGAATATTTAGATAATCGGGAATATTTAGAGAAACGGGTGCTGTAATGGACAAGCCTACAAGTTGTCGACCTCAGAGTGCTTTTCCATTTACCGACACAACACCGGTAAATCGTATACGATTGTCGTTATCTGACATCGATTGCATGCAAAATGCACTTGTATACACGATGACGACTAAAAAGTTCATAAAATCGATAAAGATCGATAAAAATCGAGCAAAGAGCATAGTGCATATGAATGCATTTTGCGTACATCGGTGTCGGATAAAGACAATCGTGTAAGATTTATCGGTGTCGTGTCGGCAAACGGAAAAGCGTACCAACAATAGCAATTGCAGAAAATGTTAGGAAAGGGTTCACAGTCTAAAAATTTACCGTAGTTCTAATCTGTTGTAAATGAATTGATCCGCGTTCAGATGAAACCACAGGTATGCACTTTCACCCATTTAAAACTTATGAGCAGCATCTTGGGTATATTGAATTTTGGATCCTGCTGCTTTACAATTATCTGATATTTTGTTGTTTTCTTTGTAGGACTATGCCTTTACCCAGGAAGGAGGGTTGTCCAGCACCCCTGTACATGGCATGGCTGGACATTCTGACTTACAACATGCCTCCGTTTCTACTTGTCAGGGGCAATCAGAGCTCTGTTTTGACTTTTTACTCCTGAAAATAAGAATGATAATTTTGATATATTTCATGTTAATATTGATGTTTCTACGGTTAATCAATACTGATATTTTGATTATGAAACGATAATTATATCTCTAAATATACAAATGTAAATGAATGATTCTTTTTTAAGAGGTAACCAGTGCTATGTTTCGACATTTTACTCGTAAGCAGACAAAATAAGAATTATCATTTTGATAACTTTGATGTTACTATTGATGTTCCATTGTTAATTATCTTTGATATTTCGATTGTGAAATGTTAATTATACATGTAACTATACAGAAATAAATAAATTATTTTTTTAAGAGACAATCAGGCCTCTTTTTTGATATTTTACTCGTAACTAGATAAAATAAGAATTGTTACTTTGATGTTAATAGTGATGTTTCCACAGTTAATGAACATTGATAGTTTGATAATGAAATGATAATTATATATTTGTATACACTGTTAAAATTTTGCAGCAAACTGTCTAGTCATTTGACCGTTTTTATAGAAAATGATTACATAACCGTAATTTAACTCTATTCTTACCAGGTTATTGTCTATATTATGGTCCGAATATAGTTAAATTATGGTTATGTAACAGTTTTCTATCAAAACGGTCGAATGACTGGACAGTTTGCTGCAAAATTTTAACAGTGTATACAAATATAAATAAATATTTCTTTCTATTTTTCTGCGTCAAAAGTGTTTATTGTTACTTTTGAGGGTCTTCTTGGATGAACTTCGAAATGATCTCCTCAAAAGTACCTATGTCAATTATAGTTTGAGCATTGGGCAAGGTCGTATTTAAACTCTACACTGTTAAAAACTTGTAGCAAACAGTCTAGCCATTTGACTGTTTTTATAGAAAATGGTTACTTAACCATAATTTAACTCTATTCTGACCATATTATTGCCCATATTATGGTGAGAATAGAGTTAAATTACGATTATGTAACCATTTTCTATAAAAACGGTCAAATCACTGGACAGTTTGCTGCACATTTTTAACAGTGTATGTTATTACAATTGGCTTTTCAAAGACATTCGTCTTTCCCACTTCATCCTTTCGTTGTCATGAGAAAAAGTTGAGCGGTCAGTCAACCAAATGCGGTGTTACCACAGTTACTGACCTTAAATAAGGATCCGGAAACTGATCTTGAGAAGCCAACTGAAATTACATACAGTAAAGTAAAGGCATGTACTGTACAATACGCGCAGACACTTTTCTATTTTACGATTCATTTTTTTTTTTCATATTTTATCTATTTATTCCGCAAAGACCGAACAAAGGTGCTTATTTGATTTTCATGTAGGTTAGGGATATAAGGTTATAAAATAAAATTGGTACCTAAGTTTGTTTATATTTAAAAAATTTCGTTTTCAAAACAAAGTGTAGACATTTTAATGATATTTATATTTTTATATAAATATATAGTTGAGCTTAAGTCTTTTAGTTGAGCTTAAGTCTTTTAGTTGAGTTTAAGCCGAAAAGTAGGCCTCCACGCCCGGTTTGACCTTGTTTACTAAGACATTATCTGTCCCCATATTAAACTGTGAAGTTTTGTTACAGTATTCTGAATGTGTTGGAAAGTGTTTCATAATCTATGCTTGACGCATGATTTATCTTTCTTGTTTCCATTATGTTTTATGCGACAGTCTTACGCTGTAATTATTAATAGCAATTTATGTTGAAATGAAAGCATAGTGAATAAATTCCCTTTTAAAATTCCCTACACATATGAAAACGAACAACATAATTTTGAGCTCTAGAAGGTTTTGCATAAATTAAGTAATATCAATAAAAATGGGAGTTTTTTGATAATGCACTGTAAAAGCGAATGTTAATTATTAAACACTTTTATTTTACCTAACTTGCGTCGTGTATGTAAGGATGGAATTTTGTAATCGATTTTCCGCTCATTCATTTTTCACTCCTGATTCTAGAAATTATGTATATTTATGTACTTCTAATGGCAATACACTAATTTCATATTTTCAGAACTTAATTAGCAATTCATAAATTAATTTTAATTATATTTCGATAAAACAATTTCGAAAACCTAGGTGATTTACATAATTATCAGACATGAATCTTTTAAAAATATTTTACCCTGTGACTCAACAATAAATATTTGTTTACGAATAAAACGAATTACGAAAAGTAACATTTGCAGTAATATAAATATGTTCATTCTTTCCTATCGCCATATTTTAAAAAGAAACCGAGAAATTAGTACAAAAGTAAAAAGGGTTTAAAAAAAAAAACTCTTTTATAAGCTTTCAATGTTCATTTCGAAAATCCCGCCTTATTTCAAGACTGCAATTCCTGACTTTTCAAACAAATTCCATTATAATACGTTAATTTTGTGTGGGCATCAAACCCGATTGTGGAAAATTCGTCGCTTTATTTTACGTTCAGTAGGCAGCACGAGCTAGTAAATTAATTTTTTCTATCTTTCATTTTAAAATAGAGCAACCGAAAAAAAAAAGCATCATTTAAACTATCTTTTGAATATTTTTAAATTGATCTCTTAACTTATAATCACAATGTAATTAATATGAAACTACTAATTGATTATTATTTTTAATATATTACACTCTTTATTTTTTACTAGCTGATC
This sequence comes from Maratus michaelseni, assembly GCA_963931845.1. Lineage (NCBI taxonomy): Eukaryota > Metazoa > Arthropoda > Arachnida > Araneae > Salticidae > Maratus > Maratus michaelseni. Next base: position 419,755,585 of record OZ007590.1, read on the forward strand.
CACCCGGCGTTGCCCGGTCCCGTCAAAAAATAATACGAAACACGAAATGACTCTAAAAATTGCTGTTCGAAACCGTTCCTCTTTGTCTTTCGGAAATTAAACAGAGAGATGGACCCCAAAGCGGAAGTAAATTTAATACCACCTCCTCCAATGTCTGGACCATTTGATTCAAAGCGGATCAGTTTTTGGTCAAAATTAAAAAAAGGTTACCGTCGAATTTTCACAAAATTTGCATTTTCGGAATAAAAAAAATAAACTACGTACAGACTGCGAGTTTCGATTCACTACTTCCAATACTTTTCTTAATACTCGAGGATGGATGAAAATGAAACTATTTCGTTGTCTGGGATTATCAAATCAATAACTTTCTTTTGCGATTTCAATAAAAATTGCAATTTTCGAGCACGCGCAAGAAAATCTTTTTGTTCCACCGCCAGGGGGATGCATTCTGTTCTAAGCAAATTTTCCGACACTTGTCCCCGCTGCCTACGATATCGTGTATAGCAGACGTGCGGCGCATACTCTGCAAAATCTTTTAGTTCCAGTTTCGAACACCATTCTGTGCTGAAAAAACTTCTTTCCGAACGAAACTCCAGCACTCGTTCCCACTGCTTACGTCACCGTGTAGAAGGCGTGCCGAGCTCGCGCGAATAATCTGTTAGTTCCACTTTCCACCGTCAGGGGTACCAAATCTATGTATTAATTAATTTATATCTTAAATAGTTCATGTTAAGTTGAATGAATCGATTCCCATTCCCGTTGAAATCGGGCCCATAGAAATGATAGGTTTCGAGAAAATAAATCACCCTCCTCGATATTAATATTCATAAATGGTGGTAACCAAGGGATGAAAAAATAATACAGATGTTTATTTAGTACCTGGGAGACTTCGGAAGAATGTCATAAAAGATTTCGTTTGAATCTGACCAAGATTAAATGCAAAATCTTTTAGTTATATTTTCCACCGCCAGGGGGTGCACTCTGTTTTAAACAAACCTTTTTCCAAATGAAACTCCGGCACTCGTCCCCTCTGATTATGGCAACGTATTGAAGGCGTACTGTGCACGCTCTGAAAATCTTTTAGTTCCACTTTCCACCGCTATGGGGAACCAAATCTATGTCTTAATTAGTTGTCTATATATTAATTAATTCATGTAAAGTTGAATGAATCAATTCTCATTGAAATCGGGCCCTTTGTTTGAATTTGACAAATTTTAAATGCAAAAATTTTTAGTTCCACTTCCTACCGCTAGGGGGTGCACTCTGTTCTAAATAAAACTCTTTTTCGATCGATACTCCCCACGTGTCATTACTGCCTACGACACCATATAGCAGGCGTGCTGCGCATGCGCTACAAAATCTTTTAGTTCCATTTTCTACCGACAGGTGGCGAAAAATCTGTATCTTAATTAGTTATCTATATCTTAATTAGTTCGTGTTAGGTTGAATAAACTAATTCTCATTGAAATTGGGGCCATAGAACCCGAAAAAAAAGAACCCTCCCCGGTGATTAATGTTCAAAAATAGTGGTAACCAAGGGCTGAAAAAATGATACCGAAGTTTATCTAGTATTTGGGGGACCTGAGAAAAGGTTTCCTTTGAATCGGACTAATAATAAAAAAGTTCTGATTTTGGAGGCAGGAGGGGTAGGAGGGACTTTCTATCAGAGCATTAACGCGATATTTAAATTACAACCGAACACTCACCCCCCCCCCCCCCCCCACACACACACATACACAGAAATAAACAAACGACGTTAAAATATTAGGAATTATCATTAACTTTTGAAACAGAAACAAAAAGACTTTTTTTTCTTCCAGATATATATTTTTTTTTATATACATAAACAGTAAGTTATCATTGTTAATTTCTGAAATCAAATACATAAATGACGTCACGTACATGAAAAAACTCTAAAAATCACATAAAACAAATCGCGAAAAATTCACAACTCGGTGTTCGAATTGCAATCAGCTAACGACCTTTTTTTCATCTGCCAATCACAATTGCCCGGTTGACTTCCCGCTGTGCCTACTGCTCAGCCAAGCTTTAAAGACTGGTCACGTGAGTAACAGGTCCAAATATGACCAGTCTATTCTTCATAATAGGGATCGGGGTAATGAAAGGGAGTCTCCCCGGCTCCCCTAGTTTTGCTTTCGTGGGGGGAATGAGTTGATTTCCGATAGTTTCATGTTTACTTGTTACAAGATTATAAAAAGAATTTTTGTTCTTATGTAATAAAGCAAATAAAAATTGTAGTTTTCACTTCGATGAAGGGGATATCTTCAATCTAAAGAAACATGTTATGATAATTTAGATTATTTAATTATCGGATATAAAAATGTTAAGTAAATAAATACTATTTTTTATTGTATTTTTACACATGACATTGCAATTTATTGTTTTCTTAAATAAATTACGATTTTAAATATCGGTTCCTTTCATTTATAGGGCACACTTATGTAATTGTAGGAGAAGTGTGGTTTTAAAATGTTCTTTTATTATTATGATTATTAATACATATATTTTTAATTTTACCGCAAGAATTCCATTTTTTTTTCTTCATTGCTGATGTTTATTTTCCTACATGAAACCATTTAATTATATGGCGAAAATGTATGACAAAATACTCAATTAATAATAAAAGAAAATAGTTCAAAGAGTACAGAGTCATACTAAAGGATGAAAAATATTTTTTACACTCAAATATTTTTAAAAATGTGCTCGAATTCAAATTAAGTTTTCGGATACCTTTTTCTAAATCTTTTTAATTCATAAATGCGCGAAAGTTTCAGACTTTCTTATTCAGATATCAGGAGATCGAACAGCGTTTTTCGTTTTATTATAAAAGTAACTAATCTTACTGAAAATGTCGTCGAAGGTCGCCCTTTGAACCTATTTTTCGGATAAGTTCACGAAAAAATTGTAATTGTAACTCACAATGTGCCGAATTCATAGGAAAATTAAAGACGCTGTTCGATTTTTAAGTATTTGAATGTTAATTCTTGAAAAATTTCAGGCAAATAGGAATAAAAATGAAATTATTGTCAAAATGAGATGAAAGAACTTAAAAAATATATGCTAAAGCTAATAAAAATAAAATTATTTTAAAGTGAAGGTCTCAGAAAAAAATAAAGCAATAAAAATGCTTGTATTTCATAATATCATCACAGACCTTCTTAAAAAAAAAAAAAAAAAAGTGCAGGGGGGGGGGGTCTTTATTCATTTTCGATGTCATCATCAGAATCATCCGAAAAAAAATCATCGTCATCATCGTCGAATGAAATAATTAATGGATCACACATTTCTTCTATTATGCCGTCTTTCTTCCAATACTCATTTTCCAGGTGTTCTATGTTCGTGCAGTAGTTTTTCCATTTCTCAGCATTAACATTTTCTAGTGCAAGGTTGGTCAATTTAAAAAGTTGATCCATATTTAAATCCGCCGTTATATTTCTTTTTCGAATGAATTCCTTCATATCCGCCCATACATACTCTATTGCATTTATGTCGCAATGGTATGGAGGCAATCTTAAGGCATAATGCCCATGTTCGGCTAACATGGTGTCGAATTTGTATATTTTAGTAGAGGGCGAATTCGTCTTAACAAGGTCCATCAATTCAACTTTTCGCATGTTTGAAGAATATGACACTTTGTTCAGTGCCAACCAATCCATAATTTCCCTTTTGTTTTTTGAAGAATTCGGAGGCTTATTCAATTGAATAGAGTGATATGGCGCATTGTCTATTACAACAACAGAATTTTTAGGTAAGTTTGGAATAAATTTTTCATTTGCCCATTTTTCAAAAATTTGTGAATTCATCTGCCCGTGATAATCACCGGTCGTCGTGTTGGCTTTATAGATCAACGATGAATTTGGAATAAATCCCATTTCCCCCCCTGCACATAAAGCAATAATGCGTCTCGATTCCGCCCCCGTCTTCACAACACCGAACACCTCTTCCGATTGCCAGCATTTCCCGACAGTTAAATTGCTGTCAATCCATGTTTCATCAACAAAAACTATCGGTCTTCTATCTTTTCGGAACTGGTGAATAGTCCGTAAATATTTCGTGCGAGATAAAACAATATCACTTCGTTCCAAGAGTAGTTTCCTCTTATTCTGACATTTTTTCCAGCGGAATCCCATTTCAAGAAGAATTTTGCGCAGTGTCTCTTTTCCTTTCGAAAATTGTATGTTTTCTTTCAACTTGGCTAGCAATTTCGGAACAGTAGGCACTCTTTTATCTTTAGTGTAGAAGTCCTGGATAGTTCTTCGAATTACATCCAAGTTAAAATTATCCAAGTTGACATTCTCTATGGTTGTTTTCGCCTTTTTCTTTTTAGGAGAAGCGAAATTATTTACATTGTTATTAGCTTCTTTCCGAATTCTTCTTATAGCGCTATCCGAAACACCGGCAATTGCACTAGCTCTTTTTGTTGCATGTGCTAATGGAATAGTTAGGCAGCCTTTATCTGCTTCATTATCACAATATTTTACAACATTGTTTAACATATTTTTCACTGCACTGTGAAAATGTTTGCCTTGAGAGCTTTTAGATTCTTTTAAACCCATTTTATACAAGTAGAAACAAATACAATATGAATAGCAAACAAAATAAGGAGAGAGAAAAAAAACGCTAATAGTACAAGAACAGCCAGTGAAGAAATGACAATGACAAGCGGTCAGGCAAGATAAGGGAAACCTGTATTTTGTCTCCTCCGAATATAATGCTTCCCACCCTTCGGATGAGTCTATTTTTTTGGCAGCATGCCAAGGTCCGTCTTTTTGGAGTGGTTCCACAGTACAATCCTAACAGCTACCAATCACAACTACCCTCCAACAGTTTTGATTTCTAGCGGCATCAATTGACGTCATACTCTGCAAAACATGAGAAAAGGTTAAAAACCGCTTAAAAAATGGAATTTAAGAAATCTAATAAAAAAATCAGGATTATAAATAATCCGCTGTTCGCTTTTAAAATCATGATTTGTTATCTGTAAAGAATTATCAACTTTCTCCAAGCTAAAAAGAGAAAAAAAATGGCGTTTCTGAGCGTAGCTGAGGCTGAAATTGAAGCAACCACCGAACCAATCAAAATTTCTTAGTGTCGAAGGAAAAAATTCGCCAAAAATTCAAAAATCGCTGTACGAATTTCTCATAAACTTTATTGAAAAGGTGACAAAATTTACTATATTGGGTTAAAAGATTGGAACCGGATTCCGGTTACTAATGTGTAAAAATCGCAGCAAAGCGTGAAATAACACTAAAAATCGCATAAAAAATTTAATTAAAAAAATCTATTCAAAAATTCCAAATTCGGGCTTCGAGGTGCAAAACTACATGCGTAGAAGAACCTTCTCACCAAATTTTGCAGCTCTGCGTGCAGCGGTCCTTTTAGACCACAACCGAGAAACACACACAAAATCACATTTATATTTTCTACTTTACAGTGTTTAAAATATTTCGCTGTTGCAGCTTCACAGCCAGTTCTCCTGTTTTTGGCAAGCGTGGTTTGGCGCATCATTAAGCCCATTGTCGTTGTAGCTCGTAAACAATTGTAACCATGAAGAATAATGGGTTATTTGTCATCTGTGGCGGGCAAACGATAAAATGCATAAAATTAATTTATTAACTTATAATTAAGATCTAAAAATACCAAAATGTTTTATTGTCATCGAAAACACACCTGTGTACATGATTTTTATAATTCTAGCCTATCAGGAAATGAGTTAAAAATCGTTTACAAAATTCCATCTGTACATACAAACACGAATTTAAGCTAAATATAAGAGCGTAAAAATTATTATTTTTTTTTAATAAAAACTCATAAATTTTGAACTTTTAATATATGGATTTTATATGGAAATGGTACATTATATCAAGACGTAATTTTTGTTTAGAGAACATGAATTTTAAATTCGACATAAAATTAATTTCGACTTTTAAATATACTAATAAAAACGTTCTTTTAAAAAAATATATATATATTTACACTCTTTTAGAGTATTTAATGATATGCTGTAAAAACAAGTGTCGGTTATTACGTTTCTGATTGTTTCTTATTAAACTATTCCTGCGTGACTTGGCAGTGCGTGATTTGAAAGAGAAACTTTCGTCCTGTTTCTAGGGTAACCGCACCACCGCTTGACCACTCAGTTTTTTCTGTTTAGCTAATCAATAGAGTCCTCCAGAAAAAGTACGAAAACTCAGATACAGTTAAAACTTGAACAGTTTTTGACAAAAGACGCCAAGGAGCTATATCACCGGACTCTGTTTTCTTCTGGACTTAAAGAAAGAAGGGGAGGTAGAGTGTAAGTATGTAACTGTTTTGTACTGCACTGAGATTTACTTTTCAAGAAATTTTAACAAACTTCCTGTTTATCAATATACATTGCGCGATTTCTATAGATTTTAAAACGCAAAATAAGAAAATATTTTCTCCCTCTCCCACTTTCACTTAACTTGAAAGAGAGTTCATAGATGAAAAGGTGGAATTTTGTGATCGATTTTTACACTCTCTTATTTAACTCAACAGTATTTTGCATGTAAATATGGAATTTTGTAATCGATTTTTACACTCTTTTATTGAACTCAACATGGTTTTTGCATGTAAAGATGGAATTTTGTAATCGATTTTTATACTCTCCTATTTAACTCAACATTGCTTTGTATGTAAATATGGAATTTTGGAATCGATTTTTACACTCTTTTATTTTACTCAACATGGTTTTTGCATGTAAAGATGGAATTTTGTAATCGATTTACACTCTTTTTTTTAACTTAACATGGATTTTGCATGTAAAAATGGAATGTTGTAATCGATTTTTACACTCTTTTATTTAACTCAACATGGTTGTTGCGTATGTAAAGATGGAATTTTGTAATCGATTTTTGCATTCTTTTATTGAACTCAACATGGTTGTTGTATGTAAAGATGGAATTTTGTAATCGATTTTTACACTCTTTTATTTAACTCAACATGGTTGTTGCGTATGTAAAGATGGAATTTTGTAATCGATTTTTACATTCTTTTATTGAACTCAACATGGTTGTTGGAATTTTGTAATCGATTTTTACACTCTTTTATTTAACTCAACATGGTTGTTGCGTATGTAAAAATGGAATTTTGTAATCGATTTTTACATTCTTTTATTGAATTCAACATGGTTGTTGTATATGTAAAGATGGAATTTTGTAATCAATGTTTACATTCTTTTATTGAACTCAACATGGTTGTTGTATGCAAAGATGGCATTTTGTAACAGATATTTAACTTACTTCCTGATAGGCCAGGGTTATAAAAATTATGTATGAAGATGGTATTTTCGATGACAATAGATCATTTTAATATTTTTAGAACTTATCTATAGATTAATATCTTACTTTAAAATATTTTTTCATTAGCCCACTACATGTGATAAAGGGACAAATATTCTTAATGGTTACATTTGTATACTGGCTACAACAACAATGAATTTAATGATTCACCAAACGATGTTCGCCAAAAAACGCCAACTGACTGTGAAGCTGCAACAATGAAATATTTTAAAGACTAAAAAGTAGAAAATATAAATAAAAAATATAGAGTGTAATACATATTTTTTAAAAATACGCTTTAGTTATTAATAGTGTCACATTAATTAAATTACGATTATACGTTGAGAAATCAATTTAGAAATCCTAAAAGAGATAGTTTAAATAATTCTCTTTTTTTCTTTCCGTTGCCATATCTTAAAATAGAAACAGAGCAAAATTTATATATTTTTAAAATAAATTCAGTAGCTTTCTACCAAGAATTAAAAAAATAAAAAATAAATAAAATAAATAAATAAAAACGGTGAGTTTTCTATAATCTGGGGCCAAGCCAAATTAATGTATGGGAACGGAAAATTTTGGGAGGAAAAACATGAATTGCAGTCATGAAATTAGGCGTGATTTTCAATATAAATATTGAATGCTCATAAAAAAGTGGATTTTAGTTTTAACTTTTTTTTTACTTTTATACTTATTCACTCACTGATTTTACTCTCCCATTTTACGTAATTTTATTTTCTATTTTTGAACTGTATGGACATTTGTATAGCAATTATGGAAACATTACATTATCATTTTAATTGCGTGTAATCTAAAACGCATATTTTGATTTATTACTTCAATAGGATATATAAAAAGAGAGTACAAATTTTACTTTGATAATTTTGTGTATAAGACACCCTTGAATTTTCAGGCTAAATTTTATTTATGTTTATAAAATTTCTCTTTCATGTTTCTACAAAAACTGTTCAACACTATAACTTTTTATCTCTCAGGCTATCAAAGCCTGAGTAATGTGCCCGCCCGTTCTGTATGTACGTATGTATGTATGTATGTACGTAACTCTTGATAAAAATAACCGTTTTGTTTCAAATTTCTTTTATTAGGTTCATTGAGATAAGGCGGTTTCCTGATTAGTTTTGGGGGATTTATTGGTTAAGTATAAAGGGGGGACGGGGGATAACACCCCCCCCCCCCTAATTTCGACAAAATGAGTTTTTCATGCAGAATTATTCGATTTTCTTCAAATTTTGTATATAGGTTCATTGTGAAAAGGCGCTTTCCTGATTAACTTTGGAGGTTCATTGTTTAAGTGCAAAGAAGGTAATGGGGGGGATAATTCCCCCCCTTAATTTAGATAAATTGGTTTTTCATGCAGAATTATCCGAATTTCTTCAAATTTTATATATAAGTTCATTGTGGTAAGGAGCTTCTGTGATTAGTTTTGGGGGTTCATTGGTTAAGTATAAAGGGGGATACGGGGGCTAATTCCCCCTTAATTTAGATAATTGGGTTTTTCATGCAGAATTATCCGATTTGGTTCAAATTTTGTATATATGTTCAGTGTAATAAGGTGCTTCCCTGATTAGTTTTGTGGGTCCATTTGTTAATTATAAGGGGGGGGACGGGAGATAACCCCCCCCCCTTAATATATTGTCGATTTCTTTGTTTTTCGAGGGGCTTATTTCAAATTCTTTGAAATAAGAGTATAATATACAATTAGTGTGAACAGCATGTGAGCTCAATGCCCTCAGTTTAACTGGGCAGTTTTCTTTTTATTAGCATTGTAATCTCACTTTTCAACTATGTACTAAGTATTCATTTAATCACTTTTTTATCACTAAATTCTAAATTGCAAATTTGAAGTGTTATATTGCTTGGACACAGTTAACAGGCACGTAGATATAGGGCAGTGGGTAAGGGTGTTCAAATCCGTCCCATTTTAAATAGAGCATTTAATATAATGGCCAAAGTTAAGAAAGTTTAATCATGTGCATATTATAAAAAATGGCAAAATTTTGTTCCAATAATTTATAGATATAGTCTCGGATTGTCAGTTACAAACAATACAAAATTTTGTATTTTAATAATGTAACATGCAAAACTTTAGAAACAGAATACCTTTCTAGAAAAGCTGAATATGCTGTGGGTGTTTTGGAGACGATTGCAGTGATTTTTTTTAAAAATCCAATATTAAAAAATTGGAAGTTTTGCAGTAAACCAGGTAATAGCTGGAATGCTTGAATGGCCTTTTCATCTTTAAATTGAATCAAAATATATCTTATGTATAGAACCGGCCAGCTTAACCTGACGAGCTTATACCTTATGGCACCTCACAAGGACATCATCAATTCTTCAGTGGAAATGTTAAGTGTACAATCTATATATTTAAAACGAAAAGCGCGTTCTGTCAAATCCACACTGTCTTTTCCACAAGAAAATCGTCTTTTTGCGCATGCTTCAGCGGTTTTTTTTTTTTTTTTTTTTTTTTTTTTTAGGCTTCATACCTTTAGAAACGGGAAACCTGATTGATTAACCCTCAACAGAAAAGTGAAAAAAAAGTGTTGAAAAGTGTTGATTGAAAACGGATTAAACCGTACCATTGCATTGAAAGCATAGACCTTCTAATATATTTTTGCTCTCGGGTTGAAAGCTAAAGCTTTTTTTAAAATAACATTTTTTTCACTACTGAATATGCATATTTTTTCGGAAAATTTTAAAGAGAGCTTGGATACAGTTATATTTATAACGAATTGAAATGTCAGAAAGTTCGGAAAATGAGAACTATTTTTTTATTGCTATGTTAAAGGAGCTGACGTGTAAACAAAGAAACAAAAAAGTGAGAAGAAAACATTTCTTTTACAACTGGATAACAATATTTTTTCACGTAATTTTTACACGGGCTGTAAAACCGTTTTATTTATCACCAATACAGATTTAAAAGAGTTTGGACAAAAAGAACTTTTTATTTTAAAACTATGAAAACGACCCTAGGTAAAAAAAAAAAAGAAAAGAAAAGAAAATGAGCGCTTTTATCACTAAATATCAACATTTTATCCCGAATTTTTCATTTAAAAATATAATTTCATACAAAATCAGGTTAAAGATACAAAATAATAAAAACGTGATTTTATTATTATTATTATTATTATTATTACGGGCCCGGGAAACGCGGGCCGGGGGTCAGCTAGTTACGTTTTAAAGTGATCTTAAAACAATGTAAAATGTACGTAAAGCAAAATGACTATATGTTTAATCATCGAAATAAGCGACTTGAGTCTCTATAACTTCTGCCATCGATAATTCAGGAATTAATACCTGACCTGAAGACAAGAAGAATCATCGCACAGGCATTAGCAGCACTTTTTATTCGATGACTTTTTTAAAGAATGCTGCTACGAATAAATGACTTTGCATTTGCAGTCTTTCGCTTAATCCCTTCGCGACGAGTGTCATTTATAGAATTTTTAATTTTTATCACCGTTTTTTTTAAAGAGAAATTTTTTTCTAATTCAATCGTATAAAATGAACGTCTCCCTATTTGTCTCGCAAGTCGCTTACCTATATCCTGGAAGTTCAGTTTGTACGCAACTAGGTATTCTGTTCTGCTAAGAACATTGTTCCATTGTTCCATTTTTATTAATGGGGTAACATTTTAATTAAAAATGACTGTTAGAACAATCAAAAATTCTGAGTACATAATCGTCACGGATACGTGACGCGGTACTTACCTATTATTCAGACCAAGATCGGCAAAAATTGTTGTCAATTTCCAATCTTGTTTATAGGTGCCAATCATATTTGAAACTGCAATTTAATATTATTAACAGGGTTCGCACGCTTTTAAGCCACGCCCCATTTTGTAAGGACTCTTCCATCAGTAATCGCATAAAAGTATCTTCTACCTAATGAATCTTGAATACCATTAGGAAGAAAATGATCTTTCAATTATACTGGTGGCAGAGTCCTTACAAAATGGGGCGTGGCTTAAGAGCGTGCGAACCCTGTATTAAATACATAACATTATTAAAAATGGCAAATAATATAAAACATATAAATAAATAAAATATACTATAATCTAAATAAATAAACTACTATAAACTATAGTAATAAAAAAATAAACTATAAATTATAATAAATAAATAAACTATATAATTGTCAAAAAATAAAGGTTACTGTATTAGTATAATTGGGACCAAGCTTGGCACAGCTGTATCTGACCTGGTCCTCATAATACGTAGGTACCCGTGATGCTCGTCGCGAAGGCGTTAAAAACGTTCACGAACGTTAGACTCACACCCAGTAGCGTAGCTAAGGGGGGGCAAGGGGGGCGTCCGCCCCGGGCGCCGCTGTCAAGGGGCGTCAAATTGAGAAAAAAAAATTAACTGAAATTATCTCACCTATTTCGACAATATAAGAATTGCTTGTGTGTGTGTGTGAATATTTTCTTTAGTAAAATATTTTATTATGTTCAAATAATGAAAGAAAAAGTTTCTGTGATTAATGTTTCTAGGAATAGCTCAACAGACTTGTTGTACCTTACATGATTACGTACCTGAAAGGAGTCACAAAATTATTAAATGTTGGTGGCGCCCAATTGAGAGACGCTTTAAACCGAAATTATCCCACATATTTCGACAATAAATATTTGGGTGTGTGTGTGAATGTTTTATTTAGTAAAATATTTTATTATATCCGCCCAAATAATGAAAGAAAAATCTTCTGTGAATGTTTCTAAGGATTTCTCAACTGAGTTTGTACCTTACTTGATTACGTACCTGAAAGGAGGCACAAAATGACTAAATGGTGAGGGCCACAAAGTCTTTCTCTGAACTCTGTGGTTGTGGGAGTCCAATTGAGAGACGCTTTAAACAGAAATTATCTCACATATTTTGACAATAAATAAGAATTGATGACCTTTTTCCTGTGTGTGTGAATGCTTTCAATAAATTCGGTGAAGAAGGAAGGGGGGGGGGTTGCCCAACGAAAAATGGGCAGACCATATACCAAACTTTTGGAGGTTTACTATACTGGAAATCAAATTCCTCGTTCGTTGTATTCGGGATTTACATGTACGATATGCTATTGCAGAGATCATCTGCATACGTTTTATAACTAAGCCACAATATTATAAGTTTCGGAGACGCAGCGGAATTTATGCCGCTACTTTTAAACAAGTCCATAAAGTTTGTAAAGTTTTTAGATTGTTTTTCATTCCAGGATTAACCATCATGATTAAAAGAAAGCAAAATAGGAAGAAAATAACAAAATTTCATTTGAATGGATCATCTGATTTAATCTGATATATATCTTTGTAAAGAGTGTTCGAATCGATAGGTATTTCAAATTTGTAAACAAGGTGCACCGTTGTAAATTTTTAAAATGCAGTTTTTATTGATATTATTAAATGTTTTATGAAAGTTTTATGAAAGAAAGCAAAAACGTAATTCTTGAGATAAAATATTTTTTTTTTTAAATATTAAATTGAAAAGCTTTTAAAGAACATTTTAAAACCACACTTTTCCTACAATTTTTAACTTTTCGCAACATTTTTTTTTCATACTTTCCTTACAAATCTGCTTTATAACTGTAAGAAGAACATTTTTAAAAAGTTGATTACTTAAAATATCATGACAAATTTAAAAATACAATAAAAATGACTTTTACTTACCCATCATACGTAGTATAGAGTATATCTTGTAATCGTTTTGAAAAAAAAAAAAAAAAAAAATTGACAGATTTACACGTTTCAGACACTGGAGATTCAGAAAAACATATTTTTAGAAAAAAAAAAATTCCGTCCGTCTGTCTGTCTGTGTGTGTGCCTGTAAACGAGCTATCTCCCGAACCAATTGAGATAGAGACTTGAAATTTGGTATGTACTTAGTATGTAATAATGGGAAGCAGCTTATTGAATTTCAGTAACCTCGATTATCCGGAACTATTTTTTTCGGACTCTCGAAATATTCGTTCTGATAAAAGGTATATAAAAATTTTCGAAATTGTTTATTTTAAGGAGGGAATATAAAAGAAAATAAAAAAAACATAAATTTTGCATAAAGAATGAAGTCGATCGGATAATGAGTTGACGAGATATTTGTAATCCAATTCCCACACTCTTCGATTTTTCATGACCCTGTATTTCATCCAAATGTCAATTCAAAGATATATTTTAATTGGAAATGAGAGGCTTCATCCAACGCAATAAACCATTAGTTAATAGGTTTATCATTTTTAGAGTTATAAAGATGTTTCTCTTTCGCAATTCAGTAATAGAGCATTTAAAGTTTGGTAGGCGGAAAAAATCACCATGGAAAAAATCACCACGGAAAAAACCACCACAGTAAAAATCACCACGGTAAAAATCACCAACGGAAAAAAGCACCATCGGTAAAAATCACCACGGTAAAAATCACCATGGTAAAAATCACCCCCGGAAAAAAGCACCATCGGTAAAAAGGTCCCTGATAAAAAAGGAGGGGGGGGGGGCTTCAAGTTCAGATGGGAAAATACCACACATTTATGAATAACATGTCTTTGAATACGCCGATTATAATTTCGGGTAAAGCACGTGCGAACCACGTGTATTTACTAACCACGTGTACTAGTACCCACACACACACACAGAGAGAGAGAGAAGATTTGATCTCGTATTAGAATATATGATGTATATAATACTCTGATTGTTCCTAGTACACGTGGTTAGTAAATACACGTGGTTAGCACGTGCTCTGCTCGAAATTATAATTGGTGTATTCAAAAACATGTTATTCATAAATGTGTGGTATTTTCCCATCTTAACTTGAAGCCCCCCTCTTTTTTTTTTTATCAGGGACCTTTTTACCGATGGTGATTTTTTCCTTGGTGATTTTTACCGTGGTGATTTTTACCGATGGTGCTTTTTTCCGTTGGTGATTTTTTCCGTGGTGATTTTTACCGGGGTGATTTTTTCCGTGGTGATTTTTTCCAGGGTGATTTTTTCCGGGATTCTTAAAGTTTATGCCGTCATCAAGCCAGGATTTTACTCGAATTGCAATGCATTTTATAAATAGTTTACACATGTTTTATTTTCATATTTTATATTATGCATATCCATGATGGGTAAGTATTACGGTTGTCCCCAACGACTTGTTTATTTAACATTTTTGTTTTTAGAAAATAAACTACTTATAGTGCTGAGAATCCTATTTTAAATTTTATGAAGTGCACCTTATATATTGTTTAAAAGAAGAAAAAAAAGGAAAGAAAGAACATAAAACAATGAGTCAATTTAAAAATATTTATTATTTTTTCACGTAGGACACATGGAACTCCTTGGAAATCCCAAAGAGTGTACGCACCTTGTAAATGAAACAAGGCAGCAGATTTTTTTAGTATGATTTAGTAGATTTTTTTAGATGGGTTTTAGCAAACGTGGTTTCTCACAAATTGGTTTTCATTGTTGTAATCATTTGTGTTTCTAATCTCATGCGCTTAAAACTACATAGTCATATCTGCTAATGTCAAATTCTCGCCAAGCTTGACGGCATTTGGCTAAAGATCTTGGTGATAAATGTAGGTCGCCATAAATGAATTCAACTTGGCGATAGCAAAATAATTTTTTGAAATTCCCATACAAATTCAGTATTGACAAAAACTAGAAATCTTCTATAATCGGGTTGCGCGCATTTTAGTTTCATGCGTTTAAATAAAATTAGCCTAATTTTTAAAAACAAGGAAGAGGGAAGCTACATTTTCCTCCTCATGGTACAAGTCGGAAGGAAATTTTTTTGTTTTAAGAAAAAATGTCATTATTTTTTTATTTAGAGAAGGGAAAGGGGGGGGGGGCGCAGAATTTCTTCTTGCCCCGTGCGCCAAAAAACGTAGCTACGCCACTGCTCACACCAACACTTTCTTCTTGTTTGTCACTCTAGACTTGTCACGAGCGTATCACAATCATGCACTGTCCCTTATGCAAAATTGACCACAGCACAAACGCTTTATTACTTATTTGTACACACCTAATCTATATGTCTATCTATATAAAAATCAGCTTGTGGTTGATTGTTCCTTATATAAATCTACAATTTCAGACCCATTTGCGCGAAGCGTTATACATACGTTTTAGATCAAGACTAAAATTACTGACTACTTTAAAAGACTTTTCAGACTTCTTTAGGTTGAACTTTTTTTCCAGTTGCCGCAACTAAAAAATGGCTCAAGAATTAAAAATATATTTATAACACGTGTACTTTGTTATAAAAATTCAGACTCGTTCGCTACATTTTCGCATGCAAAATTGACGTCATTCTGAGCAGAAAATGCACATTTTTTATATATAAAATTAAAAAAAATTATTATGAGTGTGAAAAATTATGTAGTCTGTCATTTAAATATATTCTAAGTTTAAACATCTACTATAATACAGGTATTTCAATTTGAAGAAAATAATAATAATTTACTAAATATGAAGTCATTTTTTATGAGACGCTTTCAGTACGACGTTAACCAGTTGGGCAGATTCGCAAAAAAATGAACTACCGTAATTTCCGGCGTATAATCCGCAGCTGAAAGAGTCGTTTTTCGACCCAGAAATATTATTTTATAAAATGTAACTTAAAAGATCGCTGTAAATATTTAACTACAATTATTGAATAAAATTTCTGGGTCGAAAAACGACTCTTTGAGCTGCGGATTATACACCGGAAATTACGGTAATTCAAACTCAAATTCATCTTCTGAACAATGAGTTAAGTTCGCAATCAAATTCAAAATCAGAAAATGTAAGAAAAAAAATGATAGGAATAATTTTTAGTATCATTGAATATATACTCCTATACTCGTTACAGTTAAACTTGATTTCATTAAAAATCCAATTCTAAAGACAAAATTCGCCAACTTAACATGCAGATGCGATGCATATAGAATACATTGAATAACCAAAAGAATACTTTACAAATATGGAAAATAAAAATTCTAATATACTTATAAAATAAAAAATAATAATTAAAAAAATCTTTAATAAGTTTTGCTTTTTTAAGAAATGGGTTGGAATTGAACGAATAAGTCCAATGTAAGTGTTTCGAATTTTTAGAATGCAGCAATCCTTAAACGAAGCAGGTAAACAGGATTACGCAATCAGACACGACGTAAAAATTGTAGAAATAACAGGAATAATATTCCAGATGTAAAATGCTTCAGATAATCGTCAGCGCAGTCAAAAGTTCAACTGAACACAAATTCCATTCAACTCAAACTAACTCATTGCAGTGGGATGGGCTTCAATTTATTACACTTTTTATTTAACTTGGTACATGTACATAAAAATGGAATTTCGTAATCAATTTTACACTCACTTCTTGATATGCTAGATACAGCGATTGCCAAACTTTTTAGCTCACAGGCTATCAAAGCCTGAGAGCTTATGTGCCCGCCGGTTCTGTACGTACGTATGTATGTATGTATGTATGTACGTAACGCGATAACTCTTGATAGAACTAACCGTTTTACTTTAAATTTTGTTTATAGGTTCCTTGTGATAAGGCGCTTCCCTGATTAGTTTTGGAGGTTCATTGGTTAAGCATAAAGGGGGGAAACGGGGGGCTAACCCCCCATAATTTAGATAAATGGGTTTTTCATGCAGAATTATCCGATTTTCTTCAAATTTTGTATATAGGTTCATTTTGATAATGTGCTTCTGTCAATAGCTTTGGGGGTTCATTGGTTAAGTATAAAGGGGAAAAGGGGGTGGGGGGTAATCCCCCTAATTTGAAGATATGAGTTTTTCATGCAGAATTATCCGATTTTCTTCAAATTTTGTATATAGGTTCATTGGAATAATGCGCTTCTCTGAATAGTTTTGGGGGTTCATTGGTTAAGTATAAAGGAGGAAAGGGGGGGATAACCCCCCTAATTTAGATAAATGGGTTTTTCATGCAGAATTATCCTATTTTCTTTAAATTTTATATATAGGTTCATTGTGATAATGCGCTTCTCTGAAAATTTTTGGGGGTTCATTGGTTAAGTATAAAGGGGAAAGGGGGGATAACACCCCCCTAATTTAGATAAATGGGTTTTTCATGCAGAATTATCCGATTTTCTTCAAATTTTGTATATAGGTTCATTGTGATAATGCGCTTCAATGAAAAGTTTTGGGGGTTCATTGGTTAAGTATAAAGGGGGAAAGGAGGGCTAATCCCCCCCTTAATTTAGATAAATGAGTTTTTCATGCAGAATTATTCGATTTTCTTCAAATTTTGTATGTATATTCATTGTAATTAGACACTTCCCTGATTAGTTTAAGGAGTTCATTAGTTAACTATGAGGTGGTAACAGGGGGATGACCCCCCCCCCTTAATATATTGTTGATTTCTTTATTTTTCGAGGGCATATTTCAAATTCTTTGAAATAAGAGTACAATATACAATGAGTGTGAATAGCCTGTGAGCTCAATGCCCTCAGTTTAACTGGGCAGTTTCATTTTTATTTTTTATCTTACGTACCCCTAGATTAAACTTTTCAATTATACGCACCCCTTCTCACATGAACCTGTCCCAAACAGTTTTTGTTTTCGTTCGTTAGTAAAGTTCTTATGCTAGTGTCCAGTGTTAGATGCAGTTCTATTTAGAATTCCGGTTTTTAGCTCACAGGCTATCAAAGCCTGAGAGCTAATGTGCCCGCCCGTTCTGTATGTATGTATGTATGTATGTATGTATGTATGTATGTATGTATGTATGTACGTATGTATGTACGTAACGCGATAACTCTTGATAGAAATAAGCGTTTTGCTTCAAATTTTGGATATAGGTTCCTTATGATAAGGCGCTTCCCTGATTAGTTTTGGGGATTGATTGTTTAAGTATAAAGGGGGTAACGGGGGGCTAACCCCCCCCCCCCCCTTAAATTAGATAAATGGGTTTTTCATGCAGAATTATCCGATTTTCTTCAAATTTTGTATATAGGCTCATTGTGGTAAGGAGCTTCCCTGATTAGTTTTGGGAATTCATTGGTGAAGTATAAATGGGGGAACGGAGGGCTAACCCCCCCCCCTTTAATTTAGATAAATGGGTTTTTCATGCAGAATTATCCGATTTTTTTCAAATTTTGTATATAGGCTCATTGTGGTACGGCGCTTCCCTGATTAGTTTTGGGAATGCATTGGTGAAGTATAAATGGGGGAACGGGGGGCTAACCCCCCCCTTTAATTTAGATAAATGGGTTTTTCATGCAGAATTATCCGATTTTCTTTAAATTTTGTATATAGTTTCATTGTGATAAGGCGCTTTCCTGATTAGTTTTGTGGGTTCTTTGGTTAAGTATTGTTGTAGAATATTTCACAAATCCTTAATTTTTAACTTTATTAGCATAACCCTTCATTTCCCTACATTTTCAGTTTATTTTTTTTTTCACTTTATTTATTAAATATATATTTTAGTAAATAATAAAATTCCTTCTTCCAAATTCTAAATAAATGTCTTCTTTTTTTTTTCTTGGTTAACTGTTGGTTTATTTACAAATAAACAGTTTCATATGCAGTACTAAAAAGAATTCTATGATTATATTATGACACTATAAACAAAAAAAAATTACTCACATATATTTTTTTTTAGACCATAACAGCTATCGGAGAATATCTCACATATAGATACATTGCGTCAGGATGTAAATTTTGACCACAATTTTTTCAGCAAATCACTTCCACTATTGAATTATCGTAGGAGGTGGCTTTCATTTCATTGGCAGTCCTCACTTAGATGCGAGCAAAACATTCATCATTCAAAACTTCATCTCCCCGGCAGCACACCGCTCTCAAATGCCATTTCGGGGCTGGCAGTCGTAGTACCGATGGCACTCGTGACGATGATGTCGAGAGAAACCCAGCTTACACTAGCTACGCTTCAATGCAACAGCAGGACAATTCGAAGTACAACATTAATTCCACCTTCCGCTCTTCAATTCATTCCTCATTCAATACACTCCGACCTTGCATGTATTAATTTATCTCAAAGTTGAGGGAGCCTATATCTCTTAAAATTCTCAATAATGTCTTGTTGTAGAATACTTCACAAATCCTTAATTTTTAACTTTATTAGCATAACCCTTCATTTCCCTAAATTTTCAGTTTATTTTTTTTTCACTTTCTTTCTTTATTAAATATATATTTTAGTAAATAATAAAATTCCTTCTTCCAAATTCTAAATAAATGTCTTCTTTTTTTTTTCCTTTTCTAAATATCAACCCAAGTGTATGTTGTTGTGACCTTGTTGTTCAACTGCACTTATTCCAGGAATAATCCCCGCAGTTTGAGTTTAACCTTGTAGGACTTAAAAGGTATACAAGAGGTCAACCTTTCCCCCAAATGTTCGGCAGGAAAGATCATTATGCGACCCTCTTTTTTCAAAGTTTCCCTGTTGTCATGCGGGTATCGCATAGCAACAGAGGCGATAGGGTCCCATTCCCCTATATTTTTAAAATGGGTAGGTCCCATATAGGGTCGAGGAGAAAGAGGTGATACAAGAAGGTCAGTCAGTGTGTAGAAAACCAACGAGAAATGTATCTGTGAGGACCAGTAATTCGGTGCGGGCTCGGGGGTTCCTTTTTGGCGGGAAAATGCTCCCACCCCTACCCCTGAGAGCCGAAGGGTGAGCGCAAAAAGAAAGGCATTGCAATTACTACAGAAGAGGCCAACTGAAAAGGATGCCGTTCCTATAAGTGCTGTATTCTCTGCTATAGCCATATATTAAGAGATATAGGCTCCCTCAACTTTGAGATAAATTAATACATGCAAGGTCGAAGTGTATTGAATGAGGAATGAATTGAAGAGCGGAAGGGGGAATTAATGTTGCACTTCGAATTGTCCTGCTGTTGCATTGAAGCGTAGTTAGTATAAGCTGGGTTTCTCTCGACATCATCGTCACGAGTGCCATCGGTACTACGACTGCCAGCCCCGAAATGGCATTTGAGAGCGGTGTGCTGCCGGGGAGATGAGGTTTTGAATGATGAAAGTTTTGCTCGCATCTAAGTGAGGACTGCCAATGAAATGAAAGCCACCTCCTACGATAATTCAATAGTGGAAGTGATTTGCTGAAAAAATTGTGGTGAAAATTTACATCCTGACGCAATGTATCTATATGTGAGATATTCTCCGATAGCTGTTATGGTCTAAAAAAAAATATATGTGAGTAAATTTTTTTTGTTTATAATGTCATAATATAATCATAGTATTCTTTTTAGTACTGCATATGAAACTGTTTATTTGTAAATAAACCAACAGTTAACCAAGAATGTGCTTTTCCCTTATTAATATGCATCTATTATTCTAATTAATTTAAACACATTTCTCATGTGTAATAACAATAGATTAAAATATTTTATTCAAGTAATCAAACTTTAAATGTTAATGTTAAATTCTACAATAATAACACTATGCTCGAATATAATAACAGCAAATAGATATGTGTAATTTGAATTTAGAATTCTGTTATTGTTGTATTTAAATATGTTTATAAATATTATTTTATGAGTAATTCTTTTCTACACTTTAAGTTTAAAATCTGCATTTAATAGTAAAATAACCCACCCTTTTATTTGTTTGGTGTCCCTTGTACTTTTTGTTCTTGTGTAAAATTTCACTTTCACTAGTATTCTTAATTGATAACAGAATTCATAAGGAGTGAAATTCAATTACATATGTTTTCTTTAAAAAAATTAATTCTGTAAGAAATATATATGAATGAGAAGTATAATTCTAAATTAATGTTGATTTAACATGGAACATTGTGGAATGAGAAAATCTAATCTATATATCTAAATAAAGATAGGAGCTAAAAGTTTTATAGATGATAATAAAATCTAATAAATTAAAGTTTTTCATGCATTTAAAGTAATTTGTTTTAAGTCAATTGTTTAGTTTTGCATGTTTTAAAAAGAGTTAGTAAATTTGAGAAGTATTGAGAGAATCCTATTAAGTGAAGTATTATTTTTTGAGATTATTAAAAGTATGTCCTATCATCTTGGATCACAGTTTTTCAAATGATTTACTGAATACGTTTTGTACTCAACTATACGATATCATTGGTCCCTAAATTTTGAAAATATAAGTGCATTCATAAAGTAATGTCATTCTGGTTCTAATTTACAAAATTTCTGAGTTTTATCCTCTCAAACATGAGAGTTTGTTTTCCTTCGGTTGTTCTAAATTGGTTTAATTTTTAATTTTATTCTTGCATTATTTGTGAATGCTTTATGTTTTTGAGATTTAGAAGTATTGCGTGTTTTTCCTTTATTTTTAGGTTGTGAAAGATATGAGAATATTATTACCTCCTTTGATTTTATGTAAAAGTAAAATTTTAAAGTAAATGAATTTATTTTGCCATCCCCACCTTTTTCTTTTTATTTGAGTTGTGTGTGTTAACTTGTACTAAATTTTGGTGCCCCTTCTTAAATCTAATTACCTGGTGTTTATAATATATTTATGGTAACAATATTCAGTTGGTGGTATGTCTTTCTCACCTGGTGTAATGTTAAATTTAAATCCTTGTATAATTTGATTGACGTTAGATATGGAGGAGTAAAAGAATTTAAGGAGATATTAATTAGATGTATTAAAGTAAAAATATTCTTAAAAAAGGAACACCCAATAAGATTGGTGCCCATGACATTTCAAACCTGGCTTGTGCTTAAAGATTTATAAAAATCTAAATTTTTTTATATGGAGCTGTATTTAGTGTTTTTAATTTAATTTTCATGGTTGTAAAAGGTAAGTCTGTGACTCTGTATTGCAATTTGGTTAAAGTTTTGACATCTCTGCACTTAGGTAGTTTCAAATTAAAAATTTTTCTTGTTTTTATGCTTTTGTGTGTGTATTTCTGTGTATAGTTGCACCCCTCCTTAAATTTTTTGTTTTCTCATTGATAAAACTTATCATGGCAGAGGATCAAGCTAAAAATTTAGCTAATATTCAAAAGAAAAATTCTCTTATGGATATAGCAGAGAATACAGCACTTATAGGAACGGCATCCTTTTCAGTTGGCCTCTTCTGTAGTAATTGCAATGCCTTTCTTTTTGCGCTCACCCTTCGGCTCTCAGGGGTAGGGATGGGAGCATTTTCCCGCCAAAAAGGAACCCCCGAGCCCGCACCGAATTACTGGTCCTCACACCTACATTTCTCGTTGGTTTTCTACACACTGACTGACCTTCTTGTATCACCTCTTTCTCCTCGACCCTATATGGGACCTACCCATTTTAAAAATATAGGGGAACGGGAGCCTATCGCCTCTGTTGCTATGCGATACCCGCATGACAACAGGGAAACTTTGAAAAAAGAGGGTCGCATAATGATCTTTCTTGCCGAACATTTGGGGGAAAGGTACTCTTGTATACCTTTTAGTCCTACAAGGTTAAACTCAAACTGCGGGGATTATTCCTGGAATAAGTGCAGTTGAACAACAAGGTCACAACAATATACACTTGGGTTGATATTTAGAAAAGGAAAAAAAAAAGACATTTATTTAGAATTTGGAAGAAGGAATTTTATTATTTACTAAAATATATATTTAATAAATAAAGAAAGTGAAAAAAAAAAAATAAACTGAAAATTTAGGGAAATGAAGGGTTATGCTAATAAAGTTAAAAATTAAGGATTTGTGAAATATTCTACAACAGTATAAAGAGGGTAAAGGGGGGTGGGGGCTTATCCTTCCCCCTTAATTTAGATGAATGTGTTTTTCATGGAGAATTATCCGATTTTCTTCAAATTTTGTATATAGGGTCATTGTGGTAAGGAGCTTCCCTGGTTAGTTTTGGGGATTCATTGGTTAAATATAAAGGGGGATACGGGGGGTAACCCCCTTAATTTAGATAAATGGGTTTTTCATGCAGAATTATCCGATTTGCTTCGAATTTAGTATATAGGTTTATTGTAATAAGGGGCTTCCCTGATTAGTTTTGGGGGTTCAATGGTTAACTAGAAGGGGGTGAGGGAACGGGGGAATGATCACCCCTTAATATATTGGCGATTTCTTTATTTTTCGAGGGTCTTATTTCAAATTCTTTGAAATAAGAATATAATATACAAATAGTGTGAATAGCCTGTGAGCTCAATGTCCTCAGTTTAACTGGGCAGTTTCCTTTTTTATTAATCACTTATCCATTTTGAACCACAATACTGTATCAACATACAGTCCACCAAAACAATCAATATTAGATAAAGATTTCAAATTAAGCACTCACAAGTCACAAAAAAAGGAATGAAGCTACTCTCGTTGATGTACATTAATGAGTTTATACTAATGCTGCCCTGTTAAAAACTCAAATGATGACCTGATTTCAAGTGATTGAATGAAAAGAATATCAAAAGGAAAGGGGGAGAGGATAGTTACATGATTATTGAGAGTTTGCTGATATCGTCGCTACCATGCCAAACTATCGAATGTGAAAATATGCATTTTTCATTATTTTTAAAAATTGGCTGATTGTCACCTCTAAATTCTATTAGAATTCTTCGCCTAGTAAGAATATTAATAAGTTTTCCGTGAATAACGGGGTTGTCAGTATAGTTTTTTTTTATTATTATTCAGAGATTTATTATTTATACCGGAAATTTTCAGAAAAAAATTTACTTTATGTAATCGCGAAATGTCTGTCATTAAATAAAGCAAAATTTTCTGTTTGAAATTTTTGGTATGGATTTTGAATTTCTGAATGAAAAAGGAGGCCAAAATGGCAACGTTAGTGAAGAATACTATTCAAATTTAGTAGTGACAATCGGCCCATATTTAAAAGGAATAAAAAATGCACTTTTTCATATTCGACAGTTCGACATGGTAGCGACGAAATGGCAAGGCATAATCAATTAGTTACTGAGTTTTGGCATTTTCCTCATTTTATGTGAATAGCCTATTTTACTTTTACACAAATCTCTCATTGTTAAAGAAAAGTTTACACTTTTGTTTATATTTTCATTTTAACTTTTCTTTTCGCGTTTTTTTTTTTCGTCATTACCAATGTAATTTTCCCGTACCCCATGTTAGGAACCGCTGCGCTAGAACATAGCAGCCGACTGCACATAGCAGCACTTTTCTGTTACCAGTAAAATTTATCAGAAATTTGTGCTTAATTTCGACGGTTAAATAACTCGAAATTCATTATTAAATTTTAGTGGTAGTGGGAAAACGTAAAAGTTAGAAGCTATGCTAAAATTTACAATATATATATAGAGAGAGAAACCTCGGGTATTATGGAATAGTGGGGTAATATGGAACACTAAGGATTCTGTTTAGTCAAGTACTGCCACCAAGCGACAAAATCATAAACTACTTAAGAACATTTACAGAATGCCCCCCAGAATACGCAGTTCGTCAGTTGGTATCAGGGCGCGTTGTGTGAATAGATATTTGTTTCTTGTCTTTGAAAAGTTTCAGGAGATAATTTTTCAATATTGTTTATTCATTATTAGAAGTAATATTTTTACATTGAAATTTCCCCCTTCTTCCAGTCTATTCAGTTCAAATTTGAAGTCATTCTGACCAGTGGTTCCTTTTTTTAGAGCATTTTTAAAGTGAGACTTTAATTATAATCACCTGTATATTTTATTTTCTACGTCTTAGAGTTTTTTTGCACAAATCTGAAGCATGAACTGAAGTATATTGGCTGACTACCTAGACAGGGTTCATACGCTTTTACCGCAAATTTTTAATAGAATTTTCTATTTAATATTTAAATAGCAAAAACCGTAGACGCCTCGTTTAATTTTAGGATTTGTACTAGAGTTCTCCATTTAAATAAGGCGAAAAACTCCATTAAAAAAACATGGTAAAAGCGTACGAACCCTACTAGACACTATATTTTGATCGCACTCTCTTGATACCATTACATCTGTTTTTTGCTAAATTCTTTTTTTTTTTTTTTTTTTTTTTTAATCCCCTATTCCATATTTTCCGACTATCTCATAATACCTTCCAAAAACGTCTTTCAGTATTGTTATTTGTTTGCGTGGGATGGAATTTCGTAAAATGATTTTTGTCTACCAATAATTAATCACAGATAGTTGAAGTTTGTGATTGTATTCGGTTTTCGGGCTTTAAACAATACCGAACTATGATATTGCCTCAAACGTAAATGGTATTCCCTAATACCCGAAGTTCCCGTACAGGTGTGTTTCCGATAACAATACAACACTTTAATAATTTCAGAACATAAATATAAATTAATAAATTAACTTTAAGATATTTTCCCGTTAGCCGGACACAGATGATAAATCATCAAATATTTATTATGGTTAACAGTTGTATACGAGTTACATCAACAATGGAGTTATTTGTGCGCCAAATGGCGCTCGCTAATGTATCCCGACTGGTTGTGAAACTGCATCAATGCGATATTTTAAACTCTAAGACGTAGAAAATCAAATATACAGGGTGATTATAATTAAAGTCTCACTTTAAAAATGCTGTAAAAAAAGAACCACGGGTCAGAATGACTTCAATTTTGAACTAGATATACTGGAAGGGAGAAACGGCATGGCATAAGAAAAAAAAGTTCCAAAGTGTATCAATAGATGGCCCTGTAAGAGGCATACTATGCAAATTAAAAGACACCCATGCACAATTAAAAACCGAATTATTATGAGCTTTTTATGAGGTTTTTGGTCCAAGGACAATTAAAAACCGATTTTCCCATCCAATGTGGTACGACCTCGCCATGGTGGATGGGCTTCCCACTAACAGTACCACAACTGTTGACTGATTTGGAAGTAATTTTTCTTGTCAAACAACCGAAACACTCATGCACATTGAACAGTACGGTTGGTTTACATTGCAACTCATGCCAAAGCCGTCGTATTTCGATTAAAAATGTCACTTGTAGCCGATTCCACTTTCCTTATGCCGTTTACAGCGGCATCTATTGATACACTTTGGAACTTTTTTTCTATGCCATACCGTTTCCTCCTTCTTCCAGTCTATTCATTTCAAATTTGAAGTCATTCTGATTAGTGGTTCCCTTTTTACAGCATTGTGAAAGTGGGACTTTAATTATAATCACCCTGTAAATAAAAAAATGAGAGTAATATATAGTTTTAAATACGTTTTTATACTTTTGTTGCTGGCCAGTAAAAACCTAGAAAATTCGGCCTCCAGGACATCCAATCGAAGCCAAAATGGATATGGTCACGTTGGTCCCGGCCATTTGACCATTATTACATATTTCCGGTCCCACGCTTTCTGAAACATTTTAACCCTTTGTATCACCGCATTGCATATCTGCAACATACCCAAAAGTCAATGTGACTTATATAGTGGTCTCTAAAAGACTATTTTGTTTATTGTTGCTATCTCCCAACACAGCAGTTAATATAAATTGTTCATAGAATTCTCAACAGACAGCGATACTGAGTTAATTTTTCATGCCAAAGCTTTATTTATCATTTGAGCAGTTTCGCATCGTTATTACTAAAACGAACTTCGTAAACTTTGTAAAATTATAAAGGCTGCAGACGTCCAAAAATAGATTATCTACAAAGGTAAGTTAGTATATTTTACAATTTTGTAGTAGAAAATTGACAATATTTATGAGAAGTACGTAATTTTCTGTTTATTGCAGATGTGAAAAAAGTACCTTTTAGTCAATAATGTTTTATATTTATGTTCTAATTTTTTTTTTTTTTTTTTTACCTGCTTAAAATGATGTATTCTAATATCTGAGTAAATATTTCTCAAACCCTAGTTGTTGAGTCACAAAGGGTTAAGAGAAATGCACGCAAAACAAATATATATTGGATTTAGCTTGGCCCACTGAGAGAATTAATTGAAATATTTATAATATCCGTAATACTATCATTTATATTTAGATAAATGCGTAAATCAAATTTAATAATAAATTAATATATATAAGTGTTAGGTTTTTGCTGTATGAACCAAAACTTCACAAGAAACTGGAAGCTTGTTAAAAATGGTAAATAATTGCAGTCGATATACCGATAATCATGGTGAGAAGTGTAGGCAATGAATGTACCCATTGGGTAATTTCTCCATAAAGACTAAGCCAGTTTTCCAAATAAAGCCTTTATTCAGGCATAGGAGATATGAAGACACAATTCCCACAGGATGAAGATGTTTTCTGAAGTCCTCAGGCTTGACTATAAATCATTATATCATTTGCTTGATCTTAAAGAGCTAGTTTAGAAGATTCCGAATCATAAACGCCAGATAACCGTTTGATCAGCACTTGAAAACAAGACAAAATTATGAGCTCTTCCAATTGCTTTTTTGTTAGATGCGCGGATAACTACACCATCGCGGCTAAGCGAATGACGCGAGATGGAGAGGTTTTAATAAGAAAGAATCCCAGATCTAGTGGCGCATTGTTTTTGAAGTAAAAAAATGTAGCGCGCGAAGTCAGCCCGTGGAATAAAAATAACAAAATGGCTTTTAAAAACATTTGAAATGAAAAACTAGCTTCGATCAGAATATTATAGCATGGATAGTTGATAAAAGTTACGAATTGGCTTAAAGTTTTAGATTAAGATTTTGAATAAGATTATACGAATAACAACTAATAATAATAAATAATGAATATGCCAGAATTTAGAATAATTTAAAGGAATAATGTGACATAAAATTTTCATAAAACATTAATATATATTTTCATTTCAGGCAGCCTTTTGATTTTTCCCGAGCGTCAGTGAAAAGCATAGAAACGAAGGCATTTAGACTATAAAAAAGAGAAACTAAAAATAGGGAAACTGAAAGCACCAAGCAAAAAATTGAAGAAAATAACTTTCGGAAAATTAAAACAAAATGGATGAACCTTCAACAGCGCTCGAATTCGAAAGGAATTTAGTGTTGATCAAACCAAACGCCGCATCTAAATCGAAAGCCATCGAAGAAATGATAGAGAAAACCGGCCTCTTCATATTAAACAGAAGGCGTGTCTACCTGAAACCAGAACAAGCCAGGGATTTTTACATTCAATCCATTCAAGACGAAAGCAGTGCCAAGTATTACAAACTCTACGAAGATCTGGTGAGGTCAAGCCATAAAGGACAAGAGGTACGAGTAGGGTGTCAACGATTTTAATCAGTTGATTAATACTAAACCTACCATGGCATAGGGTGCCTCTATACTGTGTGGCTGAAATAAGAAAGACTCTGGAACCGGTCTCGACTCAGTCCTGTTGTCACGGTAACTGGTCAGTTGACTTTATTTTAGGGAAGTTCGGCATTTTCTTGCCAATTTTCTCCTGTTCATTAGGTCATTCCGAGAATTATCGGTCTTTTGTCCTTCCGCTCTTACGGACAAAGTTTTGGAACATCAGCAAACAGGAAACCTACTCAGGGTTTTTCTAATCTGAGCCATACAGTACCGGTATATGAGAAATACGACATATGGTCCAAATGCACCACTGATACTAAGTAAATTACACCAGATTTTTGGTATATTGCATGATAACATATTATTACAGGATTTCTTCCCCAATATACCAAAAATCTGGTTTAATGTACTTGGTGTCAATGGTGCATTTGGTTTGGAATAACCTACCTCTCTCAATAGACTCATCCATCCTCCCTTTTATTTATTAAAAGTTAAATAAATTTAACTTTCAATAAATAAATAAAGTTATTCGCAACCACTATATTTATATAGAATTATTAACCCTTAAAAAATCACATGAATATGCTACTACATAAACTTAAAAATCTATCTTAAAATTTCTAGCGTCTAATCCTTAATATAAATACAAAAAAAATGTATTTAAGGGTTAAGTAAATATGTAACTAAGCAATCATTGCCCTATCTAATTATTTAAAGCAGTAAAAATAAAAAGTAAAAGTGTTAAAGGCCAGTGTAAACCAGATAAAGCAGTTAGTATGCCTTTATAAAATTTAGCCGACACATTTGCAATTCTAACTACAAATCATTAGAAAGAACGTATCTATGTGTTATTCCAATATTACTGTATTCATTATTGGTATTAGAGTCTTTATTAAATTCTAACTCAATTGAATGTAAAATTAATTTTAAAAAAACACTTAAAACTATGCAGTTCATAATTAAAATGCTCCACTGTATAATATCAATTGTGGCAAAAAAGCCGGTTAAAACAAATAAAAGCCACTGGCGTGTCTTTTTTTAAATTTTAGCTGGTTTTTTGCAACCTTGACGTTAATCCCCAAAAAGGTTTTTAAAAAATCATGACTTTTTTTACTTCCTAGGTACCCGTCATCAATATCACTGACGCCGAAGATGAGGATCACAGCTCGAAGATCGAAGAATATGTGGATTTCATGACAAGCGGTCCCGTTGAAATCATGGTTGTCGCCGGACGCGGGGCTATATCGAAGTTGCAAAAACTGATGGGACCCGAAAACCCTAAAATTGCGCGGGAAACACATCCGGACAGCATCAGAGCCAGGTTTGGAGGTGAAACAATTCTACGCAATGCCGTGCATGGAAGCGAGAGCGTCAGCAGAGCAGAGAAAGAGATAAAATTCTTTTTTCCGGGTTCGAAATTCGACTTGGAATGCAAGATAGGCACGTCTGGAGAATACTTGTCCAAAACAGTCAATCCCATTCTCTTGAAAGGCCTCATTCAGTTGTGTCGCCAAAAACCTGAGAATCCTTTAGTGTGGCTAGCAGACTGGTTACTCGCACACAATCCAAACAAAAGATCCTAATTTGTTTTACTGAGTTAACACATTCGCAAACGTCAATTCACATCGTATGGGTATATGTAACTATGCATACTGGCATTCCTTTTGCATTTTGTTATGTTGCATTATTTCTAAAATATATACATAATATTCGTATTTGTACAATCAGTGCACTATACTTATAAATATACTAGTATATACCTCCTGTCAAAAATGACAGGATATTGACTCAATATTCAATTTTTGAAATAGTTCAACGAATGGACAAAACATTCAAATTAAATATTTAAAAAAAATAATCCATGTGTGAAATTTTCTGAAAAAAAAAGTGTTATCAATGTGTTTCTAAAGAGCTTGACTCACCACATAGCTCATTTTTTGATTATATAAGCAAAATTAAATGGAAATTACTCGGTACTACTTATTCCTTATATTTTAATTACGTTTCATAAGAAAAAAAAATAATTTTATTTACGATGGAAAAAAATTTAAAAATTTGTTTGTATTATCTACCGGTAGATGGCACCATCTTCCCTTATACGGTCCAATGTTGCTTGTGATTTCCAAGCAAGCCACCTCGACTGTCTTTCTTTAATTAATCGCCGTCTACAGGCGTTTCATCATTTTAATCAGGCATCGCTAAACAATCCTTAAATAATATAAAACAACAATAAAAACTGATTTGATTGAACATATTCAAATCCACCGCGCGTTCAAAACAGCATTTACAAAGATCAACAAAGATGTTAAAGCAGTAAAACTCACGTTGCCAAATAGCAATCAGTACAGCACAAATAATTTTGATGATTGATTCTCAAAAGTGAATGACTCACATTTTTTTTTTTTTTTTTTTTTTTTTTTTTTTTTTTTTTTTTGCAACAATAATAATAATGATTAGCAAAGTGAAATGTAATTTCTGAAATTTTCACATTAAATTTTAATATGCTAATTATATGCAAATATTAACTTGTATTTTTATGAAAGTTCGATTGTTTATATTAATTGACGAAAGATGGCTGCAAAAATAGTTTTTGAAGGTTTTAAACAAAATTAAAATATTTAAAGATTTTAATATGCTTTTCCAAATATTTTAAGAACAGAATCAGATAATTAACCTTTTTTTTTTTAATGAAGCCTTCAAAGAGTCATTCATTTGTTTCAAGATTTAGAAATTCTGAACGGCAACAGTGTTTGTTTGTTTATATATAGTAATTTGATGTTTATAATACCTTATTTTTAATTTGTAACTTAATACATTATAATTGGATAAGATATACATGTTTTATGTGAAAATATGCAGAACAGACATGATTTCACGTAGAAGAAATTATCGTTTAGTGGTCATATGTTAGCATATCTTTTTCAGTAAGCCTAACATGGCGTTTAACTACGGTCGACTCGCAGACCCAGAGTGGTACAGCCCGGTACCGTTACAGACACTTTTTCGCCTTTGGATTTTATTATAAGTAAGATAGTACCATTATTATATAAATCTATTTGTGATAAATATAAACACGGATACAGATTTTTTTTTGTTGTTGTTAAATTATGCAACATACAAGACTAATACCCATAGGCGAGAATTATTGTAAAATAGATGAAAACATGTGACAGTGAATATGTTAAGAAATGATTTATATTAACTGTTATAATAAAGTTTTTCTTTTTCTTAACGATTTGCAATTATTTCGTTGCGGAAGAGAATTCGAAAGAATAAATACTATTAAAATATTTCAAAGCAGGACTGTAAACGCGGCAGCCGCACTTTGTATGAATTCTTAAACATCCTTTCAAAGGTTTCCTATTACAAACTTTAAAAAATAATAAAAACCCATTTTAAAAGATGTTTTATTTAAAATCAATAATATTTACACGTTGTATTATTGTTACTGCACAGTTTCCTAGCTCCTTATTCCTTTACAACAATGTTTGAGACCGTTCTTCTCTTCACACCCCCATATCAGAAAATTGTAATTATAAATTAGCTATGATTTATGTTTTTCCTGCAAAATATTTTTAGATAAAACTCTTTGAATCACAGGGGCCTTAAACTTACCACTTTGGATATAAGTGCATCGTACAGTAGAAGATCTTTATAAAGAACACCTTGAGACGAGAGGTTGTGTATATTATAGAATTTTACATTATATAGATTACATTTCACGTACATCATTAAACTTACCTTTTA
Source organism: Maratus michaelseni (assembly GCA_963931845.1). Lineage (NCBI taxonomy): Eukaryota > Metazoa > Arthropoda > Arachnida > Araneae > Salticidae > Maratus > Maratus michaelseni. The sequence continues at coordinate 419,787,719 of OZ007590.1, forward strand.
AACATGTCCAAATAAATATATCTGGAATATATCAATATACAGTAGTATATATTCTATTTCTTGGGACCAGAAGTAGGGGTGCCAAGGACTCGGGTATTGGACTCGGGCTCTGACACAAAAATGTTTCGGACTTAGATAAAAAAAAATAATAATAATACATAAAGAGCCCGAACTCATCTCTAATGCTTATCAGCTAGCTGACGAGTTTCCGAGACAGTAATTCAAAATATATTTTAAGTTTTTTTTTTAATAGACGCTGTCTAAACTAAAACTATGAAAATGCTCAAACTAACTTCCAGATACAAACCTTTATTTCACGTTTCAGTAGCTAAATAGAATGAAAAATTAAAAACTGCAAGACCTTTAAACCAGGGTTGGGTTGAAAAAGTGGTTTTCGACATGACAATGGTAAAAACCGTGTTTTTACCGGTTTATTCCGTCAAAAACCAATCATTATCGATTTTCCTCCGATTTATAGTGTACAAGTGTAGCACACAATACATTTCTAGATTGATTTTACCTTGTTGTCCTTGTTATTATTATTATTTACAATAACATTTGTTAAATTTATTTAAAAGAAGAGTATTTTCTAAATGGAAAAGATTTAAAAAGACAAGAGTAAAAGGAAAGAATAAAATTTGTCATAATCTCTACTAATATAGATTTTACTATTTGCAATGGACATTAATATTAAATGATAATAAAGGGTATTATAATTACTTGCAAAACCCGCGGCTTTGCTCGCGTAATTCTTGAAAAATGCCAAGTGGTATTCCTTGGCCTATTTTCATTACAGGAAATTTTACTGCTACAGATAATTCAGAAATTACTTATTAAGCCACACTAATGTAAATAAAAAAATCGAAAATTTAGAACGTTTTTTGGCCTTTCACCCACCGCCTCCCCATGTGGTAGTGTCAACAATATAAAATATAGGCTATGTTGCAGCAGGGACTGTTACCATCAATTTGCCCCATAGAAATTCTATAGAAATTGTAATTTAGAATGTTTTAGACCGCTTTTCGTTCATCTCACCCTTTTAAATTTCGAATTTTTTTAGAATTTGTTCTTAGAGAGAATTTACATTTTAAAAATAACTACCATGCCAAATTTCCAGTTTCTACTTCCTTCAGTATAAAAAAAATCGAAATTTTAGAACGTTTTTCGCTTTTGCATATCCCTCTGGTAGTGGCACCGACATAAAATATAGCCTATGTTACAGCAGGGACTGTTACCATCAATTTGCCACCATCACTTTTGAAAATGGTTCTGTAGTTCTAGATATTCCAAAGAAATTGTAATTTAGAATGTTTTCAGAACGCTTTTTGCTGATATCACCCTTTTAAATTTCGAATTTTTTTAGAATTTGTTCTTAGAGTGCATTTACATCCTATAAGTAACTACCATGCCAAATTTCATGTTTATAGCTCCTTCAGTATAAAAAAATCAAAATTTTAGAACGTTTTTCGCTCTTGCACACCCTTGGGGGTAGTGGCACCGACATAAAATATAGCCTATGTTGGAGCAGGGACTGTCAGCATCAATTTGCCACCATCACTTTTGAAAACAGATCTGTAATTCCAGAGACTTCATAGAAATTATAATTTAGATTGTTTTTAAAACGCTTTTCGCTCATCTCACCCTTTTACATTTCGATTTTTTTTAAACTTTGTTCTTTGAGAGCATTTACATCTTATAAATAACTATCATGCCAAATTTCATGTTTCTAGCTCCTTCAGTATAAAAAAATCGAAATTTTAGAACGTTTTTCGCTCCTGCACCCCCTGGGGTAGTGGCACCGACATAAAATATAGCCTGTGTTGAAGCAGGGACTATCACCATCAATGTGCCGCCATCACGTTTGTAAACGGTTCTGTAGATCCAGAAATTCCATAGAAATGGTAATTTAGAATGTTTTAGAACGCTTTTCGCTCATCTCACCCTTTTAAATTTCGATTTTTTTTAGAATGTGTTCTTAGAGAGCATTTATATCTTATAAGTAACTACCATGCCAAATTTCATGTTTCTAGCTCCTTCAGTATAAAAAAATCGAAATTTTAGAATGGTGTTCGCTCCTGCACCCTCCTGGGGGTAGTGGCAGCGACATAAAGTATAGCCTATGTTGGAGCAAGGACTGTCACCATCAATTTGCCACCATCACGTTTGAAAACGGTTCTGTAGTTCCAGAGATTCCATAGAAATTATAATTTAGAATGTTTTAGAACGCTTTTCGCTCATCTCACCCTTTTAAATTTCGATTTTTTTTTAATTTGTTCTTAGAGAGCATTTACATTTTATAAGTAACTGCCATGCCAAATTTCATGTTTCTAGCTCCTTCAGTATAAAAAAAATCGAAGTTTTAGAACGTTTTTCGCTCCTGCACCCCCCTGGGGGTAGTGGAATCGACATAAAAATATAGCCTATGTTACAGCAGGGACTGTTACCACCAATTTGCCACCACCACTTTTGAAAATGGTTCTGTAGTTCCAGAGATTCCAAAGAAATTGTAATTTAGAATGTTTTCAGAACGCTTTTTGCTGATATCACCCTTTTAAATTTCGATTTTTTTTTAGAATTTGTTCTTAGAGTGCATTTACATCTATGCCAAATTTCATGTTTCTAACACCTTCAGTATAAAAAAAAATCGACATTTTAGAACGTTTATCGCTCCTGCACCCCCTGGGGTAGTGGCACCGACATAAAATATAGCCTGTGTTGAAGCAGGGACTATCACCATTAATTTGCCGCCATCACGTTTGAAAACGGTTCTGTAGATCCAGAAATTCCATAGAAATGGTAATTTAGAATGTTTTTAGAACGCTTTTCGCTCATCTCACCCTTTTAAATTTCGATTTTTTTTTAGAATGTGTTCTTAGAGAGCATTTCCCAGATAACAATTTTGGATTTTTAAAACATTTTTCTGACCTTAACATGTAAATGACTGGATGCTTTTTAAAGGCTTTGTCTGAAAGGTTTGCAAACATTGTAAAAAGGATTATAAAAGGTTGCTAGTTGACACAATCTGAGGTACTTTGTAAGTGTTTTAGGACAAGCATACCAAAAGGTAGAAATGTAAGGCTAGTTACAGTATTTCTTATTAACCATTGTAACAAGAATTACAATCAAAGGTAGATAATAATGCTTTTATTATAAGCATCTATAAAGGAAATGAGAAAGGTTTTGATTAATCTGTTAGTTTTAAATCTTAATTGACAGAGGCATTAGGTTTTCATCAAAATAACCTGACTTAGAAATTTACTTTGTTTCTGTCGGAAATTAAATTTTAGCTTAATTTTTATATACTGAAGAAAAAAAAATGGAAAATAAGGATTTTTATTAGTTCACATTATATTTAAGAAATCATAGTAAGTTACATATTTTAATTAATATATTTATTTTTTTATTTGCTAAAATTCCTTTCCTATGTAATTGCTAAAATTTGAATATATTTTATTTTTTATATTTTAATTAATATATTGCTTCTAAAAAAAATATTAATTGTTGATAAAAAATTTTAAATCTAATATGCATTTTGTTAGAATGAACTGTGAGGATTAATTTTACAGAAGTTTTCTAAATTTTGTTTGAATTTGACAGAACTAACTAAAATAGATAACTTAATTTTTTTTTGTATCTGTTACCATTAATCAGTTTTAAAAATAAAGTCTAAAATATACCGGGGATAATATTTTCCTTTTAAAGTGAATTCGGGCAACAAGAAAATTTGTTACTACATTATCCGGAAAGTTTCACAATAGTTTAAATTTCTGAGTTTGGAATTGTTTATGTCTTGGTTTTTATGCTTGGAAAGTGATAATGGTCAGCTCACTATCATGCAATTACTCTCATTTATTAGTTGATTGACAAACTGAAGTAAGTTAAACATTACTGCATAATTTAATTTCATAAAGATTTAAGAACTATAAAAAACCATATTTTGGTGTTTATATAATTACTGAGAAAAAAATAGAAACAAATATGCAATTTCCATTTATAAATTTTTATATCATATGCATATTACCTATTTGTTTATTTTTAGTCTACTTAGCATGTTTTCATTTTACTTAATACAGAAGAACAATAATTTTTCAGAATGATTTATCTCTGAATTAAATCTATTGATGCTTCGTAATTAAAAATAAATAATAATAATCTGTTAAGATTAATTAGACTTTTTTTTTATTTTCCCTTTTTTCTTTAAAATATAAAAATTCATTTTCAAAATCTTTCATAATTATTAGTATGTATATTGAAAGGTCAAAAATTTAAATAGTTTGATTTCATTAAAACTCATTTGTTTAAACTTCATGAAAATAAAATGTATTAAACAAAGTAATAAAAATAACAATACTTTAAAATATTGTAGCAACGGATACAATAAAAATTTTATATCTTAAACGTACATAATATAAAAACAATTGTCATTGAATGATATTTTAAAATGAAATTTTATACAACATAAATTACTAAAATATAAGAAAATAAAACGTATGCGTAAAAATAATTAACTTTGACTAAATTACAGTTTAAATCAAAATCTATTATTATTACGCAATATTTCAAACTTTTGACGGTAATTTTTAAGCACATGAACTATAAGATTATTATTTTAAAATTGGGGAACATCAGTAGATAACATATAAACAACAATAATATATTGTAAAAGATAAACAAATGCTATTCTCTATCTATTGTATTTTGCAATGAAAATATGTTTAAAGAACTCGCATTAATTCGTTAAGAATAAAAAACATATTATAAATGGAAATTTCAAGAAATACAACAGAAATATGCGTATGTATGTAGTTCTTACAATAAGGTATATCTTTATGAAATTAAATTAATACAAAATAGTTTAACATACTTTAGTTGGAACATGATTTCAAATGCAAAGCCGGCACTCGCAGAGCGACGCTATGTGACCTGCTAGCACGTCAATATCACCTTCAATGAGTCATGAGTGAGTAAACGCAAGCACGAGGGCAGTGCTCGAAATAAGTTGCGCATGCGCGGAAAATGAATGAGTAAAGATGATTTTAGAACGTAGGTTTTCTGACGGTTATTCCAAAAATCTAATATTGAAAACATTACTGTGACCGTGATATACGGTAAAGATAATATACCTTTGCAGAAAAATCGAAAGAAAATGAAAAAGGACCATTTTCGGAACCCTGCTTGCTATCTGGGTTATATCTTATAAGTAACTACCATGCCAAATTTCATGTTTCTAGCTCCTTCCGTATAAAAAAAAATCGAAATTTTAGAATGGTGTTCGTTCCTGCACCCTCCTGGGGGTAGTGGCACCGACATAAAGTATAGCCTATGTTGGAGCAAGGACTGTCACCATCAATTTGCCACCATCACGTTTGAAAACGGTTCTGTAATTCCAGAGATTCCATAGAAATTATAATTTAGAATGTTTTAGAACGCTTTTCGCTCATGTCACCCTTTTAAATTTCGATTTTTTTTCGAATTTGTTCTTAGAGAGCATTTACATTTTATAAGTAATTGCCATGCCAAATTTCATGTTTCTAGCTCCTTCAGTATAAAAAAAAATCGAAATTTTAGAACGTTTTTCGCTCCTGCACCCCCTGGTGGTAGTGGCACCGACATAAAATATGGCCTATGGTGGAGCAGGGATTGTCACCATCAATTTGCCACCTTCTCTTTTGAAATCGCTTCAGTAGTTCCAGAGATTACCCTCTACAAACAAACAAACAAACAAACAAACAAAAAAACAATCTTTACTTCTTTATAATATTAATATAGATTAAATAACTCTCAATGTACATTTTTAATAAAGTACATTAAAATTATTTTAGAGATGCAAAAATGCTGTTATATGCAATAGATGTTAAGTATGGACTGGCAATGAATAAATTTGAATATTCTTAGATATAATATTTTAAAATGCATATCTTATGTATTTTATAAATGCAATTATGGCGCATAATAATTATGGCAAATATTTTCATTTGCGCTTCAGTAAGCAGAATCGTAAAATTTTGTTTTAAACAGTGTAATAAATTCTACCGAAATTATACGCATTTTTTAATCTAATACTTATGGGAATCTTCATAATTTCTTTAAAAAAATCTAATTATTTTAGACGATGCCAAATACCTTAAGATTATTGTAGAGATTTTCTAACACAGATGTACACGTATTAAATATACTTTAGAGTCTTTTTGATACTGAATATTTCATGTAAAACAACTTAATGTTAAAGATAGAATGAAAAAAAAAGTAAAAATAAATTACTAAAAAATGGGTTTTTGACAGTTTTTGACATGATGGTAAAAACCATGGTAAAAACCGTCATGCATCAAAAACTGGCCAACCCTGCTTTAAACCTTTGTACTCATACAGTACTTTTAATAAGTACCATTAAAGAAAATTTAATATAAGATGTATTTAATACATCTATTTAAAAAAGTGTTACTTTTTATATAAAATACTTTGCTCGACCACATTTTGAAAGGACAGCGAAACAGTCGAAGCCATATATTTGTAATGTTGTTATTTTCTCAATCTTTTACATAGGTGTAGCTCTTTTTTTCTTATAAAAATTTTTATGTGAAAAATTTGTAACTACAAAAACTTTTCCATTTACAGTTAGGATTACAATACATTTATTTGCATTGTTTTTAATAATAATTGCGAGATTTATATAACAGTATTTTTTGTAAATTAATCTAATTATTCTTGTAAATACAGGGTAATTATAATTAAAATTTAAGTTTCAAAACGCTCTAAAAAACGAACCACTGATTAGAATGACGTCAAAATTGAACGGCGTATTATTGAAGAAGAAGTAAAAAACATGAACCAAAAAAAAGTTCCAAATTTTAGCGATAGATGGCACTGTAAGCGTCAGAATTTCTACTACAAATGACAAATCGTAAAACAACGGCTAAGGCCTAAGTTTTACGTAAGCCCATCCACCACGGCAAGGTCGTATCACATCGGATGGGAAAAATCGGTTTTTAATTGTCCTGAGGCCAAAAACCGCATAAAAAGCATTCATCCAATCGGTTTTTAAGTTTCGCGAGACTGGCGCAAAACGTGTTCAATATGCTGTCCACCGTTGTGTGCAACAAGTTTAAATCGGGAAAAAGCATATGTTCCTCAACCAATCGAAGTGTCACCGGGGTCAGCGCAATGCGTGTCTCCAATTCAGCTACGTTACGTTGGCAATCGGAATACTGAACACAACATTTTTCAGATAACCCCACAGCCAGAAATCACACGGATTAAGATCAGGTGATCGGGCTGTAGGGAAATGACGACTGATAATTCTAGCATTTCCGAAATGCCGCCTCAACAACTGCTTCACTCGATTTGCAATGTACGGAGGAGCGCCATCTTGCATAAAAATCCCGACATCCACGCTGTTGCAGAGCTGGAATGACGTCATTACGCAAAATAGACTCATAGCGCTGACCATTGACGGTGACCGAAAGCACCCGTCTCCTCGAAAAAAAATGGCCCTACGATAAATGATGCCGTAAATCTGCACCACACAGTGACCTTTGCAGGATGAAGTGGTACTGTGTTCGTTGCGAGAGGATTTTCTGTTGCTCATATTCGGCAATTCTGTGTATTGACATATCCCGTCAGATGGAAATGGGCTTCGTCTGTCCACAGAATTTTTCACGGCCAATTATTGTCCACTTCCATGCGAGCAAGAAATTCCAAAGCAAAACCCTCTCTTGCTGGCAGGTCAGAAGGAAACAACTCCTGCACATGGCAAATTTTGCACGAATAGCATTCCAGGATGTTTCGTAGAATGTTATGCACCGTGCTCATAGGCCTGTCCAATGTTCGGGCAATTCTCCGTGCACTGCATGGTTGCACACCACCGCTCGACTCCTCTTGAACTGCTGTGGCCACTTAAACTACCGCCGAATCACATCTTTTCCTTCCTCTACCAGACTGCACATCAAACGAACCTGTATTTTCGAATTTTTTCATCATTTTCACCAGACCCATGACAGTCAACGCCTTTTTTCATACCCTTGAGGGTCCTGAACTTCTGCAGAGTTACTGGTGCAGAATCACCGTTCTTATAATAAAGCTTTACAAGCAGAGCGCGGTCCTTCATTGAGACACACATGGCTAACGCCTGAGACGCGAAATGAGAAAACGCCTTTTACCCAACGCTTTTATAACACCTGAAATGGCCGTGCGCGTGCCAGGTATTTTAATTTACATCTTCTGACGCTTACAGTGCCATCTGTCACTAAAATTTGGAACTATTTTGTTTTTTTGGTTCATGTTCTTTCCCCCTTCTTCAATAATACGCCGTTCAATTTTGATGTCATTCTAATCACTGATTCGTTTTTTAGAGCGTTTTGAAACTTAAACTTTAATTATAATCACCCTGTATTTTACAAAAAGAGCTATAACTGTCATTCTATTATATAAGTTTTAATGAAAAACTCCTCCATATTATTATTATATAAATGTTCTAATATAGTATGTTTAGACATTAAGGGAGGTAATTATGGAGGTGGAGCAATTTCTTGACCATAAAGGGTTAAGTGTTAGTTGCAGCTTTACACTTGAGTTTGGACTTTCTCCCAACGACATCTACTGAACGAAATTTGGACTTTTTTTTTAAATTACTATATACAAAAATTGATGAGTTACCTGATAAACGTGTCACTAATTTCAGAACAATTTCATTTCTTTTAAGGAAATTTTCTTTTCTTTTTTTTTCATTTCTTTTCTTTCATTTCTTTTAATTTCATTTCTTTTAAAATTTTTTCTTTTAACACACCTTCGCAGGTGATTTTTTTGAAAAGTTTGAAATTTTCTCTTTATACCAATTTTTTCTGATGACATTTAAGTTAAAACTTTGAAAAATATATAAACATTTTAAAAATTACACAGAAATGATTCTTTTTAAATGAAAAATAATCAAAATTATGTGAAAAATTGACATTTACACAAAACATGATAACTCAAAATCAAATCAATGCATTCACATTTTGTAAATTGCATAACACAGAGAATAACTTTCTCTCTAAGACATACACTAGCCGCATTATAATAGCATCTCTATCGCAGATGCTATGGCACTTGAAGTACTAATGTAATGACAAATTCGTAAAATTTCTTGCAACTTTTTCACTTATACCAGTGTAAATATAAAACTAATTAATATATTATCATGATTGTAGTCTATTCCCTCAATAAAATTTTATAAAATAAGTAAAAAAATTTCAAGGCACTTCATGCATAATTTTTTGTTATAGGATGTTTTGCATACAGTAAAAATCTAAAGAACTTCATTTTGAGAAAAAGCTAAAAATACCTTTTAAATACGGTTCTTGCTATAAAAATAATTATTATTCTTTAACCCTTTCCGGCGCGGTGTAAGTCTGTTTGTAAAATGATGAAATGATGGACTGACACTAGAATTTACAAACGAATTTATTAGATAATAAAAACTTGCTTATTTTCCGGTACTTAATAAAAGGAAAATTTTAATTAAATATTCTTGGTGCCGTTAGTCAGTTTTGGAATTAAAATTAGGTGTCCTTTTTTGTGGACACCGCCCGTTAAAAGGTTAAAGGTTTAATCACATGCTCCATGTATTTTCTTGGACATATTATACAATTTAAATGCTAAATCTCGAAAAAGAAGAATGTAGACATACATTTCAGCTTACTTCCGGTTTGTAGAACGATATTTCCGGTTGTAAAATTCTTCGGCAATGTGTGTTCTAATTCCGATACAGACACAATTAAAGCAAAATTCGATAGATAAAAGTTCGGATTTTAGTATTATTGCAAAAATTAAAAAACCGATATTTTTATCGAAAATGTCTTTTCAAAGGTGTGTGGATACCTTAAGTATTCAAATTTAAAAAACATTAAAGTATCAGAAAGTGACCACAGTTCTGAAAACTACTTTGAAGCATATGAAATCCTCAATGAATACAATAGAGTAAAGTACTCCTAATCCGCGAAAGCTTGTAATTCGCGAAGAACCTATGAATGTGAACGAAGAAATTAAATTCTTGAAAAATGTTTCAATAAAGACAAAATTTTGGTTTCTTTTATTCACCGACTTTAATATTTCCCTTCTCTCTGTATATACTATCATATGTCATACAGCATCCTTTTTTAGAGTTTAAAATGAAAGATGAAAGAATATTTGTTTTATTTATTTTATCATTTACTCATGCAGTATTTGAAAAATACAAGTTGAGCTCTTATAAAAAGACGGTATTTGTTTTAAATGGAAGAAGATGCTTATTTGAACAATATGTTTAATCATTTAACTTCTTTTCATTAAAACGTAATTATAAATTTGAAAGCATTTTAAAACGTCCAATTTATTATATTTGAACACGGATTATTATTTAATGTATTATGCTGTGAAATCTTAATAAAACACCTGTTACTGGTTTTCATCATTAGATAAAATAACCACATACATATATCAAATAATTCTATAATAAAAATCTTTCTTTTGTTGCAAAATAATTATGAAAATAGTCTGGAAGTGGTAATTCAAATAATGAAATCTTGATTTTATTTATTTATTTATTTTTATATGTTCCATGACATTATTATTATGCTTATATTTTAACAGTAGTTCTTTATTTTCAAAATTTCCTGATTCTTTAGTATTTAGTTAGCAAAACTTAGTGGATTCTTTGATCTTTTTTTTTATATTTACTAATGTTTTTAAACCCCCCCCCCCCCCTTCATTAATTCGTGATTAGAAATTTAAAACATTTTAAATACTTATTTTTATATTACTGTTAGGGTTAATAATAGTATGACACTCTGATAGATAAATAAAAGATTTAGTAAGCATTTAAAGTAATAGATGGCGACACCAAACATCTGCTAGGAATACACCAACAAGGCTAATTAATTTTTTTAAACATATTATGCGTAAAAAAATCCTTTAAAATTATGCATTTTTTATAAATAACTAAAACATCGCAATAATTATATTATTCTATTTTTTTTAAAAAAATTATGAAGTTTGCAAACATTTTAAGTACGTACAAAATATTATCAGGGTTAATAACAGTATGATACTCTGAAATATAAATGCACTGTCTAAATGAAAACTTTAGTACTCATTAATATAACTAGATGGCGACACCAAAAATTTGCTAGGAATTCTCTATAATTTTGTTTAAAAGCTAAATATATGTATACATGTCCTTTTTAACATATTATTCGTAAATAAATAATTAAAACTTATTCATTTTTCATTAAAAAAAAAATACATCTTAATAGTTATATTATTCTATTTAAAAGAAAAAAAATTCTATGAATGTCTAGTTTTTGACAATGAAATGTAAAAAATCACTTTTCATGAAGGTTTTGAAGTAGATCAGATATATTAGATTTTTCAGAGCAACAAAATTATGTGAGTCTGCAAGAACTTGTGCCTATTAATAGATTGCAAGAGAGAATTCATCAACATAAATCAATTGTCACCAATTTATTATTTTTTAAAACAATTCTTACCTTATTTATAAGTTTCACTGTGTAATTTATATATTTTTAATAATTAACAATTTAAATTTGTCGAAAATATGAATTTAAAACAATGTAAACAAAGATTAAATGGACATGACCTGTAATTCACAAAAAGTCTCTAAAATGCAGAACGCTTGGAACCAAGCTGTGCAGATTAGTGATCTTCTACTGTATAATGTGAGAATGCTCTTGCTATGTAATTAGGATACTTAGCGGTTGGTCAAGAGAAGTTAAAGTAGTGGTCGAAATTGTGGACAATTTTTTGTTTTTTCATTTTTATGTTATTCAAATATGTTTGGGTCATTCCATGCCAAATCAACCAGTGATTCAACCTGACCATTTCAAATTTTGGTGAAACTTACAGGGATAATTTTTTCCCTTGATGATATAAATGAGAATATACTTTTATAACTTTTTTTAATCTCAGTAAATTTTCATACAATTAATTATTTTCTATTTCGAAAAAAATCATCATTTTTTGGCTTGTATAAATGTTTTCAACTTTGAATTTCTCAAGTTCTATTAGGCGTAGAAAGTTGTTTTACCCCCTCATTTTTAAAGAGAATTTCATAAGGTGTTTAATTTGATATGCAAGTTGACTATGCTTGGTTTAAAAATAATAATAATTGAATTTAAAAAATATTTAAAATAGTGTATTTTAAAAATTTTGAAAAATATATATGTTTTTGTAATATTATAAGCTTTAAATCCTGAAACTTTTAGAGTGGGATCGCAATGGGATCAGCAGTTATGGTAAAAAAAAAAACCCAGTAAGCATAAATCAAACACTTTGTGCGAATTTTGATACATAAACTAAAATTTTTAACAACGTTTTAACGCACAAATACGTACAAACGAGGCACAAAAAATCACATACGGCCATTTCGAGGATTCTTGGATCCCCTTCCTCAGTGCGGCAAAAAACAAAAAAATTAATAAGATTAAAATGGGTTCAAAGAACCCCTCGGTTATAGACACGAAGGGTTCCCTTTTTCATTTTTTTTTTTCCGCTCTGAGGAAGGCGATTCAAGAATCCTCGAAACGGCCGTATGTGATTTTTTATGCCATGTTTGTCTGTATTTGTGCGTTATAACATTGTTAAAGGTTTCAGTTTATGTATTAAAAAAACCCAATGTTAAACACAAGTTGGTGCTGGTATTTAAAGTATGATTGGGCTAAAGACAATAATTATTGTCTTATTAATTTTCTACAGTATTTTTTTCATAACTGCTGATCCCATTGAGATACGACTCTAAAAATTTCAGGATTTGAAGCTTATAATATTACAAAAAACATATCTTTCTCAAAACTTTAAAAAAACACTATTTTAAATTTAATAATTGTTATTTTTTTAAACTAAGCATAGTCAAATTGCATATCAAATTAAACCTTATGAAATTCTCTTTAAAATGAGGGGTCACACCTGATAGAACTTGAGAAATTCAAATTGAAAACATTTATACAAACCAAAAAATGATATTGTTAAATTAAAAAATTAATTGTATGAAAACTTAACGAGATAAAAAATATACAAAAGTACATTCTCATTTATATCATCAGAGAGAATGATCCCTGCAGGTTTCATTAAAATCTGAAATGTTGAAAATTTTTGGTTGATTTGACGTAGAATGACCCGTTTATAAGAAATTAACCAAAGTTTTTATTCCTTTGAGGTATTCCAAAGATGCACTGCAATTTCTATCTAAACTCTTTTGTTAGGTGCATTCGTAATTATATAAATATGTAGCACCTATAGTTGTTTGTCCACATACAGCAGCTCAAAAACTAACCAACTGAATGGTTTGAAATTTAATATACATAATCGTTGCAGTCATTTCAAATTTTATGAAAATCAAATCAAAACTTAAAAAGATATTAATAAATGTTTAAATCCTATCATACATAATTAATTCAGTGATATCCCATGATAGGTAATGATTCTGTGTTGCGTCCTATTTAAGATGAAATCATTATTTCCATATTATAGAATTTAAAAACCGAATTTGTATATTAAATTTATTTAATTATAGCAATCCTATTAGAATCCAACGACAGTTTTGTGGATAGATGTTTTTGGAGAGAAATATATTAATTAGAAAAAGAGTCTGAATATAGATTTCAACTATTGAAATTTTCAGTAAATGTCAACAAAAGATAAAATGCTGCCAACCTAAAATGTACTTATTTTTTCATGGAAATTATATCTATCATAACAGGCAAAATAATTCCTTTTGTCAGTGAAATAATAATGAAGATTTTTTTACATTGTCTTGTATTGGATATTTGTGCATAGTATAATTTTAATGTAACGGAACTGTAATTAATTGTTTGTAAAAGTTTATTGAAACTTATTTTCATAAAATAAAATGAATATCTATAATATGAAAATATGCACATAAAATAAATGTTGTATTCATGCATTTTTGCATAAGAGTGCAACAGCTATGGCACCAAGATCTGAATATTTATAAAACTAGTTATAGTATGAACATACCTCATTTGTCGCAGTTGATGTACAATTTCAAACTTGTTTAACTTAATTTCTTTCAAGCATGTAAAGATGGAATTTTTTAATGAGTTTTTCATCCATTTCCTGATATGTTAGAATTATAAATATATATATATATGTGTTTCTGATGGCAGTAAAACATTTTAATAGTTTTTGAACTTAATTACAAATTAATTTTAAAGCATTTTTCCATTAGCCAGGTTTAGGTGATAAATAGCTAAACCTTTTTTATGGTTACAACTGTATACATGTTGGAACAACGAGTTATTTTCATGCTGTTCATATCCAAGTTGATGAATTTAGCGAATAATTTGAAGCATTCACAAAATAAATTTTATTTTTAAATGCATGAAATTTGTAGATGCTCGTATTCAGAAACTAAGAAATTTAATAGCATTTTCTATTTTGCAACACAGACAAAAGATCTTTCAGAATATGCTTTCAAAGTTTACGCTTTAAGACAATTTTCAGAACAAGAGACTGGGAAAGATCATCATTATACAGCAATTGCTTATAACTAAATACATTTACCGAAAAATGAAAAACTATATTCAGTTCAAAAATCATTTCAATAGTCATGTATGCTTGCAAATTTAATTCATGAATGTGTCAACGTTTCACACTGCTGAGGAGGGAAAAATTATTTATTATTTCTTTTAGTACCACCGTTGAGCAGATGAAATAAAATGAAACTAGATAGTACCCATTAAAACATATTTGGTAAACAACTTAAAAGTTCCAGCGAAAAATGGTTCATAATATCATTAAAATAGCAGAAAATTTTACAGAATATTTGTTACTGTCCCAGTAGCAGAAACACTGCAGCATGACAGTGGGCACTGAAGATTTTTTTTGTTTTACTTTATAGATCAATCTAACAGCTTTTTAAAAGTTCTGGGCTATAAAAATTTAATTTTTTGTCTCTAGATTTATTGTACTTTTTTGTCATATTTTCTTTGTAAATATACATTTTGCTTAATTTTATGGGCTACTATAATTTCTTATAACAAGCTTCGTACAGAATTCTTGGATCGCATATAAAGTTTGGTTCGCTGCAGATTAACACAAGAAATTCTGCTACTGGAGTCAACAATAGTTAAAAGAAAGAAAACCCCCTCCTTTTATAAATGGACTAGGGACTGGCTATATATTGACTCTTATTACACGGATAAAGACAACAGCACATTCCGAGTTTTCAGATCCAAAAAAGAAGAATTCCAAATTTTTTTCATTAAAAAATTCTAAGTCTTAAAGAGATCTTTGATTATTTAACTGCATTGAAATACCAATAAATGGTGCTGAAATGCACCCTACACTACAGCTTTTTATATAAATATTTTTATTTCTACAGAAAATAATTATCTACTTTACTGAGTATATATATGCCTCATTGATCAAATATAGTAAAAGATATATCAAAAATTGCAGATCATTTCAATTTACTTAATTGATAATTACATTCCAAAATATTTAATTTAAAAATTAGCAGTAAAAAAAATATTGGAGATAGTAAATTTTCTTTTATAATAACGAAGACATTAACTTTCTTTACACGGATAGTACATTTCTCAGTTGTAAAATCTCTGTCTTAAAATTAAAACCTCCAAACTTTTTTCTTTGATTATTTAACTGCATTGAAATACCAATAAATGGTGCTGAAATGCACCCTACACTACAGCTTTTTATATAAATATTTTTATTTCTACAGAAAATAATTATCTACTTTACTGAGTATATATATGCCTCATTGATCAAATATAGTAAAAGATATATCAAAAATTGCAGATCATTTCAATTTACTTAATTGATAATTACATTCCAAAATATTTAATTTAAAAATTAGCAGTAAAAAAAATATTGGAGATAGTAAATTTTCTTTTATAATAACGAAGACATTAACTTTCTTTACACGGATAGTACATTTCTCAGTTGTAAAATCTCTGTCTTAAAATTAAAACCTCCAAACTTTTTTCTTTGATTATTTAACTGCATTGAAATACCAATAAATGGTGCTGAAATGCACCCTACACTACAGCTTTTTATATAAATATTTTTATTTCTACAGAAAATAATTATCTACTTTACTGAGTATATATATGCCTCATTGATCAAATATAGTAAAAGATATATCAAAAATTGCAGATCATTTCAATTTACTTAATTGATAATTACATTCCAAAATATTTAATTTAAAAATTAGCAGTAAAAAAAATATTGGAGATAGTAAATTTTCTTTTATAATAACGAAGACATTAACTTTCTTTACACGGATAGTACATTTCTCAGTTGTAAAATCTCTGTCTTAAAATTAAAACCTCCAAACTTGTTTCTTTGATTATTTAACTGCATTGAAATACCAATAAATGGTGCTGAAATGCACCCTACACTACAGCTTTTTATATAAATATTTTTATTTCTACAGAAAATAATTATCTACTTTACTGAGTATATATATGCCTCATTGATCAAATATAGTAAAAGATATATCAAAAATTGCAGATCATTTCAATTTACTTAATTGATAATTACATTCCAAAATATTTAATTTAAAAATTAGCAGTAAAAAAAATATTGGAGATAGTAAATTTTCTTTTATAATAACGAAGACATTAACTTTCTTTACACGGATAGTACATTTCTCAGTTGTAAAATCTCTGTCTTAAAATTAAAACCTCCAAACTTTTTTCTTTGATTATTTAACTGCATTGAAATACCAATAAATGGTGCTGAAATGCACCCTACACTACAGCTTTTTATATAAATATTTTTATTTCTACAGAAAATAATTATCTACTTTACTGAGTATATATATGCCTCATTGATCAAATATAGTAAAAGATATATCAAAAATTGCAGATCATTTCAATTTACTTAATTGATAATTACATTCCAAAATATTTAATTTAAAAATTAGCAGTAAAAAAAATATTGGAGATAGTAAATTTTCTTTTATAATAACGAAGACATTAACTTTCTTTACACGGATAGTACATTTCTCAGTTGTAAAATCTCTGTCTTAAAATTAAAACCTCCAAACTTGTTTCTTTGATTATTTAACTGCATTGAAATACCAATAAATGGTGCTGAAATGCACCCTACACTACAGCTTTTTATATAAATATTTTTATTTCTACAGAAAATAATTATCTACTTTACTGAGTATATATATGCCTCATTGATCAAATATAGTAAAAGATATATCAAAAATTGCAGATCATTTCAATTTACTTAATTGATAATTACATTCCAAAATATTTAATTTAAAAATTAGCAGTAAAAAAAATATTGGAGATAGTAAATTTTCTTTTATAATAACGAAGACATTAACTTTCTTTACACGGATAGTACATTTCTCAGTTGTAAAATCTCTGTCTTAAAATTAAAACCTCCAAACTTTTTTCTTTGATTATTTAACTGCATTGAAATACCAATAAATGGTGCTGAAATGCACCCTACACTACAGCTTTTTATATAAATATTTTTATTTCTACAGAAAATAATTATCTACTTTACTGAGTATATATATGCCTCATTGATCAAATATAGTAAAAGATATATCAAAAATTGCAGATCATTTCAATTTACTTAATTGATAATTACATTCCAAAATATTTAATTTAAAAATTAGCAGTAAAAAAAATATTGGAGATAGTAAATTTTCTTTTATAATAACGAAGACATTAACTTTCTTTACACGGATAGTACATTTCTCAGTTGTAAAATCTCTGTCTTAAAATTAAAACCTCCAAACTTTTTTCTTTGATTATTTAACTGCATTGAAATACCAATAAATGGTGCTGAAATGCACCCTACACTACAGCTTTTTATATAAATATTTTTATTTCTACAGAAAATAATTATCTACTTTACTGAGTATATATATGCCTCATTGATCAAATATAGTAAAAGATATATCAAAAATTGCAGATCATTTCAATTTACTTAATTGATAATTACATTCCAAAATATTTAATTTAAAAATTAGCAGTAAAAAAAATATTGGAGATAGTAAATTTTCTTTTATAATAACGAAGACATTAACTTTCTTTACACGGATAGTACATTTCTCAGTTGTAAAATCTCTGTCTTAAAATTAAAACCTCCAAACTTTTTTCTTTGATTATTTAACTGCATTGAAATACCAATAAATGGTGCTGAAATGCACCCTACACTACAGCTTTTTATATAAATATTTTTATTTCTACAGAAAATAATTATCTACTTTACTGAGTATATATATGCCTCATTGATCAAATATAGTAAAAGATATATCAAAAATTGCAGATCATTTCAATTTACTTAATTGATAATTACATTCCAAAATATTTAATTTAAAAATTAGCAGTAAAAAAAATATTGGAGATAGTAAATTTTCTTTTATAATAACGAAGACATTAACTTTCTTTACACGGATAGTACATTTCTCAGTTGTAAAATCTCTGTCTTAAAATTAAAACCTCCAAACTTGTTTCTTTGATTATTTAACTGCATTGAAATACCAATAAATGGTGCTGAAATGCACCCTACACTACAGCTTTTTATATAAATATTTTTATTTCTACAGAAAATAATTATCTACTTTACTGAGTATATATATGCCTCATTGATCAAATATAGTAAAAGATATATCAAAAATTGCAGATCATTTCAATTTACTTAATTGATAATTACATTCCAAAATATTTAATTTAAAAATTAGCAGTAAAAAAAATATTGGAGATAGTAAATTTTCTTTTATAATAACGAAGACATTAACTTTCTTTACACGGATAGTACATTTCTCAGTTGTAAAATCTCTGTCTTAAAATTAAAACCTCCAAACTTTTTTCTTTGATTATTTAACTGCATTGAAATACCAATAAATGGTGCTGAAATGCACCCTACACTACAGCTTTTTATATAAATATTTTTATTTCTACAGAAAATAATTATCTACTTTACTGAGTATATATATGCCTCATTGATCAAATATAGTAAAAGATATATCAAAAATTGCAGATCATTTCAATTTACTTAATTGATAATTACATTCCAAAATATTTAATTTAAAAATTAGCAGTAAAAAAAATATTGGAGATAGTAAATTTTCTTTTATAATAACGAAGACATTAACTTTCTTTACACGGATAGTACATTTCTCAGTTGTAAAATCTCTGTCTTAAAATTAAAACCTCCAAACTTGTTTCTTTGATTATTTAACTGCATTGAAATACCAATAAATGGTGCTGAAATGCACCCTACACTACAGCTTTTTATATAAATATTTTTATTTCTACAGAAAATAATTATCTACTTTACTGAGTATATATATGCCTCATTGATCAAATATAGTAAAAGATATATCAAAAATTGCAGATCATTTCAATTTACTTAATTGATAATTACATTCCAAAATATTTAATTTAAAAATTAGCAGTAAAAAAAATATTGGAGATAGTAAATTTTCTTTTATAATAACGAAGACATTAACTTTCTTTACACGGATAGTACATTTCTCAGTTGTAAAATCTCTGTCTTAAAATTAAAACCTCCAAACTTGTTTCTTTGATTATTTAACTGCATTGAAATACCAATAAATGGTGCTGAAATGCACCCTACACTACAGCTTTTTATATAAATATTTTTATTTCTACAGAAAATAATTATCTACTTTACTGAGTATATATATGCCTCATTGATCAAATATAGTAAAAGATATATCAAAAATTGCAGATCATTTCAATTTACTTAATTGATAATTACATTCCAAAATATTTAATTTAAAAATTAGCAGTAAAAAAAATATTGGAGATAGTAAATTTTCTTTTATAATAACGAAGACATTAACTTTCTTTACACGGATAGTACATTTCTCAGTTGTAAAATCTCTGTCTTAAAATTAAAACCTCCAAACTTTTTTCTTTGATTATTTAACTGCATTGAAATACCAATAAATGGTGCTGAAATGCACCCTACACTACAGCTTTTTATATAAATATTTTTATTTCTACAGAAAATAATTATCTACTTTACTGAGTATATATATGCCTCATTGATCAAATATAGTAAAAGATATATCAAAAATTGCAGATCATTTCAATTTACTTAATTGATAATTACATTCCAAAATATTTAATTTAAAAATTAGCAGTAAAAAAAATATTGGAGATAGTAAATTTTCTTTTATAATAACGAAGACATTAACTTTCTTTACACGGATAGTACATTTCTCAGTTGTAAAATCTCTGTCTTAAAATTAAAACCTCCAAACTTGTTTCTTTGATTATTTAACTGCATTGAAATACCAATAAATGGTGCTGAAATGCACCCTACACTACAGCTTTTTATATAAATATTTTTATTTCTACAGAAAATAATTATCTACTTTACTGAGTATATATATGCCTCATTGATCAAATATAGTAAAAGATATATCAAAAATTGCAGATCATTTCAATTTACTTAATTGATAATTACATTCCAAAATATTTAATTTAAAAATTAGCAGTAAAAAAAATATTGGAGATAGTAAATTTTCTTTTATAATAACGAAGACATTAACTTTCTTTACACGGATAGTACATTTCTCAGTTGTAAAATCTCTGTCTTAAAATTAAAACCTCCAAACTTTTTTCTTTGATTATTTAACTGCATTGAAATACCAATAAATGGTGCTGAAATGCACCCTACACTACAGCTTTTTATATAAATATTTTTATTTCTACAGAAAATAATTATCTACTTTACTGAGTATATATATGCCTCATTGATCAAATATAGTAAAAGATATATCAAAAATTGCAGATCATTTCAATTTACTTAATTGATAATTACATTCCAAAATATTTAATTTAAAAATTAGCAGTAAAAAAAATATTGGAGATAGTAAATTTTCTTTTATAATAACGAAGACATTAACTTTCTTTACACGGATAGTACATTTCTCAGTTGTAAAATCTCTGTCTTAAAATTAAAACCTCCAAACTTTTTTCTTTGATTATTTAACTGCATTGAAATACCAATAAATGGTGCTGAAATGCACCCTACACTACAGCTTTTTATATAAATATTTTTATTTCTACAGAAAATAATTATCTACTTTACTGAGTATATATATGCCTCATTGATCAAATATAGTAAAAGATATATCAAAAATTGCAGATCATTTCAATTTACTTAATTGATAATTACATTCCAAAATATTTAATTTAAAAATTAGCAGTAAAAAAAATATTGGAGATAGTAAATTTTCTTTTATAATAACGAAGACATTAACTTTCTTTACACGGATAGTACATTTCTCAGTTGTAAAATCTCTGTCTTAAAATTAAAACCTCCAAACTTTTTTCTTCCCTTAAATATTTTACAAATCAAGAAATTTTTTAAGTTTAAATTTTTTTTTAATGGAATATAATCACTTATACTTTTCTTAGTATGCACATCTTATTAATCAATTGTAATGAGAAATATACCAAAAATTGTAGATCATTTCAATTTATTTAATCGAAAATTATGCCAAAGCTTTTCATTTAAAATTTTAGATTGGCTCTGTCTCCAATAAAACAAATGTATTACAATAAATGCTTTGCAAAATCAAGAAAAATAAATCCAGCTCGATTTATTTCTAAATAGTTTCATGAATCAAAGAAAAACTTGGTATTTGGGATAGCCTGGTAGCAGATGAAATAAAAACAAATAAATCAATAATATACATATTTTAAAAATGTGAACTAGTTCCAGGCATAAAAGTGGGAAATAGAAAAAAAAAAAAAAAAAGGTGGAATTTTTTTCCCATTTATATAATGGCAACTGATTTTTATAACTTAGACACATTTTAACTGATATTTGTATAATAAAATGAAATATGATTGTAAATATTATTGCTATTTTCCTTTCCCAACTTAAAAAACATTAAAAACAAATTGAAACTAACAATAAATGTATACAGGTTCATTGAATCAAAACAGAAAATGGAAAACAATTTCATACAGTGTAAATTAAAATATTTCTAATGAATTTGTGTGTATTACATAGTGATTATTTTTAAAAAACAAATATTATTTTGGATGGTTTGGCTGTTTTAAAAAAAATATCCATGCTAAACATATGCATGTCAAATTTATCTTTGCTCCAAAAATATATCTCATAAAATACTTAGCTGAAATCATCCAAAAGTGTCGTATAAATGGGACAAAATTAGGGATGCACTGAATATTCAGTATCTATTCGGCCTATTCGGCCATATTACCGAATATTCGGTTAGGATGAATATCAAACTATTTGGTCTGCCGAATATCAAACTATTCGGCCTGCCGAATATTCGGTTTGGCCGAATATGGAAATATTCAGCCAAGCCGAATACTTAAAAAAACTTTTTTTTAAAACCCACAATTTCTACTTTTAACTGTCAATTAATAAAGATATTAAAAAAATTAGAAATAAAATCATATTTCAATGGAAGAGAATGCTTTTACATTATTTATTCGTGGTTTAAAAAGTGTCACTTAAGAAAATTACCCATTAATGATGATCTTCATATGAATTAATCATGTATAAATAAATGCAAATTCCTGAATATAGTCTGTCTCAAAAGTTTAAACACTCTGCAATTCTGGTTTAAAATAATTGAAGAAGAAAATATTTTATGCTAATTTACAATAAATACTCGACATTTAATCAAAATAAAATAAAATAAGCCATTTTGGGTGGTTAAAATAAAAAAGATATTTATTTTTATTTAATTTTTCTTTTTTATTGAAGAAACGCTGTCTCAAAAGTTTAAGCACTTTATGCAAATTTTTTTAGAAACACGGGATTGGCCGTGTGTAATGACGTTGTATGACATCATATTGCACTTTTATAAAAGTATAAAAAGGTGGCGAAATTATTTCCTCTTGTTTTAAAAATGCCAAAGGGTAAAGAATTCACAAAATGTGAGATTTTGAAAGTTTTTAAATTGAAATCGCAAAATAAAACTGTTTCTGAAATTGCAAAAGTTTTAAATCAATCAAAGCGATGTATATATCAAATACTCTCTAGAAATGATAATTTTAAGCGGAAACTAAGATGTGGATGACCACGTATGACGACTGTTCAGACTGATCGGATAATACGGAGATTGGTATCTAGACAAAATATGTCCATACGGCAAATTAAAAATAATCTCAGTGTACAGGTGTCCAAAGACACTGTACATAGACGTATTAAAGAGTGTGATTACATCATACTAAAGAAAATGGCTCGCAAACCGTCTCTCAAATTACATCACAAACAGGTAAGAATGAACTGGGCAAAAAAACACATGTCCTATGAGGACAAATGGCTTACAGTTTTATTCAGCGATGAGAAAAAGTGGAACTTAGATGGCCCTGATGGTTGGAACGCGTATTGACATGATTTACGAAAGGAACCAAGGGTATTTTTCAGCAGGCAGCATGGCGGTAAATCTGTTATGGTTTGGGAGGCATTTGGATTCAATGGCCAGACCTCTCTGGCTTTTCTGGCGGGTCCCTTTCCGTGGTCCCGACCCGACTCCTTCAGTGGAGGAGGTGACCGGGAGCGGAACAGTGCACGGACGCTCCATGGTTTGCGTTCGCTGCGAGACGGGGACAGGAGAAGACCGGTCTGGGTTCCTCATCGTGGTCCGCCAGTGGAAGGGATTTCCGGAAGCCGGGAGACGCCTAAGATACTAGCCTGGCAAGCTAGTCTAGCCCTGGGTCTCCTCCCTCGTAAGCGCAGGTTCTCTGCGGCGCGAGGATAGGCCACTGATCGGAGTTCCTCCGTAGGTGGTGGAAAGAAATCCCGCACGACCAATCCCAGTGGGTTTTAGATACTGGGGAAAGGTCGGAGCAAATGCCAGCCGGATCTCTCCAAAACTTGACTAAGGAATTGACGGAGGCGGATCGAGTTCTGAAGAGCACGATCGGTGGTGGCTCTGTAGTGCGCTGGGCGTCGGGAGATACGGCATGCAGCAACTATCTGCGACGTTCCAGCGGCAGAGATGAAATAGTCGTCCCAGACGACCCCACCGAATCCTCTGCAGCTAGAGTAGTTGTGAGCCGACCTCAACTCTTCGGGAAGCGCCCGACCCAGAGGGACGTTCACTATCCAAAGGTAACCCGTCAGGTTACCGGAGACGAGACCGTACTTTCTGAGTGGGGATTCCCCAACGTGACCCGCAGACTACGAGGAAGCGGGCCGGAGGCTGCCGACTAACGCGGCATCGATCAGCCGAAACTCGAGACCTTAGTCCGAAACCCAGTCCGAGCACGTCTCTCGTGCAGCCAGGAATTTCCACACCTGGCGGGCGGACTAGTGGCACGTCTACTAATTTTCTCGTTACTAATCTCGATCGGGCCCGTCTCTTTGGCGCGCTTAGAGGAAGTTTCCGCAATCTCTAGAGTCCGATAGCGGTTCCTTAGGATTCTTCCGTTTTTTTTTGAGTGTGATTATATGTGGATGATCTCGTAGTTCTGGAGTTGTCGCTGGGTTACCGGCTAGTTTCGCCTAGTCGGGTTCAACCTCGCGCCAGACTGCGTAGGGACGACCTATCCGAATCCCGTCTATGGGAAAGAACCGAATTTCCTCGTGGTTCTGGGTCGGAGAGAGACTTCTTCTGCTCCTTTTTTAGTGCATATCATGTGAACCTCACGGCCGATGAGCCCAGTAGCTTGCGCTTCCATGCATGTCTATGATCGGAAGCCGTGGGAAAGCAAGAGCCGTCGGAGTAACTCGACATATGACAGAGGGACCGTTTCCCCCTGTGGGGTTTCGCGAACGAGGCCATCGGGGGTTCTCTGGCGGTTCATCAGGTGTGTGTCCCACGCGGAAGTTTCCCCAGAGTAGGGTTACTGCCGCAACGACCTATGGGGTCGATACCTGGTAAAATGGTCTAGGGTTCGCAGAGGGGCGGCCCATGACCGATCGCAGCGCCGGACGAGACAAAGTCCTGGCGCGTTAAAAGTCCTTCAGAGACTTGGGCGCGATGGTCGGAAGCGTGCCGCGGGCTACCCCCGAGGGCGCCTGGCGGCGCAGGATAGTTTTAACCTCTCTGGCTTTTCTAAAAGGAAGACAAGATTAAAAAAAGTATCAATAGACGCTAAACCAACATTTGCTTCCATTCGGTGACATTTTGGGGGTCCTGAATGGACTTTTCAACAAGACAATACCTCAATCCATGTATCACATTCTACAAAACTTTGGCTTTCTCAGAAAAATGTTAACGTTCTTGACTGGCCAGCTTTAAGTCCTGATTGAGAATGTCTGGGGTATTTTAACCCCCCAGGTTTACGGCAATGGAAAGCAGTATGACTCTATTGAAGAACTCCAAGAGGCTATTGAGAAAGCATAGTACTCTTTGCCACCGGAAACCCTAAAAAACTAATAATTTTGATGGACGCATGTTTATTTGAACTAATCCGAAATCACAGAAAAATAATTTCTAAGTTAAAGTTCTGTAGAAATTATAAATCTGGTTGTTTTTGACATTGTGCATAAACTTTTGAGACAGTTTATTTTGAACATTTTTTTTATTATATTTTTTACAATTATGTAATTTATTTTTTTCTACTTTTGATATCATTTATATAAATAATCACTGTAGATCGAAAGACACATTAAACAATTTCATTTATATAAATTTCAAATGCTCGTAACATAAACTGATCCTTGGTTTGCTAACTCTTTTGCACTGCGGTTCAGAAATAAACTCCAAGGATTTGAGTAGACAATATGTCTGAGGATTAAATTTCTCAGAGTCCCCACCCTGCGCTACATGCTTCCAATATTTTCTTTGCATTTTTGCATCCATTCAGAGATTGTCCAAAATCACTTTCAAAAAGGTGGAATTCCACCTTTAGGAGGAACTCTTTCATGCTTGCAGAAAAATGTTACAACAGAAATAATAAGTTACACAGAAAACTTTGTATCATTCAATAATGCAGGGTACGTACAATTCTACCACATTTTCTTAGAATTTTTCACCTTATTTAACAGCAGAAAAATATTATTATAAATTCTGTGATTAAATGTGGTAATTACAAATAGTGTCATTTAAATATTAAATTAAAAATTTTCTAGTCTTAGATAGTTGTGGGACACTTCAAGAAATGTATGCACCTTGATAATATCATTGAGAATGTTGCAAAAATAAAAATAAAAAATCCCTCTCTTAATTTAGTGATTTTAAAGTGTTTTTTCTTTTTTTTTTGGGGGGGGGGGGTGGAACTTTTGTCACGATTTGGCACATTGACGCATTTTGGCCAAATCAAAAGGAGCACTAAAGTTATTCTTTCTGATTTGCCAGCATTTTAATATATTGTATTGTTTTACTTTAGTCCCTTACTGACAAATAAACACTGCAAAATGTTTATTCTAATTCATTCAAAAAATGTCTTTGATTTTAAAGTATTTATTATAGAATATAAGAACATTTTATAAATTTATTTTAATTCACAGAAGAAGCTACGAAGTTTAAAGCTTTATTAATTAAAAAAGTTTTTAAACTATCCTCTTTTTAAGTTAAAACTTAAAACAGATTTTTTTTTTTTTTTTTTTTTTTATATATATATATGTAAAGGTTTCTTGTACAAAGGTCTAGTTCATAAAATGGTAGTACCTGTGTTAAATATTATGTAAAATTCTTTTACAATTTAACTTTTAATACTTTTTAACTCTGAAATAAAAAAATATTCAGCCAGCCGAATATTCGGCAATCGGCCGAATAGTTACTATTCGGTTGGCCGAATATTCGGTATTTGGCCTCACTGTTACTATTCGTCTAGCCCAATATTCAGTATTCGGTTTACTTGTGGGCCGAATATTCGATATTCGGCCAAAATCACTATTTGGTGCATCCCTAGACAAAATATTCTATTCCAAAAAGGACCTCATGCAAACTTCCTTTCCTTAAGTTAAAAAAAAAAATCACTGTAGATCGAAAGACACATTAAACAATTTCATTTATATAAATTTCAAATGCTCGTAACATAAACTGATCCTTGGTTTGCTAACTCTTTTGCACTGCGTTTCAGAAATAAACTCCAAGGATTTGAGTAGACAATATGTCTGAGGATTAAATTTCTCAGAGTCCCCATCCCACCCTGCTCTACATGCTTCCAATATTTTCTTTGCATTTTTGCATCCATTCAGAGATTGTCCAAAATCATTTTCAAAAAGGTGGAATTCCACCTTTAGGAGGAACTCTTTCATGCTTGCAGAAAAATGTTACAACAGAAATAATAAGTTACACAGAAAACTTTGTATCATTCAATAATGCAGGGTACGTAGAATTCT
Source organism: Maratus michaelseni (assembly GCA_963931845.1). Lineage (NCBI taxonomy): Eukaryota > Metazoa > Arthropoda > Arachnida > Araneae > Salticidae > Maratus > Maratus michaelseni. Next base: position 419,815,013 of record OZ007590.1, read on the forward strand.
ACCACATTTTCTTAGAATTTTTCACCTTATTTAACAGCAGAAAAATATTATTATAAATTCTGTGATTAAATGTGGTAATTACAAATAGTGTCATTTAAATATTAAATGAAAAATTTTCTAGTCTTAGATAGTTGTGGGACACTTCAAGAAATGTATGCACCTTGATAATATCATTGAGAATGTTGCAAAAATAAAAATAAAAAATCCCTCTCTTAATTTAGTGATTTTAAAGTGTTTTTTCTTTTTTTTTTTGGGGGGGGGGGGGATGGAACTTTTGTCACGATTTGGCACATTGACGCATTTTGGCCAAATCAAAAGGAGCACTAAAGTTATTCTTTCTGATTTGCCAGCATTTTAATATATTGTATTGTTTTACTTTAGTCCCTTACTGACAAATAAACACTGCAAAATGTTTCTTCTAATTCATTCAAAAAATGTCTTTGATTTTAAAGTATTTATTATAGAATATAAGAACATTTTCACACAATAAAGACACACAATAAGAACACATTCCCTTACTTCTCAGATACTGCACTTATTCAGGTTCAAGATAAATGAAAAAACTGTGTCATAAGGGTGAAAGCCTAGCACAAATGTAAAATGATAGGCCTGAGATAAGAGTCAAATTTACAGGGCTGCCATTCCAAAAATTATTCAGAATTGCTTTAATAGTCTAAAAAAAACACAATAAAAATAGTTGCATACCATGCCCAATTTAGTAGCAAAATAGTTGCACATAAAATATTATCCAAAATGATCACTGTTCAGATCAGAGTCGCAAGCAATTTCCTTTTTACAAATTTTCTGACTTTTTCCCACACCTTCTGTTTTGGGAACATTCAATTCACCATTCAGACCATTAAATGTAAGAGACATGAGGAGTCTGCTAATATCAATAAACATATCACTTTGCCTTTTGCTTTCAGATCCATAAAATTGCAATTTTTTCTATCATTGGCAATGATAGATTCCACAATCTAGTTGCAGGCAAATTAATTGTAAAATTTTGAAATCAGTCTTTTTGATTTCAAATAGACTATTTTTTAAAGAACATTATATTCCCTTACTTCTCAGATACTGCACTTATTCAGGTTCAAGATAAATGAAAAAACTGTGTCATAACAAATGCAACAAAATGTTTTGGTGTGTTTGGCCCCTTCACCCACCTAGTATGGAGAAAATGAAAGAGTGGGGAAGAAACAGGAAGAGTGTGAATTTCCAATCTATTTTACAATTATATGCTAATAATTAGCCATTCAGCGAAATTTGTTTTCATAGATTTCAAGATGAAGTCCCCCCCCCCTTCCCCAGAGAATGGTCAGGACTTTAAAAATTGCCTCTTTACTTTTTAGCCAATTCTATAAATTTCTGGTCTTCAGTTTCTATAAATTCCAAGATCTGGTAGTCAGTCATCAAGTAATATGATTAAAAAAAAAATAAATACACAAAAAAAAAAAAAAAAAAAAAAAATCCAATAAATTAGCAAATTGGCCTTCAAAGTTTTTAAAAAGATGTTCAAAGTATACCTTTGACCTAAATTCACCATTTTGACCATTTTTTTTACTAATTTTCTGGTTTTAAGACAAATTTCTCTGTTTTGAAGAAATCAACAGAAAATTTCTCGAAGAAACTTCCTTAAATTATCTCACCTGTAAATTAGATATTCTTATGCGTAATTGTACATGAAACAAGTTAAATAAAAGCATGATGGAATAATAAATACAGTTAAGTTAAATAAAAGACAAATTTCTCTGTTTTGAAGAAATCAACAGAAAATTTCTCATAGAAACTTCTTTAAATTACCTCAGCTGCAAATTAGATTTTCTTATGTTGTTTAAACATACATGACAGAAATTAAATACAAGCATGATGGAATAATAAATACAGTTAAGTTAAATAAAAGATAAATTTCTCTGTTTTGCAGAAATCAACAGAAAATTCCCCAAAGAAACTATCTTAAAGTACCTCAACTGTAAATTAGATTTTCTTATGTTTAATTACACATGAAACAAGTTAAATAAAATCAACCAATAATGCACAGAAGAGCAGAACTATGGCAAAAATTACATATTTATTGTTCAAATGGATGTATACAAAGCTACATTACATCTGAACATAGTAAAATGCATAAAACTTCGCATACTCATACCATGACAAATGATCTAAGTACAAGACATGTGAGTACAGAGATAGATATAAAATTCACTCATGTTAAAAATTTGGCAAAAAGTGATTTCATGTAAAAATTAAGATATTTCAGTAACATTTTATGGAACTAGAAGGTAATAATATACACATTAAAAAAGTATTTTTTTTACAAAAAGACTCGCATAAATAGTAAGATATATGTTTTGCATAAGTTTTTTTTTCAACAAAGATCACATTCACATCACAGAGTTTATATAAATGCATATAAATTGATCAAATACTAAATATTAACAGAAAGACTATCATATATAAGGAGTCCAAAATTTTTGTTCAGACAGCAACATTATTTCAGTATATAAAACAGGAAAGTTCATCTGCATGTATTTTATTAACACACACAAATATCTTAACAAAAATCCTTAAAATGGTAATTGTTTCAATGTAATGATAAAGTTTACTTAAGCAAGCAATCAAAACATCTTAAAGATCGATAAATTAATATTATTATAGCTTACATTATGACTGTTTGTTCATTTTATAAATGCTCTTTATTTATTTATCAGGAGCTGGCGACCTTTCAGTAACATAGTATTGAATCTATCAGGTATCTGTTTAGGAAAAAAAATGTTCTTTTTAAAGAACCCTATAGTCTGTTCAGGGAAAGGAGATAACAAAAGTAAACAAACGGGTTGCAGAAAAATCGCCAAGGAGCTACACATTTGGCACAAATCATAAGGTTGGTGAATTTATTTTTTATTTCGATTTGAAAAAGCAGAAGCTGAAACACTTCAGACAGTCTGTTTGGCATTTCTGGCACAGCACCAGGTTTAAGCATCGCCAATCCGCATATGCATTTGTGTACTTCTGTTATCTTCTTTCAGCGGATGGAGTATAGACATTTTTTAAAACAAAATTCTTCACTTTAAAACAGGACTCTCCAGTAAAGTATTTCATCTTGAAACAGGACCCTTTTCAAAATTTTCTTAAAATGGACCTTTCCCAAGACTTTTTTTTAATCTCCAAAATGAACCCTACACAAATTTATCACCTTAAAATACAATTGAACCTATCACAAAACAGCTGAAGTCACCAAAGCTGTATAAAGCACATACATAGATTTATGTAAACTTATGCACCAAAATTGAACGCATGTTTATATACATAAATGTAGTTTATTAAAACAGGACCTTGTTGAAAGTGTTTAAATAGGAACATGAACATAATGCTAATTTCAGATTCACAAAATTATGTTAGACTAGCTAACTAACCTGGCTTTGCCCGAGATAATAACCTTATCTCGTTCTAATATAACTAAATATCTATGTTGTTATATACCTAAAATCATGGTATATAACAACAAATATACCTAAAATCAATGTTGTTTTCTCTCTGGGAGGCATTTGGTGTTTGATGCTTCAAAGTGTACACTCACAAATTTGTATGATTTTATGTTTATAAAAGAAAATCTTTCCAAGCGAACCTAGTGTTTGAGGTTACACTGCCTTCAGCAGCATACAACCTGGAGCATGCTACACAAGCTCTGGTGTGATTTTGGAAATGAACCTCAACTTTGTGTGATTTTATATTTATTAAATGAAAACCTTTCCAAGCAAAACTAAGGATACATGTTGCAATGACTGCTGATTTAATTTCTGACATTTATATACATTACACTTTCACTTTTGACCAAAATTCCCTGAGAAAAACCTAACAAATAAAAAGTCAATGTAGTCTATCTTAGTAATTTCCTCCCTTTAAATAAAAATTAAAAAAAAAAATCATTGAAATCAGCTACTTAGCTATGGAATTATTAAATTATAACATTTGGCCAAATAATAATAATAATAATAATAATAATAATAATAAATAAATAAAAATCCCATTTTTATCAATTTAGTATGTATTTGTAAAAAAAAAAAAAAAAAAAAAAAAAAAAAAAAACTTTTTTATCCAAAAATCATCTAAAGCGCAATTCCCTTAAAATGCAAAATGATATCTGGAGAGGCACAGAGAATATAAATGTTTTTAAGTAGTAAATATCAATATATTTTTTAATGGAAGGTACTGTTAAAAGCAGAAAAGAAATAACTAAAAGTGGGTATTCTTCTGTTTTTTCTATTTTTATCCTGGAAATGGAGATGCCATAAAACTGCAAAAACAGAAAATATGAAATTAATCTCCAGATTTTTTTTTTTTTTTTTTTTATTTAATATTAAATATAAATATTTTTTTTAAACAAATAGTACTTCACACTTTCACAAAAACAAGACCTTCTGATAAAAGTTAAGCCAGACACTTGCCTATATACAGGGTATCACATTTTAGTTAATTCCTATCTTGTTAAATTTTGGAAGTATACTTCAAAACAACAAAAATATTCCAGATGTTGATCATCGTCTTAAAAGGTATTTAAGCCCATTAAACAACTGAAAACCATTGAAATAGATTTGGCCATATAATATTTAAAAAAATACATAAAATATACATGGAAATATTATTTATAATTTTCATCTTGTAGCACAATGATTACAAATTACATTATAAATTAAAATGTTTTACAATATAAAATACATAATTTGAATAAGGAAAGTGATAAAAAACCCTAATAAAAATCAGCCATTACCAAATTAATGTATACCTTTTTGTTAAATTGTTCATTACCAGGTACATTAATTTGTCACATGCATGATTCAGATATTAAGCACAAATTTGACAAAAGTTTTTACATTTTTCTTTAATTTTTTAAACATAACATGGGAATCTGCAATAATTGGTGAAATCTTTTACAAAGTCCCGTTTTCTTTTAATACTCTGACATTTACTTTATAAAACAAACAGACTAACTGTTGATAACAATCGATAGATGTATTTGAGCTGCTGATAATAAAAATGTGTGGTTTCCAAGTTTACTCTTAATATCTAGTATCTACAACACATTGTAATGAAGGTTGCCAGCTCCTGTATAAATCACACATGATAATGCTGAATCTGCGTTAAAATCTGTATAATTTCCATTTACATTTAAAAGATTAAATAAAATAGGGCGTTCAAAAGAAAGTGTAATTTACAATAGACATTTAAAATTATCTCTGCAGTGTAATCTTGTTAAGCAAACATTTTATAAAAAATAACAGTGAAATGCTTTTTTTTATGACTAGAATTTAGAATAAATTTCAACACAAAAATAATAAATTTATATAATCTGAAAAATTGCTAAAGTATCAGTAATTCATAATAATATAGCTTGTAAATAAAAGCCAATATGATGCAGAAAATCGAACTACTGCACACTAAAGATAGAAACTAAGTCAGTCATTAAAACACTAAATTTTAAAAGTTAGCATTTGAAATTTTCTGACTTCTCTTGATAATTAGATTTAAAATTTGAGATACATGTTAGGTAAATTTTTAAACTATCATCTTTTTTAATATCTGGCAAGGTTAAAAGTATTCCTCTTTAGATACTTTTGAAATCACATATGAGACAATCCTATGATAATAGGCATATTAATACATGTAACCAGTTACTTGGCTAATAAATAATATTCAGTAGCATTATAAATTAATAATAATGAAGTTCATTAAGTTAAATATTATTCACAATCACATAAAGATCTTCACAGTTCATTCAATGAAAAGCACAGTAAAATAATATGAAAAAAGCATATGTATGAAACAATATGCAACAGCATGAAAAGTGAAAATTATATGAAAGGAACATATACATTATTATCAAGAGCTGGAAATATTTCAAAATCAATAACTATATCAAAATTAATATAGGTTCCGGTTAAGTGGGACACATCAGTTCCAGCAAGATTTGTCTAGATAAAGCAGTTGCCCCAATTATCAAAAATAAAGTTAAAGATATTTTTAAATTTCATTACCAGGTACATTAATTTGTCACATGCATGATTCAGATATTAAGCACAAATTTGACAAAAGTTTTTACATTTTTCTTTAATTTTTTAAATATAACATGGGAATCTGCAATAATTGGTAGAATCTTTTACAAAGTCCAGTTTTCTTTTAATACTCTTGACATTTACTTTATAAAACAAACAGACTAACTGTTGATAACAATCGATAGATGTATTTGAGCTGCTGATAATAAAAATGTGTGGTTTCCAAGTTTACTCTTAATATCTAGTATCTACAACACATTGTAATGAAGGTTGCCAGCTCCTGTATAAATCACACATGATAATGCTGAATCTGCGTTAAAATCTGTATAATTTCCATTTACATTTAAAAGATTAAATAAAATAGGGCGTTCAAAAGAAAGTGTAATTTACAATAGACATTTAAAATTATCTCTGCAGTGTAATCTTGTTAAGCAAACATTTTATAAAAAATAACAGTGAAATGCTTTTTTTTATGACTAGAATTTAGAATAAATTTCAACACAAAAATAATAAATTTATATAATCTGAAAAATTGCTAAAGTATCAGTAATTCATAATAATATAGCTTGTAAATAAAAGCCAATATGATGCAGAAAATCGAACTACTGCACACTAAAGATAGAAACTAAGTCAGTCATTAAAACACTAAATTTTAAAAGTTAGCATTTGAAATTTTCTGACTTCTCTTGATAATTAGATTTAAAATTTGAGATACATGTTAGGTAAATTTTTAAACTATCATCTTTTTTAATATCTGGCAAGGTTAAAAGTATTCCTCTTTAGATACTTTTGAAATCACATATGAGACAATCCTATGATAATAGGCATATTAATACATGTAACCAGTTACTTGGCTAATAAATAATATTCAGTAGCATTATAAATTAATAATAATGAAGTTCATTAAGTTAAATATTATTCACAATCACATAAAGATCTTCACAGTTCATTCAATGAAAAGCACAGTAAAATAATATGAAAAAAGCATATGTATGAAACAATATGCAACAGCATGAAAAGTGAAAATTATATGAAAGGAACATATACATTATTATCAAGAGCTGGAAATATTTCAAAATCAATAACTATATCAAAATTAATATAGGTTCCGGTTAAGTGGGACACATCAGTTCCAGCAAGATTTGTCTAGATAAAGCAGTTGCCCCAATTATCAAAAATAAAGTTAAAGATATTTTTAAATTTCATTACCAGGTACATTAATTTGTCACATGCATGATTCAGATATTAAGCACAAATTTGACAAAAGTTTTTACATTTTTCTTTAATTTTTTAAATATAACATGGGAATCTGCAATAATTGGTAGAATCTTTTACAAAGTCCAGTTTTCTTTTAATACTCTTGACATTTACTTTATAAAACAAACAGACTAACTGTTGATAACAATCGATAGATGTATTTGAGCTGCTGATAATAAAAATGTGTGGTTTCCAAGTTTACTCTTAATATCTAGTATCTACAACACATTGTAATGAAGGTTGCCAGCTCCTGTATAAATCACACATGATAATGCTGAATCTGCGTTAAAATCTGTATAATTTCCATTTACATTTAAAAGATTAAATAAAATAGGGCGTTCAAAAGAAAGTGTAATTTACAATAGACATTTAAAATTATCTCTGCAGTGTAATCTTGTTAAGCAAACATTTTATAAAAAATAACAGTGAAATGCTTTTTTTTATGACTAGAATTTAGAATAAATTTCAACACAAAAATAATAAATTTATATAATCTGAAAAATTGCTAAAGTATCAGTAATTCATAATAATATAGCTTGTAAATAAAAGCCAATATGATGCAGAAAATCGAACTACTGCACACTAAAGATAGAAACTAAGTCAGTCATTAAAACACTAAATTTTAAAAGTTAGCATTTGAAATTTTCTGACTTCTCTTGATAATTAGATTTAAAATTTGAGATACATGTTAGGTAAATTTTTAAACTATCATCTTTTTTAATATCTGGCAAGGTTAAAAGTATTCCTCTTTAGATACTTTTGAAATCACATATGAGACAATCCTATGATAATAGGCATATTAATACATGTAACCAGTTACTTGGCTAATAAATAATATTCAGTAGCATTATAAATTAATAATAATGAAGTTCATTAAGTTAAATATTATTCACAATCACATAAAGATCTTCACAGTTCATTCAATGAAAAGCACAGTAAAATAATATGAAAAAAGCATATGTATGAAACAATATGCAACAGCATGAAAAGTGAAAATTCTGATTAAGTGAAACTTATGATTAAATAACCATTTATGATTTCTTTAGAGTTAAAACAGTTTTATAATTTTGTTACATTTAGTAAATGCTGGTGCATTTTATATTAATAAATTAGACCATTATTGCATTGATTTATTTATGTTTTAAAACATTCATATCAGATGTCCGTGGGATTTAAAATTATGAATTTAGTAGCCTGTAAGGTCCAAAAGGCTGGCAACTGCTGATTTAAATAATCATACTTCGTTAACTAACCATGCATTAAATAATGCAAATTTCAAATAACACAATTTAAACAATTAAAAATTCTCTATTAAATAAATTTTAAAATAAGTAAACAGAAAACAAAGGCATATTCTAAATGTAAAAATGCTGACACACTATAAAAAGTACATTCGCTTGCTGGTGACTATTTACATATAAAATATCGATCTAACAAAAAAGCTTTTTGAAAGCATAGGCAACTGAGATCTCTCACAATGAACCATCTTCCATCAGTTTGTGCATGTCAGACACTATGGAAGCTAAGATATCTTTATGGCTACCATCGTGAGAGAAGACCGCATCCAGAAACGATGGATTGGCGAAAAAATCGAACACGTGATCTATCCTGTTCACAGACTTGTGAGATGTCTTGAAACGAGAGTCTTTAGAAGAGCACGACAATCGTTCAGGCCCTGTAGCAGGAAATTTCGGTCGTGATAGAAATCTGCTTCATAGAAGCTGATAATGGCCATTGCCGTAGAGTGGAACTTGTGCTTAAATTTTTCAGCAGTCCACAATTCATCTTAATTAAACTGCTCCTTTCTGTATAATATGCCGATCTTGATAACCACTTAGAAATAGAAAGGGAAATAATTAGTTGAACAGTCTTTTAAGCAGCAACTTTATATAGCTAAAATGACAATTTTTCAATGTACATTAAACAAAACAAAAACTTGATTAGAAGTCATTTAATAATAATGTCATGTATATTTCATAGTTTCATCAGATCACAAGTTGTCATACTCAGTGGTAATTTACCACATGCTTAAAATACTGAAAAAATCATAGCATCTGGTCTGCTATCTGAATCAGCTCAACAGAAAAAAAAAATCGCAGGTAAAGGAACTCCAGTAAACTCTGGTAAGTAATTACTCTAGATTAATTTTAACACAATTATTATAATTGGTAAATAAATCATATGAGTTGTAATTTTCCAACTGGGCTATGTTGAGCTGCTTCAGATCAATAAGGTTAGCTAAATGAATTGGATCCTCTATATTCATCCGGGATAGCTCAGTATCATGCTGGCAGTTGCAACAACCTGATCAATAAATTTTATTTTTACTGCAATTTTTTTTTAAACTTCTAAACATCGCAGAATTTTAATTTTTACACAGTCAAATAGAAAAAAAATATATACTTTCAAACGTAATATATTTGAAAGCCGTATCTCAATTTACTGGATTTTTATGGTTTTTAAAATAGTTTTCAGGCATGAATATTTTTAAGTCTGCATACAACCCAATAACAGAAAATTAACCTGTTGCACTTAAAATAATATAAATAATTTCAACATTTATTTATGTGTAATAATTCCATAACTAAATTAAAACTACACAAACAAATAAATAAATAAAACACGAATTTATAAGATATATGTAATCAAACTACGTGCTTCAACACTGTAATCATTCAAGAATCACAAAAGTTGCTATAAGTAACGAAATCTTTGGCGATTGAGTGTTATCATGCGCTATACAAAAATTCATTTTAGTATATTTGATAAGAAATCTAAGAAAATATACTAAATTTCAAAATATCTATTAGAGTTTTCAATTAAAAAAGATTTTCATCTACGCTGTACAGCAGGCAGTAGACTGACTCTTGAACAGGGTAGCCAGAGTTTGATTACCTGGTGTGTATAGTTCTATAATAAAAATAATTCAGTTTATAAATTTAAAATGAAATATAACAGCCGTCATTTCACTTTAAACTATTCAACAAAAAGCTGCGATTGGAGTTAACAAGGGATGTAATGAATATTCGGCCACTATTCGGCCCTTTTGCCAAATATTCGGCATGGCCGAATATTGAACAGATATTCGGCTGAATACCTGTAGCCGAATGTAATTAGATATTTTGGCGAATAGTCTAAGATATTTGGTTAAATAAGTTCCAGAAAAGCAAAACAAAATGGGATTTTAAATATTTTTAACAAACAATATTAAAAAAATATATCTAAATACATTAATTATTATAAGAATAGAATTAACTGGTTTCACACCAGACTTGCCACTTGCTGATCAATAGGGGATCAGAAACCCCTCAATCTGTTCTCTTGTCTGTGTGAACTACTTCAGGAGGCATCTCATTGTTAAATATGGGGTGGAGGAAGTATTATGAGGGGCTTGTTGATTTTGAGAGAAAAGAGAAAAATATATCTTTGTAGCAGAAAAGAATAATTATGTTTTAATGGAATGAATAATTATATTTAAAGACAGAGTGTAAATATACTAAGTTTTAGTTGCATGAGAAAGGACACATGGAAGTTCTTATTTTTGGGAGGTGAAATGATTTTACTAAAATAAAAAAAAGTTTCATTTTTTACAGAGGTAATGAGTTTTTATTTTAGATAAAATATATATAAATTACTAGAACTATCTATGGATTAAATAAAAAATTATGAATTAAATTATTTACAATTTTGAAAGTCCTATGTTATCTTATTGGCATCAAAATATTTAAAATATTACAAAAAATACATTCAGCTGTTATGATTTTTGAACATTCAAACAAAAAAATTATTTCAATTAATCCTTAATTTAATTTTTGATTTTAAAATTGAAATAATAATAATAATAATAATTTTTTTAGTCAGTATTCGGCCTAAAACTTGACTGAATATTCGATATTCGGCCAAATCACTATTCGTTACATCCCTAATTTTTATACACCCCTACAGATTAATAGACTGGTCCTTGTTCAAAACTGTAACAGCACAGTAGAAGTGACAATTAAGTTCAGTCAACGTATCTCCTTGAAAATGATCACATTCGTTATCAAAAGATCCAAGTTAAAGCATGTAATAACATCTTTTACATATGTCTTATTTTCAATAAATTTTTGCACCTTTTTAGTACTTTTAATAAGTATTTTATCTATTTTAACTACAAGGTGAATGTGTCATTCCACTTTAAATTCTTTTTTGAGTTTTTCTTTTACATGTCACTAATAAAAAGTTTTGAGTCCACATTTCTGTTACAAAGGAAGTATATGCATAATCGATAAAAAATTAGAATTCAAGTCAGGAGTTGCAGTGTTGGCTCCAAAGAAAGTAGGATGTACTCCAGTCTATTTTTTAAAGGCAAGCATTAAAAGATTAACATACAGATGTTTTTTTATTTATTTGTAAATAACATTCTTTTAAATATAATAACTTAAAGGGACAGTTTATCTTTTCAACATTTTCTTTTTATTTTAAAAATTATGGTTCAAATGGTGAACTCACGGCCTTTCAATGCTCAACTAAAAGTACATTTTGAGAAAAAAAAAATTAACTGTATATTTAATTAAAATTTTTTAAAAAATTAAAAAAAATTTGATTTTTTTAAACTTTACTATTTTTTTTTAAATATTAATATTTTTCAATAAAAATTTTTTAAAGATTTTCAAATATGTATTACACAAAACTGCACATAGATTTTTAGATACATCTAATATTAAATTTAATATATTTTTTTTACTGATATACATAGCATAAAACGATGAAATCTAACACATTTTCATACACTTTTATGGAAAAAAAAGTAATAATAATCTGAAGAATAATTCCATGCATAGATTTATCACATTTATAATAAGGAACCTGTAAAAAAAGGTTTAAATCTCCAGCTTAAATACAAAAAAGGCCTTAATATTTTTAAAACATGAAAGTGGAGAAAATATGAACATGAAGAAAAAGCCATTTAAAGTTTTTATTTGTGAAAAAGTACCCCTTAAACATCAATCCTGTACATATTATGCATGCAGCATTGTAAACTGTGTAAATGTAAGTATATATAAAACATTTCATGTACATATCATTCATAAAAAAATTTCATGACTGTAAAAAACAAATATCTGTAAATGAAAGAAAATGATAGAGAAAGGCGTCTTTTAGTTTAAAATGTACTTTTGACAGCAAATTTAAATACATTAAATGTGAAACACCATCTGCTACATCAATCAAAACATAAAATGTTTCATAAATATTAAATATATTACTTAAATAAAAAACTTTTTATGTGTTCTAAACAGTTTTAAAATATGAAAAACAGAAATAATCATTCCTGTTGTAAACAAATTGTTTAGTTATATCTACCCTCTTTCAAAAGACATAAGACTGAAAATCCAATGAGGGAAGCCCCACCAGTGGCTGAGAGGCTCTGCTCTTAAAGCTGGTAGACTAGAGGTGCTGGGTTCAAACCCCTGTCACGCTCATCGACCTAACCGTTCACAGTTTTCTGTGTTTTTCTTCAAACCTTGCCGTAAATACAGGTTAGGATCCCTTAGAAAGATGAACGGAGGGCATTTCCCTCTAGGGCCTATATCCCTCATATATATTGGCCGTCCTGAATCAACCAACTAACCAACCAATGAGGGAAAATCCAAGGTCAACTAGTCTGATAAAAATCAGGGAATTTTACCAGATAGCATACAAATGAGAAACACAGTGAATGACAAACAGATGGAGCGTGTGTCAGTTGCGAATGTAAACTAGGGATTTAAAGGGCTGTTTCTGGGTAATTGCGCTGGGTATATTAACATAGTTTACAATATCTCGCGATGTACTTGCCGTATGGGTAAATATGAGGTGTCAACATATTCACAATTAAACAAACTTTCATTTAATATTTAAAAAAGAATATCGATTTTTTGATCAATTTTGAGGTAAACTGTCTCCTTAATCAGATTTCAGGATTAAATCATAAAAAAGTGTTTTCACTGCAAGCACTAAATATAATATAAAATATATCCAATATTTTCATATATACATTTAATATTTTTTATATACATCCATTATTTTCAAAATAGTCATATCAGCAGTAAGTCAAATAGATTATCTGTTTATTTGAAATATTTTCATATTTAATATAAATTAGAAACAAACATATTGCACGTAACTTGAAAAATTAATAAAACACTATTCGAAATGACATTTCCTTCTTTTTTCACTTATATAACCGAAATTGAAGACAAACAAAATAAAAACAGAAACAATTTGCTTTTTATACTCATAAAAAAACTATCAGCTAGTTTAATATATTAAGCAAAGTATTTTACTAAAGTTCTCAAACAACATAATTTGTGTAAATTATTTCTCTTTTTGCAACATCTTTGCTAAGAAAAAGCACTGAAAATATAAAACTAAATAAAAAGGGAGGTGATAAATCTAATATTAGTGAAAAAAAAAAAGTTAAATAGCATTTGATATGCAAATGCGTTGCAAGAAAAAATGCAATTAATTTTCTCATTTTCATCCATAAGACACAAAAGGTATGCAAATATTCATAAACTATAATATAAAATTATGAAATGAATTAGATATATAAGTACATATTTAATATACATACATATTCAATTACATGAATATACATTGTTATAATAGGCAAGAAAATACCCTCAAAGCACTAAAGCTCCATTGAAAACCTCTAAGTACATTTTCATTATAAAATACCTGTACACAAATACATTAAAACTACCATATACTAAATATAAAATTATGGCACATCATACGAAAATTTGTAAAGTTCTCTAAAATACAGCAATACTTTATGCAATAATCCATACCAGCTGTAAATCATCTGATATTACTAACAAAAAGTACGACAGTATTTCAGTTAATATGGCAAGTCTTATAATTGTCTCTTTTCTACTACAAAAGCATATCACATAATTATGCCTAAAACTTACAAGGCACAAATGAATTACTAATCAAAAGGTATAAGTGTACTTTTCGTGAAATATTTATTTTAAAAAAAGTAATCCAGATATACTTCCTGTTGTTGAATTAACTTTATAAAAATAAATTTATTAGAATTTAGAAATTATTTAAATTATTGGAACATTTTTTGCATCTGTTCGGGAAATATAAAACAATTTATTTTCATATTTTTTTACAAATTTTAACATGAATTTATTTTTACTCTAATTTATTAGTTGCTTAGCAACAAATCAATATAAAGATCAAATTAGCAAAAATATCAAAATAATAAAATTCAAGTATTTCTCACTTGCTGCAATATTTTATTAGCAAAATAAATTATTTTCGGGAGGTTTTAATATTCTACTGACTTAAATGAGAATTTATGTCGATACAAGTTTATTTTTTTAATCTAAAAAGTTACATGAATAAGAAGATCATAAGAATTTCAGAATAGCATTGCGTAAATCGTGTTTAATTTAACTCTTCTAATTTTTGAAACTCCGAAGTATGGTATATGCCTATAAATATGTAATATAAAAAAAATAAATTGCGGATTCTAAGATGCTAAATTATATGAAAGGTGAGATTTAAACACAGTGACTTTTAGAGATGACGTTGGGGCTCCTGATCTGTAGATTTACTAGTTGTAACATTTTAGAATCAGGATCAGTTACTACTCTAATTTCTTCAGATTTCAGAACGAATGAACCACATGTATCTAAAAACTATACCTACCAAAAATCAACCTAATCGGATCATTTTCGCGGCAGTTATCGCGGAGCAGACAGATAGACCATGGCCTAACTCGATCTTTCTCCTTCCTCTTAGGAGGGGAAGGAGAGAGATCGAGTTTGGCCGTGGATAGACAAACAGATAAAAACAAAACTTTTCGGGTCTCCACAGTGAGCCTCAACTTACGTTTTGGCAATTATTTAAACAGTGATTCTCTTATACCTACCTGTTCTTGTAGATTCCTCTTTCAATTTCCATCTACGTACTTTTTTTTCCCATCCATTTTAAAGCCCTCAGCTCCAGTTGAACTTTGCCAATAATAGGCTATAAGAAAATGTAAGAAAAAATGATTGAATGAATTAATTAATTCACGAAAGAATGTTGATCGTTTTAATAAGTTACCTTTTCTCTTTGATTTTTCATTTTTCACGACATCTAATCTTATTTGGACAACAGAATCAGATTGTGCAGCCATTTCCAACATTTCTACTGTGCAAAATTCTCTTACAGTATATGTATTTGTCTCTGATAGATATCTCAGGGATTTAACATGATGCGAAAACATGGCTTTTTTATCAGTCAAATAAACAGAGACTTTGGGAGAGTAATCAGGTTTGCTCTTTCTTAACGTAACATCTATGTTAAGAGTTCTCCCTAATTTTTTCAGACAGATGCTAAATAGTGCACTGTCTACTTGAACGTCATCTATCAATAAATTTTCCTTGATTTTAAGAAGATCAGTTGAAGGAATCTTGATAGTCACTGCATAACTTTCTTCTAAAGTTATTTTTTCTGCCATGCTAATTTGTAAAGAAAAAAAAAACATATTTTAAGAACCTGCGAATTTTAAATAAAAAAAAGAACATAAATATATGCAGATACATCCGCATAATAAATAAATAAAATAAGAACATACACAAATAATAGAATTAAGTAGTTAAATAAAGGAAATAAAGGAGATAAAAAAAAAACAGACAACGTCGATGGAAAATTCTGCTTAAAGGGTGATGGTCATAACATTGAAGGAAACAGCGCATTGGAAAAATTCATCTAATTAATTTTAATACTTATGTTTTTTTAAAGAAACATACGAATGATTTAAAATTGCGTTTTTAATCTATTCTGAATTCTTAAAGCTTTTCCGATGAGAGAGAGAGGGTTTATTTTAAAATCCCAAACTGGCATCTTTATGACACATTTTCTAATTAATTTTTCTTCGCAAACGTATGAAATTGGCAGGGCTCTTATTAAAAAACTGTGTAATCGATCGAACTGTTTTCTCCGTTTTTCGCTAAAGGCGAACGGTTTTTGAGAAAATGGTGTCAAAGTTGGTGTTTTGAACAGAATTTCTGGACGAGATAGCACAGAAAAGAAAAAAACCGCTGTCTTGAGACAACAATCGCTTATACAACTCAAGGTGATTTCCATTTATCGTAAAATGGAAAAAAAAACTGTTCGATTATAAATCTTTTCTATAATCATTCCTTCAAGTATCATGTTTTTATGTTTAAACAAGAACGAAAAATCATGCGTTAAGCATAGATTATGTAGCACTTTCCAACGCTTCCAAAATAATTTTACAAAACATACCGTTTAATAACCTAAAAGATAACATCTAAGTAAACAATTCGGAAAACGCATAACATATTTAAAAACATAATTTCAGGAATTTCCAACAGATACAATATTCGGAAAAATATCCGAATACTTTTATTCAGCCCTGTATATGATCTATAGATTTGTATATATACTATATAGGATGCTAAATTTTAGTTTAGTTAGGAAACGCGTAGCACAGTTTAAAATTCTCCTTCTGGAGTTTCTGTCAATAAACGGAAATGTGTTCGCATACTTTTGTGCTGCCCTGTATAGGATCTACAGAATTTATACACACCACGTAATAGACAAAAAGCGAGTTAAAATTAAAATCGCGTTCAGTAATTTAAAACGCACTTCCAGGAATTATTGTTAACAGACAGAGAATTCTTTTGTGTGTCCCTGTAAATGAACGATGACTGCTATACACACACTATTCTGTAGTAAGCCTCTTGTAATGCACCTTAGTAATATATATAAAATTTCAATGCGTTTAAAATAGTGAAACATTATTTAACTAAACCGCAGACGATTTTTCTCCATAGACGTAATGTAATGAAATTCTTTTGACTGTCCCTGTAAAGTATAAGTGCTATGCATACCCTATTCCATATTAAGATTCTTCTAATGCACCTTAGTGATATATATAAATTTCAATGCGTTTAAAATAGTGAAACATTATTTAAATAAACCGCAAATGATTTTCCCCCATAGCTCGCAATTTAACAGAATTCTTTTGAGTGTCCCTGTAAAAAAACTATAAGTGCTACACACTTCCGTTGAAATAGGGAACATGCTATAGATAACGACAATAACATATAAAAATTGCAGAGCAATCCGAGCATATTTACGGGAGTTAGAGCACGGACAGACGGCCATACGGCAGACGGCCATCCGGCCAGACAAACCGAAGTCATAAGCACTTTTCAACTAGGTTGGAAAGTGCTAAAAATGTTAAAAAAAATTGTGTTTCTAAGCAGGGAATTTTTTTTTCTTTCTTTGAGAGCTTCATTAAGACAGTGGTTACCACATTGTACGTCAGTGGAAAATAATTCACTTTGGGGAAGAAAAAAAAATCCCCATTTACAAAATATTTTACTTTGGATTTTTTAAACTTGGTTTTAAAAAAGCACCTAAATATCATTTAATGTAGAAATATGTCATTTTGTAATGTACACTTTGGGTAGTGTTTCCCAAACTGTACGTCAGCGGAAAATATTTCACTCCGAAAAAAATTCACATTAAGTATATATCTCACTTTGAAATTTCCAAACTAGGCATTATACCTAAATATGTCATTTAGATTTATAGAATGAAAGAAATAAATGCTTGTAACATATTAATTCACAATTTTAATGAAAGTTTTCCAAATTATACACCCTGTTAAAATATAAATGGTGTTATAACAACCTTAGAAAACGCAGATTTTTATAAGCAGACTGCCACACCTATTTTTAAAAAATTCACTGTATTTCTAATGTAGACCATAAAGAATATTTTAGCAGATTCTAATGACAGCGCGGTTGGAAAATTTCTTACGCAAAGACCGTCGTAAATCGGCAAAGTTTTGGCGTTTTGGGAACCATTAGTTTAGGCCGAATTTTTTGTTTTAAAAAAAGCAGTACTGGACCAATAAACTTTCGAACCGAAATGGATAACCACCGATTTAGAGCAAAACATAACAATTGAGACAGGAGTTCGTTATATAGTATATGAACCAACAGATCCTTTTCTCTGGCCCCTTGATTTTTGAAGGATTTTTTATGTAATACTTTGAAAATGAATTTTTTAACCTTTTTCTGATTATAATAAATGTTTTATACTTTTAGTGCAGAGTAAAATTAAAACAATATTTAAATATATGTATCTAAATATTTATTTACATAGTTGCTAACATTTATTTCTTTAAAAAACAAATTAAACAGAAATTTTATAAAATAAAAAGCTTAAATAAAAACCATATAAAAAGAAGAAATATTTTGTTAAATATTTTTTACCAATAGAAATTATGTCGATTTTTAATTAAAATAAAAGGACAGAGATCACTCCACACATTTTAATAACCAAATTATCCCAGAAAAAAAAAATAACATACCTATTCAATTCGTTTTTATACTAAATTGTAACAAAAACTCAAAATTTTTAATGCAGGCACCCAATTTTAACATAAAATTCGGCTTTTTTGGTAAATTTTACATTTAGATACCAAATGGGAATGGGAAGTTACTCTGTGATGTAGTTCAAGAATTTACGGCAGCGCAAAATTTTTAGCTCCTAAGTTAAATTCATTTTTAATAGTTACAATTTAAGCATAACATAAAAGCTATTTGGTGGTATGAACGAATTGTAATTTTAGTCGTATATTTAAAGCTTCTATTATCTTCTTCGCATATTTAAAATAGACTTCTATTTATGTGTGTGTGGGTTCGTGTTTCAGGGGAAGCGCGGACGAAAACAGGTTTACACACCCGCTGACTGAGGACGCATAGTGATCCGAGGACGTCCTCGGATAGAAAAAAATCGTTTTCCTTCGTTTTTAAGCATTTTTATGATTTGTACAAATTTTTATTGGTTTATAAAATTTGTCCTCAGTTGGAGGGTTTTGCTGTTTTCTGGTTATGTATCAGTGTATAATTGTGTATTAGGGAGAAAAGATGGTCCACTGAACCATGGTAATAAAACTTACTAAATGTGTGTCCTCAGATTACCTTAAAATTAAGTGTTTTGAGTATAAGTCCTCCGAATCCATTAACATTATATGTTCTGTGTATGGGTCTTCAGAATACTTTAAACTTAAGTGCTGTGTGTATGAGTCCTCTGAATCCTTTAAAATTTAGTGCTCTGTGTATGGGTCCTCAGAATACTTTAAAATAAAGTTTTATGTGTATCAGTCCTCAGAATACATAAAAATTAAGTATTATGTGTATTAGTCCTCTTTTACCTTTAAAATAAGGTGTTCTGCATTTCTCCCCCCCCCCCCCCTCTAAATACTTTAAAATAAAGTGTTCTACGTTTAGGGTCTTTGTTCTCATTAAAAAATGATGCCATTTATAAGTATTTCTCTATTTTTTAGCAAAACTTATTTTTTTTTTATAAGGGATACTAAATGTTAATACGTAAATTTCCAATTAAATTTTCAGCAGGATTGAAACTACGCGTAAATTTAATAACACTGATAAAGGATGTGAATTAATTTTCACTTTGCTAAACAACGCATAAGCAACAGAGTGAAAAATATGTCCATACTGGGGATCGAACTCAGATACCCAGGTATTGCGTACCAAGGGCTTTACCATTTAAGCTATCTGGACGATATCCAGTCTGGCATTTTTCACTTATACGTTGGCTTGGCTGCAACCTTGCAGCACAAGATGGAATATCAAACATGAGCACAATACCCAGTGGCGTACATCAGACGAATAAATTCCCAACATCGAATAATATCTAAATTTTCAATTAAATTTTCAGCATCAGGACTGGAATTGCGCGTAAATTTAATAACATTGATAAAGGGTGTGAATTAATATTCACTTTGCTCAACAACGCATAACCATCCAGTCTGGTATTTTTCACTTATACGTTGGCAAGGCTGCAACCTCGTTATCCAGATAGTTTAAAAGGTAAAGCACTTGGTGCGCTATACCAAGATATCTGGGTACGATCCCCGGTCTGGACACATTTTTCACTATGCTGGTTATGCGTTGCTTAGCAAAGTGAAAATTAATTCACATCCTTTGTTAGTGTTATTCAATTTACGCACAGTTTCAGTCCTGCTGAAAATTTAATTGGAAATTTAGATATTATCCGACGCTGGGAATTTATTCGTCTCATGGACACCACTGCGTAGTGTGCTCATGTATGACATTCCATCTTGCGCTGCGATGTTTCAGCCTTTCCAACGTATAAGTGAAAAATGCCAGACTGGACGTCGTCCAGATGGCTTAAATGGTAAAGCTCTTGGTGCGCTATACTAGGGTATCTGGGTTCGATAACCAGTCTAGACACATTTTTCACTCTGTTGGTTATGGATTGTTTAGCAAAGTGAAAATGAATTCACATCCTTTTTCAGTATTAAAACATTTTATTTTAAATGTCTTCCAGCAATAAGCTATAAATATAAAAATTTTGATTATTTCTATGTTTATGCTTAAAACCCGTAAACCTGTAAACATTCTTAAATTTGTGAACATACAAATAAAATTTTGAAATTTGGGTTTGTTTCACAATTTAAATAATTTCATTATATCGGAAATTGGGCGCCTTTTAATTGAGAGTCACGATATGTTCCATCTGCCATCTTGTTAAGGTGTAGCTATTTTTAAGTTTCCCAAAAATGGCTCCTTAAAAAAAAACAAATTCTTCCCAAAATAACAAACAATATAGAAATAGTTTCTTCAACAAGCTTTAAAACTGTACCATTAAGTTATTTGATTCAAGCAAACCTATAACTTGATTTAAAAAAGTCCGATATTGAAGTATAATTTACACTATTAAATGGTAGTTTACACTATAATGCAAAATTCATTTTGTCATGCAAATATTGCATGCTGTTTCAGTAATAATTTGAGCTACTCAATCAAATATTCAGTACTTTCGTTTTCTATGAATATAGGAATTCGAAAAATTTACTTTCTTTTAGAAAGTCCTTCCTAGAGATATCACTATCTTTGTGCCCTATGACCAAGTAGCAATATGCTAATACGTCATCTTTCAAAATAGTTAATTTAAAATAATTTGTCAGTTATGCAGACGTACGCAAATAAGAAAAATTGTTTATGAGCATAATAAACTGGTAGGTATTCGAAACGTATTCAAATTTAATATTGAAGTTCCACAATTCGCAATATCTTAATTTTATTTTAAAGATATCTTCTGAAATTGCTTGTCATAATGTAAATAAAATCAGTGTATATGACTCCGAATAACAATTGATTTTTTTTCCTTGTAATTTGTTTTTAAATTTCTAATTGTCACTGTTCGTCTATGCGAATCTTTCTGATACACAAATAAATTTCCATTTCTACATATATGAAAATTTCACACACTAATATATAAATAAATAAAATACGATAAGTAAAATAAGTACTTATTCGATATTAGCTGAAACAGAAACAAGGGCTAAGCAAAGCTTCACTTAGATAGCTTTTGCTTTGCGAATATTCCCGTTGGAGAAACTACTACTCCATTCTCTCTGAATCCTCTTCCAAATACCCTATTACTCCCTGCAAAACCATAGATATAAAATCATTGGTGAAATTGCTGTTTTTCTTAAACGTAATGGAATAAACCAAGTAAGCAATCATCTATCACAGAACTGATGGTATCGCATCAATTATAATAATCCTTACACCACATTCAAACTACAAGCTGAAGGGGGGAAAGAGGGAGAACTTGTTTCTAAGAACTAAACTGCACTGTAATGTTGGAATATGAAATTCGGAAGGGCAGATGCAGTTGCACAAATCTGAAATCTCATTTATGAGTTCAATCTATTTCATATACTTCATGCACAAATTACACATTTTTTTTCTTTATATATCGAAATTTTCTTTCAAAAGTACGGGAGGCTAAAAAGGTATATGGGGACGAAAATTACGCGAGTAATACTCTACAATTATACAGTAATACTTTCAAAAGGCTTACATGAACTCAAGAATGAATTTATATATACATTTCATAAAAATAATTTTATTTTTGCATTTAATGCAAAATTACGAAAGATGGAAAATGTTTTGTTTGCCTGTCATTTTTGTCTCTCTGAATTCAGTTAAACTTCCTAAATTCCATTAGTTATTCATTTTTATTATGAATTTTCCAAAAGTGACAAAAAGAAACAAAAAATCAAATTTTAAAAGATATATTCTGCACGAAAGTTTTTTTTTCAGCGAATCTAATTTACATTCATGCCACAAACCTTGAAATTTACGACAAACCGTGCTGACAGCTCTATTCAGCCCAGGGCTAAAATTAGCTTTTTTTTTTCACCCGGGGCAAACATGGATTTCGACATCACCCCCCCCCCCCCTTCTTCCGCAAAGTAAATTTACATAGAGAATTTTTCTAAGTTTCCAATTGCCGATTTATTTGAAATATGTAATCACAAAATACGTAATCAGGGAGGACGTTTAGGAAGAAACCGGGTCTTTTAAGGAACACTTCACAAAAATTTTTATCTCAAAACAAGATCCTTCACAAAACTTTTCATCTTAAAACAGGACTCTTCACAAAATTCTTTGTCTAAAAAATAGACCTTTCATAAATTTAATTATTTAAAAGTATAATCTGCCTGTCACTTTTAAATATAAAGAATTATATATAATCTTTATATATAAAGTAATCCTTATATATAAAGTCGCTTTTATATATAAAGAAAATATGCATATTTTACATACATATATCTTCTCAAAAATGTATAAACAAGAACTTGACTATAACGATAATTTCAAATTCAAAAAATTACGACTATATTTTTCACCAATATAAACAGTTGTTCACAATTTAACAAAAACAGGACGCTGTGACCCTGGTAATATTGAAATACGCAATGAGTTTTGTCAAATAATTATTTATTAAAACACTGCATAAAATTTCGCTTTCGACAGTTTTTCGTCTTAGCAGGTCAGGTATACTATTCTTTATATTCTTTTTGCTGAGACAATGAAATTTTCCGTTTAAAAATGTTTTTCACTATACGTTTTCCCTGGTTTTAGTCTTTAATCTATCTTAATTAATTTAATTGTAAAATGCATAACCTCTTCAAAATGCACGTGAAACCTAATAGAATTAATATGTTCACAGAATTTCTACGTGTTCATAGAAATTACGTATGCTATTATTTTAATTGAACCTAATTAAAACAACTTCATACCACTTTTAAGGCAGTTCTGGTGGTTCAAGGGATTTGGAATGTAATTTCTTTTAAATTTTCGATAAAGGAATTACATGTGGAGTTAAAAGCGATTATTGTCTGACAACGACCTTTTTCGGGGTGTCGCGTTCAGAAATTCTATTTAAAACGCCATTTTTGACAGGATTTTCTGAATGATCTCCTGTTTTTTATACGAAGAATTGAAAAACTATTCGATTTCATGGTTTCTGCATAAGTGAACCTGTCAATCTCATGCGTTCACAAGCAAAAATGAATTCATAAATATGTCAGCTTACCTGAGCATCACAACACAATCAAATTTCATTAGTACACAAGTTTTTAACTGAAATTCAGACATTCAGAGTATGAACGAATATGCAGTCTGACAAGTAGAAGTTAAAAAACTATTCATTATAATTCCAAGTGTACATAGTAGTATTTTTGTGATACGTTCGAAGCGATATTGCTCTTCATAAAGACATTACTATAATTCTGAATTTAGGTAAAAAGTCAACGGTAAAAAGGTCAACGGTAAAAAGGTCAATGGTCAAAATAAAGATAATACATTACTTCATTGAACATAAAATTGAGATATGTTATTTATCGGTTTCGGATTGGGCAGCATGGGTGTAGGAGGGGAATCCCGGAAAAAAATCACTATGGTAAATTATCAGTAAAAAGGTCAACGGTAAGAATAAAGATAATACATTTATACATTACTTGATTGAACATAAAATTGAGCTATATTATTTATTGAGATACATATATGCTCAGTTGTAGAAACCCGATTCTATGTCTTTTCAAGTAAGGCACGTGGTTTAAGCACGTGTATCGTGTATCTGTGAATATCTCTAACATTAAATGCATTATATTATACATATCTTTATACTAAAGCATACAAATAAATAGGAGTTGTGTATTGCATAAGTATTCGCTGACCGGAGACGTTGGCTATTCATTAAGGGATCTCTGGAAGGGGGGAGGGTTAAAATAAAAAATACAATCTATAGTTTCTATCAATACACTACATACAGCAACATTTTTATATTTATGAGACGTTTGACCGGTGGTATTCTTTTTTTTGGGGGGAAGGGCGATGAACATTAAATTAAAGACAAAGAAATGAAATTTTTTAATTCTTTTTTTTACCTTTACAAAGGAGGAGGGCGCAGAGTTAAGTGGAGCAACAGAAAATATAATGAGTCATAATTTGGAGATTTGGTCCAAAAAACACAAATTATGCAACGTACGAAATAAAAATGTTTTTCCAAAAGGTGATTTGAAAGAAAATTTAGGATCTAAATTAAATGGTTATGGTGGTTGTAAAAAAAAAAAAAAAAAACATTTTTTTTTTCCGTCTAACAACTAGACTTTAAAAGCACGAGTTTTTCATTTTTTTCATTTTTTGACAAACGAATTCTCAGTTATAAGTGAGTTTTTTCCCATGATGACATTTATCGGGCTGTCCCGTGCAGAAAGTCTGTTCAAAAAGACAACTTTCACAACATTTTCTAAAAGACCTCCTGCATTTTTCGAAAAATGGAAAAAAAACTGTTCGACTTTATAGTTTCTAAATAAGAACATCTGCCAGTTCCATCAGTTCCATGGGTTTATGAACAAAACTGAATTCCGAAATCTATCAGAAAATAATTAATTTGTATTCCAATATAGTTGAAAAGTATTTCTAGCAATTCTTTATGGTAGCAATTCTTTATGGGCAAGTGGGGCATTTCTCCAGAATCCCTCATAATTTAGTGTTCAAAAATTAGAAGTAGTTGCAATTTTATTGGTATACTTTTCTTTTCTACTTTATTCGAAAAACACAAAAGACATTTTAATATATTTTATGTGATATCTACGTATCCTCTAATAAAAGTATTGTTTTAACTATATTTGTCATACAGTATTCACAAATGTACTAATTCTAATCATATGTCCATGTGAGATGCCTATGTGAGATAGGGGTAAAAAATTGGATTTTCACGATTTAATTTGCCATTTGAGCAGCATGATTGTGCAAAGTAAACTAATAATAATAATAATAATTTTATGATATATAATGCTTTCGTATGTGTTATTGCTAGAATCTGTATGATAGCGACCCTGTTTTTACTTATATTAAAAAAAATAAAGAAAGAAGAAGATATATTTACACGTATTCATATCTGTTATTTTAATTGCATTTAATCTACCGTATATACTCGTGTATAAGTTGAATAATTTTAGACGATCTTTGGTAATTGAAAATGGGGGGTCGACTTATACACGAGATAGTAAAAAAAAAAAATAATAATAAATAATAATTTTTTTGCAGGTGACCGGTGAATGGGCAAGTCTTTTAAGTAATCACTTATGGGTCTAAGTTGAAGAGAGAGATAAAAGCGGACAATGGTCATATCCCATTTTCTCTTGGGATAGAATCCCTTCCAATACAGGGACATCCCTTTTAACATTTAATCCCCTTTTTAAAAAGAGTTCAACTTGAGAATGCTTCTAGATCTCTCTTCTAAAAGTCCTACAATGCAAAGACGTAGCATATTTTAACAGTCTAAGAAGTTGTTTACCCTTGTAAATAAGGCTTGCATAGATTTTTGAAAGAATTTTGTGTGTTTAAGTATCATTAAATTGTTATGAATAGGTTTCAAAATAGTTTAAGCCTCTTCCGTTGTACATAATTATACAGTTTTAAAACTTTTTTTTTTTTTTTTTTTTTTTTAAGTCTGATTAAAAATGTAAAAAAAAAAAAAAAATGTTTACTAATTTAATGAAAATTTATTATATTTTTTTAATCCTCGATTACAAATCATTTTTCAACATATTACCTGAAATATGGTTCGACTTATACACGAAAATTCAATTTTTTTGGAAATTTTGCTTAAGAATTGGGGGGGGTCGACTTATACACGAGTAAATACGGTACTGATATTCAGGGTCGGACTGGGCCAGGGGAAAGGGCGCACACCTTGGATTTTCAAAGGGCGCAAAAATTTTAAAGAATTCAAGTCAATTATACTTATTTGTGTTGTGTCTGACCTGACAAGGTTTAACACATTCGCATAGCACCAAGTAAGAAAATAGCTTAATATTATATCTTTGAGTCTACATAGATGACTTCGCTATATTTCCCGTGCATGTTTGAAGTTAAATCAAATCTACACAATTTTCCAAAACATGTCATATAATATTGAAAAAACTCTAAAAAGTTGAACACAGAGTACCTTGCAATAGATTGAGTGTAGGCTGGGACTTTTCTACTATGTTCTCTTGATACTTTAGAAAAGTCATGGAAAAAAGTGATCACCCCCTACTAATTAAAATATAAAAATACATAGGTACTAATTTATTGGTACCCTTTATCTATGTCTACTATTAAATTCTAAATACAAAAGATGTGAATTATCACTTTACTACACAACGCACAACCCACAGAGTGAAAAAATGTCCAGACAGGGGATCGATCCCGGATACCTTGGCATAGCCCACCAAGTGCTTTACCATTTAAGCCACCAGGACGACACCCAGTCTAGCATTCTCTCCCTCTTATATGGTAGGCTACAATTTCTGCAGCACAAGCTGGAACGTCAATCATGAGCACAACTTCAGTGGCATGCATGAGACAAATTAAACCCAGTATTGGTGAATATTTATATATCTAATTAAATTTTTAGCAGAGCTGTAATTACGCTGGAAATTAATGATTTTTAAATGTTGATAAAGGTGGTACGCTGTGTAGTAAAGTGTTAATTTACACCCTTTGTCTTTTTCAATTTCCAGCGTAATTTCAGCTTCGCTGAAAATTTAATTAGATATATTAAATTCTATTCATAAATTGTGTTTCGGGGATTGTCTACATAATAAAAGAATGCACGAACGTTTATTTTCTAAATGGTAACACCTATTTTTGACACTCTCTTTGAGTTCCCTGGATCAAGGTAACCTGTGAATATAGGTACTTCTCTTAAATCTTCATAGCGTTGTAAAAGAAAATGTGATAGGGGTTTATCTAAAAATTTCGGGAAATAAAATTAAACTCTTATAAGAAAAAGTACTGAAAACACTCATTTAGTCTCCAGTAAAATTATACAGGAATTTTAAATTTATTACTAGCTTTCTTTATATAAAAGTAAATATTACAAAATGTTTCTGGTAAGATTCCGAGATTAATTTTCTGTGGATTCTTTGAAAACAGAAGACGCTCCCTTTAGATTTAGACTGATGGAAGGTTCTCTATATCTTGAAAACCACTTAGCTGTAAAACTTACACACCGATGTTTTCGATGTGATACGGTTCCATAAATTTTTAATATGAATTTATTAATAATTTTCATAATTAAAAAAGATGTCTTTGAATACAAAAAAAGCCTGGAATACGTTTGGGTCTATTAAGTGTATTTCATAAAAAAAAAATTAATCAAAATTCAAACTGATGATTTTTATAAGTTTGTCAAATGGATTTAACATTAGCATCCTCAAACTTTAAACTCTTCTAACTCTATATGAAGATTTAAAATAAAGTATATAAACAATGCCTTTTCGCGGGATCTCTCGATCCAAGGAACTCAAATGGTGTGTCAAAAATGTGCATTATTGTTTGAAAATTCAAATTTGGCATAATTGTTAATATATAGACTGCTCCTGAAACATAATTTATGCATTAGTAGACATTACATTCAATCGATTAGTACCTATAGATTTTTTAATATTACTTTTAGAGGAATTAGTAGGGAGAGTGATCACTTTTTTTTGTCAAGGACTGTGAATTAACTCATTGGTATAACTTGAAATAGCCATAGATGTGTCCATTACCGCAAAAAAAATTGCTTTATTTTTTTAGCAATTTCAGACTTTATTACAAGCTTGACGATATTTATGATTTTTTTTTTATCGTCATCTTGCTGTGAGATATGACTTGGCTAACTCTTCCCTCTTTTATGCATTTTTTTTTTTTTCACTAAAGCAACACAGATATGTTGGGATATCACCAGTCCATTGTTTTCTAGTTTCGTTGGCGAACGATTGAGATTGGCTGTCTTTCCTACATTGGCCAAGCATTTGTCTGTTATCTGTTAGTTAGACCAACAGCTAATACTGCGTCTGAGCCAACGGTAGGGTGATCGTTGGTCAAAAAGATAAGAGTTGCCGTTTGGCCAACAGTTATGTTATTTACTGGAAAAATTGCGGTAGTAATAATGATAAAATATGCTAATAATTGATCTTATTTTAATTAGAAACGTCAACTAATTTATATTCAATGGTTGGAGGTATACAGGAGTTTCCGTGCTATTTTTCAAGATTCATCATGTAAATGCTATAGTTATAGCTCGGATGAATGGAATTAGCGCTGCAGTTCGCAGCTTTGTCCAACAAATGAGAGTGAAATATGCCAGCCCAAGATATCGTTGGGATAGCTCAGTAGGGAGAGCGTTTGGTACGGCAAACCAAAGTACCCAGGTTCGAGTCCTGGTCCCAGCATATTTTTGCTCTGTTGGAAAAAAATCTCAACTATGATACTCCAACCATTGAATATAATTTACTTAGTTGAATATACTTTCCTCTGTTCATTATGGTCAACTAATTTGTTGATTTTTAGGAGAAAATTAATTATGCTTCTAGAGTTACCGATTAAAACTGCTTATAATTTGGTTTCCTTAATTTCAGAAATGTTTTACCATTTGTATTTTAACAAATATCGACAAAACTATTATGCAAATAAATTTTACTTTGAGGACTATTAAGATGCAAGCAGTGTTGACTTCAGAATCCCGGGGAGGGGGGGTACATCCCCTCGGAGCATTGAAATATTCCCCCGGAAGATTTCGAATTTAAGCTTTTAATGGTTAAAAAGTACAATTTCCACCCTGAACTCTACCATGTCCCCCCCCCCCCCCAGAGCCACAAAAATTCCTCCTGGAGAAAAGTGTCTGAATTCAACACTGGATGCAAGAATATCAGTGCTAAGAGCTCCAACCTCTTTTAAAAAATATATTTCTTTGACGTAATATGAATTAGTTATCAAGACAGTTAGGAATGTGGTATAGATACAATTTCTGATATAATCTGAGAGCAAATGCTGTTTATTTACTACAACTTTTTTCTCTTTAGCAAAGTTGTATCTTTAAATGGGATCTCTGCGGGTGTCTGTCTCACCACACACTAAAAAAAAATTTCATTGTGCAAACTTCGTTAAAAAAAAATATTTATATCGAAAAAAAAAAATTTACTTTCCGTATGGAAATAGAAATTTTAAAACTAAAACTCATGCTTGATTTTAAAAAGTACCACATATTATAACAGTATTTGAATGTCCAAATAGACGGGGTGTTAGAATGGGGAAATAACATTTGCTTGTGAAAATAATATTACACTTGCAGCATTTGGGATAAGAAGATGCAGGAGGAGGAAGAGGTATTTCGTATGCTTAAAAATTGCTTTATGCATCCTTAAAATACTGAATTAATATCGCACTATAAAAACTAGTCGTTGGGGGCCACCGTAATACTTACCCATCATGGATATGCATAATGTAAAATATTAAAATAAAAATGTGTAAACTACTTATAAAATGCATTGCAATTCAAATAAAATCGTGGCTTGATGACGTCACAAACTTTAAAGGCTCGATTACTGAATTGCTTGAAAGAGGTTTTTCCTTATAACTCCAAAAAAAATAATCCTATTAACTAGCGGTTTATTGCATCTGATTAAGCGTCAAATTTTCAATTAAAATATATCTTTGAAGTGAAATTTGGATGAAATACAGGGTCATGAAAAATCGAAGAGTGTGGAAAATAGGATTCCAAATATCTCGGCAACTAATTATCCGATCGACTTCATGCTTTATTCAAAATTTATGTTTTTTTATTGTCTTTTATATTCATTTCTTAAAATAAACAATTTCGAAAATTTTTATATACCTTTCATCAGAACGAATATTTCGAGAGTCCGAAAAAAATTGTTCCGGTTAATCGAGGTTATTGAAATGAAATAGGCTTCTTCCCATTATTACATACTAAGTACATACCAAATTACAAGTCTCTATCTCAATTTTTTCGGGAGATAGAGCGTTTACAGACACACAGACACACACACAGACACACACACAGACACACAGACGGACGGCAAAAAAAAATTTCTAAAAATATGTTTTTCGGAATCTCCAGTGTCTGAAACGTGTAAATCCGTCAAAAAAAAATTTTCGATTTTCAAAACTATTACAAGACTTACCCTATACTACGTATGATGGGTAAGTAATATTTCTACTGAAAAAGAACATAAAAAATAGTGATTGTAGCCTTAAATCAATAAAATAATTGAGTAAATTTACTTTTCTCAGCCCACTTTTCCCATGATTTGCAAATTTCTTATCATATAATTAGAGATCAAGGAAAATATTTAAGTTTTCATAATTGATAGAAATCCCCCGGGAATTGTAATCCTTCAAGCTACAGATTCTGCAACCAGCATTTTTTTTTTTTAATTACAAAAACCTACAATTGTTTCTGAATAGCTTTATTTAATGATAGATTTTTCGGTGATTGAATAAAACAATTTTTTATTGAAAATACATACCATAATTTCCACGGCGAGGGTTTGTCGAATGCAAAGCCGTTCGGAGGTGACGACCTAGCCGAATCACGATGATTTATTTGATTGAAATCCTTACCATTTGATTGAAATGGAAAGGAATCTTAACAACGCTCTTTCTGCTTTTTCAGACTTTGCTTTGGAGTTCAAACTTTGTTTCAACCCTGTCAAGTCTATTGTCACTTTCTTTACAACCAATAAAAGACTGTACAACTATCAGCCAAAATTAAAGATGGATAACAAGAACCTTTCTTATGAAAAGCACCCAAAATATCTCGGATATATTTTAGATCCTGAATGGACAAGTTACAAGCACATCGAACATATTGTTTCAAGGTGTAGAAAACGATTAAATATACTTAAATATATAGCAGGCAAAGACTGGGGAGCCGATGCAGTCACTTTAAGAGATACCTATATGTCACTCATTAGGCCAATCCTGGAGTATGGTTTTCCTGTGTACTGCTGTGCTACAGCCACCAACTTAGATAAATTGGAGAGGGTTCAACTCAGTGCTGCGAGAATAATTACTGGGCTGAGACATAGCTGTCCTAAAGAGATAGTTCTCTATGAAGCTGACCTACAACCTCTCCAAACTAGAAGAAAGGCTAACCTCACCAAATATTTCAACAAACTTTCTAGCTATGGTCAACATAACAAAACGTCTCTATACCTAAACAATTGGCGTGATAATCAGCGACTGAAGAAAAACAGCCCATTCAGTCATGTTGAACTCCTGCACTTACCTTATAGTGGGGTTGAGCCCCACTCCTTAAAATCTTTTCTGAGTCCCTCAGAGGGACTCCCCAGAGTCCATTTCCACTTCGGCTTTTCCGCTCTTGTCTCTAAGAAGACCCTTATACCAGCTCATCTCAGGCAGTTGGCATTAGAAGTTATTAATGAGATCTCTGATAACGCCATAAAATTATATACGGATGGCAGTAAACTGGACGACCACGCTGGGAGTGGGATCTACATTGAGAAACCAGGGCAAAATTTGTCCATCAGTCTCCGTAACCCTGATTTCTCTTCAGTCTTTAAAAGCGAGCTTATTGCAATTGAAAAAGGCCTTGAGGCTATTCTCAGCAAGCGGGACTTCGGAGACCTCTGGATTCTTTCAGACAGTCGCAGCTCCCTTCAACACCTTCATAATTGGATTACAGTTGGAGATAAAACTAGTATTTCCATCCTTCGAAAACTTAAAATCATTTCAAAGCTCCATGATGTTCATTTTCAGTGGATTCCATCCCATGTTGACATTTATGGCAATGAGCAAGCTGATCGCTTGGCCAAGGAGGGTTGTTGTCATTCTATACCTTCCTCTTCAGCCCTTACCTACTCAGAGCATCAATCTAGAGCTATATCTGAAATTTCAAAGGAGTGGAAGATCCCTCCCGGTCACCACTGGTACGCGGGCAAAGAGCCGGGCTCTTCGTTCGCTATCAACTGTGACAGAGCCTCTCGAACGGCGATTTCAAGATTGGCAAGTGGACACACAAAAAGTCTCTCGTTTTTTGAGGGCAGAAAGATCTTCAAAATCTGCACTATATGTCAAGCTCAACAGGCCTCTGCTGAACACATCCTGGACTGCTTAGGTCTTTTCAGAGAAGACTTATATGCTTCCCCCCTTCTGGTTCTGGACTTTCTTAGGATTAACGGAATGTTGGATCTTGTCTGACTTCGTCAGACACTTGGAGGATAAGCCACAACACGACTATGTGAAAGGACCGAGCTTCCTCGTGGTCCTGGGCCGGTCAGGGGCACCTATGTCACACGTAGTGACGACCCACGGCAGAAGAACAAGTCGTTCGTCCTTCCCTACGCTTGATGATCGGACGTCGTGAAAAAGCAAGAGCCGTCGGGAAGCTTAGCATATGGCCGAGGGACCGACTCTCCTTATGGGGTTTCCGCGACGAGGTCGCTGGGTGCTCTCGGCGGTTCATCGAGTGTCTGTGTGGAGGTCTCCTCTAAGCTATGGGATCCTCCGCCGACCGCAACGACCTATGTCGTCGCAGACTCGGGTAGAGGGCCTGGGGGTCCGCAGGTGGCGGCCCTAGGCCGGTCGCAGCGCCGTACAGAGTCAAATCTACTGGCGCGGTAAAAGTCACTCAGGTCTTGGGTGCGACGGTCGGGACGCGCCGGGCGCGCCTGGCGGTGCAGCTTAGTTTTTGTACCATAATTTCCAAATAGTTATTAAATTACGCTAAGAAACCTATCAGAAAATTATGATAGGTTTCTTGAATGAAAAAAAAACGCTGGCCGCGGGTTCCCGCAGCTTTCAATCCAGAAGTGTTATCAAGGTTGTATTCCTCGAAAAGAAAGATTATGCTTTCCAGTCAACAACAAAATCCATACAAAACATTCTTGCCTTCTAATATTTATCTCTTTTATCAAGCTCTTTTTCGAAAAGCATGGTTTGAATTATAGCTGAATTCAGGGCCGGCTTTAAAGGGGCGCAAGGTCGGGCAACCCCCCTGGGTTAAGAGACACAGTTAAGGAACGGAAACTACGCAAAATATTTTAATCTAAGATTAAGACCTAAAAGATATTCTAAGAACACATGAAAAAAATCTCTCAGAGGGCGCAGGAGTGGTACCTGGGAGTAGTGCTAGAGCTTTAGTAGCCACGGCGTGCATGTGCTATTAAAACTTTCCCTAGGTGTACGTTTTCTCGCTCAATCGTATGCAAACATGTCCGCTTTGGTTTCCGATTCTGCAAATTCCTTCGATGTATCTTCAATTTCTTTATGATAATAAAAATCTCTCTCTTTTTCTATCTGTCTATTAATTCATGATTATCTATAAGCAATTTCTTGAAATTTAGTACACTAATCAGAATGTATGCGTAGAGCAGGGGGAAATATTGGAGCAGATTAAGAGCGCGAAATTTTCCCTGGCTGAGGGCGCACCGGCCCTCGGGCCGATGGGCCGGCGGGTCAGTCCGAGCCTGCTGATATTTGTGAATAATTTGATACTTGTACTGAGCATTAGCATCTTTATTCATATATAATTACAGCTTTACAAAAAGTTTTGGGGTCTAATTCTGAGGAATTTCAAAGAAACTTTTGCTCGCATCTTAGAAATTCTTTGTTTTCAGATAAAAAAATTTTAGGTAAATACGTACTAAAACCAAAAACACTAGCATAAGAAAAAAAATGTAAATAGTTTTATTATTCAAATAACAAGAAATCGAAAACAATGTTTCTCTCTGTTCTATAAGGGCATATTGTCTTTTGAAAGTATATTATCAAGTTGGTATCTTATAAGCCTTTGGCACACAACTTTCAGAAAAATATCGGTATCGGGTAGCAATCAATTATAAATCTGGGGGATCAATTATAATATGTATAAGAAAAGAAATATATTTTCAAAACTTTTGCAACTAAATATTAATACTATCTGTAATTTTCATGCACCTACATATAAAAATGAGTTATATTTGAATGTGTTGCATTGTTTAATAAAATAAAAAATTCGTGAACACCCGTTAAGGAACTGAACCCAGTGTCCAAAACAACTCGTAATTTAGTAACAATATCAGTTTTGATTTCTTTCTATTAAAATAGTCTATGTGCATTGGAACAATATTTCATGAAAGTTTTTACAAACACTTGTAAACTGTTTCACCTAGTTGATGAAATCCTGAAATGCATTTAATAAAGTTCTGTTTTCCTTCTTTGTGTGTGTCTGTTATTTTTATCTTCAAAATGTTAATGCTTCGTCATATATTTATTTAAATATTTAAAAGGATTTCTAGTTGAATATTATATCACATGTAAAAGATTTAAGAATCGGATTTTGAATAGAATTTTATTTATTTATTTTCTTTCTCCCGCTTTTAAAATTTAAATACATTATCATTATTTATTTTTTTTTCTCCTGTGGTTTGTTTTCTCTTAAACTCTCTATTAGACGAAAACTATCCCTTCAGGCTCTTCTCAAATCTAAAAAAAGCCACTTTCTGACACATTTCTGAATTTATTTTTGTTCAGAAACGCATAAAACTGCAAAGTGTTATTATTCAAAAACTTTGTAATTGAAAGAATATTTCCATTTTTTGGTAAAAGTAGAATATCTTTCAGAAAATACTGTCAAATCTGGCGTTTTGAACCAAATTTCCGACGCCACAGCACGAGAAAGGGGAAAAAGCGTGCCGCCACACGACACAAATCACTTTTAACTCGATAAGTAATTTGTTTATCAGAAATGAAAATCTCATTTTAATTCCAAATCGCTTCAACAGTCAGGCCTTCCAATTTTATGCCAATGCGTTTAAAAATTGGTCAGCAAATTTGTCAGACAGTTTCTCGTTGTTGAGCAGGTCATTAGAGAAATCACCTTAAAAACATGTTTCAGTTCCGATCCCCTTTTCTTTTCTTCAATTCTTTTCAATATATATATATATATATATATGAATATATATAAATAAATAAATAAATAAATAAATAAATAAATATATATATATTATGATTTAAAAATGTTAGAATATGTTAATGTAGAAATAAAATGTTAGAAATCAGGAGGTTTTCAGGGTATTTCAATATTAATTGCCATTCCTAGTTGCAATAAGTTTTGCGTGAAACCGGTTGTAACACATTACTAGATTTTGATACAGTTTACAAACCATTTTCCTCTCTTTAAATACAAAGGGATATGAAAGAAATTCATATTTCTCTCCTAAAGGTCTTTCTATTTATCTGGCATAGTCTGTCAAAATCACAATACAAGTTTATATTTTACTTATTCAAAGCCTAAGCCCCTTTGTTACTCAAACCTAAAGGGCTCTAGTTTCACGTGTTGTCTATACCCACCCCACGCTTAGAGAAAATAAATAATTACAGGACAAAACCATGAGGATATCCCTGAGTAAAATGTTATATTTTGATGTTAGTAGATTAATCTCAAAATTTTAGCTCATATTTATCCTCTTCCTTTCGTCTTTATTTTATTCTCTTTAAATGCTCCGTACATAATTTTTTTTCCTATGCTCCCCCCGCCACCACACCCAAACGCCATTCTGGATTAATATATAATTATTCATAATATATAATCATTCATATAATTATATATAATATATTATATATAATTGTACACTATATTTCCAATGATGACCGGTCACTTGCGATTTTAGACGTTTTGTTAAATATCTGGAAAGATACACGAGGAATTATCCAGAAACTTCAGGAGTGTAAACAACATGATAAACGTAATATATTTCCGCGAAGATTTTTCCCGAAACTCCATAAGGGGCCATCAACAAATTGAAGAAAAACGAATATATTTTGGATAACCCTGTAAAAACTAATATAGCAAAAGCATTCAAACTGTAGATTATGATTAAGTGGATTATTGTAATAATTTGGGTGAAGATAGCATGTATACTCGAAGAGAAATTCAGGTTTTTATAAAAACAGTCCCAAATTTTACCAAGTTTTTTGCTTATAATTTGCAGAGTTTTTAATATAAAAACAAGTTTTTTTTTTCAGAAAATATGACAAACAAAATTATACACAACTAGCTGTTACCCGTGACTTCGTTCACGTAACATTAAAAAAAGAATAAATGCATTAATTTAGCAAAACATTTCACTTGATAATTAACAACATATATAATTAACCAAAGCTTTATCACATTTTATAGGAGACCATACGGTATTTCTTTGCTATAGGGGCCTTGACATAACCCAGTCTTTAAAAAGTGAAATTTCATGCCAAATAATATATACAATCGCGAAAATGAAACTGCAACTAATGAAAAAAGGAGGATCCAGTAAAATCGTGAAAATCGAGGAATTCCTTTTCACAAAACGAAAAACAACACTGGCAGAATTCTTCTATACAACAGTGCATTTTAGGTGGTATTTGGTGTACAATTTGTATGTGTGTGCATACAAATGCTAAATGGGCATTATTATATTGTTTATTTGCATAGACATATGTTATATATTTCTTACTACATTATCTTGTTTATGTATATATTAAATTGTTTCACGCTAAGTGGTGTAAATAGTGAACAAACTGATTGTGGATTTTATACATTGATAGATATTTCACAAAGATATAACAATCTGATGTGCTTCTAAAATGTAAATAAAGGTTGCTAGAAAGTACTTTAAATTCTGCCGAATTTAACCTCGATATTTTCTCTATCACGTCAAGAACACTATTAGCAAATAAATACCGACGACACAAATCTGATTATCTAAATTTACATATTTTTGTTAGTATATATAGGATTATTTTAATTTATTTCATGCGCTTGAAATTTTTTACTCTTTCTCTAGGGTTAGGTGTCGAATAAATGTACTTTCTTGTTATTTTATTTTGCCATTTCTATTTATTCTATTTTTCATTCATTCCATTTATGGATATTGATTTAATTTACATATTCGTGTCAAAGAATATTCTTTAAAGTTATTATCAGGATTAGGATAGGATACGATTAGGGTTAGGATTAGGAATAAAAATTGAACGACAATGGCATGACCGATTCAGGTTTAAAGTATGAACCATCATGAAGCAATAAGAAAATTAGAAAATTATAGGCTAATAGTTTTTAATATGTTTTACAGTCATAGTTGGCATCAAAGGTGAGCGGGGAAATGATCTAAAGTACCATTAAGTGTTTACCACGCAAAAAACAAATCTGGTTACAACAATGTATTTAATTTTGCGCCAAATTTCACTTGATAAAAAAAAAAAAAAAGCAAATTGACTACGGACTTAATTACAGATCCCTAACCTTGTTATTCTCGGAATTTTTCTACCTATATGTAAAAAAAAATCTACTATATAGAACGCGCTTTCACGTTTATAATGTTATGAATTGGCACGATCGGCTTGTTCAAGTTTACACAATTCGGCTGGAAGAAAAGATTCATTACTTTTTGATTTCTTCTTTGCTTTTGCATTACGCGAATTTGTTGGTAAAATCGATTTTCTTTTCGATAACATTGTTGTTTTCTAAGTTTAAAAAATATTGTAATTTTACTTAAACATTGCTTTTAAAATCTATGCAATTTTTCTTATCCTACAAGACTTTACAAAAATCTATTATGAAACAACTTAAAAAAAAAGCTATATTTAAAAACGACAACAAAGTTTTTCCTATTTTAAGACTAAAAGGAATGTAAAATTAAATTCTGGTTCAAACGACGATTTACAAATGTGTTTCGATTGTGGGAAAATGATAGAGGAAAAATGCTGTTACTTCAACACAATCATATTAAATCTTTAGATTTTATGAGAAAAAGCAACTTTCTTTTAAAAAATATAGTTATTTTAATTAAGATTTTCTGATTTTCGATACGGATAATTTTCCGATGCATATCATTGACATTTGCCATCCAATATAGATATATATATTTTTTTTTACTTTTTAAAATTTAAATTAAAAATATGGTATCTTTATCTTAGCTGTGTGCAGACGATAAATCACTAACCTATCCCATCATTCATATTGAATTCATTAAAAATATAAATCTTTCGCTCATTTCATTTAAAACACAGAACTTTAATTTACAACACATACATTTAAAATACATATGTCACGTACATTTAAAATAATTCCTTTCATGTCAAAAAGAAAAAAAAAAAGATAAATTAATCACAAATAATTTGATATCCCAAGATCATTTTA
Source organism: Maratus michaelseni (assembly GCA_963931845.1). Classification (NCBI taxonomy): domain Eukaryota; kingdom Metazoa; phylum Arthropoda; class Arachnida; order Araneae; family Salticidae; genus Maratus; species Maratus michaelseni. The sequence goes on from OZ007590.1 coordinate 419,853,688, forward strand.
TTTCAACATCAAAACAAATCTGTTTTATTTTTCTATATATGACATCATATTCGCTTGCTTTCCATACTTACTCTTATTTATACACTTTGTATTGTTATCAAATATTTGAAAACGCACGTTTTATTTCTAATATGACATTTCATATTCTGTTTAATTCTTAGATAATTCATTTCATTTTCATTTTTCACGTGGAAATTTTTCACTTGAAAATTGTTGATTAAAAATTATTACTCAGGGGTTTTATTTTATATTGGCAACGATAAAATATTAGCAACGGTAAAATAAATTTAACCATTAAAAAAAAAAAAAAAAAAAAAAAAAAAAAAAAAAAAAAACCTGCAAAACCGGGCCCTTTGGGCCAAACCAACCAAACCAACAAACCATTTTAAAATATACGAAAAAATGTCCATTTATTCTCTATGAAAATAATGAAATTTTGAATTATTAAGAAAAATATTGAAATAAAATAAACAAAAACCATTCTATGTTCATTTGAGGGTTATAATCAACTTATATGCAAAGATAAGGATAATTAAATGCTCCATTTTGACGCTGGCTTCAGCCTAACATTTGCACACAATCAGATTTATAATATTATTAGGATAACCTGTAATCAGAATTAAAAAATAATAAAAATTGTATGAAAAATGAGCAAGTTTACTAAATATTGTTTCACTGCGCATGCGCGAATTCAATCAAAATATACTGTGCATAATATATTAGCTAAATCTATAGACCAACTTTTATGAAAGTATCAAAAACATAGCTTGAAAATTCTGATAGTAATCGTCGATAGAATAAGCTCGAATTTCGCTGTTCCCAAAAGGAAGCAAAAAGATGAGGGGTTGTATCCAAATGTAGTAGCTTATCAAAGTTGACATAATAAGAATGAAGCGTCTCTCATTCTATATTTGATATATAAAAACCCCAATTTCTCTTCGAGTATACATGCTATCTTCATACAAATGAACCCAAATTATTAAAATAATCCACTTAATCATAATCTACAGTTTGAATGCTTTTGCTATATTAGTTTTTACAGGGTTATCCAAAATATATTCGTTTTTCTTAAATATATATTCGTTAATATATTCGTTTCAGTTTGTTGACGGCCCCTTATGGAGTTTCGGGAAAAAATCTTCACGGAAATATATGACGTTTATCATGTTGTTTACACTCCTGAAGTTTCTGGATAATTCCTCGTGTATCTTTCCAGATATTTAACAAAACGTCTAAAATCGCAAGTGACCGGTCATCATTGGAAATATAGTGTATATAATATAATATAATATAATAATATATAATAATATATTATATATAAACTAAGGGGCCTACCCCCTGCGAGCTACGCTCGCCAACCCACGCTCAGACTTCGAGGCCTCTAAAAACATGTCAGCGTGCTTTATTTAAAAAATATTGGTAAATCTGTAATTGGGTTGCCATGCTTTTAACGTTTCAATGGGGCATTTTTTGATTATCATGGCTCATACACAGGTGTTGCGACAGCTGACGACTGTTTTCGGGATTGATAAGTAAAATCAATTACAACTTGAAAACCAGCTTGTATAAAATGGTTAGGTTTAAATTGTGGCTACCTTTCGGACTTTTATAACAACGATCTGTATTCTATTCTTCCTTCGCGTTTAAGGATGAGAAAAATTCCATCTGCTTGTGAATAACATTAAGAACCACGGTATTGAAAAGTACTATGTTATAGACATTTTCAGTAGCAGGTTTTATTTTTCTCTCTATTTTAGTGCAGCATCATGCATATTTTCATTTTATTTTAAATATGTAAATTATTTATTTTAATTAATATGTATATACGAATTTTCTAATAATTATTTATCATACAACATTAATTAAATATTTTGTACATGCATGCCTGCATTTATTCGGCATTAATTGATGAGATATTTAAACAAATTTGCTATCCACGATAATTTTACACCATGTTATGTCACTTGAATATTGTCCATAAGAAAATCGGGTACTTTTCCAGTATAGGATCCTTTGCTTTTAGGTTTGGCGTAATTCGAGCTTCGAAAAGGGATAGATTCGTTAATATACATAGATTTGTTGCCAAAAGTTATGAAAACAAACCCAATGAACTTTTGGTGCTTTTCTATTATAGGAGTCTTGACGCTTTTTAAAAAAATCTTGGCAGAAAAAAACCAAGCAAGTTATTTTATTCTCCTTCCGTTCAGTTGGGCAATTATTATTTTATATATTCGTTTCAAATGTCCGAATTAGTGATTTTATAAATTCGTTTAATTAAATTTTACAAAAAAATAACAAAATGATATCAATAAATAATAATTACTATTAATTCTTTTTCCTCCCTTTCTTTTGCGTTTACATAAATGACGTCATTTGGACGAATTTATTCAAAATATTTTCAGTTTATAAATTAAATTAAATGCTGACAGACGATTGAATCCTGACGATAGAAATGTGATTTTTTTTTTTCAAATTTTCCTGAAAAACACAATTTAATCACAATCTTGTCTTCATTATCGATTGAAATAAAAGATAAATTCAATTTCAATTTGAAAATGACGAATAAAAAGAAATCAATAATCCCTATCGGGATTCTTTTCATTTTTTCCCCTTTTTTGTCGCAAAAAAACTGAGTAATTAGTTGCCATCATTACAGAAATGTCATTAAAATTAGAAAAAAATTACTATCTCGAAAACTAATTCCAATTTCAAAATTCTATTACCAGTTTTGACATCCGCGGATTTTTATGGACAATTGGTATTAATTTCACCATCAAGCGTTTAATATTTTATTAAAAATAGCCCTGAAACATAATCATTCGTTTAATCAGTCGTTTCATAAAATCGTTTCATAAATTTGTTTCATAAAATCGTTTCACAAATTCGTTTCATTAGGTTTTTATAGATATAGGGTAGATGTGTGTGCCCTTTCCACCTTAGTTAATGTGAGCCCTCTCTTTTCATGGGAGAAAATTCACTTTAACTCAAGACTTCGTTTGTCAAAAAATGAAAAACTCATACTTTTAAACATGCTTTTTAGGTGCGTTCGTAATTATATAAATACGTAGCACCTATAGTCGTCGTTTGGTCCGTCCGTCTGTCCGTCCGTCTGTCTGTCTGTCCGTCCGTCTGTCTGTCCGTCCGCATATAACAACGCAAAAACTACCCAACCAAATGGTTTGCAATTTGAAATATATTATCTTTGCATAAATTTGTCGAGACATTTCAAATTTTATCAAAATCGAATCAAAACTTTAGGAGATATTAATAAAAATATTTATTAAGAAATTTGATTTTTTTTTTAAATCGGTGCTTTTTTGTTATATGAGCTTCTGATGGATGTTAAATCGTCAAGCGACCGAGATACTTATTTTATGACAGAAATTAATCTGCAGACGATATAATTCATTTCACAGAATTAAAAATCATCAAGATCTGAATATTTATATAACTAGCTGATACATATATATCTGAATATTTATATAACTAGTTAAGATATTTGTATGAACAGTGTCATAAAATATATACTTAACTAGCTGTTTAACCCGTTCTACGCACGGGATATCATGAATTTAATTCTAAAACGTGCGTACGAACGCACCTCGTTTGTAACGTTTGACGTACAATTTCCAACTTGTTTTTTCTCTAGTTGTTAACAAGAAAAAAACGATTTTTTTTTTTTTTTTTTTTTTTTTTTTTTTTTTTTTCAGCCACCATAACCATTTAATTTAGATCCTAAATTTTCTTTCAAATCACCTTTTGGAAAAACATTTTTACTTCGTACGTTGCATAATTTGTGTTTTTTTGGACCAAATCTTGTAAATTTGACTCATATTTTCTATTGCTCCCTTAACTCTGCCCCCTCCTCTTTGAAAAAAAAAAAAAAAAAAAAATTCAATTTTCAAAAAGTTTTATTTTTTTTGTCTTTAATTTAATGACCCCCCCCCCCCCCCCAAAAAAAAAAAAAAAAAAAAAGGATACACTCAGTCAAAGTTCCCATAAATATACAAAACTTGCTGTATGTAGCGTATTGATAAAAACTATAGATTGTATTTTCTATTTAACCCTCCCCCCTTCCAGGGATCCCTTAATGAATAGCCGACGTCTCCGGTCAGGAAATACTTATGCAATACACAACTCCTATTTGCTATTTATTTGTATGCTTTAATATAAACATATGTATAATATAATGCTTTTAATGTTAGAGATATTCACAAATACACGTGCTTAAACCACGTGCTTTACACAATGCTCCGTACATAATTTTTGCGTACATAAAAAACATAGAATCGGTTTCGGTTTTCTATAACTGAACATATATGTATCCCAATAAATAATATATCGCAATTTTATGTACAATGAAGTAATATATTATCTATCTTTATTTTGACCGTTGACCTTTTTACCTGCTGACGTTTTTACCGTTGGCGTTTTTACCTGTTCATGTTTTTACCGTTGACGCTTTTACCGTTGATGTTTTTACCGTACCGTTGACCTTTTTACCGCGCACCATAAATAATTTACTCTATAAAATGAAAAAAAAAATTATTATCTGTCCATTTTAGCGCATAGGGAAGGGAGACGTCACATGTATAGGAGTAACAGAAAAATAAACGCTAAAACTTTTAAATTTGAAGTACGAACACCCAATTTTGACATTTTATTGATTGAAATGTTAAAAAATTCTTTTCCAGGGGCAATTTTTTCAAGGGGGAGGTGGGAGTTAAACACAGGTAAGGCGAAAATACAGTCTATGGATTATTTCAACTTACTACAGGCATATCATCAATATAAGCAAAGAAATCAATTTATTTTCTGAACTTCAGCAAAAATGCTTCGATGACAATTAACTTTGAATGTGATGAACAGTTAAACTAAAACTTCGGTACGTCCTTTAACTTAAAAAAAAGTTGGAAGAAAGGCACCACGGAAAATGTCACGAAAAAAAAAATGGCATTCGGAAAAAATGTACCGTGGAAAAGGTAACTCAGTGAAAATAAGACTACTGTGAACTGAATCTTGAGTAATGTATATGCTAAAATCCAAAAATTATGTTATTGAAGCAGACTATTGACTTATTTATCTGTCTTTGACAAACATGTTCATGCTCGACCTAGCGGGGCGGTGATGGGTGATTTGGGGGGGGGGGGTGAAGGGGATAAGAGGTGAACATTATGCAATAATAAAACTTGTTATATATGTTTTTTTCATTATTTACTTTTCCAGGATAAGAGAGAAGAGAGAAAAGGTGTTAACAGAAAAAAATATATAAAATTTTGAGATTTGACGTACAAGCACCCAATTTTTATTTTTTTACCGAGGGAAATTTTGAAAAAAACTTTATTATTTATATGTCAAGAGGAGGTGGTAGAGGGTAGTAATAATTGGTTAAAAAGGAAACACAATCTTTAGATTCTTCCAACTCGCTACATGGATAGCTTACGTATAAAGAAAGCTGCATATAGTATATATAATTTTTGTGTATGTGTGTGTGGGTAAAAAAGTACATTTTTCACCTCATTTTATTATTAATTGAGTATAATAGTTATACTGTGGTGATACGCAGTTTTATTTATTTATTTTCTATTGTTAAAGATTAAGTATTACTACAAAAAAGGCACCGAAAAAGTAACACAGTGAAAAATAGCACTTCTGTGAACTGCGAATTACGAAATGTGCTACATTTATGGGTAACGTGGTGGGTGACGATATGTATGTAATGTCTTAAAGAACTAGAAAACTTTTTTGATATCGCGCCTAAATCCTTATTTTAACTAAGCCACGTGCTAACATTTCTGTCTTAAAAAAGAAAACATTACATGTCACTAGACCTCCATAGCGGACACATCACACATCTATTAGCGGCACTTTTTCAATCTCCCACAACCTGCTTATTTGTATTCCTTTATCTCTGAATATCAGAGAAATTTTGTCCTCCGGGTCCAGATGTGCCCGGTAGTTAGATCGCCTTTATTCGCTGAAATAAAGGTTATCCGCTATATTTAGACGTGGGGACAAATGCGTGTGAAAGCACAATCTATAAATTCTTTCAACTCGCTAAATGAACAATTTTCGTATGAGGAGAGTTGCTTATATACATATATATATATATTTAAATTTTCACAAAAAGTGGTCTTGGTTGGTTGGGCGAGGGGGGGGGGGGGGGGGTTAAAATATCAAAACTTTACATACAGAAATTTTAAAGGTGATGAAATAAAGACAAACTAAGTACAAAATAAAGATTGATTATCATCGGGACTGAACGAAATAAAGACGAACAAATGAAAAGTTTTTTAATAAGATTTTATGATATCTGGCTTTTTCAGCACAGTTAAGGAAGTAATAGAAAAATATAGATAAAATACAAGTTGTAAATTTCCAACTGGACGAAAAATTTCCGGGCCAGGATTCGAACCTGGGATCGCTTGGCCAGGTTCGAATTCTGGCCCGGACATTTTTCGTCCAGTTGGAAATTTACAACTTGTATGATTGCTTTACCAATTTGAAAAATTGTGTTAAAAAATAATCTAGTGTATTCACGTATCCGGCGTTTACTGGTGTTCCATTACCTGCGATCTTTTCTGTTGAGCTGATTAAAATATCAGACCAGATGCTTTGATCAATAAGGTTAACTGGATGAATTATGCCCTCCAGATTCGACCGGGATAGCTCAGTGGTAGAGCGTGGCGGCTTCAGCCAAGCGATCCCAGGTTCGAATCCTGGCCCGGACATTTTTCGTCCAGTTGGAAATTTACAACTTGTATGATTGTTTTACCAATTTGAAAAATTGTGTTAAAAAATAATCTAATAGATAAAATATTCAAATTATGACATTTTACAGAAGGAAATTTAAAAAAAAATTCTTTATTTCTTGAAAGTAGGATGGGCCTTCCAATGTTTGAGAGGAAGGTGAGAGAGATTTAATAATATTACTACTAGTATTGAAAAATGCTCTGAAGAGCACCAAAAAAGGTTAATATGTTTAAGTATGAAAAAGGGTTGGACAAGTGCTTCTAATTGAGCATGAGAAAGGAAAGTGGTTCCTTCTTGGCTGCAGCTCACTGTCAATGTCAACTTTAAAAAAAATCATAATCGCGCTTTTTCATATAAAAGAAATTTGCGGTACTGTAGTAAAACTTTCCAACTTGCTTTATATGTCAACTGCACTGTTCTACTGTTGTACTGGGCGTGCGTCTGCAATGCAACTTTGTACAGTGCACTGTGTACCATTATTACTCTACATACTATACTACACTGTACACTCCTATTATACTTTTGAGCCTCAGTGCACGTCCGCACTGTTCTTTTGTACTGCCGTATTAAAGGTATATGCGCCTAATGTTCGTTTATAACTTACATATGCATTGCTGTACTGCATATTGCATTGTGGAGCCACAGCCACTTGCATATAATTTTAATCAATGAATGCATTATACTGTAATGCGTGCATATGTGAAATTGTTCCTGTTCAGAATGCTGCAACACTCTGCACTGCAATACAAATCTGCGCAGTTCTGCGCAGTTCTACACTGCAGGCATGCTTGGTAGCACTGCATGAGTGTGATACGCTGCAGGAACTAAGGTTTTTGGTACTATGTCGCCTTACATTCATGTCTAATCAAGCTGCGTCTTTACTGGCTACGTCTTTAAACTATACAATTTTATCGTAACTGTGAGTGATTTCATTTATATGGAAAAAGCGCGAATATGATTTTTTCAAAAGTTGGCATTGACAGTGAGCTGCAGCCAAGAAGGAACCCCTTTCCTTTCTCATGCTCAATTAGAAGCACTTGTCCAACCCTTTTTCATACTTAAACATATTAACCTTTTTTGGTGCTCTTCAGAGCATTTTTTAATACTGGTCATTTAATTTTTTTGATAAAAACTAAAGTTTTTTTAATATCTTGAAAAGCAAAAAATTTTGCTATTGTCAAAATTTTATTGTTACATTGTTTTCACAACACTCGCCAAATCGTTGACTGTTCATCGCCAAAGTAGCATTTTTTCATGTCTACCTGATCTCTCAAATGTCAGGGGACCGTCACATCAATAATTAAATGGTGGTTTTCCATAGCTCATAAAGAAACTGGATTCTATAATTGTCTCGGTCGTATCCATGGACTGTTTCTGCTGCACTGAAGTCGCCTGCTATAGGCTGAGTTGTTCTTTTAGTGGTATCTTTCCTTACTACTCTTCTTAGCCTTTCTTAAAATCGTTGAATGGGGCCGAATATTAGGTTCTGATAATTATAGTAACGATCACTTCAGTGATGATGCTATAAAAATTGATGCTATATAAATCGATTTTTTCCGTGTAATATTTTCATTTAAACTAATATATATATATTTTAAATGTGTTCATTTGGAATATATTTTTAATAAGAATATATATTTTTAAAAGCTTTAAAAATAAAAATTGTGAATACTTTTAAATGAATGAGAAAATTGTTACTTTTGTGAAAAATTCGAAAATATTTGTTTTTTATTTCGTTTTTAAATAAATTAGAAATCTTAATTTATAGATATGTTGGTTTTTCATTTTTAAAAATGATTCAAACTTCAGTATTAATGGAGAAAATACGCATGCGTGCAGGTAATTAATGGAATTTCCCCCTCTTTTTCAGACTTTTGGGGGGTAATTCACAGTAAAACATTTTTTTCTAACAGTATGGAAAATATTTGTTAAACAATGAAGAATAATTTAGTGCATAAAGACGAGTTTTTCTGACAGTGCAGGTTGTATTGAAAAATCCTGAATAGGCGAACCCCAGCGAAAATTTATTCTTATTCCTATATCGCACATAAATCTCATGTGAATTTCAATAATGCTTGTTAAATACAGCAATAGACAGCAGAGCCATTTTTTTTCGTATATTCAGTTGGTAAATCTACCTTTGACATTTTTTTTTTTTGGCACGAAATGGTTCTGGTTTATATGGATGGTTTTTGTGTATTCTTGGAGAAATTTCTTAAGAATTTCTGCTCTTGCATTGAAGAGCCTACACTAGTCACGGGAAAAACGCTCAAGCTAATGTTAAGTCTATAGGAAGGTTCTAGTGCGATTTCTCGCTCGCATTTTAATATTTTTAAATTCTTTTTCTTGCATAAGATAGCTGAGGCGAATCTCCAACGTTGTTAGTTTACTTTTTCGATTTTTGTAGCAGATTTTTTTATAAGCGGGTATTTTAAATTTTTGTAACCGGTTGGAACCGGTTCTGAAAGTGAAAGTACCCTTATATAAAATAACTGGAACCAAAATCGAAAAAGTAAAAACTAACGACGTTGGAGATTGACCTCAACAATCCTATGCAAAAAAACATTTAAAAATATTAAAATGATAGCGAGAAATCGCGTTAGAACCTTCCCATAGACTTAACATTAGCATGAGCATTTTTTCGCATGACTGATGTAGGCTCTTAAGCAAAAAATTAGATATTTTTTTAACGTTTTACTTTATGGCAAGCTGTCTGAAATTTAAATTATCACAAACATTTCGTTAAATAACTATTTTTTTAGTGCTTGCAAACGTTATACCAGAATAATTTCGTATTAAGTGAGAGATTTTTTTTTTAAATTCAACAATTTTCCTTAATTTATTTTAAGTGCAATGTTTTTTTCTATCTATTTAAAAATTCACACATGACGAGGTTAAAAATTGATAATATGTTACCAAAAATCGAATAATTTTCACCATGCTTACTAACATGAATGGATATTTTGGATCGCTTCGAATATTTTCCTGATTATAGATGATAATTGCGCAAATTGAGTTTTTAAATGTCTATGTAAATAATTTGGAAATTATTAAAAGGTGAAGTTTTGTTACAATATTAATGGATGTGTTGGAAAGTGTTACATAATCTATAACTAATGAATTTTTTTTTCTTTCTTGTTAAAATGTTGAATTTTAGAAAAACTTACAATCTATTTCAGCTGAATTTGCAAGCTAAGCGAGGAAATTAACATAACTTCCTGCGATTATCTCATTTCTTAAACATACAGGTATGGTATGTAATATTTTTATTTTCAGCTGTATATTTCCTAAAGCAAACATTTGTCGGGACTACCTTTTAATCCTCTAACGCAGAAGCTATTATAATTAGACCGGGAGGTGGCAGCACAGACAATCACCTCATCGAGTTCACGGCTGAAATTCCAGAATTAGTTAAAACTCAATTCGCATATTAAAACGCAATCGGTCTGCCAAGTCACATCTTGGTGGAAAACACCTTAAAACCATATTTTAGCGGTTGAATGTAGGTTTACCATTGTGTTTTCCTGCACCCAAAGGTATGAAAACATGGAGGACTGGGAGCAGGCAAATACAATGGTAAACCTACGAGCCAACCGCTAAAATAGGATTTTTGGGTGTTTTCCACCCAGATATGACTTGGCGTTTTAATATGCGAATCAAGTTTTAACTAATTCTGGAATTTCAGCCGTGAACTGGATGAGGTGATTGTCTGTGCTGCCACCTACCGGTCTAAATGTTTGAATTCAATATTTAATAAATATTTTCTGAACAAGAAATAAAATCTAAAGCTTTGTCTCATAATACATAAAAAAAGACTTCTTAACATTAACTGCTGTTAGTAGTCTTACAAATCTCTGATTTTTTCCATTTTTCCATTTTAACTTCAAACTTTCAGTATAACTACAGAAACGTGCGAAATTTTGTTTCATTTGAAGTCCCGGTACTATCACTGGAACCTTCTGAATAGGTGAATTTTATTATAAAAATTCTCTACATAACATTTAGTACAGAAACCATATCCTATGAGTTAATCTTTAACTGTTGCGAGAGAAATTGTAGCAAAGACAATGTGCGCTTGATCGAAGGATGAATAAGACTTAACTCATGGGATACTGTCTCTGTACTAAAATTTATGAACAGGACAATTATACAATTAAAATTTGCCTACTCAAAAGCCTCTAGCGATAGTATCAGGGCTCCAAACGAAAAGGTTCACTAGTATCTATAGTTAAACTGAAAATTGAAAAAAAAAAAAACAGTGGTGAGATCGTTAACCCCAATCAGGGGTTAAATGGGTTAATTGAGCCTTTTAATTAATTTTTCGATCAAGCGTTCTTAAAGACCGCTTAAAGTAGCTATGCAGCGATTTAACTGGCATTAATTAAGTGTTAAATACTAATTAAAAGAAGCTGTCCCAACGTATTTCGATTTTTTTTTTAAAAAAATCAACTACAAGAACATGTCCTGCCAGTACGAGAGAAAAAGGAAGTTTTTTACTTACCCATCATACGTAGTATAGTGTAAGTCTTGTAATCGTTTTAAAAATCGAAAAAAAATTTGACGGATTTATACGTTTCAGACACTGTAGAAAAACATTTTTAGGAAAAAAAAAATTGCCGTCCGTCTGTGTGTCTGTAAACGCTCTATCTCCCGAACAAATTGAGATAGAGACATGAAATTTGGTATGTACTTAGTATGTAATAATGGAAAGAAGCTTATTGAATTTCTGGCCGGAACTATTTTTTCAGACTTTCGAAATAGTCGGTCTGATAAAAGGTATATAAAAATTTTCAAAATTGTTTATTTTAAGGAGTGAATATAAAAGACAATAAAAAAACAAATTTTGCATAAAGAATGGAGTCTATCGGATCATGAGTTGCTGAGATATTTGTAATCCTATTTTCCACACTCTTCGATTTTTCATGACCCTGTATTTCATCTAAATTTCAATTCAAAGATATATTTTAATTGGAAATGAGACACTTCATCCGATGCAGTAAACTCTCAGTTAATAGGATTATCATTTTAGAGTTATAAAGGATGTTTCTTTTAAGCAATTCAGACAGAGCATTTAAAAGTTTAGGACGTCATCAAGCCACGATTTTATTCGAATTGCAATGCATTTTGCAAGTAGTTTACACATCTTTTATTTTCATATTTTATATTATGCATATCCATGATGGGTAGGTATTACAGTGGCCCCCAACGATTATTCTTTTTTCGTAGTGTTAATACTTGATAACAAGTACGATGTACATTGTACAACGCCCATCAATTGCAGCGCTTTGTTAGGATAAATAACGATTTACTCCAAAGACAGAAAAATGGCGCCGCTCATGTCCGACAGCGGGCGACAAAATAGTGGTTTCGCACTATTGCTTAAAATATCTTAAAAAATATTGCTATAACATACCCTTGGTAAGAAACTACTATCCCAAAGAACTATCCTATATATTATTTATGTTGCCAACATCCTTTTTCTAAGAAAATGCAAAACGATAAATGAGAAACTATATAAAAGGATTTTAAACAGGCTTCTGACACAGTACATTCACATTTCGTTAAAACATGTTTTTCGATTAAGAACTGCTGTTAAATAAAAATTAAATCGGCATCGTTTTCTTAAATGAAGGTTTTCCTCAAATTAGTGTTGCCACAAAAATAAAATACCGCATCATAGGATCCTTTAAATGATTATAAAAACTAATAAATAGTACAAAAGAGATAAAATGCGGGATTTTCACGGGTTTATTTTATATTTATGATTAAAAACCAAAATTGAAATGAAGCGTTTAGAAGTAAAATATATTATTGATCGATCGAAGCAGGTATTCATTTGTAGCATAAAAGGTATGATTTGTTATAATAAATTATACTTTAATTTAAGCATATATCAATTTGTCTTTGTCTCGTGTTTTTTCCGAAGAAGATGACGTCATCCTCTTTGACTTTTTCTATTGTGATTTTACTGTTAGGAATAAATGCGACGATATTCCGATTCACTAATGTTGTTTGCAGATATTTTTATCTTTAATTTTTCTGTAGAAGTCTAAATCTGCATCTAAAAACATTATTTATTACTAAAAATTATTAAACTGAAGTGCGAAATCCTCGCACGGGTCCACTGGTAAACGGTTAGAAGTTGTACACCCTAAATTAAAAATGAAACACTATTTGAAATAATTTCACAATGCATTTTTTTTTCAGCTCCTCCTCGTTACGATGCCTATAAACCCGTGCCAACGCATATGGAACCTGCACCTGCAGTCCCTCGAACCCTGACTAAAACTATGTGGACTTCACTCCAGCTACCCGATGGTCAGAAAGAGACATTTTCATCGGCCAACTCACTTTTCAGACGTTCCCTTTTGCTGACTACTATGAAAACTAAACGTAAGTGTTAAGTTGAGAAATGTTAAGCATTTTTACAATTAAAATTTTTTTAAAGCAAAATGAATTTTTTATATTGTATAAATGACAAAATATGGTATCTAGCTTTCCCGTACGTACACGTATAGTGTAAAGAAAAAGCATTATAATTATAATTAAAAAACAGAATATGAAAATTTGTTCTATCTTTAGATTTTTTCCCCTTAAATTCACTTTTGGTATTTTATACGAATGTCCCTAGTATCAAAAGTCATCGGCCTTTGAATGGCCTCTCATCGAAAAATGATGGCGTGATGAAATCATAACACTAAACTGCAAAATGACATAATTCGATGACAACTTTCATACAGTTCATTCTATTTAGAATGTATTGAACATATAAATCTTTAAAATGTAAAAATACCTAAAGGAGAAAAATAATTTATTTCTGGGCAGATAAAGTATTTGGAAACAACGTGGATTCTGGTAGTTTAGTCTCTACCGACCAACACTTTATAAACATTTCAAAAAATAATATACCATATATTCCGGGGTATTATTGAAATATTGAAACGGTCGATATTGAAATATTGAATTGACAATAACGCTAAACCACAAAATGACATAATTCGATGACAACTAAATATAAACAGATCTTAGTTTTTTTTTTTTTTAATAAAGTACACAAGAACCAATGTTCAGGATTTTTTCAAATAAAATTCTAAACATTGTCTGTTTAATTTGTATGGTTACATTAAAAAAATACAGCAGTTATAATATCTTTGTTCAATTTCTTCTGACAAAGATAATTTCCATTTCATATTAAAAAGCACCGACTTTTATCAGACTCAAATCAATATTCCTTGTTTCACTATTTTTTGTTTTGATGAGGGGCAACTATCAAATCTCTTATTAAATGTAATTGAATTGAGCAGATGTATTATGACCTTTACAGAGCTGAATTCATCGAAATATGTAAGCTGCTATAATAAAGATAATTAAACAGTTTGATATTTTTGCTCATTTATGGAGCACAAAAATTATTCATGACAATAGTGTCATTATACATGTGTCAGGCTTCATTTATCATTTAATAATTCTCATTATAAAAGCCGCAGGATTTATTTTAATTTCAATGTGTTTAGTTAATACTCTACAACCCCACCCCTCTAAATACTGATTAATTATATTAATTTTAATGTGTCTGAAAGTTACAGAATGATTGCGCAAATCTTCTAACTTGCATTAAAGAAATCAGTAAAAATAATTTGGAAGATGCAATTTTCATTAATTCCTAATTTGGGACATTAAATTATCAAATGAGCAAAGGAAACTTATCAAAATTCATACTTCATAAATAATAAGTTCATCTATATCAAAAATAGAATTTTATATTAATAATTTATTTCACTTTTAATAATCCTAATTATTAAATTAAAAAAGTGCCCAGTTAAACTGATGGCATTGAGCTCACAGGCTATTCACACTAATTGTATATTATACTCTTATTTCAAAGAATATTGCCCCACCCCCCGATAAATAAAGAAATTAACAATAGGCCTGTATACCAAATTTGCAGCAAATCGGTTACTTCTGCATGAAATACCCATTTAGATAAATCAAGAGGGGATTAGCCCCCGTTGCCCCCCTTTATACTTAACCAATGATCCCCCAGAACTAATCAGAATGAACGGAATGAACGTATCAGAATGAACGTATATATAAAATTTGATATTTCTATCAAGATTTGTCGCGTTACGTACATACAGAACCTGCGATCTCATTACCCCTCAGGCTTTGATAGCCTGTGAGCTAAAAAATAAAAAAGCAGTTAACCGTTCTCCTAATAAATCTTAATTGTACTTTGTTTCTCATGGAAGTAATTGCTGTAGTTCTTTAGATTATGAAACCGATAAAATTGGAGTTAAGTTGAAAAATATTGTTCATTGTTATATTTATTGACTATTTTCTTCTTTTTGTGTAGACTGCATTCCGGTAGACGGAGTGAGGATATTGTACGGTGAGACACGAGTACAACCGATGGTGTTTTGCACGTTGTAGTAGAACCCTTCCCATCCTGAAGACTTTATTTGTGCTTGTTTTATTTATGGACAATAAATGTTTTATAAAAGTGTTCGATCTTTCTTCTTGTTATGAAACATTCATCATTTTTAGATTTTTTTACAGCAAACCTTGTGAATGTTGGTCGCCATTCGCCAAATGGAGAGTAAAAATGTTTTACTGTTTGGAGTAAACAGCAATAATTGCAAATGACATTTTGACCAATGTTCAGATATGTAAATTTAAAATTGGTGAAAGAGGTTCCCATAGGTGGAAATAACTTTCCTGTTTTACCATTTCTAATATCACGTACTAAGGATTATTACTGCTATTCCATAGCTTATCTGAAGCAGTTGCAAAAAACTTCCGATTTCAGCAGAGTACTAGCTGTGTAGTAAGCCGATTTTTTGCATTTGAATTGTACGAGATTATTTTTTCCGGAGGAGGGATTTTCAGATTATTGTATTATTAAAAAATATAATATTAATTTTTTTATCACAGTTCCTATTATAAGTAAGAAATCATTTAAAATATGGGTTAACTTAAAATTGTCAATATTGCTTATAGAAAATGACATAATACCAGTGTGTCTATACAAGAAAGTAGCGATATGTGGGAAGTAAAATTTATTAGTAATTTTATTAGTGAAGATTATTTTGGGCAAAAACTTGGGGAACTTGTCATTATCTTGTACCTGGCGGGCTTGAAATTATCACCATACTTGTTTATTAGTCCAACTCATCAAAGCGAACTTTTCCAGACAAATGCCACCAACAAGCAAGGTCTCATTGAAGTGCATGCTCAGAATATTTTGAAAAAAAAAATCCCAATGAAACTACTCATGTACGTAATAAAGGAACAGTCAAATTTATCTGCGGAATCCCAGTAGAGAAGCTGTAAAAAAATACTTTTTCGAGTATTTGGCACAAAAAGACGCGATTTGGCGAACAATACATTTTGCACTCCAAATGCAAGCGACTTTAATGTATTTGAAAATTCCTCATTAAATGAGTGTTTAAATGAGCAGTACTTCATCAATTTAAACTTGAACGATTAACAAGTTTATCATTTTTTCTATAAGCTTATAAAAAAATACTAGGGGACTGAGCCCCCTACTCGCTAACGCTCGCCAAACCCCCGTGAATTGCAAAGCAATTCACATTGAGATCGCTACGCGGTCACAGCTCACTTTGCTCGCTCACCTTTTTTATTTTTCTAGTAATTCTAGCCGGAATAAGTACTACAATAAATCATTTGAACATATGAAATTGACAATTTTTTTAATGTAAAAAAGTAATTGAAAACTCCGTTGAAAACACAACTAAAAATGCATTTAGTTTATGCTACTAATGGGCATATAAATAATTTAAATGCTATGAAAAAAGGATCTTGGAAACATAATTAGCACCTATAATATTGTACAGCACGGCTTAAATTCATTAAAAAAAAAAAAAAAAACACTACGTGGTAGGAAGATAGTTTATCATCAATGATTGTTTAAATTTCGTTCAACATTTTATTATTCTAACTGATTATAGATTTCTGCAAAAGAAATTATTTTTACTTCAATAAAATGGAAACAGATGGCAGCAGGGGCATTGTAGAAAGTTTATATTTTATTATCTCTGATTTTTTGTGTGAGTGAAATTTGTAAATAAATTCTAAATGAATTCATTTGAAATTAACAATATTACTCATAATTAAAATGAGGAATCATCTCAGACGCTTTGGATTACATTCATATTATTTTATTTTTAATAATTTCTAGCTTCAGTTTCATTGCTCTG
This sequence comes from Maratus michaelseni, assembly GCA_963931845.1. Lineage (NCBI taxonomy): Eukaryota > Metazoa > Arthropoda > Arachnida > Araneae > Salticidae > Maratus > Maratus michaelseni. The sequence goes on from OZ007590.1 coordinate 419,870,658, forward strand.
ACACTGACCGCCATATTGGAGGCGGGGCTAACACAATCTTGTCTGTTCATTGGTCTGAGCTCTGGAAACTGCAGTTGTTGCCAACGATAAGGTAGAAATTCAGCCCTATTTTCGCGCCACGTAAGACAAATATATATATAGATATAGAAGCTGCGTGTTACTGGGGCTATTTAATTTTACACAGTTTCACCGGCTGGATAAATTTAAAGTATATTTTAGCAGTATCAGCCCGATAAAAAAAGGTTCATGAAAATCGTTGTTTCTATGACAACAATACTTTACTTTTACTGTCTTCGACACTAACAATATCGAAGTCAAATTGTCAGTGCTCAGAATCGGACTTTAATTTTCAGTTTGAAGCATTTTTAATCAATTTATATTTCGTTCTAAACCGTAACATATGATCGTTTTTTTTTTTTTATATATATATATACATATAAATGCGTATGGCAAAAGCGTAGTTATAAAATCATGTTCATTTAATTTAAACTTACTTAAACTAGTTCCGAAGGATGAGTAGAAAAAGTTTTTCCTAAAAGAGTATCATAAAAGCATATATTTTTTTTTATTTCACTGTGTAGCCAAGCAGTGATAAAACCAGTAATAATCGCCAAAAATACGATTTTTTTTTCGCGTACGTTATGTAGAGGTTCCGCAGCAATTTTTTTTTTATGAGAAGAATAATTTTTATTTCACATTTTTCTGAGTGTGCGCTTATGGAGACACCTTCCTTGCAAGTTCTATAATGTCAGTTGTAATAGTTTTGGCAAAAATAAAAATAATTAAATGTACATTTAAAATTTTAAAATCTCCCTTGGATTTTGGTACAATGTAAAGAATGCTATAACATGTATATCCCGCCTATATGAAGGAAATTTAGATAGTCTCATTTGAATTTCTTATAGGTTATCGCGTTTTGAACTAAAATTTACTTGAAATCATTCAATTTTGTTGAAGTATGTTAATAATTAAATTTTTGTACAATTTTGTGTTTTTACTTAGTACTAACCTAATTTAAATAAATAGCCTTTTCTTAAAAAGCGGTCACGAATGTTCTTAAACACTTGTTAAACATTGAATATTATTAGCTTGAATCTGCGGAAATTGATTCTTAGAGAAAACAAGCCATCGGCAACAAAAGAGAATTCATATAATATCAGGAAAAGAAAAATTAATTACCTCATTTTGACATCTAAACAGGGGAGGGGGGAGTATTTGCAATTCTCCAGCCCTATTAAAACAGCTCGATTAAAAATAAAATTATCAGTTTTTTAAAGAAATGGACCGTTTAGTTTTTTACTTATCATTTCGGCGAAGCATTGTAATTCAAAAAAAGAATAAGTATCTGCCGTACTTCTTAATCAAAATTGCTACACTGAACAGTGGGGTGAAATAAATTTTCTTAGACATTGTTTGGAGATCATAAACGTATTGTTAAGAAAAATCTGACGGTTCGACCTACAGGCACAGGTAGATTTCGAAGACGCAGACCGTGGGGCGCTTGCTTATTGGGAATAGCAGAAGAAATACATTTTTCCATGATGCTGCAGTTGGGACCGCTCACTTCGATGCCTGTAGGTGGAACCAGCAGGGATTTTTTTTTCCGTAAGAGTTGGTCCTATAAAAACTTGTCAATGTAAAAGTTGTAGATAATATTAAGAAGATTTATAAAGAATTTAAACGGATATGATATGTTGTGAATTAACGAAGTTAGGAATGTTTTTCTTTTGAAACCCTTATTTCCCCCCCCCCTTGGGGCATTTTTAATGAAATCAAAAATCTGTCATACATAAATTTTCGGCCCTTTTCCTAGAAACAATAACTAAGCGGATTCGATATGTATAAAAAATAAGAAGTTATAGGGTTTTTTTCTGTTTGCACCCCCCCCTCCCCTTGGTTCGATTTTGCCCATTAACGAGTTTGACAGAGATTTTATGTATCAGTTTGGAAGAGATTTGTGCAGAATTATGGAAGTTATGTCCATAAAAAAGTGATATAGATAGATAAAGTTTTGAACTGGGGGTGGTTTGAGTTCTAGGAATCATGATCGGTGTAGATCTGCAAAATTTTTTCAGGAATTCCAATTATGGCAGAATATAATAGGTAGTATTTCTTACGAAATCTACCTAAAAGGATACCCCTTTCTAACTCTGCCGCAAATCATGGTGTAATAATGACAATAATACCAACGGATTAGTAGTATGTCTGTCTACACATTAATGCTATACTTTAATTATGTTTCCGAGGTCGTCTAACCTGTATGTATTTGCCGTCCATATTTACCGAGATTTTAAAGATAATTGTAAATAATCGTTCATGATCTATTATGGTTTGTCGCAATTTGACGTACGGAAAAAGCACTGAACTTTTAAATGCATCCACTTTCCTTTTCTCAAACTCAGAAAGCTTTGCAACTAGAGGCATGACTGAAAGACAGAATATGACTATCCCAAACGCTTACTAAGAATTTATATCGTCTGGGAGTTGTATGTGCAGAAAAAAAAAACATGCAATTTTTACTTTTTAAAACACACAAATACAGTTGTTCTTATAATTTTGTCCACATCACACGGCTGTATAAATCCATAATACACTTTATGAATATGAATTTTCCACATATTTCCATAAAAACTTAAATTTAAATTTGCATAATTTTTCGGCCAAGTTTAGCCAAGATTTGGTGATTTTTGTCTTGTCTTTATAATTTTGACCACCACTGCAGATGCCATTACTTTGCAGAATTTTACAACAAAAGGCTTATTTGAGTTACATTTTTGCTCAAGTGTCAGTTACTGGTTAGGTGTCAATAATTCAACCTATTATAAAGTAATATAACAATCCTTCATTGTCATTAGAAAACTACCTATTTCTTGACAAAATGGTAAGTGTTGGAGAAATTTGAATGCCATATTTAGAATTAGAAATTCAGATTTATATATATACTAGCTGTTACCCGTGACTTCGTTCTCGCAACATTAAAAGAATAATAAATACATTAATTAAGCAAAATATTTCACTCCCGATAATTAAAAACGTTAATAATTAGCTAACTATTTATCACATTTCATAGGAGACAATACGGTATTTTTTGTTATAGAGACCTTGACATAACTCAGTCTTTAAAAAGTGAAATATGTGTCAAAATATCGCGAAAATGAAATTGCAACCAATGCAAAAAGGAGGGCCAAATAAAATCGTGGAAATAGACGAATTGGGTAAAAACAAATGTCAATTTTACCTGATAAATAGTTTTACTTTTAACGCCTTTGTGAAACTTTTAACAGCCATCCTTCAAAAAAACATTAATTAGAAATAGTATATGTTTTTTCTTTAAATTCAATTCTGCCTCCTTGGTTTAATGTATAGCTGAAACAATTCTTGTTTTCTAAATGACAGTATGTTGACAGGCAATTTTTGTTCTCCAGAATATATTGATTCATGAAGTTTGAATATGTGAAAATATGTTTTTATTTTTCGGATAATTTACTGAAATCAAGATTGTTTTCACCATCTATTCAAAGTGAAAATAAATTCTGGTTTTCAGTTTTAATGAGAAAATGGTGTAAAAAATATTCTGATCTGTTTTATTTCTCCTTTTTTTATACACAAATAGGGAGTAATTTACTTTCCGTTTTTAGAGAAACTTTATATGGTCTTCTATTGGATATTTGCACATTGTATAAATTTTAATGTAACATAATTCTAATGAATTGTTTGTAAAAGTGTATTGAAACTTAATTTCATACAATAAAACTAATATCTATACAATATGAAAATCTGCACATAAAATAAAACTTTGCTGTATTCATGCATTTTTGCACAAGAGTGCAACAGCTATTGCACCAAGATCTGAATATTTATAAAACTAGTTATTGTACGAAGTCAGTTTATGTGTCATGTTTGACGTAGAATTTCCAACTTGTAATCTTAAAGATGGTTCAGTTTTGAAGTGACAAATGTTAGGCTGGAACACAAAGTTAACAGGATCAAGGGATAACTTTATGTATTAGACTTACAGTTAGGAAAAGAAAGCTTGGAATTTAATTTAAAATTTTTAAAAAAAAGTTTAAATTTTATTTTTTATGCACAAATAATATACAATGTGTTGATAATTAAAGTACCACTTTCGAAATGCTGTAAAAAAGGGAATCACTCGTAAGAAGGACTTCAAATTTGAACTGAATAGACTGAAAGAAGGGAGAAAAGCGATATGGCATAAGAAAGAAAAAGTTCCAAAGTATCAATAGAGGGCGCTGTAAGTGGCATACTATGCAAATTAAAAGACACTCATGCGTCATTAAAAACCGAATCATTGTGTACTTTTAATGCGGTTTTTACCCAAGGACAATTAAAAACTGATTTTTCTCATCCAATGGGGTACGACCTTGCCGTGGTGGATGGGCTTTCCACTAACAGTAACCATACCTGTTGACTGATTTGGAAGTTATTTTTTCCGTCAAACAACCGAAATACTCGTCCACATTGAACAGTACGGTTGGTTTACTGGGCAACTCATGCCAAAGCCGTCGTATTTCGATTAAAAATGTCACTTTTAGTAGAATCCTCTTCCGTTATGTCGCTTACAGCGCCATCTATTGATACACTTTGGAACTTTTTTTTTATGCCATACCGTTTCCCCTTTCTTCCAGTCTATTCAGTTCAAATTCAAAGTCATTCTGACCCGTGGTTCCTTTTTTATAGCATTTTGAAAGTGGACTTTAATTATAATCACTCTGTAGATACACACATAAAAATATTAACAATAGCAATCCTTTACGCCACCTATTTAACCTCTTGAAGGGCACCGGTATATTATATATACCACTTAATTTTAATCCCAAAATGCCACAATAACACCACAATTTTATAAACAAATTTTGAATTTATAAGGTACATGAAGACAACCTTTTACTTATTTTAAAATAAATTCGTTCGTGAATCCTGGTGTCAATCAATTTCAATATTTTAGCTACAAGAGTACTTTGCCCCTGAAGGGGTTAACACTTATTGAGTTTAGACTGCTGTAAGACACACCAAAAAATGATCACGGTGGTGTCTTTCTTTCTAGTTTCATAGTTTTAAGGTTTTGCAGCCGGTACCACACTTCTACAGATTTGTAGATTCTAAAGGCTTTTGTTTTTGTTATATATCCAATATGTGTTCGATTTTAATGGGCTTATAAATATTTTCAAAAATCAGGTGTTTAATTCTTAGCAGATTATAAATTTTATGTTATTAATTACGAGTGTGCATGTAATCTCATCTCTTAAACAATCTTTGCTAGTGATCACGTTGATTGAAATTGTGTACCCATTTGGATGTTTTTAGAGTTCTAAAGGGCAAGAACGTTGAAGTCTAACAAATTGCACAAGATAAATGGCTATTTTTTACAAAAAAGATTACTGCTTTAAAAATGAAACAAGAACGAAAAATCATGCATCAAGCATAGATTATGAATCACTTTCCAACACGAACAGAGAATACTTCAAAACTTCACAGCTTAATAAGGTAAAATATGACATCTAAGTGAACAATTTTCAAAAGGCATAACACATTTGAAAACCAATTATCAGGAATTACCAACACTATTCGGAAAAATATCCGATTTCTTTTGTGCAGCCCTCTATAAGAGTTAGATTTGTATATATACTATATAGTATACTAAAATTTAGTTCAGTGCTAGAAAACGCATACCATAGTTCAAAATTCCCCTGCAGCAATTTCCGTTGTGACATGTTGACACGTCAATAGCTCACTTACTTGTAGAATGAAAGTAATCTTATGTGAATGGAAGGCGTCTGGTGAATTGGCCTCATTCTAGGAAGATCATGCTATTATGAGAAGAAATCCTGTAAACTACACACATTCTTGTATGATTAAAATAATCTCTTGTGAAATGAGGGAATCGATTAAATATAATGGTGTAAAGAACTCCATTGTCATTTTAGTAAATATAATAAAGTTTTTTCGTTTAAAACGATAATTGATTTTATTGATTATCTATATATACATCGATCCACATTATCACACCGTCAATAAGCAGAAATGTACTCGAGATATTTTGTGCTGCCCTGTAGATGATCTATAGAATTTATACACAGCAAGTAATAGGCAAAAATTTAATTAAATCTGAAAACGCACTTCCAGCAATTATTAACAGACAGTGCTTTAACCGAATAATGTATAATTATTTTATATAACCGAATTCTTTATAATTATTTTATATTTTATTTAATAAAAAAACTATAATAAATTTGCGTGTCCCTGTAAATGGAGGATGATTGCTATACACACAATATTCTACAGAAAGCCTCTTGTAATGCAACTCAGTGATGTTCCTTTCAATGTGTTTGAAATCGTGAAACATTCAAATAAACCGGAAACACCGTAATGTAACGGATTCTTTTAAGTATTCCTGTAAAGGAACTATAAGTTCTATACATACCCTATTCTATAATAAGCCTCTTGCAGTGCACTGTTCCCCAGTGATATATCAATTTCGATATATTTGAAATAGTGTTAACATCATTAAAATAAAAATCAACCGCAAACTATTTATCTCCATAATAAACCGTAATGTAACGGAATAGTTTTGTGTGTTCCTGTAAAGTAACTACAAGTGCTATACACTTCATTTTCAATACCGAATATGGAATGTGTCACAGTAAACTTTAATAACATATCAATTTCATGACAATCCGAGTATATTTACGCTAGTTAGAGCACGAACAGAGACGGCAGGCAGACAAACCGAATTCAGAAACACTTTTCAACTGTGTTGGAAAGTTTTAGAACAGTAAACGGGAAATCAGAAAAATATTCCATTTTTGACTATCAATAAAATTTATGGATACCATAGTTTTTTTTATTTTAAAACTATACGGACTTTCTTTTGAAAAATTGGATCAACCCAAACCCGCCCCGAAAAAGCCAAACCCCAACCTGTAAACGACCCGAACCCGAAACAGTTAACCCTTTGAGGGGCGGTGGGATATATTATATCCCACCTAATTTTAATCAGATTCGAACCAGAAACTTAATTTTACTTTTTTAACTTTGACGGGAAAAGTTGAAAAATTGCTTTTCCTTATTTTGAACTAAATTCTTTCGTAAATACCGGTGTGAATTCGACGTTACAGGAACAGAATTGCTTGCCCCTGAAAGGGTTAAATTCAATCTGATCCGAAAAAAATTACGTCAACCTGACAAAACCCGATAGAGTGTTCTTGCGCAGATCTACCATTGAAAGAATTCACTGACTGCAAGTGGTGTTGCTTTCTTTCGTTTAGATTTACATTTCTTGACCTCATATGTGCAATAAAAATAACAATCTTTTATCAGGCGGAATACATTGATTTTACCTTTACACTACCCGACCAGAACTTGATTATGGCCTAAGAACAGTAGGTAAGTCCCTTTTATACCCCCAGATTTTGCGGTGGTTCCTAGAAAATTAAAGAGCTTTAAACTAAACTATATTTTCCATATAAATATACAAAAGGCACAACCAAACATGTTTTAAGAATATTTTAAATAAAATTATTTGTTCGATTAAAAATCAATCCGAAATGAGAAACAAACATTTGAATAAACAAATTGTTATACCAAATATTTGCGATTTACTTTATTTTAAGCAACAAATATCGAGCAAAATCTTGTTAACGAGTTTTAGTACGAAAATAGGGAAGATTACAGATTTTCTTGTTATGTTTGGAAATGTATGTGACATTGCCAGATTTGTTGTTTTTTGAAATGTGGTTGATTTTATTTTTTCTTCAGCGAGTAAAGTTTCAATATATTTTTTTTCCTTCCTTGAAAGTCCAGATATTAGTTTCAGATGAAAACTTTGTACGAATCAGTATTCTGTTTACTTCATAGTAAATAAAAATTATATTACAGATGTAATTGCTGTTTATAGATACAATTGCTGTTTGCAGATATAATTAAAAAAAAAAACTTTCTCACAGTTTTAGATCTTAGACTATGCTTATAAAAAAAGTAAACTAAAATGAAAGATCAGGAAAAATAAATCAATTATCTCTACGTGAAATCAATTTGATCGTTTTATTATGCAATAGAACATTAGTAATTAACAAAAGCAAACGCTTTTTAATGCAAGTATGTTTATACCTTGTTTATGCAAGGAAGAGTACTAATATACGTATTCTCATACGAAAAGACTAACCAGGTGGTAGGAGAGAAATAAAATTTTGGTGGAGTGGGCAAATGTCCAGATGTTTTAGGCAAAATTGCAACGCCAGGGTTTGGAATAGTCTATGCAAAATGCAGATCTACATTTTTGGTAATAATTTGGAATTACTTGTTCAAAGTGCAGTATATTCCTATGCTAAATTTTACCGAGACATTAAAAGAGAGAAGAAAAAACGTTAACAAAATAAGATTATGATTTTTGAGCGACACTTGCTTAATATTAATATTTTAATGGCTAACGTGGTTTCGTACTTTCTGATTTATCATTATAAAATCATATGTATTGAATAATATCACAGAAATAAAGATTTTGAAACATTTAAATATTGGGATAAAATTTGTCTCTTCGCCTAAATCCAGGTTATTTTTTAAATTCAGATTAAAAAAATTCCCACTTGGTGAGAATTAAATATCTGGCTAAACTGGCTTGCATAGTTTAAAATAGCCAGAAAGATCAGTCAATGTTTAGTACTGGACTTAATGAAAGACGTTTAACATATCTTTCTAGGCAACTCCAATGCGCTAAATTATTTTTTCAATTATTTTTTTATATGGTCTTTCTTTATAGCGATGTAATTAAAGTGCTCTTCTAGATTGAGTAAAAAATAACGTGTATCGCATATGAGGCCTTGATGTCTATTAATTATCGGTTAAAATATCGAAGAAAAGCAATTTTAAAACACTAATTTTTATAACTTATGTTCGAACCCTCATATGCGGCTCAGGTCAGCGTAAGGATTAGAAGATAAAAACCATTAACTTACATTTTTGTAACTTAAATTTTTCTTCTCGCGGCATTTAATGTGTGGACTTTATATCTTGTTAGAGCCTTAATTAACGCTAATGCTTATATTTCCATTACTTTCTAATTTCCAAACGTTCACATAAATTACATAGATATTTATAACAGAGTTTGTTGTTATTGTTACTATAAAAGTATCATACTTAGTTGAATACAATTCCAAATGGAACTCTCACACTAGTAGCAAGCTAATATTGTTTTTGTTGTTTTTACATTTGAAATATTTATAATGGGATGCAGTTACTTGATTAAATTAAATATTTAACCAACAAAATTGTAACTAGAAATGCATTTTTGGAGAAGGGGACAATTTTGAATTTCAATATAGGGATTCAATATGGTGAATAACTTTAATAATACACTTCATTCAACACACTATATTATATTTTTATTGTAGTGTATTTAATAGTGAAAAATTTCTTTAAAATGAAGTAATTCAAAATATTTCAATAAACAAACATAGGCCTTGAAACTTAAGGATTTTTTTCGGAACGGGGACGGTTGAATCTGAGAACCCCTTACCCCATCTGGTTATAACTTTACCGGACAATACTGGTTATCAATATTTCTCCAGTTGCTTGAAATATTGATCTCCCCATTGCCAGTTGTTCATTAGGCAATTGATTGTAATTAAAAATGTCAACAGTACCAAATGGTAATATGAAATATTAAAACACTACAAATAATGAAGTATTGACAGTACTTCGTACTGAAGTTAACCTACTACTAAGTTATAGGTATTGAAAACATTTCACTTTAATGCAAACCTCCCCCCTGTAATGTTGCATCGGATATTTCCAATGCTATGCAAATGTATGAACAATCATGGATTAAAAATGCATGCTTTAAGGGCTTAATATTTTCTAAATTCTGGCAATAAACACGCTGATATCCTATATATCACCGGTATTTATTAAAATTTTTATTTAGTAAAAACGAAAGACTTACACAAAATTTATCACGATCCATAACACTAATTGTACTTAGAACAAGAGTATTCAATGTTAAGATAAACTTTACGTAAGATTTATCAATATTTTTGAGATTATTTAGAATGGAGATATTAATTTTTAGAAAATATTTTTAAGATTTATCACTATTCATAAAAACTACATTTAGGATATACAATTTTTCATTTTAATTAATATGATCACAGAAATACAATCTATAGAATTAAACAGCAAGTAAATCACTGCATAAAAATGTGCAGTAAACCACATTCAAAACTCTGATATATAATTACAATTAAGTTACTAAAAATAGTACAGATATGTTTTGTAAAACATTGAAAGATTCAATTCACTTCAAGATTTACACAATAAAAGCATTTTTCTTAGAATACCATTTTAAGCATACTATTTTAAAGATTTATCACTATTCATAAAAACTATTTTGGACATACTATTTCTTTCATTTTTAATCAATATGACCACAGGAATACAATCTATAGAATTAAACAGCAAGTAAATCACTGCATTAAAACGTGCAGTAAACTACATTCAAAACTCAGATATATAATTACAATTAAGTTACTAAATATAGTAAAGGTACGTTTTGTAGAACGTTGAAAGATTCAATTCCCTTCAAGATTTACACAATAAAATCATTTTTCTTAAAATACCATTTTAAGCATAATATTTTAAAGATTTATCACTATTCATAAAAACTGTATTTAGGACATTTTTTCATTTTTAATCAATATGATCACAGGAATACTATCTATAGAATTAAACAGCAAGTAAATCACTACATAAAAAAGTGCAGTAAACCTCATTCAAAACTCAGATATATTATTTCAATTAAGTTACTAAAAATAGTACAGGTATGTTTTGTAAGACGTTGAAAGATTCAATTCGCTTCAAGATTTACACAATAAAAGCATTTTTCTTAAAATACCATTTTAAGCATAATATTTTAAAGATTTATTATTCATAAAAACTGTATTTAGGATAGACTACTTTTCCATTTTTAATCAATATGATCACAAGGAATACAGTGTATTGAATTAACAAAACAGCAAGTAAATCACTGCATAAAAAAGTGCAGTAAACCACATTCAAAACTCAGATATGTAATTACAATTATCTTACTAAAAATAGTACAGGTATGTTCTGTAAAACCTTGAAAGATTCAATTCACTTCAAGATTTACACAATAACAGCATTTTTCTTAGAATAACATTATAAAGCATAATATGTTGTAGCAGATGAAATGTCTGAGTTGGTAGATAAACTTCAAACATCAATAAATCTAAGGCAATTGACTTTTACCAATCAAAATAGGCACTATTAGATGTAATATTTCTACCATCGCGATACCAGAGCATTTATGCTAGTTACACAGATGTTCAGCATTCTGGAACAAAGAAACTCTTTAAAGGATTTGACATTTTTCACTGACAAAACATATCTCACCCAACTGCTTAAAAAAGTGATAGTTGGTTGGTGAAAGGTCTAGCGAGTATTATGGGTAAAGACAAATCTGATAGTGCAAGCATTGTAATTTTTGGAAAATTGTTCAGGTAACAAACAAGTATGGTCTCGAGTTGTCATTACAGTAGTAAAACTTCCTTTCTGTTGATCAATCTAGATAATTCATAATTTTTTATGGATTGTATCAAGCTAAGAACAGTATTTCTTTGCATTTCTCTCTAAAAGTTTCCCAACTTTTCCAAAAAATGAAGTATAAATAACACCTGTATAGCATCAAACAGTAACCATTATCTTGGTTTCGCAAGTATTTCGAGGTCTTATAGGCATCTAGTCATCATGCAGATAGGCGATGATTATCGTACAAGATCTACTTTTCATCACTTGTCTAGTCTGTTCAAAATCTGAAAATTTTCAGTTCCTGAACAGAACAGAAGTGCAAACTTCCAATCGACTTTTCAGGTGTTGTTCAGCGAGCTCACATGAACCCACTTATCTAGCTTTTTGACTTTACCAAGTGCGTGCAATGGGTTGAATATTGTCAAATAGTGTAGGCCTAACTGCTCTACCACTACAGTTCACAGTTTGTCAAGGCTCAGACGCAACTGGTGTTGCGGTTCGTTGTTTTGCAAACTGTTGCACACGGCGTTCATTTCCCGAATTCATATCGAAGGATCAGAACTGTTTGGAACATCGCTGTATGGTTCTCGTATTTATATTTGACATCTCCAATTGTTGATATTCCTTACTGTCTCTGCTGCGCTGTGGTCCAGTTTGAACACGAAGAAAAAGTATCCATATATGGCTTTTGTTCATCTGTCAATACGTTAACACTGCCAGCCAGCATTCTAATGATTCCTCGCTCACATTCGGGGATAGTTACCTTTTACTTACGCCACCTGACGGTGTTTATAAATATTAAACTTATTTCATCTCGAAATCGGACATTTCATCAGCAACAACCTAACAGTCGAGAATATTTTTGAACATTTAATACAATTTATAACATAACATTTTGCATAAAATAACATACTAAACATATTATTTAGAGTTACAAATATAAGCTACAATTTTTAACATTTTTCATAATATTTCTTCAGGTTATATATTCAATTTTTCATTCGCATTTTTTTTTTTTTTTTTGCAAATTTTCTTTGCAATTTTTTTTTTGCAATTTTTTTTTTTGCTTTTTTTTGGAATTTTTTTTTTTTTTTTTTTTTTTTTTTTTTTTTTTTTTTTTTTTACAATTTTTTGTTTGCAATTTTTTTTACAATTTTTTTTGCAATTTTTTTTTGCATTTTTTTTGCAATTTTTTCTTTTTGCAATTTTTTTTTTGCATTTTTTTTTTAAATTTTTTTTTGCAATTTTTTTTTTGCAATTTTTTTTTTGCAATTTTTTTTTGCAATTTTTTTCTTACAAAATGTTTAACAATATATACATTACACAGTAAGAAATTCTGAAATTGTACAGAATTTTTTTTCTCTACAATCTTTCTTTTTACATGTATATATTTTTTGTTTTCTCACACAATATTTTTAAACATAATTTTCTAAAAACTTTTTATACATTTTTTTAACACAAAATCTTTTTAAAACTTTATTTTAAATCGGATATTTTAACATAAACATTCTACGAAAGATTAATTGGTAAATATTAAAAAAGTAACAGACTTTCTACAGTTTATATATATAACAAATATTATAGCATATAAATATTTATAAAATAGTATAATAATGACATAAATATTTATAAAACTAAAATACAAAGCAAGCAGAACTTGCTGAACTATCAAACTAAAAATGCTGAAACAGATAATTTTCCGAAAACCTGACTTTATACACTGGTTATTGATACACTGGTTAAATGAAACAAACAGCTTGCTAATCTTGATATAGAAACGTAGCAAGAAGTCGTAACCAGGGGCTCCGAAAATGCAAAAACACGAAATATTTCCTTCTTGACGTGCTTTTAGCTATTTAAAAGTTAAAATTAGTAATATATAACTGCAACAGCATATTTAAATAGGAGTCTTATTGGTTTTATAAAGTTATATTGCATAATTTTATTTAGAATCAAGGTATATAGTATTTAAGTTTTATTCATTTTTTACAAGGCCATCATGGATATACATCCATGAATTATATGCACATTTAAAAATTAATCGAAATTTAGAAAATTACATATACACAAAATCATTTATTATATGTCATTAGAAATAATCTAAATATAATTCAAGAATCATGAATTTCAAAGAATACGTCTTAATTTATTAAACAATTAAAAAATAATGCGGATGTAATGTAGTAATCTTTATAATAAATTAAAAATCCATTCAAGTGTTAGAATATTTATTTTAACATTATACGATAGGAGTGTATAGAAAATAAAATTATGCAAAAGTATATATATGTGTTACCAAATATCTTTAGAATGGATATATCAGCGTACAGTTCACATTATATATATGCGCTCATACGCAAGTTGTAGGGTAGCATTACTTTAATATAAAAAATTTAAAGATTTATCAAAAATTTTAATTATGCGTATATTAACCTACGATTTTTTTTAACATAAAAGTTGTAGGTCAGCATTCATTTATTATAAATCATTCCCCAACACGGTTAATTACAAATATATATATTTTTTAATACAAGTGGTAAGTTTCCGTTGATTCAGTATAAATCATTCAATAAATATATCCATTCTAAAGCCGTTAATTACAGATTTTGCTAAATATATTCGTTCTAAGCAAAGACTTTAGATAATCTTTTTTTACATGTATATACAAACAAACAATTTGTAGGTTTAGATTATTTTAAATATAAATCATTACTGAATACATACATTAAAAAAACGTCAATAACAGATTTTATAAAATCTGTTTAAAACGAATACCTAAAGGTTTTTTAACCGAAATTTAACCTATAGGTTTATTTTTCTTTGTGATGCAAGTTTTGGCTCAACCTTATTTTAAAAATAATTCAATAATTACCTCTATTCTAAAAGAATTGAGGGGTCGAGGCAAGAGGATGCTAAGCGACATTTGTAAACTTCTGAGATATATCGGTTTGAAAGTTAGATCAAATACTCAAAATCAAGATAATATAACATTAAAGTTTTTTTGCCAATGTCTTATCAACATTTGAGATATTCTGAATAACAATATGGCATTACTACTACTATTTCGTCCTTTGTAAATTAGCTATCTTCATGGGGGCATAAACATCTGGTGCAACAACGAAACCTGTCACATATGCTACCATCAAGTGACATAGAAACAAATAATATGTTGGATTTTGTTATTTACAATATTAAGCAACAGATTGCAGTGTTAGATTTATTTCACCAAAAATGTGGCTTGGCACTTTCTTGCCCCGACCCCCTTAATTGTAATATAACAAATATCTTTGTTTAGAATGGATATATTACCTACATGTTTTATATATATACTACACATGTTGTAGATTAGCATTACTTTAATATAACTCATTTAGTAAATTTCTCCATTCTAAATAAATTAAATTATCAAATATATATTTTTTAATAGATATAGTATCCTACATGATTATTTTTAAACACAAACTGTAGGTTAACAGCACTTTAATATAAACAATCCCCTAAATACTTCCATATTAAAACAATCAAACTGATTTTCTACAGTGAATAAATCTATGAATCAGTAACATTAAAAATTTAATTTGTCACATATATATTTCAGTTAAAAAGAATAATGATAAATTATTAAAAATAATCCATAGAATCAAATAGAATAAATTAACCCGTCAGCACACGCACCCCTTTCCATTACGTTACTACACGCGCGGGATAAATTTTACCCCAATGGGTTTTCTTGTGTCAATTTCCCCCCGGTTAGATTATAAACAAAAATTTATATTTTGAAATAAACTGTAAATCAATAAAGGACATAATTTAACTTAAAATAAAAAGTTCTTTTATATCTAAACCAAAAAAAAAAAAAATCTCGTACTAAGATTTTTTCAGCATATCATTACATTTAAAAGAAAAATTATATTATTTGCACACTATATTTTTTACATAAACATTGGCATTAACATTTTCCTATCATTATGGGTTGCGTTATAACACGCGTGGGGTAAATTTCCTCCCACGTGACATTTTTATGACAAAAGAATGGAAAATCCACAACCGGAGGTAAATTCTTTTTAGCCACATCTTGATATCATTCAGCTTGAAAGGTACTATAAAGCTCAGAATAATCACGAACGATTTTCGCTCATTTTTAAGCAATAGTTGTGAGCTGGGGTAGATTTTATCCCAGCGCGTGTGCCGACTGGTTAAAGCATAAACGAGGGTTGCAAAGGGGGTGATGGGCAAGATAATTAGAGTATGTTCTCAAATTTGGGACTGCAGTTTCCGCCGTTTTTTTTTATTTAAAACAATTATTCCATTTTAACCTTCCTAGTACTATTGAGGTCTTTTTTGACACCATTTTTATTATTTTTTAAGTTTGTCTTTCGAACCAGAAAAAAATAATTATTTAAACTTAATAAATTAAATAGACACATCGTGTGAAGAAGTTTTATTTAATAAAATTAAATTTCTGGTGTTCCAATCATGCAAAGACAAGAACGCTTATCAAAGATTAGAATCTGGTACTAGGAAGGTTAAATAGAAGATAAGTTCATGGGTGAAAAAATATAAAGCTTAAAAACCTTATAAATTTTAAAGTTATGAGAGCTTTGAAAAAGTCCCTTATTAAATTTGGGCACTCTAGTCATGGTGCTATTAGGAGTAAGCGAGCGACCAAAATTATAAATGAACGTATTCAAGAGCTGAAATTTTCACCTAAGCATACCCGAAATTTTCAGCACTAAATTCCTGTTGGTTGTATCTTCACAATCTTTGCAACCCTTGTACATAAATTTTATTATATTTTCATAAAGACTAACTTTAGAAACTTTCATTCAATTTTTAGTTATAAGGCAAATATTAAATATTTATGTAAAATATTTATAATTTTTTGAAAGATATTCCCAAAAATAGAATCACTATACTTCTTAACTTAAAGAAAAACAGATGGAAATATGGTATACATAATATACAGTATATCGCATATTATCTGACAGTACATCACATATGAGGGGGTTATAAAATGACAGTGGAGCAAGTCAAAATTTTGAAAAATCGAGATAATCATATTTTCACTGAACGTATATTAATTTCTGTTCAGTGTGACAGTCAGATAAGTCATAGTTTACTTAGGGAGTCGCTAGAGGGCAAAACAAGTTGGACCCCCTTAATACAACAAGTTTCACAAACCCCTTCATTTCTCTAAATATTGACTTACTTCACTGTCATTCTAACACCCTCATATAGCTTAATTAAGTATATCTCAGTTTTACACAGTATATCACATTATTATACGGTATATCACATTATACGATATATCACCACAATATACGGTATATCTCATTATTATACATATCTCATTATTAGACAGTATATCAATATACTGTCTAATAATGTGATATGTATGTGATATATGTGTATGTGATATATCATTATACGATATATCACATTATACGGTATATCAAAGTTTTATGAGGTATATCACAGTTTTACACGGTATATCGTAGTTTTACATGGTATATCGTAGTTTTACACGGTAATATTATACGGTATATCACATTATTATACATATCACATACATATCATACGGTATATCATATTATACAGTATATCACATACGGTATATCACATTATTATACAGGATATCGCATTATTATACAGTATAACAGTTTTACACGGTATATCACAATATTATACGGTATATCACAGTATTATACGGTATTTGACGATTCATCAAACAATTATATTTTAAATGAATCTATTAACATTGAAAATGGTTATGTATAATATACAAATAGTCAAACAAGTTTAATAAAATACAGCTAAAATATTGCTTTTTTTTCTCCCTTTTTACTGTTTAAAGGATTGTTTAGACATTTAAGCATGTCTGATATGATACAATATGATTGGAATGAATTCTATATGAATAGAATGATTCGATACACGTTCTTTAATTGCAGGTTTTAACCCACATTTTAGAATTAACTTCATGTTATATTCTATAAATTTAAACTTTTTAAAAACTATCTATTCTTATACATTAACAATATTTTTTTCATAAAATGAAACAATTTAAAATATTTTACTAAATCCAAATATTAGAAATTGTTTACAGTGTCCCCCCCCCTTTCACCTTAGAGACAATCAAAGGTTTTTAATAGATATTCTAATATGTTCTATAAGATTAGAGTGAATTTTTAGATAACTGCACTTTAATTAGAAGTTTTAACCTCCAGTTTAAGTTCAATTCCATGTTATATACGAATTTCCATCTGAATTTAGAAACATTTCCTTATACATTATTCTTCAACTGGATGTGTAACATATAAATGAATAAATTTAATTAAAGATCATTACAGTTTCTAATACTTGGATTTTTTTCCACTTGGATAATCAAATATTTTAAAAACAGACATAAATAAAAAGTTATTTTATTTTATAGTTTTCTCAAGCTATTAAAATTATTTTAAAGATTGTATTGTAAAATATGGTCAAAGAAACACTGTTTTAATATTTTATAATACTTTACATAATTACATTTATTTTCAGATATTTTATAAAACATTAGTAAAAATAAAATGTTAAAAATGTTTAATGAATCGTGAGAACTTTTTCAGAATATATTTTAACTCTTCTAACAAATCAAAATTCGGAAAATATTGGTGATATATTGGAGAAAATACCAGAGTATTTACATTTTGCTAGAATTTAGAAAATATTAAATAGTAGCAAATAAGTATATATAAATTGTTTATTTATTCTCACAGCATTGGAGATAATGCGATACTTTGATTAAATTGGAAATGTTTCCAATACCTATACAAAGCTGTAAACTAACTCCCGGTTTTTTAAAGTCAAACATACTTGTACCAGAATTTTTATGAAGAGATATGTATCACATAGAAACAAAGCATTAAGTAATTACATTAAATAAATTTTCTTGTTCCATACATGTTTCGCTTGAAAAGATCTGGTATGTTGGCAGTTATGACTATATTAATTAGGTGGGGATAATGATAATAGCCATCAGTATTGACAAATCTGTCAGATTTTGTATTTAGAAATTACGAATTCGTACCAGAAAAGTTATTTTATTGACGCAATGTCTGTTTAGTAATATATAAAAAATAACTATTCAAACATTCTAGAGAGAATCCAGAATTTCTGAATATAAAATCAGTCAGTTTTTGCATCACTGATAGCAGTACTGCCAATGTTTCAATAATGATAGCATTGGTACATTGCCAATTATGACCACTTAGTTTTATTGACAAAATGTTCCAGTTATGACCATTAAAACACAACTGGCAATATAGTAACCAGTATTTCAAATAGCTCTATTGATAGTCATTATTGGATATATAATAAAGTGCATTACATCATAAAATTTTTCAATCTAAAAGCAATAATAGCTACTAGTGTGCTATACGCTTCGAATTACATTCATTGAAGCATGATATTTTTATAGTGTAACATGATATTTGTAAAGTAGTTATAAATTTATATACAACTCATTGGCATGTTTAGAAATTAGGATGTAATCAAAAGTGAAACACTTTGTTTGCATTTATTATGAATCTTTGCGATATAAATTCCATGAATTCAATACTGTAAGAGAAAAAAAAATTAAAAACTAACGATACTGTTTCCACGCCTGAAAAAAAATTAAATGATTTAGAATTTTAGAGTTGCTTAGAAAATTAGCTTAAAAATATATTCTTATTAAATCCAATCCCATAACTTACAGTCCTGGACTAAAGTATTGAGCAACCCCCCCCCCCCATATTTTTAATATCTTTAACCCCTTGAAGGGTGTTGGGGTATATTTTATTCCACTTAATTTTATTAAAGATTTGTACTAGAATTTTTGAAGAAAATTTTACTTTTATAATATTGGTGGAGAAAAGCTGTAAAATTGCATTTCTTTCTTTTCAAATAAAATGTTTCGAAAATTCTGGTATGAATCCAACATATTAGAGAAACACAATTACATGCCACTGAAAGGGTTAAAAGCAGCCATCGGATCCAAACGTTTAAATGCATACGATTATGAACAACTTTAAGTTATTAAAAAGTTTGTAAAAAATAATGGAAAAAAGAACATTTCAACTTTTAATAAATAGTTTTTAATTATATCGCTGATTTAAGAAACTTTCATTTTCGGATCAATTTTAATTTTCGTCGATGAGACTTAATAGTTAATCATGAAAATAAGAACTATTGCAGAAAATGACAAAATAGGAAGACATTTGTTTCTTTTTTAAGTTGGATTCCAATGTCTCCTGTAGTCAATAATTATTGTGATGGTTGTAACACATAAAATGGGTTCAGTACTAGTTCAGATTTGGTTGGTATAGCTAGTTATTGTATACAGTGTGTCTCGAAAAAAAAAAAAGATTGAAATGCACTTTGACTTTTTACCTAGAGATACATAGGCAATGTAAATTGCAAAAGCTTTCAAAATAAAGGTACGAATTAAGACTGTTGATCAAATAGTCCTGCTATCAATTTGGAAAAAGTTATACTTTTAAATTTTTTATACTGTGTCCTATATAATTTATATTTAGAAAACTTTGATCCTTTCTCTGGACAAGTAGAATAGTAAAAGTCCTTTTCTTCTACTGCCAAAACGCATCTTGTTATGATACTTTGAATTTTAGTAAATTTAGGAGCTGTCTAGCACTACAAAATTTCATGCATATTTATTTAACATGTGTTAATGGAGACTAGATTAAGCTAAACAAAATATTTTTCGACAACCTGAAATGAAAGAGAACATTTATGAACGAGTCAACAATTATATCTGTAATAAAATGTTTATTTGCTATTAACTAAATTTAATATATTCATACACACAATTACTTGAAAAAAAATTTACCCTTAAGCTCCGCCCCCCCCCCCCAAAAAAAAAAAAAAGAAAAAAATCTGATATCTGAAAACTTGACTCGGAAAAAAAAAAATTCGAACTAGCGACAAATGCAATTTAAATCAGATACAACACGCGGGTCTTAAAATTCAGGTAAAATCTATATATCCCGGTATATCTAATACAGGACTATAATTTGTAATTTCCTTCACATTGCATACACTATATTGCCAATGATGACCGGTCACTTGTGATTTTAGACGTTTTGTTAAATATCTGGAAAGATACATGAGGAATTATCCTGAAACTTCAGGAGTGTAAACAACATGATAGACGTCATATATTTCCGCGAAGATTTTTCCCCGAAACCCCATAAGGGGCCGTCAACAAATTGAAGAAATACGAATATATTTTGGATAACCCTGTAAAAACTAATATTGCAAAAGCACTCAAACTCTAGATTATGATTAAGTGGCTTATTGTAATAATTTGGGTTCATTTTTATAAAGATAGCATGTATACTCGAAGAGAAATTCAGGTTTTTATAAAAACAGTCCCAAATTTTACCAAGTTTTTTGCTTATAATTTGCAGAGTTTTTAATATAAAAACAAGTTATTTTCCAAAAATATGACAAAGAAAATTATACATAATACCCTGCAATCAGAATTAAAAAATAGTAAAAATTGTTTGAAAAATGAGCAGGTTTACTAAATATTGTTTCACTGCGAATGCGCGAATTCAACCAAAATATACTGTGCATAATATATTAGCTAAATGTATAGACCAACTTTTATGAAAGTCTCAAAAACATAGCTTGAAAATTCTGATAGCAATCGTCGATAGAATAAGCTCGAAATTCGCTGTTCCCAAAAGAAAGCAAAAAGATGAGGGGTTGTATCCAAATATACTAGCTTATGAAAGTTGACATAATAAGAATGAAGTGTCTCTCATTCTATATTTGATGCAACCCCTCAGCTTCGTTTTGGGAACAGCGAATTTCGAGCTTATTCTATCGACGATTACTATCAGAATTGTCAAGCTATGTTTTTAAGACTTTCATAAAAGTTGGTCTATACATTTAGCTAATATATTATGCACAGTATATTTTGATTGAATTCGCGCATGCGCAGTGAAATATGTAGTAAACCTGCTCATTTTTCATACAATTTTTATTCTGATTACAGAGTGTTGTGTACAATTTTGTTTGTCATATTTTCTGAAAATAACTTGTTTTTATATTAAAAACTCTACAAATTATAAGCAAAAACTTGATAAAATTTGGGACTGTTTTTATGAAAACCGGAATTTCTCTTCGAGTATACAAGATATCTTCATATCATGATGGTACTCATGACATGGTACTCATAAAAATGAACCCAAATTATTACAATAAGCCACTTAATCTACAGTTTGAATGCTTTTTGCAATATTAGTTGTTACAGAGTTATCCAAAAGATATTAGTTTTTCTTCAATTTGTTGACGGCCCCTTATGGGGTTTCGGGAAACAAATCTTCGCGGAAATATATGACATCTACCATGTTGTTTACACTCCTGAAGTTTCAGGATAATTCCTCTTGCATCTTTCCAGATATTTAAAAAAAACGTCTAAAATCGCAAGTGACCGGTCATCATTGGAAATATAGTGTATATATTTGATAACCTATCTTGGGGTAAATTCGCATATATGCAATTAGGCTTCAGTATTTTTAATTTAGTTTAAAATCAAACTTAATTTATTAAATATTATATTTATCATAATAAATTGGCATGATTTACTTTTTAAAACTTTCCAACATAGTTGAAAAATGTTATGAATTCGGTTCGTCTGTCTCTGCTCCAACTCGCGTGTCTCTGCTCCAAATCGCGTAAGTATTCTCAGATTGCGATAGAATTGATGTATGTAATTGTTATATGTTATTGATGTTTACTGTGGTATTTCGGTATTTAAAGACAAATGTAAAATTTATAGTTCGTTTACAGAGACACTAAAAAAATGCAGTTGCATTATTGTCTATAGGGAAACATCGTTTGCAAAGTACTTCAATGATGTTACAACATTTCAAGCATACTGAATTTAATATAAATCCGCACATACACAACAAGATGCTTACTGCAGACTATGTGTGCATGGCCTTTATAGTTCATTTACAGGGACACATAAAAGTATTGTTATACTATCTATGAGCGATAATTGCTTTAAGTGCGCTTTCAGTTGAAGTATGAGTTTTTAAATTTAATTCATTTTTTGCATATTACTTTGTGTGTATAAATTCTGTAGATCATACACACACACACACACACACACACACACACACACACACACACACAGGATAGAAAATAATTAAAGTACATTCCCGTTTATTTACGTAAATCGCTCAGCGGGAATTTAACTGCGTTATGCCTTTTCTAACTTAACTAAATTGCAGCATAATATGTAGCATATATCATATACAGGGCTGCACAAATTAACTTGAATACTTTTTTCGACTGTATTAGATGGTAACTCTGAAATTTGTTTTTCATGTGTATTATGTGCTTTCCAAATTGTTTACTTGGATATCATCTTTTACCTTATTAAACGATGCAGTTTTGTTACAACATTCTAAAAGTGGTTCTTTGAAATTGTTTTTTAATCAATGCTTGACGCAAGATTTTTCTTCCTTGTTAAACATACATCGAGGAAAACAAATTATAAAATTTTAATAAATTAAAAAACCTATCTAACATACATTTAGATACGAAGTACCGTATAACGCACACATTTGATTTAAAAAACGAATCGAAAATTACAAGTACGCGTTATACGTCGGTTATAAGAATTAATGATTAAAATTAACAAAAAAATATTTAAAAAAAACTAAGATTTTCAATTAAACGAAAATACTATTTATTACAAATAATAACTGTCGGTACCACATTACATAATAAGAAATAGCTGTTATACTTTACAATATTCTTATTTTTAACATGTATCTCATGAAGGTTCCTTTGTAAAGAAGGAAGTGCGGATTATACGGCAAATATGCCTTTAAAAATTGAGGTCTGAATGTTTAGGTGGACGTTATACACCGGAATGCATGGTAAATTGAATTGGTTGCATAGAGTTCATTGACACAAGGTCCCTGTAAATTGAATTTAATAGAAATTTCTAATTAAGTAGATTCAAGCTATTATTTTCACCTATAAACAAAATTCTGGAGTTTCTAACAAAACATTAAGTATAAGTCAATTCAACCTTCGAGAATCAAACCTCGACACTTTAGTTAGTTTTGTCTAGTCAACTGGACTCGCAGCAAAAATATTCATCTTGAGCAGATTCAAAACTAATTTGTAATTTACACTTTAACAAATTACACATCTAGAAATCTTTTGCGTTAGATAACTACAAGCAACGAAGTTGAAATCTAAAAGTGTGGAAAGTAATACCACTTACAGTTTATGATCTTTAATGGTAACTGAATTAAATAAAAAATTGGACCGTATCCAGGACTCTATAAATCAAAATAAAAACAAGTTCCTTACAGCACTCGTTTACGAAGCATTTTCACATATTCGTTTCAAAATTTGTGTTAAATAAATTATAATCTCATTTATATTTAATAAAATTGTGTAGCTTTAAAATGCAGAGGCAAAGTTTAAAAAAAAATTAGAAAAACTAATCTCAAATCTAAAATAGTAGATAATTAGTAACATAAAAGTTTTAATTAGTTCAGAATTACAAATCTGTTTTTTGAAAAAATGTAGGGTGACTGTCTATTAACATCTAGTAGTTGATCCGTTAACACTAGAACTACCATGAGCCGTCATTTTGACGGTTACCGAATGAATACATTCAGACATGAACCAGAAATATATTTTTTAAATAAATTAAATAGAAAACTCAAAAATATGTTAAATGAATAAGTTAGTTTTAAATAAAAATTCTGGTACGAAATGATTTTGTAAAATTTCCGGTAGTTCTAGTGTTAAGGGGACGGTGGACGTTAAAGTTGAATAATTTTATTTTTCATCATAGATATATGAAATTTTGTCCATATATAGATTTCACCATAAGTATATAGAATAAGGAAATTTCCTAATCTTAATATAATTTTAAGATTTTTTAAAAAAAATTAAATTTATAAACCAGATTTTAAAATGCTCCTTGCGTCTTAATTTTTAAGATATTTCCCCGATTTAGCATTTGGATCACTTAAAACTACATTACAAACAAATCTGTGTATCAGTTTTTTAATCCCCCGATTAGTTAATTTTTTGAGAGAATTTTTTCTAAATTCCATTCAGATTTTCATCAAAATTTAGCATTTTAATAAGTTATAAATCAAATTTAATTATCTTAACGAAGTCTAATTATAAAATGCCTACACAGTTTTTTTGTAAACAGTATCAGGATTCGTCCTTATCAATTTCATGAATTTTGAACCAAAATTAAGACGTATGGAGCATTTCAAAAATCTAAAGAACGTGTAAAATCTGTATTGAAAAAAAAAACATGTATGAAGTTTACTAAAGCACCGAAAAATTCATCGTGTACATAATTTAAACGATTGTAATTATGCGAAAAATTATCGCAGCTGCATGAAATTTTCTCAAATGGTTCAGTACAAACTGAAGAATAATAATACACATAAAAATAAATTTAGATTTTTGGGCGATTTTTGATCAAATAAAGGTCCACGGTCCCCTTAATATGACCATCCTATACAATGAAGTCTTAAGTACGGTGTTTGGCTGTTTTCTTCGCAGTTACACACCAACAAACACAGAACTTGTGGGCCACTGACGGCTATGTTAGCTTTACCCCAAAGGGATTGATAAGGGCCAACTATCGTTGGCCGTAACGGCTCTATCAAAAAAGTGCGACGCCGGTTACAATAAGGCCACATAAACAATTTTCGGTAAATAAATGAAGATGCCCACAATCATGCCACTAACAGTTTATCATAAATGAAAGCTATCATAAAACCGGCCACATTTATCCTTTCAATGGCCATTATAAATTAAAGCCAGCTACAGCTAGGCCAAAGGATCATTATGAAGAAGATCTAGCTAGAAGCTTGCTGTAGCCATGCCATTTGAGGTTGTACAATACATGAGATGTACGATAAACTTCCCTATCATGTTTAACTAATAGCCGCAGGTGATCAATCACCAATGAAATTTATATTTTATATTTTGAGCAGAATCACAAGTTAGTGCCAACGTAAGACTAATGTGTTAGATTGTTTTATTCAGAATAGAAAGTGAAGAAAATCATTATTCGAACATAATTTTACAGTGAGCAAAACAGGGAGAAGTACTGAAAATCGAAAATATTCTTAATCTATCAACTACTTCTGGAGTTACCCTATTAAGTATTACTGACATTTTTATATGCATATGGATGCATGGGAAGTATTTACAGATATATATATAGCTTTCAAACTCGATCCAATAATTGTTGAGAAATGAAGGGATTAGGAATTAGAGTTGAGTAAGTCAAAATTTAGTGATTTAAAAAAAAAATGAAGGGTTTTGTGAAACTTGTTGTTTGGCCGATGCATTGAGTGGTCTAACATGTTTTGCCCTCTGGCGACTCCTTAAGTAAACTATGACTTATTTGACTGGCACATTGAACAGAAATTAACATACGTTAAATAAAAATAGGATTATTTCGAATTTCAAAATTTTTGACTTACTCCACTGTCATTCTAACTCCCTCAAATGTCAGACTTAGTTTATCTGTCCGTTCGAACTGCTGTTGCCAGATTCAGTGTCTCTAGTGGTACAACGGCTTCTAAATCGGAGCTTAAAATTTCATAAGTTTACTGACAGAAAACTTTATAAACTAAATGTCTAAGCCTGTAGTTAATTATTGTATTAATTAACAATGTCTGCTGGATAATAGATGTTCACAAATGAAACTTACTAATGAACTAATATTATATTACGAGCATACCATTCTAGTAATACAGCAAAAATGCAAACATTCCTGATATACGTTTCAAAATTTCATTAACTAACATAAAATAAATGGAACTCAATCTTACGTGAAATTAAAACAATAAAACGATTTCTGAATTATTCCTTTTTTTAAGTAGATTTCGTAAGAAATTCTACCTATTACATTATCCCCTAAGTTGGAATTTTTGAAAAAATTTTGCAGATCTACGCCGATCATGACTCCCAGAACCCAAAACCACCCCCAGTTCAAAACTTTATATATCTATCTATGTATGTCACTTTTTTATGGACACTATAACTGCAATAATTCTACACAAATATCTTCCAAACTGATAATAAAATCAAGGGGCATAAAATCACGGTCAAGTTCGTTAATAGGCAAAATCGAACGAAGGAGGGGCGGACATGGGGGGCTTTTTGTGAAAACAAAAACCCATAATTTCTTAATTATGATACGTATCGAATCCGTTTAAAGTTATTACTACTTATAGGAAAAGGGCCGAAAATTTATGTATGACAGATTTTTGATATCATTTAAAATGGCCCCAAGGGGAGGGGAAAGGGGGTTTTAGAAGAAAAAATGCGTAACTTCGTCAATTCCCAAGATATCAAATCCGCTTAAATTTATTGTAAATCTCCTTACAATTATCTACAACTTTTATATTGATAAGTGTTTTATAGGACCAACTCTTACGGTAAAAAAAAATTAAAAACAAAAAAATCCTTGCTGGCTCCGCCTACAAGCAGACGTGAAAACAGAAAAAAAAACAAATTCCTAATTTTTATACATATCGAATCCATTTAAAATTATTACTTCTAGGAAAAGGGCCAAAAATTTATGTATGACAGATTTTTGATTTCATTAAAAATGCCCCCAAGGAGGGGGGGGGGGGGAATAGCGGTTTCAGAAGAAAAAAAATCATAACTTCGTCAATTACAAGATATCAAATCCGCTTAAATTTATTATAAATCTTCTAACTATTATCTACATCTTTTATACTGACGTTTTTTATAGAACCAACTCTTATGGTAAAAAAACTCTGCTGGCTCCGCCTACAGGCGGATGTATATTTTGAAGTGGGTGCTCCCAACTGCCACATCACGGCAAATAGGTCTTTCTTCAACAATTCCCAATGAACAGGTGCCCCCAAGGTCTGCGTCTTTGAAATCTACCTGTGCCTGTAGGCCGAGCCGTCAGGGATTTTTTAGTTTGCCACAAATTACATCTAGTCCGCTTAAAAGAATGTAGTTTTAATTGACAATATATCTGAAAAATCTCGCACTGAAATCTATGGTGACCAAACTTATTCAATGAGAATTTTTACTTACATGTCTAAAATGTACATTCTTAAGGGGTCAGGTACTTTTAAAACCGGCAATCTACATGTAAAGTGACCCTAAAAAGGTTTGCAATAACTCCACATCTAAACAACTTCTAGATACGAAATTTTAAACCCACGTTAAACGATTTATTATAATAGTTAACGTTCTGAAACAGAGTCTAGAAGTATATAATTTTTATTAATTTAATTTGAAATTTAATGCTTTTTTAATAAAATAATTCATGCCTTTCGCACAGAATTTCTCAAAACTGAATTGCCCCAGTGAGGCAAATTTTTACTGGTTAAAAATATAACATGTGTTTAATGCCTTACATTTTGAAAAAAAAAATGATTAGTTCTTGAGTAAAAAAAATGCAAACAATTTATTAGAAACCCTCAATTTTTTTAAAATTAAAAAAAGTCATACTTTCTATATTTCTTACTTTATGAACATAGTAATGGTTCATTTTGTGCGCCTATAAAATTTATACCTTCTGTCAAAATTTCATGAAATTCTATCTAGCCATTTCTTAATAATCATGCGCTCAATGACCGAAAACACCATTTCGAGAAAATTGACTTTTAAAGATAAAATTACCTCATGGATTCCTATAAAAAGAGCGTGAACTGTTTTGTCTAGAACCTCCATTCTAAAGTGAGGTTTTTGCATGAAATTTCGCTAAAAATGTTCCTAAAAAATCGAATTTTAACATAAGCTATATAACAAAAATACTTAAAAAGGTAACCGAGCTCTTAAACTTTTCACGGGTGTTTTTACATGGTTATTGCTAGTTTTTATATTATATTTATTATGTTCCACTTGACACAAATTAATGAACAGTATAGAACGAACAAAACTAGTCGTTTGGGGACCACCGTAATACTTACCCATCATGGATATGCATAATATAAAATATGAAAGTAAAACATGTGTAAAACTATTTATAAAATGCATTGCTCGAATAAGATCGTGGCTTGATGACGTCATAAACTTTAAAGGCTCTATGACTGAATTGCGTAAAAGAAACATCCTCATATCAAAAAATTATAATTCCATTAATTAACGGTTTATTGCGTCGGATGAAGCGTCTCATATCCAATTAAAATATATCTTTGAATTGACATTTGGATGAAATACAGGGTCATGAAAAATCGAAGATTGTGGCAAATAGGATTACAAATATCTCGTCAACTAATAATCCGATAGACTTCATTTTTTATGCAAAATTTGTTTTTTTTATTGTTTTTTATATTCCCTCCTTAAAATAAACAATTTCGAAAATTTTTATATACCTTTTATCAGAATTAAAATTTTGAATAGGGGACTACGCCCCCTAGTATATATAAAATCATTTTATATAAAGATCTGCATATTTATATGCCTTTCGTATCTACTTCTCCAAAAATAGACATACTGCCAAGATGAAACGGACACCAGTTATTCATAAGGGTCCGAGGATGTTATAATAGCTCCTGAAATTTCGGAATTCAGATTAATTTATATTTTTGTTTATAATTTTTAATGACATTTCTGTAACTATACATTAAATTATTCTATTTTATAAAACAATTTTTACGAAAAAAAAAAATCAGATATGAGATTGGAAACAATCTTATTCCACTGACATTTATGTATTACATGGCAGATGGTGTAACTTGCAGAAAATTGTTTGTCACAGCAGAGTGTTTTCGTGGCAGTCTTGTTATTTCGATGCACTTTAAATACCATTGTATCAATATCGCTCATTTTGACGCGCGATAGGCAATGGTATCAATTTTTTAACGTATCCCTCTAAAGAAAAACATGCACTGCTCGATGAAAATTTTAAAAACCAAGTAATGTATACCTTAACAACCGATTGAAATTCCATTGCGATTGGCCCATCTTTATGAGAGTTCCAGCCAGACAGTAAAAAAAAAGAAAAATACAAGGAAATAGCAAAGCACTGTAATAACCTTTTAAACGTTTGATAATATGCCTATGCCTATCTGTTTTATCTTTTATGCTTCGTTTAAAGGATAATTATGCAAAGCATGAGTATTCAGATCGGTGTTTGAATACAAACCCCTTTTTTCACCGTTTTTTAAGCCAAATACAGTTCTGAAACCAGACATTTTCTACTTAAGAGAGATTTCTGAAGCTCCGAGGAGAACATTAGGGATTCTGGAGGAAAATTCGCTTCTAGATTATTAATAAGCATAAAAGCATAAATATTCCGTGTAGGGAGGGGTAGGAATTTTGATGGTACTTGGAGGAAATTCCTTCCCCAAACCATCTTCGATTTCATTATTATCCAATCCTCCAAAACATGTTCGAGAATCCGCTCGATTTTCATCGAGCAGTGCATGTTTTTCTCATAGAGGGATACGTTAAAAAATTGATACCATTGCGCATTAAAATGAGCGATATTGATACGATGTTATTTAAAGTGCATCGAAATAACAAAAGACTGACACGAAAACACTCTGCTGTACCAAACAATTTTCTGCAAGTTACATCATCTGCCGTGTAATACATAAATGTCAGTGGAATAAGATTGGAAACAATCTCATATCTGATTTTTTTTTTCGTAAAAATTGTTTTAAAAAATGAAATAATTTAATGTATAGTTACAGAAATGTCATTAAAAATTATAAATTAAAATATAAATTAATCTGAATTCCGAAATTTCAGGAGCTATTATAACATCCTAGGATCGTTTCTTCCAAAACCGTGCAATTTCCATAAATGACGTTTAAAGGTTGAGTACAGAAATTGCCTTTTTTGAAATGCGAATTAAGATTGTTGTATTTACTAGAGTGTTGTATTTACTATGATCTCAGTCTTTCTGTTGCAATCTTGGCAATCTATCGTACATTTTCTACGCAACAGAACACATGTTGCTAATTGAAAAACCTATCAACGCCGTGTTGATTCAACACAGTTGGGAAAATTTGTAATTTCAATTATCTGAATGATGGTACTTGGAAAGTACTCCCTCAAACCACCACTTTTGTCCAGTTGGGACGATTAAATCTCAGATAATTACTTTACCAATTTGAATAATTGTGTCAAAATTAATCTAATGTAATCACGTTTCCAGCGTTTACTGGAGATCCCAACACCTGTGATTTATTCTGTTGTGCCGATTCTAGATATCAGACCAGATGCTATGATCATTAAGGTTAACTGGGTAAATTAGTTCAGCCATATTCGTCTGGGATGGCTCAGTTGGTAGAGCATTGGCAGTTGCAGCTAAGGGATCCCGGGTTCGAATCCTGGCCCGGACTTTTTCGCCCAGTTGGGAAAATTACATCTCATGCGATTTCTTCACCAATTTGAATAATTGTCAAAATTAATTTAATTAAATGTAACATTTTTATCATGTCATAACCCTGTTTAAAAAAAATTATCGTTGAAAAAATGGCGCTACACGTCCATAAACTTAAGCAGTGAATCAAAAGTTATTTTTCAATGAAATGGCCGATAGTTTCTTAGAAGGCCACCGACAATACCACTTTCTTTAAACTTTCCATGGCGCTGCTTTATAGACAGAACATTTGAAAAAGTGTCCATTACAATAATGTCTAAACTCCTGTTGAAAAGACTTGGCGGTTTGATTTCATGGAAGGACAAAACGCATTCCATTTTTTTCTACATGGATGCCATTTCGTTAACTCTCGAAGTTTGATTCACTGCTTAAATGTGGAAACAAGTAGCGCAATTTCTTTGTTGGTAAAAAAAAACTATGAATAGGTGTACGCAATAGTAAAAATTTTACATTAACATCTTCAACAGTCTTTTCGTGTTAACATTTTGTAATCAGGGTTAGACTTTATTCTCACCCTGTATATTAGAGCTCAAGGGCTGATCAGCAGTCGAAAATTAGATTCCCTTAAAATGGAATGGATTCGAAAGGAACTTTCACCTCCATCGATTATTCTAAACAAGCAGTTTTTACCAATATATTAACAACAGCTTTCACCGATGCATTTCAAACTTTAAAATCCATGATTAAAACCATTCCATCCTCTACAAATAAAAGAATCAATAGCGACAGAGTAACTGTTGCACGTAGCTATACACTTTATACACAATGCTCTACAAGTGATTTGTCTTGAGAAAAAACACCTGGTAAATTATTTTCCTCGATGTCAGTACCACGAAAAAGGTTTTCCTATAACAAGTAAATTTTTATTTTTAAGTCACGATCCTGAAACTTGATAACTTTCTTTTCAAAAGATTTAAATCGCGTATTAAATTATTTTACTTACCTTGTATACATTTTTCTGCTTCAATTTGTTCCTGGGCTTCTGTACAAGATTTCGGTTTCATTACTACTTAATTTTCCATAATCCGATTATAAATCAAAAGATGTAGAAGATACAGGCAACAAGTAAATTAAGACCATGTGGTACAGGTCTAATCACTGAAATTATTAGGGTGTTTCAAAAATGTTTTTGTTTTTGAATGCTTATATATATACACACCAACGCTTGTACTTTCTAACCCCCATTTGTTGAACATAAAATGTTATTTAAAAAGATATATCTCCCTCTATATTCCATAATTTTACAGACTATTTTACTTCGTTTTTAGATCACGTAATGTGTGATACAAATGTGGAGATTTTATGCATCTTAAGGGGTCTTGTACCTTTTAACACTCGCCGAAAATCAACAAAAACTTTCAAACTTTGATTTAGTGTATCTGAAAAACTTTGTGTATAAGCATGAAATTTTGATTATTGGTTAAGTAGATTGTGCTTTTTGATATAATACCATTAGAAACTGACTAGTCTTTTACAGAAATTGAGCATTGTTGAAAATAAAGTTGCTCTTTTTTTTTATTCCGTAAGTCATTGCGCGCATGATATCCGGAGAACGTATGACTGGATTGTTATGAAATTTGTTCCGAATAATAAGCACATATGTATTTTTAAAATGACCTACTCGTAGATTCAAATTATTTCAATAACTATGTAAGAAAAATATTTTTGTAAAAAATTTCAAAATTTTACATTTTTTTAATGGATAAAAAGAGTCATAACTAAAAATCTTATTGTAAATATTTAAAAGTAGATCATTTTAAACACACATATGCGCTTATTATCTAAACAAAATTTCATAACAATCCATGCATACGTTCTCCAGATATCATGCGCGCAAGGACTTACGGAATAAAGAAAAGAGCAACTTTATTTTAAACAATGCTAAAATTCTGTAAAAGACTAGTCAATTTCTAATGTTATTATATCAAAAAGCACAATCTGCTTAATCAACAGTCAAAAGTTAATGCTTATACACAAAAAAGTTTTGCAGATACACTAATTCAAACTTTGATTTTTGGATTTTCGTCGCGCTTAAAAGCACTTAAAAGCGGTACAAGACCCCTTAAGGCATTTTTTCAAACTAGGCCTTAAAACCACTGACGCTTTCCGCAAAATTCGTAAAGGCCATGACAGGATTAGCGTCCGAACAGCTGAATACTCATTCAAGCATTTTAAGGGAGGAGATTTCATCTTTGAAATCAAACACAGAAGTGACGGCCAATAGGGATTTTTGACCACTTAGAGGAAAATAAAGGAGAATCCACCCACTAGCGTCCGAAAACTGTCAGAAGAACTAAGACACACCAAACACGCCATGCGACATGTTTTACATAAGCTTAAAATTGCAGATAGTTAAGAAAAGACACCCTAATATTTCTGGGTACACAACATTCCCTTTTTTTTTGCTATTGTGCGCTTTATTCAATTCCTACTATTAGCTCACACCCTCTATATATTTATATATCTTGTTCAAATTTCCAATCGTTAATAAAATAATCTTTATTCATCCATTCAAGTTCAAATACATTTTTTTTAACTTGTACTGGATGACAATTTATGTTAATACAGTTTTTTCAAATATTAATTCATTAATTTAATTAAATTTTAGTTTTATATTTCATTTCTGTTCAAAAGTATAGACTCACTCCATATTTTGATCTCCTTCGCCCGCGCGCCGCCTGATTTTCGTCCGTGAACAGCCCCATTATCTTTTTACGCGTGAAGGTTTCGCTATGATACTTCATTGTAAAGTTTGGTAATTTTTCAAAATCAATATTTGAAATACGAATAATCATTTGATTTGAAATTTATATCAAGAAAATTACAATTTTTTTACCTTTCTAACGCAGTTTCTCTAACAATTTTGTGAGAAATATTTTTCGAGCTATTAATTTTTGATATTTTAGCTATATAATTTTTTATTTAATTTTTAATACATTTCAATAAATTCTCTTATATAAGATATTTAGTAGGATATAAATTTAGGAATAAATATCATCAGTGGCGAAGCGTGTAAGATCGCTGGAAAAAAATTTCTTTTTGACTTAAGTAGGAATTGACTTAATTTTTTTTATATGACTTGTTTTTATTAAACAGAAGCAGATATCTTCATGATTGGTTGGCTCTCACCATACCACCGGAATAGCAAATGGGAGAGATTATATTACCTTGGGTCCATTTCCGTAAATGTTCAATACATGTGTGACGGACTACATACGGTGGCCATTTCTTTTCCTGGTCGCCGAGTTTCATAGCGAAGTAAGCATGATATGCCATTTGAACAAAAGCGGTTATACTGCGCTGCCTTTTCCTCACAACGCATTCACCACATATGTAACAAAAAATAGTCTTTATTACGACCTCTCTATGCCATATTACTGTAAAAAAATAACAAAATAGACGCGTATTATCACTATAATACCAATAAATGAGCATAATAAACGTGTGTAATCACTACACATGCACGTATGAAAAAAAAGACGTCTTCAGAAGTAACCAGTCCACTGACATAGCGGCATTATCTACAGTTTTATTATTTTACTTCTTTTAATGTAGTATTGTATTTTATATTTGTTATGTTGTCATTTTACTAAAAGAATCTAAACTCTAATAAAAATCTATCTTATTCCATGATATTTCACATTAATTGTATTAAATAGCCCCACCCCTCTTTTTTTAATTACTTCTATCTTGACCAAAAAGAAAGTATCGAATTCGTAAAAAATTCCACTTCTGATTCTCGACAGATTTATACGTTTTAGAAGGTCCTGAACACGATGACATTGTACAAGAATGACTGTCCATGAATATATGTGTATGTGACAAACTTTTATATCTAACTTCCTAAAAGACAGAATTTAATCAAATTTGAGATTCAGTTATACCTTGACATCAGTAGGTGCTAATTAGGTTTTGGAGTAAATTGCCCAAAACGTAGCGCAGCTATGCTGGATATTTAAGATTTTTGCGAAAGCTATATCTCAAGAACTAATCCACGGAATGTCAAACGTAATATTCTGTTAGACCTCTACATAAACAGACGCTGATTAGGTATTGATGTAAATCACCCAAAAGGTGTCACTGCTATGCCCTGTTTTTCACTATTTCCACGATAGCCATGTATCAAGATCAAATATATTGTCATTTAATTATTGTTGGAGACGATTAGATTTATAAGGAGGTAGTTTTGTTATGGCTACAACATGCTAGTTTTATTTGTGAAAAAGCTGTGGATGAAGGAAAGAAAAAAAAAGTCATTTTTGAGATCAGCGTGTCCGATTTAATTAAAAAACATCAGACATTCTGCAAACCCCAAGATTTGTGTTGGACTGTGTAATGATTGAAACTGGTAATCGGTAACAACTAGCTGCCCGGGCCCGTAATAATAAATTAAAAAAACAAAAAAAACCATCACGTTTTTATTATTTTACATCTTTAACCAGATTTCGTATGAAATATGAAAAATTATAAAATGAAAAATTCGCACAAAAAATACTGATATGTAGTGATAAAAGCACTCATTTTCTTGTTTTTTTACCTACAGTCGTTTCATAGTTTTAAAATAAAAAGTTATTTTTGTCCGAACTCTGAAATCTTTATGGGTGATAAATAAAACGGTTTTACAGCCCGTGTAAAAATTTCGTGAAAACATATTGTTATCGAATTGCAAAAGAAATGTTTTCTTCTCGCTTTTTTGTTTGTTTTCGCGTGGGCTCCTTTAACATAGCAGTAAAAAATAGTTCACCTTCTGAACTCTCCGACATTTCAATCGGTTATAAATAAATTAACGAAATTTTGCGAAAAAATATGCATTTTTAGAAGCGAAAACATGAGTTCTTTTAAAAAAAAAAAAAAGCTTTTGCTTTCAACTTCAGAGCAAACATGTTAGAAGATCTATGCTTTCAGTGCAACGGTACGGCTTCATCCGTTTTCAATCAACCCTTTTCAATCCCCCTAGGCTAAACAGGTGAGGGTTAATCAATCAGGTTTCCCGTTTCTGAGGATAGAAGCCTTAAAAAAAACGCTGAAGCATGCGCAAAGAGATGATTTTCGTGGGGAAAAGACAGTATGGATTTGACAGAATGCGCTTTTCGTTTTAAATATATAGATAGTTGAGTAGGTTAAAAAGTAAAATTTAGAATAGTTGTGTTTTTCTCCACCCGTTTCCGTGTGTGCAAGTTCATTTTCACGTCTCCAAAATAAGCTGAAGAGTGGTATTCACGTCTTGAAAAAAAAATCCCAACTATATCTCAGCTTAGCAACACTTAACTTTTACTCAAAACGCAAGATCTGCCTAAATTCAGTGTGTTTCCCAAATTAGTATAATGCGCACTTCTAAAGTGACATAACTCACAAAATGCGATTGTTGGGATATTAATGAGTGAATTACAAACATATTTCCCCATCTGTCTTTAACACCATGCTTAAATATCTGTGTCTAATTTTTTTTAAAAGTTTTCATTTCTCGATTATGACACCATTATATACACATCGCTTATAAACACCTTTCCGTCTATATAAATCTTCAAATAGATCAGTTTCAACCACGAAATCAGCAGTCCACCCATTTTTATCCAACTAATCATAATCGCCAATTTGCAGCCTGTATTATGAGCCAACCAATCACAATCCACCAAATATGAGAGGCAAACAAAACGCCCATCTGGTTGCTGAGGTGGTTGCTAGGGTGTGACATCAGTTGATACGGATCTATTGTGCGTATTGTAGTTAGTGTTAAAAGTAAAGAAAGTGTTTCCGATTCTAGATAGAAAAATTTTGCATTATTTTGAGGTTAATTTTAAATAAACTGTTTTAACCCTTTCCGGCGCGGAGTAAGTCTGTTTGTAAAATGATGAAATAATGGACTGACACCAGAAATTACAAACGAATTCATTATTAAATATAAACTTGCTTATTTTCCGGTACTTAAGGAAAATTAAATATTCTTGGTGCCCTTTCTCAGTTTTGGAATTAAAATTAGGTGTCCGTTTTTGTGGACACCGCCCGTTAAAGAGTTATTGCTTGAAAATATTTTTCGCCTTTTCCGATATTATTACTTTAGAAAAAAGCCTGTGAAATGTTACATTAAACTATTAAGACATGCGTTTACTTTTTATACATTTGGTAATTTTGAATGGTTTTATCGTTTAGTAGTATATCTTTAACTTTACGTAGTTTAAACCTTTAAAATTTGCAACTTCCAGTTGGTCTGCTCCACCCAGCTGGCTATTAAGCAGATAAGACTTTTCGTTCGAATGATAATGAATTGTTATAGAAGTAATATTACATAGTTTAAAAAATATTTTACCTAATTTGAATATGCTTTTACTATAAAAAATATTTTAACTGAATTCTAATTTATCCAATTAATTTTTTCAGCAGAGCTGAAGTTACGCTGGAAATTAATGAATTAACAGAGGATGTGAATTATCATTTACTACTCTGCATACAACCAACAGAGTGAAAAAACAGGTAATCGATTGCAGCCCAAGATGGAAAGTACTTATGATTGACTTTCAATATTGTACGGCAAAGTTGCAATCTTGTCAGCATATAAGAGGGAGAAATGGTGGTACTTCTCCATTATCCCGTCGACCCCTTTTCATAAGAAAAACTATCGCCAAACTATAGGATTTAACGCCAAAAATGCAGTCACATTCATTTGACGTCAGAAGCATTACACGTGTTGGTTATGTCATCAAGTGGTTTTTAATTCAACATTTACCTGTATTTTTTTATGTTTTACTGATTTATTAGTTATTTCGTTAATTAAAATAACAATTGCGTCCTTAAACGGCGGTGCCATGATATTAAAGGAGAAGAAGCATGGAAAAAATGTTTCGATGTGTAGTTACGTGCAAGAAATTTTCAACTGAAGTCACAATCATTTATTCACCATCCGAAAAGGATAATTCTAATAGGATAATTCTAAAGCATAATATTAATAAGAAAAAATAATGTAAAAAATAATGTATGTCATTAATATATTGTATTTTTTTGTGTTTCAACTTACTGATAGTTGACACTTTTTCCGAATTTCTTGTATTTTATTTAATTTTTTTTTTTTTGATATTCCAATGGCAACATTCTTCCATTTGTTTATTTGTGGTTACAATTTGGTGATATTTTTTAAAATGAAAATTGGTCGACGGGATAATGGAGAAGTACCGAAATGTTTGACTGGATGTCGTGCGGTTAGCTCGAAATAGTAGAGCATTGGTGCGGGATACCAAGGGCTCCGGGTTCGATCCCCAGTCTGGATAATTTTTAACGGTTGGTTGTACACTGTGTATTAAGTGATAATTCACATCTTTTATTGATTCATGAAATCTAACTTATTAAAATAGTAAAATTTGTAATTACGCTAAACTTTATTACTTAATTAACTTACTGCTTAAACTTTTTTACGTAAATGATACTAACCATATCTAAATTTATCATTGTACATGGGGATTGAGGCTTTAGGAAAGGCTCATGCCCTCTCCATACATATGAAGTCATTTTTATAAGCCCCTTAAGCTGTCCTATATTTTCTGTCTTCAGCGTTTGATAAGTCATCTCAAAAAAGTTACATATACAAAGAAACATATATATATTATCTTTCTAACGTAAGCATCTGCAGTTAGGTGCCTCAAAGTCAGATCCAAAAGGCTTTTTTTTTTTTTAAGGGCGCGAGGGTCGTATTTAATATTCTAAACTCTTATTCTAAATCTTCACTTTTTTCATATTTGTATTTCTAGGTCGTTTTATAACAATTAACTCTTATAAACTGTAATAATAAATAAAATTAAAATGCACCGATACTCAAAAACTTTATCGTATCAGGAAGACAAGCCTCTCTGATCCCTCCGTTTTCTCAATTTGATAATAGAAATTGTATATTGTTACTATATATAATTCAATAGAAGACCTGTTTTGTACCTAGAAGAAAAAATAGCTTAGATTTGTAGCTATAAATTGTCCGACTAATTGGTTAGTGCAGTTGAAAGTAATTAAAAAAAGTGTTTTGTATGAGAATATTTCTTACAAAAATACCTTAAAAACAAGAATTTAGGGAAGAAGATAATCACTGTTACGCAAGCAATAGCGTATTTAAAGGGCATTAGAAAAGTGAGGGGATCCCGAGGGCTGAAGTCCGTCCCATTAAAATAAGGACTTTAAGCTGTCCCAAACTTATTTTCTACAGTCTCTGATAATTCATCTCTGAAAAAACAGTTCTGTACACAAATAAGCATTATAATTACTGATTATATTTCTTACGTATAAATCTGCTGATCAGAGGCATCAACATCAGATCTGCAAGTCTCAATTTGAAATTACATCACTTAATATTTTAAACTCAGTCCCTCCATCTTCATTTCTTGCTTATTTGTATTACTAAGTTTCAGATTTGAGTACAGCGGACTACAACTAGGGTAAATGTGCCAGTAATGGACACCCTCCAAAGTTTATGGTTTATAAAAAAATAAAAATTCCTCTTTTTTCCAGCCACAAACTCTCTTGCATGTTTTATAATCTGGCTTACTGCTGAAAATCTTAAACCAATCAAGAAACAGAAAATAATATTCAAAAAGGTTATTTCGGTGAAAATTTTATTGAGCAAGGTGAAAGCTGGTTTTACTTAAATCCTATCTTATTTTCTTGAAAACATGTAGCATGTTTTTGTTTTGATAGCAATAGCAAACTTTGAATTTTATTTATTGATAAACATGTATGAAATTGTATTTATTTTTAAGGTTTTAGGATCAGTGTCCATTACTGAAATGCTTAATTATCAATTTCGGGTAATGGACATCCCATGTGGCCATTACTTAAAGTAATTTCAGTAATGATCATAGTGGATAAAATGTTTTATTTTAACTGAAAAGCTGAGTAATCAAATTTAATTTTTAAATTGTGCTTACCATGGTGCAATAAGAACATTTTGCAAAATCCTAGAACAAACGAGACACCTGATTAGGCGATTTTCTTTTACGCGCGCCAACCGAAAAATCGGCAACCTCCGAATTCTAACCAATCAGAACGCATACTTTCGGCAGCAAAGGAGATACATACATCTTATGGCAAGCTTTTCCCAAAGTAAACATCGATTTTATTTTTCGATTTTTACAAACTTTTAGCAATATTTTTCCCCGTATTTTTTTTTATATTTTTACAAACGTTTAGCTATTTTTTCCTCCTTGCTTAAACTTTGTAAATTGTCACAAAACGGAATAAAATCAATGTTTACTTCGTGAAAGAAATCCTCATAAGAACTGTTTAAGTAGTGAATTATCTGCCACAAAGCACACAGGTTATGATTAGGGAGAATCTCCAGATTTCCGATTGTTCGAATGCACGGAGCTCATTCAAGGAGTAGTTAGTAATATATATATATATATATATATGTTTCGCGTACATTAACCGAAAAAAACCCTGGATGCATAAAATTCCCTGTACAGCATTCTTTAAAATGCATGAAATTCATTAAAGCAGCGGTTAGTAACATATGTATGCACGCTTCACGTATATTAACCGAAAAAAAACCCTGGATACATGAAACTAACTGTGCAGCTATCTCTAGAATGCATGAAATTCATTCAAGCAGCGGTTAGTAACATATATGAACGCTTCAGGTATATTAACCGAAAAAGAAACCCTGGATGCAAGAAACTCCCTGTGCAGCTATCGCTAGAATGCATGATTTAAGCAGCGGTTAGTAACATATGTACGCTTCCCGTACATCAACCCCCCCCCCTCTGGATGCATGAAGTTCGCTGTGAAGCTGTGTGAATAATGCATAAAATTCATTCAAGCTGCGGTCAGTAATGTGCGCCCAAAAATAGTTTTACAGGAATCTCTAAAATGCATAAAATAAATCTTATCAAATAAAAACAAAAATGCACTTACCTTTCTTTCTCATCTTTCTTTTAATATTTCACAGGAATTATCTTTATGACATAGACAAAACAGCAAACCATAAACTTCACAAAACATTCCGAAATCCACAATACGACACACAATAAACCATCCCACATACAATAGAACCATATTCTAGAATATTCTTGTCCTCAGAACCCCAGTTCAATTTCCAGAACCGTGCAGTCTGGCTGGGCCGGGCCAAACCAGAACAAAGCACAGTACAACGTCTTCCTTTCATATAGAGTTATAACGACAGGGCTGCATTGGAAGACTCCTTTTGTCTCTATAGGAGAGTAGCGACCACTGAGCTCCACAACTGATGTGGAGAATGACTCCTTATTATACTACACTGAATGTAGCTGCCCGCTCACCAAGATGCTTAGCGATTCGTTTTTGTCCAAAATTGTCTCAACCAATCAAATTTTATATCCCGTATGTCTCCACTGTCATATAGAGGCACCCTAGTCTAATCGAACTCGTCCGGATGGGTATCGCGAGATTCAGGAATGTAGGTATGTCATAGCACGGCTACACTGGATACCGGACTTGCTCATTCATTAACATGACGTCACAAAAGGTGGCTGGCAGCGACGAAAGACATACAGCGATTGGCTCAAAATGATGAGTGCGTCTCTTTATACCAATCGCTGGTTACGGCCAGCTACTATTTGTGATGTCATGAGAATGAACGAGCAAGCCCGGTATCTAGTGTTGCCCTGGTCATAGTTTGGGCAAAAACTTCTGTCTGATTGCGAACTTATGTTATACACGACCGGTGCATGTCGATTAAAACGTCACATGGAGTGGATCCTTTTTACACGGCGAAAGGTGAAAAACGGTGGGCCAGTCGTTTCGCATCAATCCCTGTGTAAAAATAATCCCCTTCACGCAGAGTTGCAAAGACTAGAAAAAACCCGGTTTAAATCTGGGAATAAACCGGGTTTTTTGGGAATAAACTTGGTTTTTGGGAATAAAACAAGTCTTTTGGGTATAAACCTGTGAATAAACCTGGTCTATTAAAAATAAACCGTTGTTTGCCACTGTAACTTCATGTAACGTTTTAAACGTAAGGCACCTGTCGTGTATAACCAAGGCTACACTAGATACCGGGCTTGCTCATTCATTATCATGACATCACAAAAGGTGGCTGGCCGCGACCAGCGATTGGTTCAAAGCGACGAACCCGTCGTTTTGTGCCAATCGCTGTATGTCTTTCATTTTGTCGTTTCGCTTTGTACCAATCGCTGGTAGCGGCCAGCCACCATTTGTGACGTCATGATAATGAATGAGCAAGCCCGGTATCTAGTGTACCCCTGGTATAACGTAGGTCGCGGTTTGAACACAGCCTCATAATGCGCCCTGTGCGTATGTCTCCGCTCTCTTATAGAAACACCCTACACTTGGCTCGACGTGTAAGAGCACACGACAAATATTGGCCTAGCTGTAACGTCTAGAAGATTTGCAAAGCTTTCTGCAACCCAAAATTACATGCAAACGTAACATTTGCATGTAATTTGCAGCCAAATTAATTTTAATTTGAACCTTAAAAAATGTTAATTTGCACTGAAAATTACATGCAAAAGTAATGTTTACATATAATTTTGGATTGCAAAAAGCTTTGAAATTGCAAATATTACGTTTTCGTGTAATCCATAGTGTGGAAACTTTCTATTCAAAAAGTGCTAAAAACTTAAGTCCAATAAATGTCGAACGATAAATGTTGATTACAACTACATCTTCTAACTCAATCTGTATACAATCTTTATACAATGTTTACGTTGAAAAGAGCTAGCAGATGTCGCTAGGTTTTGGCCAAACTATGGCAAACCATATTCCAAAATTTATCGATGCTAGCCTGGATGAGTTCGATTAATCGACTAATCCTCGAATTCATCATCTACCAAGGGCTCGGAGCCCACCGTGGCTTAGTGGTCAAGGCATCACACCGCTAATCGCTTGAAGTGTAGGAGGGAGTGGATTCGAAATCCGCTGGCTCCATTGCACACTCTTTGTGGAGCTCTCGGCTGTATTTCTGTGTGTTGTGAATTTTCTTGTGTGTGCTATCTCGTCGCTGTATATATTGACGATGACTTATAAGCGGGCGCTTGACGCCAAACACACAGGTCAGATGTATTTTAATAAAATGTCCAAAGGGCCTCGGGCTCTCCGTGGCCGAGTGGTTAAAACACCACTCCGCTAATCGCTTGCAAGCGTAGGAGCGCAACCTACGTTATACCAGGACTACACTAGATACCGGGCTTGCTCATTCATTATCATTACGTCACAAATGGTGGCTGTCCGCGACGAAAGACATACAGCGATTGGCAGAAAACGATAGGCGCGTCGATTTGTACCAATCGCTGGTCGCGGCCAGCCACTATTTTTGACGTCATGAGAATGAATGAGCAAGCCCGGTATCTAGTGTTGCCTTCGTTATACACAACAAATCATGGTCCATTCCCGTCATACCTTTATCTTTTTGGGAAAGCACCATCTCCATACTGCACATGTGGCAAACGAGGAGACGCCACTCACTACATTCTTAACTGCCCTCTGACATCCGCTTTCCACATAAAAAAACCGGCTTCACTGAGAACATCGGTGTGGTTTCATCATGTCCTTAGTACTCCAAACTTAAAACAAAAAATCATAGAATGTGTACACCTATTGGAAAAAAACCAACAACTTTTTCAGATGCCTCCAGCGCATTTATTAGGAAACATCCAGTCCTCAGATGACGAAGAATAAAAATGATTATAACAG
Organism: Maratus michaelseni; assembly: GCA_963931845.1. Lineage (NCBI taxonomy): Eukaryota > Metazoa > Arthropoda > Arachnida > Araneae > Salticidae > Maratus > Maratus michaelseni. Next base: position 419,914,318 of record OZ007590.1, read on the forward strand.
TGCTCACAAAAATCAGTGAAAAACTATAAACTCAAAGCTCAAAATACTTCAATTAATCTAGAAACGTTGTAGACTAATAATCACCGAACATTTCAATACATAGACTATGCCTACACCATAAAAAGACTTAAAATCATCTGTAAAAACTTTTAAAATATATTTATAGACTATGTCCGCATCATGCAAAGACTTAAAATCATTTGTAAAAACTTTTAAAACATATCTGAATTGTATATATATAATTGTAAACTTTCAATTCAGTACTATGTAAAAGCCTAATGGCCTATTGGCCTCATTTGTATTTTTTTTTTCATATAAACTTGCCAAGCAGGGCTTGTAGAGCTTAAGCCGCATGGTAGGCCACCCTGCTTGGTTGAATCTGAATCTGCCTTCGTTATACACGGCTTGTTCATGACGTTTAAAATGTCACAAGGAGTGGATCATCTTTATACGGCAATTGGTATAAACTGTCGCTCCCATCGTTTCGTGCCAATCGCCGTCTAAATATTATCCACTCCTTGTGACGTTTTAATAGTCATGAACCGCGTATAACATAGGTCACGATAGGAATCAGGGCGACGGGTTCAACTCCCGTCATCTGCATTGCACACTCATTGTGGAGATTCGGGCTGTAATTATTCAGTGATGTATTTCCCTTGTGTCTATCCAGTCCTCTTCTATAGTACTTTTCACCAACGCTGGCGTATGATCTTCATTCACTTTCATGGCATGGGAGGGTTTTTCTATTGTAACGGGTTCTAAATTCCCCAGTAGATTACCTTTTTCCCCACTACATTTGAGGTTGTTTCAACCCCATCTCTCAACCTCGCTCACAAAGCAGAAGTGAAGTGGAAAAAAAGTGATATCTACGATTTCCAGAGAAACCACACTGTAAAAAAAATCCGTCAAATTTACGGCAAAAACTGCAGGCAGCAATGTTGCCAGCAGTTTTTACGTAAAAATAGCAGTAAAAATCGATGTAAATTTTATCGCATATTTTCCGTCATTTCAACGGTTATAAATGTAGTAAATTTCACAGCCATTTTTCCGTACAAATTACCACAAAAAGTTCTGTAATTTTAACAGTCCTATTTCCGTACAAATTATCACAATAGCTGCTGTAATTTTAAAAGCCATATTTTTTTTAAAATCATTGATTTTAATCAACTTTCATTTTTAGATGACTATTAGAATAGTCATAAAGTTCATCGCTTGTTTGAAAAACATTGGAATTCATTATTTTATGTATAGAAATTCAATCCCATATAAAACATTTCTTTACTGCTTTGTATATGAGATATATAAGAATTCAGAATTTATTAATAGGAATTTTTTTAATGTTGGCAAAACTGAGACATCAAATATTCATTATAATACTATGTGTAAATACATTATATATAGAGAGAGTATATTTGTAGTACTAAAAAAAGAAACACTTCAATTCTGAAGGACGAGAAGAATTTAGATAATATATATATATATATATATATATATATTAGATAATTGGACTAGAATTACAAGCTTACGTTTATCTAATACAAATATAAAATACCATTTGTAATTAAACACTGATATATAAACAATGCAGGCTCCTAAGCGTAAGTCAAGAAACACACCATTTTGCTCGCTTTCGCCGTCGCGCGGGAAAGAGCACGTACTTTTGAATAGAAGTTCCTTGCGCAAATCATGCTAGTAAAATGTCTTTGCGCGCAGGCGCCGATTAGAAAATGAATGATGTGATCTGACTGGTTGTTCGCATGAAAGGATTTTGAAAGCGAAAACGCTGGTTAAATCTACTGTTATATTTGCGGTATTTTTACATACGGAAATATTACGTTGCGATTTACTGGAATAAATGCAGTGAATTTGACAATCATTTTTTACAGTGCACTGAGGGTTACTATGAAGGGCAAGCGTCTATTCTAAAAAAATGAGGTATAGACAATGACTTATAAGTGGATATTTGTATCAAGCACACAAGTCAGATGTATGTTCTCAATCAAACACACAAACAAACAAACCATCTACCTCAACCTGAAAAACCTCGCTGGAACTCTCAATTGAGATCCCCGATTAACCTGATTGGGTATAATCGCGACCGCAGTCCAATCCGATCAGTGATGAATACCGATGAGCGTTCGACTCAAGTTTTCTAGGTTGAGATTGATGGTTTTTATTTGATTTGGTTTATTTAACACATACATCGGACTGCTGAACTTGGCATCAGGTGTCCGCTTCTAATTCATTGTCAATATACAACGACGAGTTAGCCACAATGATATTTCCAACCGGAGCTCCATAAAGAGTGTGCAACGGAGGCAGCGATAGTCGAACCCGCAACCCACTTACTCTCTCAAGCGATTAGCTGTGTGATACCTTGACTACTCAGCCCCGGTGGGTCCGGTTAATGGTGAATACAAGAATAAGACAAGTCAATAAACATTAACTTGGCTATAATGGCAGACTCACCAAGATGCTTGACAGTTTCTTTTTCGACCAAAATGTCTTGATAAGTCAAATTTTATTTCCCGTACGTCGCCACTTTCTTATAGAGGGGTCCTAGTCCTGATTTCGACAACTCTCATTACATTCCGATATCGAAAAAAAAGGCTGCTTTTATAATTAGATTTCATGAGCCTGAATAGCAACCTTTTCAAAAATTATTCATATTGATAAGGGACACTGGTGTCAGGGCTACACTAGGTATCGGGCTTGCTCATTCATTATCATGACGTCACAAATGGTGGCTGGCCACGACGAAAGACATACAGCGATTGGCAGAAAACGATGGGCGCGTCGATTTGTACCAATCGCTGGTCGCGGCCAGCCACTATTTTTGACGTCATGAGAATGAATGAGCAAGCCCGGTATCTAGTGTTGCCTTGCTGGTGTCTATGATTAGATTATCTGTATATATCAGTGTGTTGATTGGTGAAATTCATTTGGAAAAGATAAAAAATATCTATCTAGATCCCTGGGCACTCTGTGGCCGAGAGGTTAAAGCACCACGCCGCTAATCGCTTGAGAGCGTAGGAGTAGGCAGTGGGTTCGACTCCAGTGAACTCCGTGACACACTCTTTGTATAGTTCTGGGTTCTGGCTGTAATTCTTCAGTGTTGGTTTTTTCCTTGTGTCTATCCAGACCTCATATTGAGAAAGATTTGTAAGCGGATATTTGCAGGGCTACACTAGATGCCGGGATTGTTCATTCATTATCATGACTTTACATATGGTGGCTGGCCGCGACGAAAGACATACAGCGATTGGCGCAAAACGATGGGCGCGTCGATTTGTACCAATCGCTGGTTGCGGCCAGCCACTATTTTTGACATCATGAGAATGAATGAGCAAGCACGGTATCTAATGTTGCCTTGGCATTTGTATCAAGCACACAAGTCTGAGAGACCGGGAGGCGGCACCATAGACAATCACCTCATCTAGTTCACGATGAAATTCTAGGATTAGTTAAATCTTGATTCGCATATTAAAACGCAATCGGTCTGCCAAGTCATATCTTGGTGGAAAACACCTGAAAACCCGGTTTTAGCGGCTGACTCGTAGGTTTACCATTGTGTTTTCCTGCACCAAAAGGTATGAAAACATGGAGGACTGGGAGCAGGAAAACACAATGGTAAACCTACGAGTCAGGCGTTAAAATCGGGTTTTCAGGTGTTTTCCCCCAAGATATGACTTGGCAGACCGATTGCGTTTTAATATGCGAATCAAGATTTAACTAATCCTAGAATTTCATCGGTGAACTCGATGAGGTGATTATCTGTGCTGTCGGCTCCCGGTCTATGATATATATGTTCAATAAACAATCTGGATCCCTGCCTGACTTATCTATAATGGCAGGGTCGCCAAGCATTTGTCCAAAATTGTCACGCTCAATCAAATTTTATTTCCCGAGGTTAACGAAAAAGACAGGCTACCGCGGTGCATTCCACTTATCTTTTTTTACAGACCACTACAGTGACGTGATGCTCCTTTCGTACACCTGCATTGGTGGATTCACGTGACTCTGCAGTCTGTAAAAAAAGATACGCGTGAAGTACCGCGATAGCCTTTCTTTTTCGTTGACACGTAGAAAATGGTAGAAACATGATGTTCGTGCAGGAATCACAAAAACTGCTTGAAAGAGTACCCACCAGCAAAGATGCAGGCCTCACATCGCCGGCGCGGTGGAGGGAGTTGCTAACATTAGCGAATACCACGGGCATCTCTCGGATATCACCTGCGACAACGGCAATCCTCGCAAACAGGTCCTCGTCGGAGTCAACGGTGCTTGCAGAAACAAGATTCTTCATACGGCCCCAAAGGAAGAAGTCTAGGCAGGAGAGGTCAGCCGAGCGTGCCGGCCAATTTATCGGACCAATCCATCAAATTTATCGCCCTGGAAGTGCTGTATCCAATCAGGGCTGCACTAGATAGCGGGCTTGCTCATTCATTATCATGACGTCACAAATGGTGGCTGGCCGCTACCAGTGATTGGTACAAAATACGACAAAATGAAAGACATACAGCGATTGGCACAAAACGACGGTCTCGTCGCTTTGCACCAATCGCTGGTCGCGGCCAGCCACCTTTTGTGACGTCACGATAATGAATGAGCAACCCCGGTATCTAGTGTAGCCTTGATCCAATCTCGACCTACGTTATACAAGGCTAGTGCATGACGTTTAAAACGTCACATGCAGTGGATCATTTTTACACAGTGATTGGTGCAAAACGGTGGGAGCGCCGCTTTGCACCAATCACTGTGTAAAAATGATCCACTGCATGTGACGTTTTAAACGTCATGCACCGGCCGTATATAACGTAGGTCGCGATCCAATGCATTTCGCGCATCCGCGCTGAAATGTGCAGTCATTGGTGAATAGCACGTGTGTGGCAAAGTCAGGTTGAACATCCAAATGTTGGAGGAACCATCGTGAAAAATCGACTCGTGGCTGATGGTCGGTTGCTTTCAATGCCTGCACACGCTGTGCATGATAGGGTCGAAGGCCTTTGGCTCCTAACACTGGCCAAACCGTCATCTGGCTCCCATTTGCGGCGGTGGATGCCCGCGTGCTCGTCTCCGGTTGCTTCTCGAATTCATGCAACACATGCTCTTTCCGATGTTTTCGTACTCCTGGTACGCCCAGTGTCGTGCATTCCGCTGACAAACAAACCGGTTTCTCAGAGACGCCGATGCAAGCGTTCGAAATTTTTTTGGTCCGGCAAGCGTCTCGAAGGGAATCGCTTCCCGTACAATCGCCGGGCCTTCAGGGCATGCCCATCCACATCGCCGTAAATGAAATGCATATCGGAAATTTCCTGATTAGTGTAGCTGGTCATCCCTACAGCCGTCAAAGACGAAAACACGATGAATGCGGACAACCAGCGCTTTTATAGCACTTTCGATCACAACGCCATCTGGAGGTTACATCCTTCTATACTACACATTGCCGGCCAATCGAGTGACACGGACAGTTACTACGCAATGGTTACGTAACTGTTAATTATTTCTTGTTATTTTGCGCGGAGAAATTGCTCATGTCTGTTATGAATCAATTTTTTATTTAATTTTGTCATCCCTCTATCGTTTATTTTACGTGTAGGAGATAGTAGTTTCTGCCTGCTCTACGACACCAAGATCGGGAATAACTGAACTGTGTTCAGGGGTGGGGGGGTTGCTACAAATTTCAACTCATGAACACAGTTCAGTTTGCGGTACTTAACCACTCCCAACGATTCAGATTTTGATATCAAAATTTAAGTTTAAGTCTAAACTTTTGAAAGCGTTTAATGAGATACAAAAAATAACGGTATAAAATAGTTGTTCGTAACTCCAAAGTCTAAAGCGCCCTCTATCGGCAAATTTTTACCTTTATCTTTAAAATTTATTTCCAAGAAAATACTGACATAAAAAATAGTTTTAGCGAAAACCGCAAACGAATCGACCAATTTTCCGTTTTTTATAATCATTTGAAATTTTGGACCCTAAACTTTAATGGCGCCTATCTCCTTCGGAAGACGTTGGGGACCCTCAGTTTCCTATTTCATATTGTTTGTCTTGATGCGTACTATCATCCCTTAAAGTTTTGCTCAAGAGTTTAGATTCTCCCTGTATAATAAAAAAGAAGTAGAATGCTTACTTAACTTACCTCATTTATCATGTATCTATTTTTAAGAACATTGAAATTATTACGCAGATAACATAATGTAACCGATAAGGATGGAGCTATGTTTAAACGCTCCATAATGTATAATAACAATACTCTTAATCTAATGTAATGTAAAGTAAATATAATATCATTTAATCTTAAAGTAGTGGTATGAAATTTTTTAAACAAAATAATCACATAAATTGAAAAGTGATTTCTGAATCCATGAAGACTTACCGCATGATGGATTTACACGAAACAATGTGGAATGATTAAAAAGAATTTGATTAGAGACTAGCGTTGATGGATGACTGGCATCACATGGATATATAATAAAAGGTGAATAAAATGCTTACTTAACTTACCTCATTTATCGTGTATCTATTTTTAAGAACATTTAACTTATTACGCAGAGAACATAATGTAATAGATAAGGAAGGAGCTATGTTTTAACTCTCGATATTGTATAATAACAATACGCTTAATCTAAATGTAATGTAAAGTAAATACAATATCATTTAATCTTAAAGTAGTGGTATGAATTTTTTTAAACAAAATAATCACATAAATTGAAAAGTGATTTCTGAATCCATGAAGACTTAACCGCATGATGGATTTACACGAAACAATGTGGAATGATTAAAAGGAATTGGATTAGAGACTAGCGTTGATAGATGATGGCATCACATGGATATATAATAAAAGGTCAGCGGAGTGCTTACTTAATTTACCTCATTTATCCTGTGAATAAATAATAACTATGTTGCTAGTTAAAGAATAACCTGCGCCGCCAGCCTTTTATACTCTACTTCAGGAATTGTATAACAATGTGTGATTGCGATATGTGGGATATTTGGAAATGAAACAAAGTAGCCTAGTAAAGAAATGATCAACTTCACACATCAATCTGCTGCAAGAATAACTTTAAGAGTTGCCATCGTTTACTTTATATTGATTTTTTAAAAAATGTTCATTTCATTCTTCGAACACTCGGTATAAATTTATTTAGAATATCCGATTTTTAGTTAATCAACTACCAAAGTTGTTTAAAAAAATGTTTCAAAACTCATAGAACTAAAAACTAATAAGGAAAAGTATTTCCTTTTTTTTTGGTTTTTAGTTCCTAATGTTAAGAATTAAACATAAAAAAGACAGGATTTCATACATTCTACAAGTATATTTCCTATCTAAAGAGAAAACTATTTATTGCTCTTTTAGCCGTCCTTAACTATTAATCCTTTGCTGTGATGATTGCATTTGTGGAAAAAAATGGAAATAACAAATCAATATTAGGTAACAACCCTTTTTATTTTCACAAACATACATTTGGGATTTGAGATAACAAGCTAAAGATTATGTTTTTGACATAAAGAATAAACATGCCGTAAAAAAGGGGATATAAGATAATTCGTATTCTAAACGTCAATAACAGTTAAAGAGAGAAAAGGGCTGAATGTTATATTTTTTTGCAGTCATATTTCATATCTTCTCAGAAGACTATCTCTTTTGTATATTTGCAAATAATTACATTGGTAAAAATACGGAAATTATAATTAGTCAATACTCTTTTCGTAAATATACATTTTAGTTATTGATACAACATGCTAAAATAATGTTTTGCCACAATAACGTACAAGAATAAGATAATTTGTATTATAGAAATCTTCAATCATATAATAGTAGGAATCCTCTTCTCTTAGTTAGCTATATTTTTATAAATAGCAAGAGGATAAAGTTTTATTCTGCTCAGTTTGATTGGTTGTAATGAAAAATTGGATGTTGTGGGAAAAGGAATTATTATTAAGTATAGTAATACATGCAAATAATAAAATAAGAATGCAGGTTATTTCTTTTTTTTTCATGTTATAATGTTAAACCTAAGAAAAAGACTCTATTCCATACTTGTATAATGTCATATTTTACTTCTGCACAAAAAACTATTAATGTATATTTTTGAAGTCCTTAGCGATAACCATTTTTTTAATGATATAGAACCATACTCAATATTTGGTAATAATTCTTTGTTATTTTCATAAGTCAATATTTTGAGTTTTGAGATAACAAGCTTAGGTTTTTTTCTTTCATAAACGAATAAACCTATTAAAAAACTAGTCGCCGGGGGCCACTGTAATACTTATTCATCATGGATAATAAAAAATATGAAAATAAAACATGTGTAAACTATTTATAAAATACAGGGTGATTTTTTTTTAAGTTGTGAAAGTAAAACACTATAATAAAAGAACCACTGATCCAAACGACCTGAAATTTCACCGGTATGCTCCCAAAGCAATGGGCATTTTTTAGGCATGATTAAAAAAAACTTAAAACCCCACCGACAGATGGCGCTGTAAGGTATCAAAACAAAGATTATCGTCTGTGGGAGGAAAATAATGGACGGTACTTTGAGAAATCATCTTCCGTAGGCCCTCTGTCGTCATTGGACCTTTTCTTAAAATTCTTAAGTGTCCTAAAGCTCCTAAGAACAGTTGTTGCGCTGTCATTATTCTGATAATACAGTTTGACTAACAACGCACGGTCCGTCAAAGGCGCTGTCAATGCGAGAATTTCCGTAGAATAATGAACAGGAGGTGCGCGTACTTCACGTTTTAACGCCAATGAGCGTGTGCCGGGCGCAAGTTGTCTCCTGACTTTACTGCATGCACAGCGGCATCTGTCAGTGTGATTTTAAGTTTTTTTTAACCACGCCTAAAAAATTCCCATTGCTGTGGGAGCATACTGCTGAAATTTTACGTCATTTGGATCAGTGGTTCTTTTGTTATAGGGTTTTACTTTCACAACTTTTAAAAAAAATCACCCTGTACATTGTATTTCGAATAAAATTGTGGGCGTCACAAACTTTAAATGCTCTATTACTGAACTGCGTAAAAGAAACATCCTTATAACTCCAAAAATGATAATCCTAACTTAACTAACAGTTTACTGTGTCGGATTAAGCGTCTTATTTCCAATAAAAAAGTATTTTTGAATTGAAATTTGAATGAAATACAGTGTCATATGAAAAATCGAAGAGTGTGGATAATAGGATTACAAATATCTCGGCAACTCATTGTCTGATAGACTTCATTCTTTATGCAAAATTTCTGTTTTTTATTGTCTTTTATATTCACTCCTTAAAATAAATAATTTCGAAAATTTTGATATCCTTTTTATCGGAACGAATATTTCGAGAGTCCAAAAAGAATAGTTCCGGATACTCGAGGTCACTGAAATTCAATAGGCTTCTTCCCATTATTACATACTAAGTACATACCAAATTTCAAGTCTCTAGCTCAATTTTTTCGGGAGATAGAGCGTTTACAGATACACACACAGACAGACGGACGACATTTTTTTTTTCTAAAAATATGTTTTTCGGAATCTCCAGTGTCTGAAACGTGTAAATCCGTCAATTTTTTATCGAATTTTAAAACGATGACAAGACTTATCCTATACTACGTATGATGGGTAAGTGAAAAGCAATATGATTCTTATTATGATTGTAGGAAACGAATTCTAAAGTTATTCAAAAAATGGTTCAAAGCTTACAGAAATAATAAAACATTAAAGAATTACCTATCTTGTTTGCATGCTATGAAGTTAAACATGATAGTTAAAGAGACAAAAACAGATTTCACACATTTATGCAGTCATATTTAATATCTCCACAGGAAATATCGAGTGTTGTAAGAAAAAAATTTATTAGTAAGTATAAAACATTTTTTCGTGTAAGTATAGAAATATGAACAGCATAACAAATATAAATAAAACACTGAAGACAAAACACTCGTGTAAAACATGTTTACAACCATCTCTATGCGTTATAAAAATATCGCAAAACAACACTAGGCACAAAACGGACATGAAAATAATTATTAGTAAAAACTAAACAAATTTTCGTGTAAATAAAAAGATACGTTCAGCAAAACTCGCGTAAATAAAATAATGAAATGACAATAATCCTTAAAGGCATGCTTAAATTAATTTTTATATTTTATAAAAAAAACATTGCAAAACACTACTTGGCATAAAATAGACATAAAAAGAATAATTGGTAAGTACAAATCAAATTTTCGTGTAAACAACAAAATATGTTCTGCATAACTCCCGTAAATAAAATAACGAAAGAAAAATACTCGTTCAAAATAAGTTTACAAACATATTTCTAATTTATAAAAGCATTGCAAAAGTTTTTTTTTTACCATAAAATAGACATGCAAAGAATTATTAATGAATAATTTGTTTATATAATCCAAAAAATATGTACAGTTTCACTCGAGTATGAAATATAACGTGAAAAAATTGTAGCATAAATTATATTTAAAATCAACTTTGTACCTTATAAAAAAATTACAAAACACTACTTGGCATAAAATAGACATGAAAAGAATTATTAATAAATGCAAAATAATTTTTCAAAGAAGCAGAAAAATATGTACGGAATAAATCGTATGTATAAAATAACACAGGGGTAACCAACTGTGGCCCGCCGGATACCATTAAATTTTTAAAGAAATAGTTGACTTCTTGAATCTCAGAATTTCGATGATTAGAAATGGCAAAATTTATTGTAAAATTTTAGTGGTATCCGGCGGGTTCACAGTTGGACATCCCTGAAATAACAGAAACTAGATAATCGTGTAAAGCATGCTTACGAGCATCTTTTTACCTTATGAAAACAACGCATAATACTAGATCAGTGGTTCCCAACGGGGGGGCAATTTGACTTTTTAGGAGGGCAATTTCAGAATTTGGTGAAATTTACACGTCGGCTTTTTAAATCCTAAAACAGTTTGAAAGATTATTTTTTAAAAACGAACAATAATAAAATAAAAATTAAAAAAACATTTTACATAATAAATTTTCTGGTTTCCACATTTTTTTTCTATTGTTTCAAATTGATACTTGGGGAAACACAAAAGTGAAAGCTCTACCGACAGATACATGACCAAAAGTTCGATCAACCAATTAAAACGCAATTTTTTAGAGATCTTTATTTTAGTATCCCAGAGCGGATATCTGATTCTGGTTTATAGTCAGGGACAAAAAAAAAAATAGTTCTGGGAAAGAATTACATATATCACAATTCAGAGGGTCCTCATTCTGCTCTTCATTCTGGGCGTCGCCTAATAGTAATATAAATACAGCAGTTATTTAAAATAACTGTATAATAGCATTTTATATCTGTTAATTATTTCATGATTTTTGGTATGATGAGATGAATATTTTTTTAACGTGTTTAATCACTACCTCCGCTATACTACGGAGGAAAGGACGGTTTAACTTAGAAATGACTATATTGGAAATTATAATATTTCAATAAAAATTCCAGTTCTTAAAAATATTTTATGTGATATTTCAATCAATAATTTTTTTATTTTCTGATTTCAAAATTTTTTTTAATTAAATTTATTGAACTAGATGATATTAAAAATTTCTTATTCCATATGCATTTTTGAGTTTAAAATTTTAAAATAAACTTTAATACTTACCACTTCACTTCTTATAATTCATAATTTATTCTTTATACTGCTGATTAAAATAAATTTTATTCTGAGTTATAAATGGAAATTGTGATGTTTTGAAATACTCAGGTTTCAGTTAATGCAACTATTCCCATTATTTGTGTTTGTTTGTTTTGAACAGAAATACTATGTGGAATATATAAGGCTCCATTAACACAAAGGTTAAGTTCCGCTTCCCACCACTATTTCTGAAAAGAAATGTTTCTGTTATTGAATAGCAAATTCTACGATTAAATAAGGATTTGTAAGTGTATAAGTTTGTATAGGCCGTAAATAAGCTCAGGAATTAAATAAATTATTTCATTATTTTTCCTTTTTTTATTTTTATGCATAAATACGTGCTTGAAAAATATGTTCTGAATATGTGTGCTATTTTGAACTGTGTGCTATTTTGTAAACTATTTTGAACTGTATATTCGGCTATTGTTTTTCAAAACTGTTTCTGCAGTTTTCTTTGATATGCTTCTTGGCCAAATTATCCGATAAAGCCTCCTGTTTTGTAATCTTTGTATTTTTTGTCATGCAACAAGGGAATTAATCCTATTTTTATATCTTTATTTAATCGTTGCTATACTCTAATTAACATTTGCTTACTTCACTATATACATATCAAATTATTATTGATAATATGATCGTGTAACGTTAAAAAAATAATTAGAAAAATATAATTAGTATTTCTGTGAGAAAAATCTAAAAAAAAAGTATTTAGACGAATATTTAAAATTAGGTTTCATTCCGGCTAACCATGCTAAACGATCCCCTTTATGCCTTTTATGCATAGAATGCTTAAGCAACGAATCTATGAAACGATGTCATTTTGAAGCGCATATGAAGGCAAAACACATTGAGTATATAAATTCAAATTTAAGTTATTTTAAAAATTTAAAGGAAAAGTTTGAAAAACGATCAATGCTTAAGTCTCTATTCACTGCACAAACTACTGCATAAACTTCAATTAAAATTAAAGTTTTTATAAGTGAAGATTTTATTTAACCATCAATATCAATATTTCTTAAAACAGTACTCGGCAAAGATGTGAAATCTATGAAACATAGTAACAATACTGTTAGAAGAAGAATAGCTGAAATGAGTGAGGACATTGCAGCACAACTGTTGAAAAGCTGAAATCAAGAAATTTCTCCGTACAAATGGACGAATCAACTCTAAAGAGACGGTGAAGCCGTATTGTTTACTTATGTAAGGTATATTGATATAGGTGAATTTACTGAAGAATTGCTTTTTTGTAAATCATTAGAGAGCACAATTACTGCCTCTGATATTTTTAATACATTGAAAAATTACTTAGATATAAATAGTATACCAATGACAAATATAACACCTTGCGCGGTAGATGGTGCTCAAATTATGATGAATAAAATAACTGCGTGTTTAAAACTAATGAAAGATGAGAATCCGGAAATACTACTTGTGCATTGCGTGAACATAGAGAGAATTCAGTATGAAAAAACATTTCACCTATTCTTAATGATTTATTGAAATCTGTTCTAAGATGTTTCAACTCCATAATATCCAACGCCAAATGTGAGCTCTATTCAAACAGTTTTGTGAAGGCATAAACGCCGACCACATTCGTCTTTTACTTCACACTGATTAAAGGGGAAATGCTTAAAAAAAATTGGTGGAGTTGTTTGATGTTTTCAGTGAATTTTTAAGTGAGAAATCTGACATGAAGCACCTACAAACCATTGATGAAAAGCATTTGTTAGTTATTTAGCAGATATCTTTGTAAAACAAAATGAATACCTTGAATAAACAATTTCAAGGAAAAGATAAAACACTTGTTGATGCAAAAGCAAAAATATTTGGCTTTATCACATTCAGTGAGATATGTCAGAAACATATTTATGAGAGGAAGTTTGACCTATTTTGCTGGTTAAAAAATGCGAGATGACCGATGCTGCTATAACTGTCATTGTGGATCATTTGAAAATTTTGGTCTCTGATTGGAACAATATATTTTCTGTTTTAAAGCAAATGGATTTCCCATCATGGGTCATGCAGCCAATATTAGTGGACTTATGATTTGGTGATTTAATACGATGCCCAGAAGAACTCTGAAATTCAAAACGATGAGTCAGTTAAAGTCAAAACCCTTATTCAGTATAAAAGGAGTGATGGCATGGCTTTGTGACTAAGACAGAATCTAAATATCCAGATACAAGAAAATTTGCAAGAAAAATATTGTTACCATTCCCATTAAAATCTAGAGAAATGTTTAAGTGATACTAAAAGAAACAACAAAAAGCTTATAAAAAATCTTTTTAATGATCAACATACGTTTCAGCGCTCACTACGGCGTCATTTTCAAGAAATATAATGACAAACAAAGTATTCTTGCAAATTTTGAAAAATAACCTTGAAAACACGAATCACGAGATCCAAATATGTAAAAAAAGAGAGAAAAGCAGGTGCTTGAAGTAGCCAACTGTAATTGTGAAAATTATATTTCGTTATTGCTTTTTAAAACGGAAAAGTACCTCGTGCCAAATTTTAGGCAATTCAAATGAGGCGGATTCATTGCAAATGTTTACGTTACGCATGTAGATTTCTATTGATTCACGGATAATGGATGGGAAGTAGACTCTTGAAGGGTAAATTATTTTGCTATTTTTAAAATCAATTTCTATTGCCTCGGTTCTATGTAGTCGTGCCAGTGCTGTAGTACTCCTGTCATATTTGATATCTGCTATATGCTCTTTTAATCTTGTTTGAAACTTTCTGGCGGTCATTCCTATATAATATTGTAACGTTCCATCCACTCTGGTGAATGGGATTTCATAAACACCTGATAGTTGATATGATTCTATTGGGTATATTTTCTTACAAACTATATGACAGGATATAATGTATATATCCAATAAATATGACAGGAGTACTACAGCACTGGCATGACTACATAGAACCGAGGCAATAGAAATTGATTTTAAAAATAGTAAAATAATTTACCCATCAAGAGTCTACTTCCCATCCATTATCCGTGAATCAATAGAAATCTACATGCGTAACGTAAACATTTGCAATGAAACCGCCTCATTTGAATTGTCTAAAATTTGGTACGAGGTACTTTTCCGTTTTAAAAAGCAATAACGAAATATAATTTTCACGATTACAGTTGGCTACTTCAAGCACCTGCTTTTCTCTCTTTTTTTATATATTTGGATCTCGTGATTCGTGTTTTCAAGGTTATTTTTCAAAATTTGCAAGAATACTTTGTTTATCATTATATTTCTTGAAAATGACGCCGTAGTGAGCGTTGAAACGTATGTTGACCATTAAAAAGGTTTTTTATAAGCTTTTTGTTGTTTCTTTTAGCATCACTTGAGCATTTCTCTATATTTTAATTATATTTAGTGATCTTATTTTGTGATTATGTACCATTCCCATTATCATACCTAGTTAAATGTGGTTTCAGTGCAGTAAATGATTTACTGCTGAAGAAAAGAAATCAACTGAACATAACTAAACGAGGGGACTTGAGATTAAAGTTGACTAAATTAGAGCCTGATATAAACGCTCTCTGCAGCCATAATGAAGCACATCTCATTAACTTTATTCCCTTTATCTCGAGTCTATTTTGAATTTATTAGGTACTTTTTTTACTGCCAGTAATTAAAATTATAAAAACATCTTAGAAAAAACTTCAATTAAAATTAAAGTTTTTATTTATCTATCTCAATTTTCTATTAAACATTAAGAAAAATTATTTGTTTTTTGACATCGCTGCATATTAATACTATTATTATTATTAACGATTTCTTCTTAAATATTTTCTTTTCGATAATGTTTTTTTTTCTTTTGTGAATGTACTGTTCTTTATTTACATTGGATTAAAGGAGTTTTGGACTTCTTTAGTCGGAATAAGAGTTCACTTTTTATGTAATAAGAATTATTTGTCACAAGCAGAGGGGGGGGGGGCATCAAGGTTTTAGAGATGATTTGGGGGGGGATGGCCAAAAAAGGTTGGGAAACACTATACTAGATGGTGTAAAATATATATGGAAAGAATGATAAATAAAACAAACGCCTAAAAGTATATAAAGTGTTTTTTAACAATATTTCATTGATTTTGTCCTACTTTCAATTTCTGAAGTTAGCAAAATGTCGTTCTTACTACAACAATAAGAATAAATTCAATATATCCGTAGAAATTATTCAAGAATAGTTATAATTTCATTTTTAGAAATTCTGATTAGAAAAGATTTTTTTTTGAGAAAATGGACTAAAATAACGTTTGAATGTAATTTTCTTCTTCAAATAAGTAAAGAAAATTATAAAGTAGATAAAGAAAACCGACACAATTTATCTATTTGGATTAGTTCTAACTTTGACATTAGAAAATAATTAATTATTATTTTTTACATTTTCTAAATGTTTATTAACAAATATTTAAAAAACAAATGCCTTTTAAAAATTGTACTTAAAGGATACATATGATGAATGGGGATTCAAGATAAACTTGGGTAAAATTCAGCACTTAAGGAGAAGTCTGAAAGCTGATACTTTATTGGATGATTTAAATGTAAAAACCGTTGAGGAATTCAAATACCTTGGATCTATCATTTATCAAAATGGATTATGCCAACGAGTTGTAGAGAAGAGAATTGGAGAAGACAGAAAAGCAATGCAGTGTTGAATTACATACTGTGAAATTGTAACATTCCCCTAAAAGTAAACGACTAATTTATTGTGAAATTGTGTAAACCATTTTAATGCATGGTTAGTGTTGGGAAAAGAAAACGACGTAATCTTTTTCAAATCGATCATTTAAAGTGAAAGAAACGCAAGGCCTTGTACTAATAAATACTTCAGAAGAGTAAAACTTTAGTATTTCTCTCCGAAGATGAAACGTATTGTAATAAAGGATTTCTTTCTTACGATATGAACTCTAATAAACTGGCAAAGTGTTTTTTTCGATGACATAAAATTTTTTTATGAACTAAAAACTCACTAATATTACTTTTACGTTCTAGATTATGTTTCCACGTGGAAAGAAGCAAAAACATGCATGCAACTTATAACGTTAAAATTAAAATTATACTTATAACCTTCTTACCTAAACTTATATGTACCTTTTATAATCTTTAAATTAAAATTGAATGAAAATAAAACAGTCAAATTAATTAATATTCAACAAATCATTAAAATTATATATTATGTATTTAAGCAACATAAATCGTGCATCCCTACAAATGGAATATTACAGAAACTCGTATTAATTAGTGAATCTTAAATGCTAATAACATGCTCATGGATTACATTGGAGCAACACTACCGGATTAAATCGAAGTATAAATGGACCTGCTGATAAATGAAGGTAAGCGAACTTTATTTACTTACCTTTAATTACACAAGACGACGCCACTGCCTTAATTCTTTAATACAGTTCGGACACATGCATCTTATATCGCTCCCTGAAAACGAAACTCCTCTCTACCGAAATGGACTTTTGTTGAAGATCATCAAGAAGTTGGAAAAAAGTTAAAAATTAAAGAATGTATAAAATGATGTAAATCAAACAGGATGTTGTAAAGAAAATCGAACATAAAAAGCTTAGATGGTATGGGTATCTTCACATAATGATAGAAGAGCGCTTTCCAAAAATCCCGTTAGATTGAAGCCTGGTAGGAAAACAAAGGAGATGCAGAATGCGTCCTGCACGGGTCGGGTTGTACTCGGACCCGAACCCGGAAATTTCATTTGAAGTCAACTCGCAACCCGACAAAAAAAATAAATAAAAATAAACATAAAAATAAATCCTCGACCCACAACCCACCCGAAACCGCAAAAATAATTTTCGGTAACCCGCATCCCGACCTGCACCCGCAATGAAAGGACAATAAATCATGTTTTAATGCTATTATGAAAAGTAATGTAAAATTATATCTCTAATACAAATTTTATATTTTATATAGAAAAATGGACAAATCTATATTCTTTAATATTCAAATATAGCGAAACCTCTGAATAGCTTACACCTCGCGAGATCGTTGAATAGAGTTCTGCATCGGGTCGGGTTGTTTCTAATGATTTTTTGGTTGACTCTAATTTTTTTCTGCGTGTCAGGTTTACACTAGAATAATTATTCTGAGTCATATTTATGTTTTTTAGTGCCCGTTACGGAGGTCTTATTTTATGTATACACTAGCAAAACCTGCGGCTTTGCTCGCGTAATCCTTGAAAAATGCCAAGTTTGTATTCGTTGGGCTATTTTCATTAGAGGAAATTTTACTGCAACATATAATTCAGAAATTACTAATTAAGCCACACTAATTAATCAAATTTCTGTAATGACTATGTCACAGAAATGCGCGATTTTAAAACTTTTCTGTTCCTGCTCACATTAAAATTTCAAAAATTTTAAAAACTGTTCTATGGATGCATTTGTATCTCTAGCGTAACAGCTATGTAAAATTTCAAGTTTCTATCCCTAATAATTTCAGATAAATCATTGATTAGTAGATTTTTAGAACTTTTTCAGCTTATTTCACTTTTAATTTTTTTTTTTTTTTTTTTTTATGGAAACTGTTTTTAGCAAGCACTGAAATCTTAAAAATAGCCACCATGCCAAGTTTCAATTTCATATACCAGCAGCATCACTAAAAAATTGCAATTTTGGAATGTTTTTCGCTTCTGCACCTTTTTTAAATTTCGGACTTTGTAAAAATTGTCCTGTGGAAGCAATTACATATAAAAAATAATAGGAAAGTTATATTCTAAGTTTCTATCGCTAATAATTTATAAGGTTTTTCGCTCAGTTTACACCTTTAAACTTCGAATTTTTAATAGACTGTTTATACCGAACGTCAGCATCTTAAAAGTTACAACTATACTGAATTTCTTGTTTCTAACCCGAATAAATCCAATTAAATCATAATCTAGAGCGTTTTTAGACCGTTTTCCGCTCATTTCAGCCTGTTAAATTTCGATTTTTTTAGAAACTGGTTTTAGCAAGCATTTGCATTTTAAGAGTAACCACCATACCAAATACAAAGCTTCTGTACCAGCTGTATCACATGCACATCTTATCAGTTACTATCTTGTACAATTTCAAGTTTCTAGCTCCTTCAGTATAAAAAAAAAATTGAAATTTTAGAATGTTTTTCGCTTTTGCACCCCCTGTGGTAGTGGCACCGACATAAAATATAGCCTATGTTACAGCAGGGACTGTTACCATCAATTTGCCACCATCACTTTTGAAAATGGTTCTGTAGTTCCAGAGAATCCATAGAAATTGTAATTTAGAATGATTTTAGAACACTTTTCGCTCATCTCACTCTTTTTAAATTTTGAATTTTTTTAGAAATTGTTCTTAGAGAGCATTTACATCCTATAAGTAACTACCATGCCAAATTTCATGTTTCTAACACCTTCAATATAAAAGAAATCAAAATTTTAGAACGTTTTTAGTTCCTGCACCCCCCTGGTGTTAGTGACACCGACATAAAATATAGCCTATGTTGGAGCAGGGACTGTCTCCATAAATTTGCCACCGACATAAAATATAGCCTATGTTACAGCAGGGACTGTTACCATCAATTTGCCACCATCACTTTTGAAAATGGTTCTGTAGTTCCAGAGAATCCATAGAAATTGTAATTTAGAATGTTTTTAGAACACTTTTCGCTCATCTCACTCTTTTTAAATTTTGAATTTTTTTAGAAATTGTTCTTAGAGAGCATTTACATCCTATAAGTAACTACCATGCCAAATTTCATGTTACTAACACCTTCAATATAAAAGAAATCGAAATTTTAGTACGTTTTAGTTCCTGCACCCCCCTGGTGTTAGTGACACCGACATAAAATATAGCCTATGTTGGAGCAGGGACTGTCTCCATAAATTTGCCACCATCACTTTTGAAAATGGTTCTGTAGTTCCAGAGATTCCATAGAAATTGTAATTTAGAATGTTTTTAGAACGCTTTTCACTCATGTCACCCTTTTAAATTTCGAAATTTTTTAGAATTTGTTCTTAGAGAGCATTTACATCTTATAAGTAACTACCATGCCAAATTTCATGTTTCTAACTCCTTCAGTATAAAAAAAAATCAAAATTTTAGAAAGTTTTTCGCTTCTGCACCCCATGGGGGTAGTGGCACCGACATAAAATATAGCCTATGTTGGAGCAGGGATTGTTACCATTAATTTGTTACCATCACTTTTGAAATCGCTTCAGTAGTTCCAGAGATTACCCCCTACAAACAAACAAACAAACAAACAAACAATCTTTACTACTTTATAATATTAGTATAGATTTAACCTGAAAAAATATTGGGGACATTCTTTTGAAAAAGCGGATCAAACTTAACCCGACCTGCAATAGTCAAAACCCAACCCGAATCCGACACGAACACGAAAAAATGAAAGTCAACCTGACCCAAACACGACCTGCAGCAAAAAAGTGGAAGTCAACCCGGTTGGTCGGGTCGGGTGCGGGTAAAATCAGGTAACCCGATCCGATGCAGGAATCTAATGCAGACCAAGAATGACTTGGAAAAATGCCATTGAAGAGACATTGAACGATTATAAATTAAGTGATGTTATTGCCCGGGACAAAGAAAATCGAAGAGAACTCTCAACAATACTTTTATTGTTCAAGGAAATCCACTGCTTAGTGGAAATTCCTAAGGATGATGATAATATTTTAAACTGTCGTTAAACATTTTTATTTTTTTATTTACATTTTTTAAATTCATCAAATGGATACTAATAGGCTATGTTTACTGTTTGATTTGTCAAATCGTTAAAAGTAGAAAAATAATAAGCAATTTAAAGAAAAATAGCAGAAAGATATATAGCAGTAGAAAAATAATAATCAGTAGGTATATATAGCAGTAGAAAAATAATACGCAGTAGATATATATAGCAGTAGAAAAATAATACGCAGTAGGTACATATAGCAGTAGAAAAATAATAAGCAAATTTCATAGCATATTGCTGTTATCGATAGAAATTGCTGAAGAATATTTTATATTTCATTTAAAAAAAATTGATTAGAAATGATACTTGTTTTCTAAAAACAACAGAAATAGCGTTTATATATATATTTTTTTCAAATAAATAATTAAAATTGTGAAGTAAATAAAAAAGTGCACACAATTCATCTAGTTAAATTTAATTAGCTTTGATATTAGAAATAAATAAATTTACTTCCGTTTTACACCTTCTAAATGTTTATTCACAAAACTTTCAAGAACAAATATCTTTTAAATTCTCATTAAAAATTTTATTTTTTTCATTTATATTTTTGAAACTCACCAATTGTATAATATTATGCAATGTTTCCTGTTAATTTTGTCAACTCGTTAAAAATAGAAAAATAATAAAAGTCTCATGAAACATTTAGTTAAAATAGCAGATTTAATATATTAAAAGGTAATTTGGTTAACACGTTTTGTGCAAATTTCAAAAAGACCATCCATTTGCGCGATATTTAAATAACAACGTCTTCATAAAGAAATGTTCACTGATATTTTATTTAACTCTTTTTAAAATTAATTTTTACTGGAAGTTACAACACTAAAGTTAGCAGACAAAAGACTGATATGAAATAAGTAAATACAAGAAGATTAAACGTTATTTACTCAAAGATTGATTGTATGTTTTTAGTAAAAACTTATAAAAATAAAAATAAAATCTTATTCAAATCAATACGACAGTAAAGTAATTTAAATTCACGAAGTACATTTGCATAAAACTAACTTTACTAAAACAAAATTAATAAAACCAATCTTTACTTAGAAAAATTACAAACAGGTTGTGATTCTTTTTGTAACTAAAAGGTGCAAATCTTTTATTTACAAAAAAGCATTAAAATATCATATTTTTCACCTTAAAAAAATTCTATTGTGAAAGATAACAAATGCTGCATTCAAAATTCAACAACCACTTCAAACGGAATCCAAAAATGAATTTGAAATAACTTTTGATTAAATCGACTTTACAATTCACTCGCTGTACAAAACATATTCATTTATTTATTCATGATTAAAAATATCTCCATCTCACGCGATGAAGTAATAATATGTATTATTTATATATAAGCATAAAGTAAAAATGCCCATCTACTTTAAATTGTGTGTTTAGGGGAATAAAACGGTATATCGATAAATGACAAGTTACGAGAATAATTTTTATAAATTTTTTTGGAGTTTAAAATAAAACGTTGTAAAAACAACATTCCTTATTCATTCCATGAAACTAACAATGCAACTTAAATATATTAAAAACATTTCAACAAAAAATAATTATATTAAAAATAACTATATTAAAATAACAAATATTATACCTTATCTTATCAAAAAATTCTATTGTAAAAGAGGACAACTGCTGCATTCAAAATTCAACAACGAATTCAAAAGGAATGCAGACATGAATTTTATATAACTTTTGATTGAAGTTTGTTTGCAATTCAATTTCTGTACAAAATATATTTCTACTGCAGTCGTTGTAAAACACATTATAAACGAATATCTTAAATGCATGAGAAAATTGAATTTTATAATATCTTTAAGCACCTATTTATTTATTTAATCACGTTTAAAAATATCTTTATCTCGCGCGATAAAGTAATATGTATTACCCCCTAAAAAATTGTAAAAATGAAAATATTGTGCTCCTGACATGCTCTAAAAATGCTGTCCTTACATTGCGAATTTACGTGAAGAAGACTGTATGTTGATTAATGACATAATACGAGATTCATTTTATACAAATATATTTAGAGTTAAACATAAAGCTTATAAAAACAAAATTCCTTATTAAAAACATAAAATCACCAACGAAACTTAACTGTATAAATAATTCCACAAATTATAATATATTAAAACGGAATTAAAAAGCAAAACAAAAGCAAATCTTTACATACAAAAAGCAAATCTTTACATCCAAAATACAACAAACAAACTTTGCTTCTAATTTCTATTTATTTTTCAAGGATGGTATGATTCTGAATTTTATACTAATATTAATCTTATCAAAAAGTTCTATTATGAAAGAGAACAAAATCTGAATTCGAAATTCAATAAATTATTCAAAAGTAATCGCAA
The DNA here is from genome assembly GCA_963931845.1 of Maratus michaelseni. Lineage (NCBI taxonomy): Eukaryota > Metazoa > Arthropoda > Arachnida > Araneae > Salticidae > Maratus > Maratus michaelseni. The sequence goes on from OZ007590.1 coordinate 419,937,056, forward strand.
ATTCTATTTAAAATAACTTTTGATTAATGTGTCTTTTCATTTAAATTGCTGCAAAAAACATTTTTGATTATCGTTTTTATAAAATACATTCAAAACGAGCATCTTAAAAGAATAATAAAATTTAATTTTCTGGCACCTTTTAAAGTAAATTGTTTATTTATTCATGATTTAAAATATCTTAATCTCGCACAATTAAGTAATATGTATTATTCATAAATAAACTTTTAAAAGGAAAAATCCAATTTACTTTACATTATTAATTCAGCTAAAAGAAACTGTCTACCGAGAAATAACATGACACGAACATCAATATTTTTTAATTATGAGAGTTTATAATAAAACACTATAAAAAAAAGAAATAATTTTCTTATTCAAAACAAAGCACGGAAAGAGTAACTATATCCATTAAGACGTTTTACACGAAAAAGGACTTTATTAAAACAAAATTAATAAAACAAATCTTTACATGCAAAAGAACACAAATAAATTTTGCTTTTAATTTGCATTTTTTTACTTGTAAAAGAGCCACATGATATTGAATTTAAAACTTAATTAGCCGTATCAAAACATTCTATTATGATAGAGAACAAATGCTGCACTCCAAACTCAACAAATAATTGTAAAAAAAAAAATCAAACAATGTTACTTCTTATTTGGGTTTACTTATAAAAGGCCGGTATGTCATTGAATTGTATAGTTACATTTGTTATATAGTTGCAGTATGAAAGACAACAAGTGTTGAATTATAAATTAAATGATGGATTTAAAAAGCATCAAAAAGGCTAATTTAAAATAATTTTTGACTGAAGTGTCCTTTCATGTGAATTGATGTAAAACATGTTTTTTTATTGTCGTCTGTATAAAACACAAGAAGAACAGATTTCATAAAAGAAAAATTAAATTAAATTCTCTAATATATTTTTAAAAGAAATGTATTTATTTATTCAAGATTAAAAATATCTTCATTTCACACAAGGAAGTAATATGAATTGTTCACTAATAAACATTAAAAAGGAAAAAAATCCTTTTAACATTACAATGTTAATTCATACAAAGAAAATGGTAAGTCGATAAACTCCATGTTACGAAGATAAGATGATATGAAGTATTCGTTACAGCAAGACACTTTATCCAATCACAAAGTCTAAACTAGTCGGATGTGCCAAAGACAAAACTTTCTTCTATCTCATACATTTTAATACATGAAAATTCGCTATGAAACCGCCACACACAAAAAAAAAAAAAATATATTTTTTTTTACGTCATTCTGTTGTACGTCAGCTGATTGCGAATACTCAGGTTACCTGGATGCGAGCAGCCGATTTTTATAGTAAACTACAAAAGGTCCTTCTGGCCTGTACCGACAGGAAAAGATAGCCTCCCTATTGCTTGGTTTTAAGATTTTGGCTACTTTTACTGAAAAAAAGAAGCTAAAATACATGGAACCCGATTACAGAAAAGTTATTCCCAGTTCTCGTCAATATTAAATTTGAATGAGACTGTCGCAAAATTAGAACGACATAGCCAAGTTGACTTCATATATGGCAACGCATTTTTGTCGCCAAATTTGACGATATTTCACCAATTGTCGCCGAGCTTGGCGAGAATTTGAATTTTGCGAATATAAATATATAGTGTTAAGCATGTAAGAGTTGAAACGATGGTTACAACAATGAAAGAAATTTTGTCGAAATCATATTCACTAAAACTCATAAATAAACCCGTTTATGGAGGAATCGTGCGGTATTGTTTTAAAATGTCAGCCACCCTAAAATTTCAAACTGCCATATCTCAGCCATTTTTTAAGATAGAGACAAAACAAAAAATGCCCTGGAATCCTTGGAACAATGCCAAACATTTAGAGCAAAAAACTTTTAGGACTTATAATTGTTTTTACATCTTTTTGAATTTAAAATATTTAAATGGCTATCACAGCGTCCCTTCCAGGCGCAATATACCAAAATTTAAGTGGGACCTGCAGGCCACAGTCAAAAACATATACAAAATATTTGGTTCAATTCTCTGAATATCGTCGTACACATTTCGATGATACAATAGTGAAAATTGAACAAAAATAGCTATCACAGCTCCCACTTTCGTCGGTATATTTCCCAAATTACACTGAGACCTGCTGACTGTAACCAAAAACCTGTAAATGAAATTTGGTTCAATTTGAAGTATAACTTCATATACATTTCGATGATACAAAGAGTGACACGGACAGACAGACATTTTGTGAAAACCATGTCTTTCGGAATCTCTGACCCCTAAAACATGTAAATTCGTCGAAAACCGGAAGTCGAAAAAATACTTTCTTTAAAAAAAAAAATATTTGCTTTCAAAACAGCACAAATAAATTCTCCTTCTAATTTATATACATGTTTTTACATTTAAAGGGGAAACATGATGTTGAATTTTATACTTAGATTAGTCTTAATCAAAAAGACTATTATGAAAAAGAAAAAATGCTGCATTAAAATTCAATAAATAATTTAAAAAATAATAATAATAAAGAATTTAACCCTCTAAGCGTGTAGAACGTAATATTCCGTTCACTAAGCTCCAGGTTTCACTGCAATATATGCAATATTTAATATAATTCTATAGATTTAATGAATTTTCAAAACATTGAAGAATGATTAATACTCTCAAAGGTTACATTCATATTTGTAATTAAGTTTTATTTATAATGCTGAAAGAATCATATTTTTTTAGCATTTAAAACAAAATGCTGTGAAAACAACATTACAATTTTACCCTTTTTCAAAACGCTCAGAGGGTTAAAATTACTTTTGATTAAAGTCACTTTTCATTTTAGTCGCTGTATAAAACATATTTCTAGTGTTGTCTTTGCAGTTATAGTTATATCAAAATATTATATATTAATTTATAAATCCTTATAATAGTTATAGTTATATATAAAAAAAATTCTATTATGAAAGAAAACAAATGCTGGATTCAAAATTCAACAAATAATTAAAAAGAAATTATAAAATTGCTTAAAAAAAACTTTTCAGCAAAATAGCGTCAAAATAACTTTTGATTAAAGTCTCTTTTTATTTCATTTACTGTACAAAACATATTTCTACTGTAGTCTTTGCAAAACACATAACAAAAAGATATCTTAAAAGAATGAGATACTGAGAATGAATGCATAACAATGGTCCTCTCAAGAGAATTAGAAAATATAAATTTCTGATAACTTTAAAAACAGATTTATTAATTTATTCAGAATTATAAATATCTTGTCTTATGAAGTTATATACGATAACTTTATATAAAATAAATTCGAATTTTTAAGAATAGAGAAATAAAAAAGGTTTTTGAAGAAAAATAATTACGAGAAGCGTTTTTCAGAATATTTTGAAGGGAAATAAAATGTTAAAGTAAGCATTTTAAATAGAAAGGAATTTAAGTTAAGGAATGAAGTTATCGTTTGTGCCATATCCTTTTTTTATATTTTTATTTCAAATAATAAAAATAGTAGATTAAAATTATCTACTATTCAGAAATAAACATTCTAAATGAATATACTTACTGTTTTACCTTATTAATTTAGGTAAAGAATCTGGCAAGTCTAAAAATTTCCTTTCAGAGCTAAGAGCCTGCCCCGTTTTTTCTAGTGAAATAAACATATTTTGAATAAGAAATTTTAATTAATAAATGCAGTCAAATAAGTACCACATCGAAACAACACATATTTAATAAAATTAATTTTCTGATTCAAAATATGATTATTTGACTTAAAAAGGGAAATCACGGAAGTTTAGCAGTTATGACATGCTACGAGAATCATTTGTATTTAAAAAAAAAAAAAGCATTTTGTAAAATGAAACTGGAAATACATTTAGATTTTTAAATGCTATAAAATTATAACTTCTAAAGTGTGTTTTAATATGTGTTTTTTTAGATACATATATGTCAATCATGTTTTTGACTAACATTTTATTTCGCTCAGGGCATATTTAAGGATTGTGAAACGACTGACAATTTGCATGATGTTTACATAAAATATCTCCGTGAAGAGGCATCAAATTATTATATGGTTCAGACAACATTTTTTAAAGATTAAAGTTTTACGTTAAATTAAAACAACAAACGTAGAGATAAAGAGACTGGTATAATAAAAACTAGACAAGGAAGGTAAAATATTGTTTATTTTAAAACTGATTGTACTAACCTTTAATAAAACACGATAAAAGTAAATTTATCTTATTAAAATCAGCAATGCAACTTATATGCATTAAAAGTACCTGTAGGAAAAAATATAAACTATTATAACTCAAAGATACTACCAAAGACTAGGATAGATAGACTAGATTAATTTTAACACAATTATTTCAAATTGGTAAATAAATCAAATTACTACTCGTATGATTTATTTACCAATTTGAAATAATTGTGTTAAAATTAATCTAGCGTAATCACGTATCCAGCGTTTACTGGAGTTCCTTTACCTGCGATCTTTTCTGTTGAGCTGATTAAAATATCAGACCAGATTCTCTGATCAATAGGGTTAACTGGATGAATTATGCCCTCCAGATTCGACCGGGATAGCTCAGTGGTAGAGCGTGGCGGCTTCAGCCAAGCAATCCCAGGTTCGAATCCTGGCCCGAACATTTTTCGTCCAGTTGGAAATTTACTACTCGTAGGATAGATAGATTTGCGCATGTGCGAAATTACCATTGAAATTTTTGTCGTTTTAGAGTGCAGTTGATCAGAGTCAAGATAGCTGAGCGGTCTAGTGCACAACATTTAAAAACTGGTTCTTCAATGACAACATGGGTTTTTAACCCATCTCCTGACAGAAGTTGGCTCAGTAATACAGGGAGTCCCAAAAGTCCATGACACATTTTAAAATTCAATAAAAGATCAAGCAATCGGCATACGAGACTGCGGCTTGGAAGAAAATGCTTCTTATGATCTGAAATTTTGTTTAAGCAAGTAATAATAATAAAAAAAATAGTTCAAAAATTTTCGTTTAGATGGCACTGCTTCTGGAAAGTTATCGAATAGGTAGAATGCCTTTATACATAACATTGGTGAAACACGCATAATGCGTATGCACAGGTTTTGTCCACACTATGGCAACCCACATACTCGTTTATCCATCCTCACTCGTAGAATCGAACTCGAGAGGACGAGTATTGTTAAGTTCTCGAATGTGGGTTGCCATAGTTTGAAAAAAAGTTTGAATTTTTTCGAACTTTTATTTTTATTTTCTTAAACAAAATTTCAGATCATAAAAAGCATTTTCGTCCAAACTGCACTCTCGTAGGCCCATTGTTTGATCTTTTATAGAATTTTAAAATGTGCCAAGGACTTTTGGGACACCTGCATTATTGGTGTTTAGCTATTTAATTTTAAAAATATCAATATTAATTCAGGAGTAAAATGTATATAATATTTTTTTTTCAAGAAAGAATAGTTTTATGAGTCTAATTTTCCTGTTATGGGTATTCCCATTTAATAGGAAGGACAATAAGAAAGGCCCGAAGGCTCAAAATAAAGTTTATTTAATCTGATTAGAAAAACTAACTGACTTAATTGGGTTCAAAGGTCCATAACTGCTCTAGGAGCAAAAACCATTATTATTAAAGCTCAATCATTTTGGCAGAATTAAAAAATGGCTGCGTAAAATAAGACAGCAAGAAATTAATTTCTGAAAAGAACAACGCTTGTCTAGTGTTCTTCTTTTTAGAGCTACAGTTTCCATCTCATTTGAACTCCTCTGATGATGGCTAGTGTTTAGCTGAAAGCGCTCAGGATATTTTTGATATCTTTTTTTACTTTCTTCTATCTATAATAGAAGAAAGTATTGTAATCGAAATTTTTTTCGACTTCCAGTTTTCAATGGATTTATACGTTTTAGAGGTCAGAGATTCCGAAAAACATGTTTTTACAAAATGTCTGTCTGTCCGTCTGTCCGTCCGTCCGTCTGTCCGTCTGTCCGTCTGTCCGTCTGTCCGTCTGTGTGTCTTCATTGTACCATCTAAAAGTGTATGATGTTATGCTTCAAATTGAACCAATTTTTTTTTCTATGTTTTTGGCTATGGCAAGCAGGTTCTATCAGAATTTGGGGATATTTCGACGAAAGAGGGCGCTGTGATCGATATTTTTGTTCCATTTTCACTATTGTACCATCTAAAAGTGTATGATGTTATGCTTCAAATTGAACCACATTTTTTTTCTATGTTTTTGGCTATGGCAAGCAGGTTCTATCAGAATTCGGGGATATTTCGACGAAAGGGGGCGCTGTGACCGATATTTTTGTTCCATTTTCACTATTGTACCATCTAAAAGTGTATGATGTTATGCTTCAAATTGAACCACATTTTTTTTCTATGTTTTTGGCTATGGCAAGCAGGTTTTATCAGAATTTGGGGATATTTCGACGAAAGGGGGCGCTGTGATCGATATTTTTGTTCCATTTTCACTATTGTACCGTCTAAAAGTGTATGATGTTATGCTTTAAATTGAACCAAATTTTTTTTCTATGTTTTTGGCTATGGCAAGCAGGTTCTATCAGAATTTGAGGATATTTCGACGAAAGGGGGCGCTGTGCCATTTAAAGATTTAAAATTCCAAAAGATGTGCAAATAAAAAAAATTAGAAATCCTAAAACTTTTTTTCTTTAAATGTTCGGCCTTGATCCGGAGAATCCGGAGCAATTTTTGTTTTGCTTCTATCTTAAAAAATGGCTGAGATAGAGCGGTTTGAAATTTTAGGGTGGCTGACATTTTCAAACAAAACAGCAGAATTCATCCATAAACGGATTTAATTTATGAGTTTTAGTTAACATGCTTTCGGCAAATTTTCTTTCATTGTTGTAACAATCAATCCTATTATATGTTTATCACTATATATTTATATTCGCCAACGTCAATTTCTCGCCAAACTCGGCGACAGTTGGCGGAATATCGCCAAATTTGGCGACCAAAATAAGTTGCCATAAATGAAGCGAACTTGGCTGTAGAGGACTAATTTGGCGATATTCTCATTCAAATTCAATGTTGACGAGAACTGGGACTGAATCTTTTTTATTTAGGTTCCACGATTTTAGTTTCGTGTTTTCCAGTAAAATTAGTTGAAATCGTAAAACCAATGAATAGGGAGGCTATCTGTTCCTGTCGGTTCAGGCCAGAAGGACTTTTCGTAGTTTAGTATACATCGGTTGTTCGCATCCCTGTAACCCGACGATTCGCAAGCAGCTGACGTACAACAGAATGACGAAAAATATTGATTTTATTGGCGATGTGATAGCGAATTTTGAAGTATTAACATGACTGAGATAGAAGAAAGTTTTGGGATTGGCACATCCGACTAGTTTTAAAATGGTTCTAATGTTTTAAAACTTTGATATTGTATTTGCATCTATTTTAGTAACGATTAAATTATGAAATCAATTTATTTCCGTTGTGTATTTTAATTTATTATGGTGAATATGACGTTCTTCTATCAATCTATTATAACATAAACCATAGAGATTGTAACACGTAAAAATACAATATGTAAAGATGCAGAATTATTTTTTTACCATAATTGTGGCACGAGTTAATTACTCCATTGTTTGAAATATGGAAATAAACATCCAAGTAAAAAATAAAAATAACGTGAGTAATTTTCAAAAAATACGTGAAAAATTAAATGATTGCGTTTCCAATAACTTCATTGACCGTACTTTTATGGAATATTTTTGTTTGTTTTGATAATGGCTCAGATTGAGCTGAAACATATATCAACAGCCTAATAAAACCTACCTTATAATATTTTTATGTTACACACTTTAGAAATTAAAAAGAATTAAAAAATCGAAAAAAAAAAATTGGTTGGAAATCGACTTTTGCAATCTTTTCAAAATATTGAAATGCAACTATGCAACTCCATAAGTCATGTAGACAAAATGACTAGAGAGCACAAAGTTTAGAGTGAAATATTATATTTAACTCGTGATGAGGAATTACAAAAATCCTCTTTAATAAAAAGCTATGCGTTGCTGACGACTGGGTTTTTCGCTAATCGTTGCCACAGATTAATCTCGAAAAATGAAACATTTGAAGTTACTGAAAAAATTATTAGCTGGAAAAGTATTCGTCAGAAAATTGTTAGACAAACTGCTTTAGAAAGGTAAAATATTGTATTTTTCTGGATATAAATTTCAAATTATGCCGTTTTTTAAATATTGAATTCCAAATTGCACAATGGAGTGCCATAGCGAAACTTTCACGCGTAAAAAGATAATGATAACGCCAATGTGTCCATATCGTTTTAAAACACAAGGTCAAATTCAAGGTTGATATTTCGTTAGATTAAAGGTGCGTTAAGAGAAATTGACCAGCGTAGCGGGTGTAGCTTCCTAGTACAGTAATAAAAACTATTATGAGTGCATAAATTTCCAGTTTGATTCCTAGCTTTGTGTAAAAATACTAATACAGAGTGTCTAATAAGTTTGGTCGCATTTAAAAAATTATAACAACAAAAAAAAAAACCTGTCGCATTGGCGAGCAATTTGCACTATGAGACATCAAAGTGTCAGAACTTTTGTCACAAAAGCATAAAAAATAGTTAAACCTTTCATTGAACTATTTTTTGCCACATAATTCCGACTGTTTGGCAAATCTTAATGTTAAAACCGAACTCCGATACGACGATTTGTTATTATTTTTATAACTTTTTTAAATGGCTTATGAACAAGCTTATGGGACTGTGAAATAGTAGAATAATAACTGACGCATTTTTATTTATTTATATATGTATATATATATATTTGCTATAAACAATCCCTCTTTTTGACAAATCGTATGTTGCAAACGTTCACTCTAAAAACAACATTTTCAAAACTCAGCAAAAAGTACTCAAGTACAAAAGTAAGTCGCATAGTCAAAATGACTCAAGTTTGAAACATGTATATACTCATTTCTGAAAACATGCACACACTCAAGAATAAAGCATCATGTGCTCCTATTTGAGTCTGTCCATGTTTCAAAAATGAGTAAGAACTGACTTATACGTGCTCATTTTTGAGTATTTCCATGTTTCAAAAATGAGTTGAACTGATCCTAATTATTTTTGAGTATGTATATATTTCAAAAATGGGTATGAACTGTTTTCTATGAGCGCAGTTTTCAGTATATCCATGTTTCAATATTCCGAGTATTTCTGGTATTTCAGAATTCAAAGCATTGTGTCGTCCTATGTGAAACAAAAAGTTTCGTAACAAAATAAAAACATCGATTTACTCAGATTTGAAAGTGTCATTTTTATCAGTGTTTTTTTACTTCACTCTGGTAGGATAATGTGTTAAATTTCTATTATTATTTGAGCTTACTTATGGGATACCTTTATTGAAGTCATCATCGATCTATGTATCCAGGCATAAAAAATAAAAGGGAGATCTTGTGAAAGGAAAAAAATATATGTAATCGAAAATGACAAGAATTATTTTTTGCAGTTAAATTTAGAAAAACATAATATTTTGAAATTTTCATAATAAAGGGATAAATTGATTATTAACCTATTTAATAACTAAAAATGTTCAATATATACACAAGACCTTTTACATCTCGTACCAATATAATTTTTCTACTTACCATCTTTAGTAATTGTTCTTTGTATGTTTTTATTAGGTTTTTCAGACTATTTTACTCTTTACACTATTGTATTGCTTAATCTGATCTTTCTTAAATTTCAGCAATTGCAGCAATATGAGTTATTAATAAAATAATATCCAAATATTAACTAATTCATTATGCATGAATAAAAACAACCAGTTTGTCGTTTGAGAAAGGACTTCGAAATTTGATACTCAAGCAAATCAATCAGCACATGACGCTACCTAAAATCAACGCATCGTTCAATGTCTCTACGTCATAAATCTGACAAATTATATTTCTCCATCCATCACTTGATTGCATGATTGGAAAGGAAAGAAAGGGATTGTTGTGAACAAGTTTTAAAAGAAAATTGAAGTTTTGTATTGCTTACATGTATATCTAAAAGCTTTAAGTTAAATAGGAAAGAAGAAAACCTTATCTTACCTATCTTTACTTTTCATAGAACCGAAGTTAAAAAAAAAATTCTTTAATATGCGTTGTACATATTAGAAAAGGATTTATGTATGAGGAAATTATTTTTTTTTCATTTTGAGTTATATGCAAGGAGTCATCGTTAAATAATGTGACAGATCACATAAATATTATAGTATCGTATACTTGCAAAAATGAACATTTATTGTCTTTCAAAGTACTCCCCGCCGGATGTAATGCATTTATGAGAACGTTAATACAAGTGTTGAAAACTCCTGAAATACTCCTTATTAACTACTTCTTTATGTTCCCTGGTAATAACAGCTTGGATATCTCAAATGTTTCCAAATCTGTGTCCTTTCAGTGCCGATTTCAATCTTGGAAACAGGAAAAGAGCTGGTGGCGAAAGATCAAGGGAGTATGGATGGTGGGACAACACAGTCATGTGATGTAGGGCCAGGAATAGTTTCACATACGTAGCAGTATGAGGTCGTGCATTATCGTGCAAAAATTCACTTGGATGCTCCCGCAGTTGCAAATTATATCCGCACACGACGTTGCACTTTTAACCAATTTCAAACAGAATTCCATATTGACTCTATGTTCCATAACGCAATATGCTAAGAACTATTAAGTTGCAGCTACCGCATGAATAAACACCTACCACGAAATTTTGAAAACGAATCACAAAACTTACATAAGACAAGGAAGAACGTAATGCGCATGTGTTAGCACGTCGGGCTGTTCACATTTTCCAAAGGAAGGGGCATTCACCTTACATATTAATCATATTTTATAATACAAAACTAGAGACAAATGTAGTTTGCAGGCACTAAAGACACGTTTTATTCTATTTTTAGTGCTGGAAAGTTACGAAATTTAATAAAATTCAAATTATCATAACTCGATGAATTGCAGTTATAGAAGAATGCAGCTGATTGTAGAACAACTAATCAGCTGGACTATAATAGATGGTACAGAAATAAGTAAAAAAAGAAACAATCTAATGCTATTTTACTGCAGTATACTTTTTAGGTAGATTTCGTAAGAAATACTACCTATTACATTCTCACCTAAGTTGGAAATTTTGAAAAAATTATGCAGATCTACGCCGATTATGACTCCCAGAACCCAAAACGACCCCCAGTTCAAAACTTTATCTATCTATCTATCTATCTATCTATCTATCTATCTATGTCACTTTTTTATGACCACGATAACTGGAAAAATTCTGCATAAATCTCTTCCAAACTGATACATAAAATCAAGGAACATAAAATCTCGGTCAAGTTCGTTAATGGGCAAAATCGAACGAAGGGTAGGAAATGGGGGGCTTTTTGTAAAAATAGAAAACCCCCCATAATTTCTTAATTATTATACGTATCGAGTCCGTTTAAAGTTATTATTACTTCTAGGAAAAGGGCCGAAAATTTATGTATGACAGATTTTTGATATAATTAAAAATGGCCCCAAGGGGGGGGGGGGGGTTAGAAGAAAAAAATCATAGCTTCGTCAATTCACAAGATATCAAATCCGTGTAAATTTATTATTAATCCTCTTAATATTATCTAAAACTTTTATATTGACAAGTTTTTTATAGGACCAACCGTTATAGCAAAAAAAAAAAAAAAAAAATAAAAAAAAAATCCCTGCCGGCTCCGCTTGCAAACAAGTTATTTTTCGAAGTAGGCGGTTCCAACTCCCGCATCTTTTCGAAACTGATACATAAAATCAAGGGGCATAAAATCTCGGTCAAGTTCGTTAATGGGCAAAATCGAACCAGGGGGGGGGGACAGGGGCTTTTTGTGAAAACAGAAAAACCCCCATAATTTCTTAATTATGATACGTATCGAATCCGTTTGAAGTTATTATTACTTCTAGGAGAAGGGCCGAAAATTTATGTATGACAGATTTTTGATATAATTAAAAATTGCCTTAAGGGGGGGAGGGGCGTTTTAGAAGAAAAAAATTTTCAGTTTAGCTATAAAGTAGTGTCATGATTTATGGCTAAGATAATTATTCTGTTGTAGTCAGACCCATAGCCAAATGGCCTGTTTGAGCAAATGTGATTTTGTGCCAGATGGCAGTCGTCCAAAAGGGGTCTACATATTTATGACGGCGACAAAAATAGTGCGTAGTCGAAGAAATAAAATTTGTCAAAGAAAAAAAATAGTAAAAAAAATAGAGAATTTTTATTGCAATCATGCAGAATAGATGTTTTCAGAAGGTAGAAGATATCAGTACATTCAGAAAGAATAACTTCAAATATTTACTTTACAACACACACACACATACATACATAGCTGCCAACTTTGACGCTTCTTTGTTACCATTAAAATCTAAAAGAATATTTTGACTTTTTTGTTCGCAGATTTTTGCCGATTACACAAAACAAATTTTACTATTAAATTTTAGTGGTAAGAAAAATGCGTAAAAGTTGGTACCTATGATATATATATATACATATAACTTTTGTGAATAATAACCATTAAATCTCAGTAAAATTCACAATATATGAACCGATAATTATAATACAATACAAAGTCATATATCCAATAATGTAAACTTCTATATATTATTATATATATATAGCGAGAGAGAGAGAAATAGATTTAAAAAAAGGAGAGAGAGAGAGACAGAGAGATTTAAAAAAAAAAGAGAGAGAGAGAAAGTCATAAAAAGAAAAAGAGACAGAGGGAGAGAAAGAGAGATAGAAAGCGAGAAAGAGATAAAAAGAAACAAAGACAGACAGCGAGAAAGCGATAAAAATAAATAGATACAAATACAGAGAAAGAAATAAAAAGAAAAAAGACAGAGAAAGAGTGACAGAGAGAAAGAGATAAAAAGTAAGAGAGACAGAGAAGTATTAAAATGCGCCGTTTTAACTTATGATGGTGCTCTGTTTCGCAGTACCCCGCAGAACAACACAAGTTATGACGTAGAACGCGCACTGAACCAATGAAGAATTAAAGAAGACGCGTCATGCTACGTCACAACCAATGAAAGGTAATTCGTAAAAGAGTTCGGACAGAAAGGAGTGGATTAATTTCGTAGTAAAGTGACTTTAAAGCGGGAAAATAATTTAAGAATAAAAATGAAAATGGCTCTCAAAAAACATTCTAAAACCCAGAAATGATCGGGGATCATGATAGAAATTAAGAATAACTAAAAGCTTTATATTTAAGTAAATTTGGACAATTTAGAATTAAATAAAAGGGAATTTAACAGAGTTAACGATAGAGCTAATTTAAGAATAAGGATTTAATGAATATAGAGTAGTAATTTGGAATAAAGCAGGGGAAAAAAATTAGAATTGTAAGAATTTGGAATAATTTAACTAAGGAAAAATGGCGAAATTTTTTATTATTACATATATATATATATATCGTGATTTTAAAAGTTAAGGGCGGGTTATTAATTATCCCGATTTGAATTATTTTATTAGATTTTTTTAATGTATTTTTTATGCGTTTTTTAACGTCTTTTCATGTTTTGCAGCTGAGAGGATTGTAGGCACGGCTGGTGGACAACCGGGCAATTGTGATTGGTGAATGAAAAGTTTATCAGCTTCTTTTGCATTTAAAATTGGTCCGATTCAAGCAAAATATTTTCTTACATTCTTCCCAGATCTCCCAAGTACTAAATAAACTTCTGTATAATTTTTTTCAGCCCTTCGTTACCAACCATCATTTATGAATATTAATCTCCAGGGGAAGAATTTATTTTTTCGGATTTTACGGGACCGATTTCAACGGGAATTGATTCATTCAACTTAACAGGACTAATTAAGACATAGATAACTAATTTAGACATAGATTTGGTGCCCCCTGACAGTGGAAAGTAGAACTAAAAGATATTCAGCGCGTGCACAGCATGCCTGCTCTACGGTGCCGTAAGAAGCAGGGACACGTGCCGGAGTTTCGTTCGGGAAGAGGTTTGTTTAGAACAGAGTGCATCCCTGGGTTGGAAAATTGAACTAAAAGACTTTGCATTTATTTTTGGTCCGATTCAACCGAAATACTTTCTAACATTGTTCCCAGGTCTCCCAGGTACTAAATAAACTTCGGTATAATTTTTTCAACCCTTGGTTACCACTATTTATGAATATTAATCTCCAGGGGGATAATTAATTTTCTCAGGTTCTATGGTCCCGATTTCATCTAGAATTTGTTCATTCAACGCAACATGAACTAATTAAGATATAAATAACTGAGTAAGATATAGATTTCGCGCCCCTTGGCGCTGGAAATGAAAACTAAAAGATATTGCAGCGTGTGCGCAGCACGCCTGCTATACGGTGCCACAGTTTTGTTCAGAAAGAGGTTTGTTTAGAACAGAATGCGCCTCCTGGTGGTGGAAACTGAAACTAAAATACTTGTAGCACGCCTTCTATACGGTGCGGGGACACGTGTCGGAAATTTGTTTATAAATGAGTGTACTTGGCGATGTAACTAAAAGATTTTCCTGCGGGTACGCCGAAAATGGCTATTTTTATCGAAGCCGCAAAAGAAAGTTACCAATTTGATAATCCCAGACAATGAAATATTCTCATTTTCACACATCCTGAAATATTAAGAAAACTATTGGAGATATCGATTTGAAACTCGCTGTATGTACGTAGTTTATTTTTCGGATTCTGAAAATGCAAATTTTGTGAAAATTGGACGGTAACTTTTTTTCTTATTTTGACCAAACACTGGACCAGTTTTAATCAAATGATACAGACATTTGAGGAGGTGATATTGAATTTATTTCGACTTCGGTGTCCGTCTGTTTATTTAATTTTCTAAATACGAAAGGGTTGCCAGAGGAATGGTTTCGTGCAGCGATCTTTAGAGTGATTTCCCGTTTCGTATTATTTTTTGACGGGACCGGGCAACGCCGGGCGGATCAACTAGTAAGTTATATTTGAATAACCATAAGTATTAATTTTATTTGTTTATTTATCTATATATTTTTTTTCGCATTAAATATTTAATTCCAGATTACTATTTTAATATATAACGAAATAATATTAATACGGAAAGTAAATAATTGCTTTGCAACAGCAAATTCAACTAGTGATGGGCATAACGATTATTTTGATTATTCGAATGAATCATTCGGGCATGTGCATATCTGTCAAACTTCAATTTTTTTTTTTTTAATTCAATTACTACCAGAAATTTTGAAAAAAAAAAAGAAAAAAAAAGTTTTTGCAGAAACTTTTTTTTTTTTCAAAATTTCTGGTATTCATTATTTTTGCAATATGCGGTGCAACCAAAACAATTTTGATTAAATCGGCACTGATATCGCAGGCGCACCGGGGTTCATTTTTGGCGCCAAAATGACTATTTTTGCTTTGTATGGCAACCTGGTGTTTTATAATAAAATTGAATATGTGTGTAAATAAATAAAATAAAATAGGTACTTTTATGTTAGCTGGGCGTCAGGGATAACTCTCCAAATCTTGTTTCGATTGGAATAATTTCAATTGCAACATTTTACGTGAGATTTGTTATTCATATTGCTATGTTTATGTTTAGATATTTTAATATGATTATATTACAGCTAATTTTAAGTAAGTTTTTTAATATTCTACATTACAATGTTACAATATTACCTAGTTGATATTAGCTAATGTCAAAAGATTGGCGAACCACGGTGTTCAGAGAATAAACTCTATTCCTCGTAACAGTGGGAGTTGCCAACTTTATGACGTCATAAGCAGAGGTAAAAGTTTAATTGAAAATTACGGCTAATTAATTAAATTTTCGAACAAACGAATGCACGATAACAAATCTGTGTCCAAATATCTTTCATTAAAAAAAAGAATGGTGTAATTTGATGCAGTAGTTTGTTCTCACGAATTGTCGAAAGGAAATGTTTAGCGTTTTAAATATATAGATAGATGTGAACGTTATGTATTTTAAGTTGGAACAGCTGTCACGGACGCACCGGGGTTGGCGCGATTTTTGTTTTGTGCCATTTTGGCGAGAAAATCTCATTTTCAGGTACCTATTAGAGATTACTAAAACAGCATGTACTTTTATTTTATTATGAAATAATTTATTTTATATTAAAAAACACACAATTTTAATTAAAACACACACAATGATTAATTTATTATAAAGTGGGTTAAGCAGTTTTTGTCAAGAAAGATGAAATACATAACAACAAAAAATATACGAAATGCTACCACGATCGCAAAAGTTCTTGATTTGTCTATTAGATTTTTCCGGTTTGGCGAAGGATTAAGGAAAAAAATAAATTATGAATAAAAATAATTTGTTACAATGCTGAACATACATTTAAGGGCGATCAAACTGGTCGCCAGTGGCGGCTAGTGATTAAATATTCATTTACGATTTTCGTATAATTAAATAAGCATTTATAGTTTTGTTACATTAAACAGGCGAATTTCATTTTACTAAGTTGGATATTCTCTAATCAATGTATAAATGTATTTATGTTTTAAAAAGTTGTTATTTTTAATTGTTAACCGTTTCAGGAGCAAGTAATTGTGTTTCTGTAATGTTGAATTCCACTTTACTCTGTGGTTGAATTCACACCAGGGCCCGACTAGCAAGTTTTTGTGCCCATGGCACTTTAAATTTATCGTGCCCCCTTAGAATGGTTGATTTACTGATACTAGTATTTTTTAAACATATTGCACGCTTATTCGAAAAGTGTCAACTCAAAAAATTACGTTTTCCGGAAAATTAAAAAACGGTTCCAGGAATAAAAATAAAATATTTTTTCTATTATTTATTGAGATGTACTTTTAACTACAGATTGATATGTATTTTTGTCATTTTATCGTATTAATATCTGAAATATCAGTTTTTTTCCGTTGTGTCACTTTTCGAATGAATGTGCAGTATGATAAAATTGAATGACTTGATAAATACAGTACACCAATTACTAGAAAATAATGATAAGAAGTCTACTTATTAATGATGTTATTGATATTAAATGATAAAACCAAGCTGATACTGAGTGCAAACAAAAGTCCTAAAAGAAATAAAAACGTTGGCACAATTAGGATTTTTGCAAATGGAAATTTAGATGAAATTATGAAAAATTTCGTGCCCAGGGCATGGTCCCCGGGTGCCCGTGCGATAGTCAGGACCTGATTCACACCAGAATTTAGTAAAAATGTATTTGGAAATAAAGAATAGCCATTTTACATGGGTTTTTTCGACCAAAGTTATAAAATTAAGATTTTGTTAAAAAATTCTGGAACAAATCTGGATTAAAATTAAGTGGAATAAAAAATATCCCACCGCTCTTCAATATGTTAAAAGAACATACCATACAGCTTAAAAATTATTTTTCATTATTTTTATCATTCCATCATGAAATTCTTCAAAGAAGTGTCATGTTCTACAAATTCAATAAATATTTAAAAAAAATCAATTTACTAAAAATTTAAATAATTTATAAGTTATAATAAGTTTATTATTATTACTATTATTAATTAAATGCTCAATGTATTCCAAGTTTCAAAATATCTTCTCCATTTTTTTCTTCACTTTATAATTTAAAAGAATTTTATTTTAAAAAATTGTGCATCGATCTTTTTATGCGACAGACAGTTGTTTAAAGAAAAAAATCCCTGACGGCTCGGCCTACAGGCACAGGTAGATTTCGAAGATGCAGACCGTGGAGCGCCTGTCTGTTGGGAATTGCGGAAGAAATGACCTTTTTGCCTTGATGCGGCAGTTGGAACGGCCCACTTCGAAACCTAACTTGTTTGCAAGCGGAGCCGGCAGGGATTTTTTTAATTTTTTTTTTGCTATAAGGGTTGCTTCTATAAAAAAAACTTGTCAATATAAAAGTTTTAGATAATATTAAGAGGATTTATAATAAACTAAAGCGGATTTAATATCTTATGAATGGACGAAGTTAGGAATTTTTTTCTTCTAAAACACCCCCTTTCCCCCCCACTCTGGGCCATTTTTAATGATATCAAAAATCTGTCCGACATAAATTTTCGGCCCTTTTCCTAGAAGTAATAAGAACTTTAAACGGATTCGATACGTATCATAATTAAGAAATTATGGGGTTTTATCTGTTTTCACAAAAAGCCTCCCATTTCCTACCCTCCCTTGGTTCGATTTTGCCCATTAACGAACTTGACCGAGATTTTATGCCCCTTGATTTTATGTATGAGTTTGGAAGAGATTTGTGTAGAATTATTGCAGTTATCGTGTCCTTAAAAGAATGACTTAGATAGATAGATAGATAGATAGATAACGTTTCGAACTGGGGGTATTTTTGGGTTCTGAGAGTCACGATCGGCGTAGATCTGCAAAAATTCCAACTTAAGGGAGAATGTAATAGGTAGTATTTCTTACGAAATCTACCTAAATAACTGGCACGAAGCTGCATTTTTATTAAAAATTTATATGTTAGCAATAATGTTAATTAACATGTTTTTAATTTGAAGATCTTAATAAACCAACATTACACAACGGATGCACAGATTTGTTGTATGTATCAAGATTGTCCTTTAGAGGTATATGAATAATAATAATAATAATAATATTTAATAAATAAATAAAAAATACAAACTGTTGTAAGGAATTTTGTTACCCATGATTTTCTAATTGATATGAATGTATCGTTTAAAAGACAATAATAAATGTATATATTTTTTATCTATGCATATCTATGTGTTTATTTTTATAAAAACTATTTCATTATAGGAATATATTGCAAGTTTTTTAACTTTAAATTTCGACATGCTAGCTAATAACTAATTTTATTTTATGGAAGACTTGAAATATATCTCTTATAACTTTTTCAACGAAACAACATTTTCACAAATAAATATCCAATGTACACACATACATATGAAAATAAGCTTTTGATAATACTAAGCAACAAATTATCGAAAAAATATATACAAGTCAGTATAAAAATATACAAATTACTAAAAAAAAATTAAAATGTTTACAAAGTTTACAAAAAATTTAAAAATATTATAAAATAAAAAAATTACCAATTAAAAAACAACAACAAAAGTTTAAAAAATGTACAAAATCTTTAAAAAAATTACAAAAATTTTTAAAAATTACAATTTTAATTTACAAAAATTTTTAAAAATAACAATTTTTTTTTTCTTACAAAAAAAATTACAAATTTACAAATTAACAACAACAAAAAAAATTATTACAAAAAGTTCAGAAATTTTCCAACTTAACCAAAAAATATCAAGTTGGTAAAAATTTTTCATTGGGAAAATTAACTAACAAGTTACGACAATACCGTCAATGTCAATTCATAACAAAATTCAGAGTTAGACGTTTACGCAGATTACATATATGAAGACTTGTATAATGGCTGTCCAACCATTATACTACTACAGTAAATTCTGTCTAAGGCGGACTCTGTGTAAGCCGGAATTTTGTCTAACGCGGAAAATTTTTCAAGTCCCGGCAAACACATAGGAAATAACATGAATTCATGCCCCATAAGCCGGAATTTGTCTAACGCGGAAACGGAAAGGCTTTTAAAGTCCTATCAAAATCAAAATTTTGCATAAGACGGAAAAAAAATAAAAAATGAAAGGCATATGGTTTATGAAACTTCAAAACTGATATACATACAACAAATGCTCAACATTTTAATTAAATTTCGTAATAGATTAATAAAGTTGATTCATCAGAACGGAAAATGTTTAAATATTTAAGGAATAATTTTTTATTCCATTATTTCTCATATATAAGCAAAATGTGTTTCCTCTTAAAAAAAGAAAGAAAAAATATCATACCAAGTACATTTTTTACATTTATCTCAATTATTAAAAAAAAAGAAATTGATAAAAAAATTCCATATACATTAACATTTCTGTCTTTTTCATTGCATTAGCGAAAGAATATCAATTTTTTTGCTTGCTTCGGATTTTGAGTTCTGATCATTGTTTATGGCAATCAGTCATTTGGTCAACATAACTTTTTGTCTAATGTGAGAGGGAGAGGGGGGAAAACTACAATCATTTACATTCTGTATGAGGCGCTGGTTGTGGTTTCAGGAGGGGAAGGGGATGGAAGATGAATTCGAAGTGACGTATGTTTTATTTCAGTAAATCACATGGTCAGAAAACGAGGTCGTTGCACGTGTTATTTGTTCTTCCTCATTTTATATTGTCTACTGATATTACTAAGTGATAGTAAAAAATGGCTTCAAAATCTAAACTCAATACGCTGTCTCTGCGGGATAACATAGAAGTTATTAAATTAAAAGAAAAATATTATTCTGTAAACGATCTTTCTATTAAATTTAAATGCGGTAAAACACAAATTTATGATGCTATAAAAAGAAGAACAGAGTTAGAAAAGGAATTGGAAAGCAAATCATCCGACAGAAAGCGGAAAGGTGCTGTGAAAAATGAAGACATTGATGCATTAACACTTGAATGGTTTTCTAACACTAGAGCTAAAATTTTGGCCATACCTGGAACACTATTGCGTGAAAAGGCGAAAGAGATAGCCGAAAAATTAGGTAAAACAGATTTCAAGGCTTCTACTAGATGGTTAATGAGTTTCCTTAATCGACACAATATTGCTATAAAGCAAGTTTGCGGAGAGTCGAATGACGTCCCAGACCAAGAAATGCAGGAATGGAAAATAAATTTTCCTCTACTGATTGAAGGATATCAAGCTAAGGACATATACAATTGCGATGAAACGGGACTATGTTACCATGCGTTGCTCACTAAGTCCCTTGCCAAAAGAGGAAGTGAATGCCACGGTGGTAAAAACTCTAAAGAGCGTGTCACTGTTTTGCTTTGCCCGAATATGGAGGGCAGTTTAGAAAAGCCCTTAGAGATAGGAAAATCGCAAAATCCGCGATGTTTTAAGAATGTGAACATTGATAAACTGCCTGTGATTTGGCGATCTAAAAAAATCGTGGATGTCGACTGCCATAATGGAGGAATGGCTGACTGAATTCAATAACCATATGATCAAAGAAAATCGAAATATTTTGTTATTTCTCGACAATGCACCTTGTCATGCCAATTTCGAACTATCGAATATAAAATTACAATTTCTTCCCGCAAATACTACTGCAGTAATACAACCTATGGATCAAGGAGTTATAAAAATGATGAAAACCCATTACAAAAAATATCTTTTGCGGTCCATTATTGCGTCTTTAGATAATTGCTCTTCTGCGATCGAAATGGCAAAAAAATATGTTTTAGATGCTGTTAAATGGATTTCCAAATTCTGCTCAGAAATGTCGCCTGAAAAAATTGTTCATTGTTTTAAAAAAGCTGGTTTTGTTTCAGAAAATGGCCATGAATCAGTTGACCAGTTCGAGGAAAATTAGTTACAAAATCTAATAGATGACTTAAAATGTGTTCACAGCAATGAAAAAATTAATGAAGAAGACGTATCAACTGACAATATAGTGTGTACTGCTGTAGCTAACACTTCTGTGGACATTTTGATTCAGCGATATCAAGATTTGGAAAGTGCTAGTAGCTAGTGAAAATGAAGATGAGCACGATTATGAAAACCATGATCACAATGGAGGAATTCAAACGTATCAAGACGCTTTGAGAAGCATTAGGTATCTCGAAAAAAAATTTCTTTTGATACCCGTAATAACGGACTTGCAATGTGTTACTGAAAAATGCTTGGTAAAAAGAAAGACAAAACAAGCATCGATAAAAGATTATTTTTCGACTGTTTAAAAACTACTGTGTCTCTATGTGAAATATGAAGTAGTTGTTAAGGTAAATCATTTTCATTAACTTTTAAAATGGAAGAAATTTATCATTGGTACTACTATTTAGTTTATTATTCATATAATGTTTTTGAGATTAATAATAAATTTAATAAGACGTATAATTTCATTTAAAAAACTGTACTATAGATTACGAACGTAAAAATATGACTTGCTCATATGTATTTTATTTATTTATTTTGGCTGTTTTGCGTAAGGCGGAATATTGTCTACGGCGGAAAATTTTCTCGGTCCCGATTGATTCCGCCTTAGACAGAGTTTACTGTATTTAAAATAACATGCTTTTAACAACTGAATTCGAAAAAAATGTGATGTTAGACATAGGTAGGTCTTGCTCTTAAACATCGGTTACGAGATCAACTCAGAAATCTAAAACAACTGAATGGGCTTTCATTTTCTTTCCATTAAGGTAAATATTTTATTGATAGTGTAATTCGAAATTTTTAATTAAATTAAATTTGATAAAATGGTTAATCTTATTTAGTAACATAAAACTGTGATATGGTGCCGCTTAACTTAGGATAGATGTGTTCTGACGATTAACTTTAAGAATGACACGCTGTTCCCTTTTTCACATATGTAATATGCGTAAACGTCTAACTTTGAAATTTTGTTAAGAATTTAAATCGACAATATTCTAGTAACTTGTTAATTAATTTTCCAATAAAAAATTTTCACTGACTTTGTTTTTCTATCTATAATAGAGGAAAGTATTGTAAACGAATTTTTTTTTCGACTGTATGATGTTATGCAGAGAATTGAACCAATTTTTTTATATGTTTTTGCTAAGGCCTGCAGGTCCCAGTTGAATTTGGGGATATTCTGCCGGAAGGGAACGCATAGTCATTTAAAAATTTCAAATTCAGAAAGATGTAGAAAGAAATATTAGAAAGCCTTAAATTTTTTTCCATTAAATGTTCGGCCTTGATCCAACGATTCTGGAGCAATTTTTGTTTTGCCTCTATCTTAAAAACTGCCTGAGATATAGCAATTTGAAATATTAGGGTGACTGACATTTTGAAACAAGGCAGCAGGATTCCTCCATAAAGGGTTTAATTTATGAGTTTTAGTAAACATGCTTTCTCGCAATTTTCTTTCATTGTTGTAACCATCGTTCCAACTCTTATATGCTTAACACTATATATTCATATTTGCCAGCGTCAAATTCTCGCCAAGCTCGGCGATATTTGGCGAAATATCGCTAAATTTGGTGACAAAAATAGGTTTCCATAAATGAAGCCAACTTGGCTATAGGTGTCTAATTTGGTTAAATTCTGATTCAACTTCAATATTGACGAGAACTGTGAATGAATCTTCCGTAATCGGGTTCCACGCATTTTAGGTTAGTGTTTTACGATAAAATTAGCTACAATCTTAAAACCAAGGAATAGGGAGACTATCTTCTCCCACCGGTACAGGCTAGAGGGGCTCTTCGTAATCGTATTGTACATCGGCTGCTCGTACAACGAAGGGTGCTTCGCATCCAAGTAACCCGACGATTCGCAAGCAGCTGACGTACAACAAAATGACGAAAAATATTAACTTTACTGACTATGTGATACAAAATTTTAAAGTATTAACATATATGAGATAAATAAAAGTTTTGGGATTGACACATCCGACTTTTTTTTTGGTTAATTTCGAAATTTTTTAAACTTTTTGTAATTTTTTTTGTTAAATTGTAATTTTTTTAAAATTTTGTAATTTTTTTAAAATTTTTGTACATTTTTCAAAACTTTTTCTAAAAAAAAAATTATTAAACTTTTTTTTTTTTTTTTTTTTTTTTTTTTTTTTTACTAAATTTGTATATATATTATCGCATCAAAAACAACTCGTTGTAAATGATCCCGCCAAACCACAAACCTAAAACGTCAGTCATAAAAAGAAGTGATATCACATAAAAAGAAGCGATATAGAAGTGCATACTCCGAGTCCCGTGTAAAAATCTATCAGCACTCATAATGTTTCCAAAGGACTCGGAGTGAGGTACAGTATGTGAAACCTCCTTGGCGACCTGCAGGCTTTTATAATGTTTGCGTTTCCTGCAGTTACATATGACTATATTATTTTTATTTTTTTATTTTATTTATTTATTTATTTATTTATTTATTTTGCTCCGATAAATTTGTAAAAAGTTTAAGCTTCTGTGTTTGCATGTGCTTTCTTATTTATGAGCTTGAAAAATCAATTTGTTGATTTTATTTACCATTATTTAAACTAGAAACACCACTCTTACGAAGAGGATTTTTTAAGTAAACATGTAAAGATTTTGAGTTTGTTATATATATATGTATATATAATGATCATACGCATATTAATAACAATGCACCTTACAATAAACGTTAGCTAAATTGAGATATATTGCAGTAATTCTAGCGTAAGCGGAATCGCATAGATCTGAGGAAAAATCCGTTCTGTCAGTTCTTTCGCATACAAAAATATTTATAAAAGTGATATAACAAAAATTAAAAATTTATTTTTTCGATTTTCAAAATTGATATACTGCATATATTATAAAAGCCTGCAGGTGGTATCACTTCTTTTTTTGACTGGCGTTTTAGGTTTGTGGCTTGGCGGGATCATTTACAACGAGTTGTTTTTGATGCGATATCACTCCTTTTTGTAAGGTATTTAATTTCAATTCAGATTCCATTTTTATTCAGAAAAAAAAGATAAAAGAAAGATGAAAAGGGTAAAAAAAAATTAAATAATAATAATAATAATAATAGTGATGCTATAAACAGAATTATACAATTTATTGAGTGACTTATTCCAATGTACATGTCGCTACCATAGCAACGGGGAAACTTTTATATTAATTTCCTTACATTGTATTCATCAGATTATTTATGACATGTTTATTTTCCCTTTTCTTTTGTTTATATCAATCTTCCGTTTATATACATTCAAAAAACAAAAAAAAATAGAAAATTTTACAGTAGCTTACAAACTAATTAAAATACTGCAGTTTCAGAAAAATGCGGGAAAATAAGATGCACCTTTTTTTCGGTCAATTATAACAATAAGTTTATGGGGCATACTTTACCGAGAATAATAATAAAAAAAAATTCTACGAACCATTGTAATTGACAGGTATTTTTATACTAATATATTAAATATTATTTTTGAAAATTACTGAACACCTTAAAAGTTTTTTAACTCAACGTTCCGAGAATCGGAAAAATATAAGATTCGCAACGTTTGCAAAAGTATAAAAACTATTAAAATGATTTCAAAATAGAAACTGTTCGTAGGATGACATGTATTCCAAAATTTAGTAAATATACCGCAAAGACTAAAACGTTTAAAAAGATATAAAATTTTATTAAAATTTTTGATCTAATAATTCATAAAGCTTTACATTACATTTTAAAAAGAAGCGTGATTAAACCAAAAAGGACTATATTTACTACATGCACAAAATACATAATTAATGTTTCTAGTCTGTCCATTCCAATTCGGGGATCCTACAATATAGGTCCCCAATCCCCGGCAGTCCATGAATTAATTAGGACATATGTATGCAACTGTTAAAATGTTCTCTAAGTCGACAATAGAGGCAATAAGTATAGCTCGGCAAATATGAAACGCGGCATTGCTTCATCATGGCTTTGTTTCGTGAGGTGTTCGTTCTCCGAACATAAAAATCTCTCGAAAGTGTCCGTTAACCGAACATGTGTTCGTTATCCGAACATAAAAATCTCACGCGAAAGTGTTCGTTAACTGATTTGTTTGTAAACCGAACACTTCATTACCGATCACCTATTGTATACGAAATTTAGCATTTTAAACTTTTATGGAGAATTTAAGAAATTGTGCTTTCACTTATTCCTTTTCATTGTGCTCTAGGCCCGTTTTTAGAGCATTTTAAGTTCGTCATAGCCGGAGATTCAATGAACGGCAAATATTTAAACGCAAAACTTCTAATTTTGGGGTAGCAACATTTTCACGTTCTATTACTCAGCGCATGAATGTAAAGTTGGAATTTTGTAATCGCTATTTCAATCAATTCCTGATACACTAGAATTATATATTTATAAATAAACACAGTTATTTTTAATCGATGAAAATACTATATTTTAATAGGTTTAGAGCTTAAGATCGACGAGCTTTCAGGCGGACAAAATGAACTCGTATTAAATTTTAAAGGAAGATAATAAAACCTTACAGAGATTGAAACAGTATAAAATCATTAAAATACATCTCACTCAGTAAATATACATCGCTTGTAATGTAATCAAGATCTTCTAAGAGACCCTGTAAACGAAACGTATATGGTTCAATGCCGCTTTACAATAGAGAGTTTAAATGAATCGGATGTAGTAACATATTTGAATATCTTGTGTATAGCCACTTTGACAAAAGTTATGCTATTTACTTTTGTTTTTCCTCTGTGTTAAGTACAGGAATCAAGTACTTCAACGTAACAATTCGCTAATTACACAACTATTTAGTCTTATTAAAAAATCTTTTGTGTTACCCTGTAAACGAACAGTAAATTCTACAATTCTGTTTTACAATAGGAAGCTAACTTAGGTCGTTCGTAGTAACATATTTTAACATCATGAGCATACGGTTTTTTTTTAAAAGAGTTAGACCATTTAATATTTCTTTGCTTCATCTTAAGTATAGAAATACATCACTTTAAAATGGTATACATAAAAAACTAATTAATATTTATACACGAAATATTAAACATTTGAACTACTCATAAAAACAATTCAAATGCTGCAACTCGCGTAAAAATCGGATAATTAACAACTGTTTAGCCCGATATCAAAAGATCTTATGTGAGACCCTGCAAACGAACCTTAAATGAACTATTTTTTTATAATAGGAAGCTTACTTGGGTCGACTGTATTAACATATCTTAATATCATGTGTATACGACCATTCCTAAAAGAGTTGTGTCATTTATTATTATTTTTTTGCTCTATGTTAAGTAT
This sequence comes from Maratus michaelseni, assembly GCA_963931845.1. Classification (NCBI taxonomy): domain Eukaryota; kingdom Metazoa; phylum Arthropoda; class Arachnida; order Araneae; family Salticidae; genus Maratus; species Maratus michaelseni. The sequence continues at coordinate 419,963,766 of OZ007590.1, forward strand.
AGGAACCAATAACTTTAAACTGATATAAATCAAAAAATAATTAATATTTTGACATAAGACTTACAAAGGTTTGAACTACTCACAAAAACAATTCAAATGACGTAAACCGCGTAAAAATCCGATAATTACACATTGCTGTAGCCCTGTCAACAGTTTTTGGTCTGAACAAGATTTAAAGAGTGCAAAAAACAGCACTTTTAAAATCGCATTTACTGAAAACCTATTCGTCGGATTTTGCTTTACTTTTGAATTCTTGGTCACTTGGCACGCCCCATTCCATAGAATCAAGAATTTTGTTTCTTTCATAAATAGAACTCGAGATATAGATGGGTCAAAAACCCGTTTTGTCCAGTCCGCAAAATATAAACTAGACAGAGTGCTATAAAAATTTTGTAAAATCGTTTGGCATCCATTGGCGGAAATTCCTTTCATTTACGGTTCAATGCATTGCTGTTTCTTATGCTTGGCGAGAAACTCTGTCGAGTTTCTATGAAACTAGACAGAGTGCTATAAAAATTTTGTAAAATCGTTTGGCATCCATTGGCGGAAATTCCTTTCATTTACGGTTCAATGCATTGCTGTTTCTTATGCTTGGCGAGAAACTCTGTCGAGTTTCTATGATTAATAATTTGCATAGTTTTTTTACGAACTTGTATACTTTTTTCATTCATTTATTAACTTTTTGTTAACTCGTGATATTTTTTATACAATTTTTGAATATTTTTGAAAACTTTGAAATTTTTGTTAATTTGTATATGTTTTATTTAACTTTTTGTAAATTATTGAAATTTTTTTAGAAAACCTTTTGTTATTTTTTTAAACTTTTTGTAATAAAAAAAATTGTATATACATATATATATATTTTTGTATATTTAAATTTTTTTCTTTTTTAAGCAAAGTTTGTAATTTTTGTACTAACTTGTAAATTTTTATGCTGACTTGTATATCTTAAAAATCATTGATCACATGTTCTGTGGGCGGAGTTAAGCTCTCGCCGTTACGTAATGTGACGTAACTCCGGACTGCTAAGAAAACTTGTTTTTGTTAGTTGGAATAATTTGTATCTTGAAAATGGAGCATCTAGGCTGCTCTCCTGGAATTTTTTAATTATTTTCAGTCTAATATATTTATTTAATTTACTGTTTTTTGTTAAATGTGTTGTTAATTAAAAATAAGAAAAGAAATCAAGACTTTTATTGTGCAACTACCATCCCCACACTTCGCCAGAATAATATTATTTTCGTTTCGTGCTTTCGACATAACGTTTTTCTGACATCTGCTGCTAATTATGATTATCATTTTTTTATGGCGCCGGAAACCCGCGAAATCAAGAAATTGTTCTGAATTTGTCTTTGACGTGACTGTATAGGAAAAAAGATTTATCGCAAGTTTTTTTTTTCTCGTGGACTAAGCTCGGATAAAAGGTACTGTAAAAACTTTATTATTATTATTATTGTTATTCTAAAATGGAAAAAATAGAAAAGTTAAAGGCAAAAAGGAAGCTTGCTCGAACTTCATGTACAAAATTAATTTCTTCTATCGATACATTTATAGAAAGTATTGATACTCAAAGTGACAATGATCAATTTAAGCTTTCCGAGTATTTAATAAATTTACAAGAAAAACACGATGAGCTTAAAAATTTAAATGAAAAAATTGAAGAATTAATCGATGATGCAACGCAATTTGAAAACGAAATTCAAAAGTCACTTGAGTATGATGAAGCTATATCTGATTCGAAAACAAATATTAAAAGTAAATTAAAACAATTCAAGGTCGAGCAAGCTGAATCCGTGAAAAGTATTAACAGTATTTCTAATTTAAATAATGCATCACAGAATCCTGTCAATTTGCCCAAACTAAATATAGCCACCTTTAGTGGTGATCCAAGCAAATTCTTGGAATTTTATAATAGTTTTGAAAGCGCTATAGATTCAAACGAATCATTAAGTACGGTAGATAAATTTTTATATTTGAAATCTTTCTTAACCGGTGAAGCTTACAAATCAGTAGCTGGTTTTGCTTTAAAAGAAGAAAATTATAAGTCTTGTTTAACCTTATTAAAAGAAAGATACGGAAAACAAGATCAGTTAATTAGTTGTTTTGTTAATAAATTATTCGAAATCAAACCTGTTAAATCTTCATCGAATATTAAGGCGCTCAGACATATTTATGATGAAAGTGAAGTCAGTATTAGGAATTTGCAATCTATGGGTATTGCATCACATAAATTTGGATATATATTAATTCCTATTTTGTTAATGGTAGAATTTCAGAGAAAAAGGGATCCTAAGAAAATGGGTGATGTAGGGGAATTAATGAAATTCATCAAGTTTGAAATTGAATCTAGGGAGGCTGCGGATCTAATGTCAGGAATATCGTTGAAAGGTCAGGAAACGTTTCGTTCGAAAGCTGAATATTCTAAAGAGAAATTTAAAGTAAAAAATAATTTCCCGACATCAGTTGCATTAAATACTGTTACTAAAGGTGTTTACATTTTTTGTAATTCTAATTCACATGCTGGATTAGGATGCAAAATCCTAACTAATGAACAAAAACGATTTAAATTAAAGAAAGAGGGACGCTGTTATAAATGCTTTTTCAAACACTTACAGTCAGCTTGTAAAGTAAAAATTCAGCCCTGTCAAACATGTCAAAGCACACAACATAACCACTTATTTTGCCCACAAACAAAATGTAAAAAATTGGTTGAAAATCAAGATTCAAAATTAAAACAAGTTAGCCAAATTCCTGAAAATGAAACAGTAATGCAATCTATTCATAAGTCAAAAAATTTGAGGAAGAATTATATCACTCTACTGCAAACGGCTTGTGTTCAGGTGAAAAGTGGATCTAAAAAATTATTTGCCAGAATACTATATGATTCTGCCTCCACAAAAACATTTATTCGGGGTGATTTGGCAAAGGCATTAAATGCCAAAATCTTAAGAAAAGAAAAACTTTTCATTTACACATTTTCTAACAGAAATCCTACAGAAAAAGAATTTGAATGTGTATTAATAACCTTGAGAAGCAGATATCATCCGTATAATTCTGTTAATGTTGAGGCATTAATTACGGATGAAATCTGTGGTACCCAATTATGTCAAAATATTAATCCCCGGGTTCAAAACCTTATTTCAAAGGAATATCAGTTAGCTGATTTATTCGAGGTAAATTTACCAGTTCAAATTTTATTATGAGCAAATTACATTTATGAAACATTATGTGGATCGCTTACCAAAATAAACAAGCAATTATACTTTCAAACATCCATTTTCGGAACAACATTAGTTGGACAAATGCCAGATAATTATTCGATGAATTCTATTTCTTGTGTAAATGTAGTTTGCTATTCGAAAGAAAGAGATTTAACATGTTTAAATGTTTCAGGTGAAAATTTAAACACACAATTAAAAGCATTTTAGGAACTTGAAACAATTGTCATTATTGAAAGTAATGAAAAGAAAATTCCTAATTATGAAGTAATAAATGAGTTTCAAGAGAAATTAAAATTCGTGAATGGTCACTATGAAACACGTCTTTTATGGAAAAATTCTCGCGATTTGCTTAAAAATAATCTTGAAGTAGCAAAAAAGCGATTTTCTAGTTTGAAAAATAAATTCCTGAAAAATGAGTCTTTATTCAAAGATTACAATTCTATTTTGCTTGACCAAGTTAATGAAGGTATAGTAGAATTTTGCCCTAAAAGGTTTTCCGAGAATAACTGTTACTACATGCCCCATAGACCTGTCATCCGAGAGGATAAAATTACAACAAAAACTAGGATTGTTTTCGATGCTTCGTATAAACAAGCGGATTCCTTATCTTTAAACGAATACCTGAATCCGGGTCCTAACTTGAACCCAAATGTTTTGGATATTATTTTAAAATTCCGATTACAAAAAATTGCCCTTTCAGCTGACATTGAAAAAGCCTTTCTCCAGATATCTATAGCGGAAGAAGATCGCGACTATTTAAGATTTTTATACTATGAAGATTTTGACAAAAATAAAGAAATTGTCCCCTATAGAATGACTAGGGCTACTTTTGGTGTCCATTTATCCTACCATTTATCCTTGCCTGTACAATCAAAAACCATATTAATAAATCTAAAGACTCTCACAAGAAAACATTTGAAATCCTTAATTCGTCCCTTTATGTAGATGATTTATTTACCGGAGAAAATGATGTTGTAGAGGCTTTTAATTTATCTAAAGAAGTTGTTGATATTTTGAAAGAAGGGGGGATGAATTAAAAAAAATTTGAAACTAATTCCGAGGACATTAGATTAATTTTAACACAATTATTCAAATTGGTAAAGAAATCATACGATTGAATCCATTTGGACACTACACTGTTAACTAGTATTTTAAAAACACAAATTGCACAAATTGTGCTTATTAGTTGCTAAAATCAGTGTAAAAATTGTTTTAAACTCATAAAAGAGCGAAAACAGAACGAAAGAAAAAGAACGAAACATGTAGGATTTTAGCTCTTTTATGAGTTTAAAACAATTTTTACACTGATTTTAGCAACTAATAAGCACAATTTGTGCAATTTGTGTTTTGAAATCATACGAGTTGTAATTTTCCAACTGGACGAAAAATGTCCGCGCCAGTATTCGAACCTGGGATATCTTGGCTGAAGCCGCCACGCTCTACCAACTGAGCCATCCCGGTCGAATCTGGAGGGCATAATTCATCCAGTTAACCTTATTGATCTTAGCATCTGGTCTGATATTTTAATCAGCTCAACAGAATAGATCGCAGGTAATGGCACTCCAGTAAACGCTGGATACGTGATTACATTAGATTAATTTTAACACAATTATTCAAATTGGTAAAGAAATCATACATGATGATTTCAATCAATCATGTTTGAAAAAGGGATCCTAAGAAAATGGGTAATGTAGGGGAATTAATGAAATTCATCAAGTTTGAAATTGAATCTAGGGAGGCTGCGGATCTAATGTCAGGAATATCGTTGAAAGGTCAGGAAACGTTTCGTTCGAAAGCTGAATATTCTAAAGAGAAATTTAAAGTAAAAAATAATTTCCCGACATCAGTTGCATTAAATACTGTTACTAAAGGTGTTTGCATTTTTTGTAATTCTAATTCACATGCTGGATTAGGATGCAAAATCCTAACTAATGAACAAAAACGATTTAAATTAAAGAAAGAGGGACGCTGTTATAAATGCTTTTTCAAACACTTACAGTCAGCTTGTAAAGTAAAAATTCAGCCCTGTCAAACATGTCAAAGCACACAACATAACCACTTATTTTGCCCACAAACAAAATGTAAAAAATTGGTTGAAAATCAAGATTCAAAATTAAAACAAGTTAGCCAAATTCCTGAAAATGAAACAGTAATGCAATCTATTCATAAGTCAAAAAATTTGAGGAAGAATTATATCACTCTACTGCAAACGGCTTGTGTTCAGGTGGGAAGTGGATCTAAAAAATTATTTGCCAGAATACTATATGATTCTGCCTCCACAAAAACATTTATTCGGGGTGATTTGGCAAAGGCATTAAATGCCAAAATCTTAAGAAAAGAAAAACTTTTCATTTACACATTTTCTAACAGAAATCCTACAGAAAAAGAATTTGAATGTGTATTAATAACCTTGAGAAGCAGATATCATCCGTATAATTCTGTTAATGTTGAGGCATTAATTACGGATGAAATCTGTGGTACCCAATTATGTCAAAATATTAATCCCCGGGTTCAAAACATTATTTCAAAGGAATATCAGTTAGCTGATTTATTCGAGGTAAATTTACCAGTTCAAATTTTATTAGGAGCAAATTACATTTATGAAACATTATGTGGATCGCTTACCAAAATAAACAAGCAATTATACTTTCAAACATCCATTTTCGGAACAACATTAGTTGGACAAATGCCAGATAATTATTCGATGAATTCTATTTCTTGTGTAAATGTCGTTTGCTATTCTAAAGAAAGAGATTTAACATGTTTAAATGTTTCAGGTGAAAATTTAAACACACAATTAAAAGCATTTTAGGAACTTGAAACAATTGGCATTATTGAAAGTAATGAAAAGAAAATTCCTAATTATGAAGTAATAAATGAGTTTCAAGAGAAATTAAAATTCGTGAATGGTCACTATGAAACACGTCTTTTATGGAAAAATTCTCGCGATTTGCTTAAAAATAATCTTGAAGTAGCAAAAAAGCGATTTTCTAGTTTGAAAAATAAATTCCTGAAAAATGAGTCTTTATTCAAAGAATACAATTCTATTTTGCTTGACCAAGTTAATGAAGGTATAGTAGAATTTTGCCCTAAAAGGTTTTCCGAGAATAACTGTTACTACATGCCCCATAGACCTGTCATCCGAGAGGATAAAATTACAACAAAAACTAGGATTGTTTTCGATGCTTCGTATAAACAAGCGGATTCCTTATCTTTAAACGAATGCCTGAATCCGGGTCCTAACTTGAACCCAAATGTTTTGGATATTATTTTAAAATTCCGATTACAAAAAATTGCCCTTTCAGCTGACATTGAAAAAGCCTTTCTCCAGATATCTATAGCGGAAGAAGATCGCGACTATTTAAGATTTTTATACTATGAAGATTTTGACAAAAATAAAGAAATTGTCCCCTATAGAATGACTAGGGCTACTTTTGGTGTCCATTTATCCTACCATTTATCCTTGCCTGTACAATCAAAAACCATATTAATAAATCTAAAGACTCTCACAAGAAAACATTTGAAATCCTTAATTCGTCCCTTTATGTAGATGATTTATTTACCGGAGAAAATGATGTTGTAGAGGCTTTTAATTTATCTAAAGAAGTTGTTGATATTTTGAAAGAAGGGGGGATGAATTTAAGAAAATTTGAAACTAATTCCGAGGACATTAGATTAATTTTAACACAATTATTCAAATTGGTAAAGAAATCAAACGAGTTGTAATTTTCCAACTGGACGAAAAATGTCCGCGCCGGTATTCGAACCTGGGATATCTTGGCTGAAGCCGCCACGCTCTACCAACTGAGCCATCCCGGTCGAATCTGGAGGGCATAATTCATCCAGTTAACCTTATTGATCTTAGCATCTGGTCTGATATTTTAATCAGCTCAACAGAATAGATCGCAGGTAATGGCACTCCAGTAAACGCTGGATACGTGATTACATTAGATTAATTTTAACACAATTATTCAAATTGTAAACATACAATTGAACATATAAAGCAAGTTGGAAAGTTTTACTACAGTACCGCAAATTTCTTTTATATGAAAAAGCGCGATTATGATTTTTTTTAAAGTTGACATTGACAGTGAGCTGCAGCCAAGAAGGAACCACTTTCCTTTCTCATGCTCAATTAGAAGCACTTGTCCAACCCTTTTTCATACTTAAACATATTAACCTTTTTTGGTGCTCTTCAGAGCATTTTTCAATACTAGTAGTAATATTATTAAATCTCTCTCACCTTCCTCTCAAACATTGGAAGGCCCATCCTACTTTCAAGAAATAAAGAATTTTTTTTTTAATTTCCTTCTGTAAAATGTCATAATTTGAATATTTTATCTATTAGATTATTTTTTAACACAATTTTTCAAATTGGTAAAACAATCATACAAGTTGTAAATTTCCAACTGGACGAAAAATGTCCGGGCCAGGATTCGAACCTGGGATCGCTTGGCTGAAGCCGCCACGCTCTACCACTGAGCTATCCCGGTCGAATCTGGAGGGCATAATTCATCCAGTTAACCTTATTGATCAAAGCATCTGGTCTGATATTTTAATCAGCTCAACAGAATAGATCGCAGGTAATGGAACTCCAGTAAACGCTGGATACGTGATTACATTAGATTAATTTTAACACAATTATTCAAATTGGTAAAGAAATCATACATGATGATTTCAATCAATCAAGATAGATTCAGCCAAGATATCCCAGGTTCGAATCCTGACCCGGACATTTTTCGTCCAGTTGGAAAATTACAACTCGTATAATTTCGAGGAGCTTAGAAAAAGATGGATTGATAAGAGCATATCTATTTCTAATTCAGATCCACCAAATAACTCTCTAAAAGCATTAGGCTTAACTTGGAACAATAATGAAGATAATTTGGGACTAGAATTATGTCCATTGTTATCAAAATTAAATAATGATTCTTGTACAAAACGGAATGTCTTAAAAATTGCAGCTATGTTGTTTGACCCGGCTGGGTTAATCACTCCTTATATTATTCGAATGAAATATTTATTGCAACAATTATGGGTAATGGGCATATCATGGGATGAAAATTTTTCTGGTGAGTTTGGAAATGATTGGAAAACTTGGATTTCAGAAATACAGGATCTCTCACAACTGAAAATTCCCAGATATTACTTTAGCACCCTGATCATGGAAAAGGAGGGTCTCCAGTTACATATTTTTACAGATGCTAATCCTAAAGCCTATGGCGCAGTAGTATACTTACGATATCAAACATCTAAAGAAAAATTTAAAACTAGTTTTGTCATGTCTAAATCTAGAGTTGCCCCCTTGAAGAAATTAACTCTCCCACGTCTTGAATTGATGGGAGCAGTTATTGGTGCAAGACTTGTAAATTATCTTTAAAATATTCTCCAGGTATTCCATTTTGTTTTCTGGACAGATTCTGAAATTGTGCTTTATTGGATAAAAGGCTCAAAAGAAAAATGGAAACCATTTGTCGCAAACAGAATTTCAGAAATTCATGACTTGTCTGATCTTAGTTTATGGAGACATTGCGAAGGCAAACTTAATCCTGCCGACCTAATCACTAGAGGTTGTTCAGAAAAACAATTGGTCAATTCTCAAAAATGGTGGTACGATCCCGAATTTCTTTCCTTGCCTGAAGATCAGTGGCCCAGAGTTAAAATACCTGCAACTCAAGTGTCTAATGTTTCTGAAGAGCGGTCTCGAAAAGCAGAAATTATTTCTTGTGTAGTTAACACAAATAACGCTGATAAAATTCAAATTTTAAATTTGTCAAGGTATAGTTCACTAAAGAAGTTGTATCGAGTAACTGCATGGGTATTTAGATTTATTTCCAATATAAAACTAAAAACAGAAAAACGAAATCTTGCGGAATTATCAGCTTATGAAATAAAAAATTCCGAAAATTTTTGGGTAAAGCTTGTTCAAGAAGAAAGTTTTCCTGAGGTTATAAAATGCTTGAAGCTTAACAAAATTATCCCTAAAGAATCTAACCTTTTGCAGCTAAATCCTGTGTTGTCAGAAGAAGGATTACTCTTGGTACGAGGGCGGTTACAAAAGGCTAACTTGACATTTTATGATAAACATCCTATCGTGCTTCCACCCAAACATAAATTTACTGAAATGATATAGATTCCCATGAAAGGGTTTTGCATGAGGGCGTATCAGACACACTGGTACAAACTCGTGAAAAGTTTTGGATTTTAAGAGCAGACAGTGCATAAAATCAGTCCTCAACAACTGCACAATCTGCAAGAAATTTAACATACGTCCTGGTCAACAAGTAATAGCACCTCTTCCAGGTGTGACCGCATCAACGAAGCACCTCCATTTTCCGTTACAGGCCTTGATTTTGCGGGGCCCCTATATGTGAAGGAGAGTGAGAATAAAAATTACATCTTATTGTTTACTTGCGCTATCACAAGAGCAATTCATTTGGAGCTTCTGAAAGACATGTCAGCTGCAGAATTTTTATTAGGATTTCGCAGATTTATTTCAAGAAGGGGGCTGTGTGCTATAATCTACTCGGACAATGCAAAAACTTTTAAAAGAGCTGAACTCGAATTAAAAGAAATGTGGAAAGCTATCCGCCATCCGGACGTAAAAACGTTTTACGCCGATCGGGGAATTTCTTGGAAATTCATTGTCGAACGTGCTGCCTGGTGGGTGGCTTTTATGAGCGAATGGTGCGCTCGGTGAAGTTTACTTTACGTAAAGTCATCGGCAAATCTTCGCTAACTTTAAGTGAACTGGAAACTCTTTTAGTCGAAGTTGAAGCTATCATTAACTCTCGTCCATTGACTTATATTTATTCTGAGCTAGATGAACCATTTCCTCTAACACCTGCTCATTTTATTATAGGAAAACGATTTTTATGTCTACCAACTATAAAAGTAAACGATTTAACCTTACCAGCAACCAAAGAAACTTTGGTGAAACGTTTTCGTTTACGTGAGACTATTTTAAACCATTTTTGGAAGCGCTGGAAGAATGAATATCTCCTCAACTTAAAATCTGCTCACTGCACGGATCAAAATAAAACATCTAATTTCAAGATAGATGATGTTGTGCTTGTGCATTGATGAACATTTACCTAGAGCTTTCTGGAATTTGGGAAAAATTACAAAAACATTTGTTGGAAGAGATGGAAGAATTAGGTCTTGTGAAGTGAAAACGAACAATTCTATTATTAAAAGACCAATAAATCTCTGGTACAATCTAGAAATAAGAGACTTGAAAAACTGAAAAAAAAAAACTTTTTTTACTTTCAAAAGACTCTAAATTTTTTCTTGATGATATTTGTATTGGACTTTAAAACTTCTCTTACTTATCCTTTTTGAATTTTTCTGAAATAATTCTTTACCTGATAATAGAATGTACATGAATAATATTTTTTAACTGTTTCTTTTTATATTTTTAGTAGAAAATAAAATTGTAATTTGTTTTTGTGCTTATTGAAGAAGGTATGTAAGTATCACTGGAATATATGCAAGTATATTTGCATTGTTTCTTGAATTTAATATTTGAAATTTTCTTGTGTTCGTGATTTAAGCCAGATATCATATCAAACTTTGATTTCAAGGACTATATATTAGTTGTATCTTGACCTGAATTATTTTAAATTTAAATAATTTATTTTATATTTGACTGTCTTCTTGAAATTCTTGGGCAAAACTTTAAAAATGTTTTGTTTTACTTACTTGGTTTCATTCTTGAATCTTATTATCTTAGATATATTATTATCATTTTACTTTTTATAATTTAATTTAAATCTTGTACTTGGAATAGATATTGATCTTGAATAATATTATGTTAAATTGTTTACTTGAATACCTTAATATTACTTTATTTGAAAATTGTATACAATTTAGATAATTGAGGTATTATTTGTTAATTGAAAACTAGGTTACTTGTATTGATGTTATATATGTATGATGTACATTTTTTGAAAATTTTTGATGAACCTCCCTGTGTTCATGGTGGGGCAGGATGTTGAAAATCATTGATCACATGTTCTGTGGGCGGAGTTAATCTCTCGCCGTTACGTAATGTGACGTAACCCCGGACTGCTAAGAAAACTTGTTTTTGTTAGTTGGAATAATTTGTATCTTGAAAATGGAGCATCTAGGCTGCTCTCCTGGAATTTTTTAATTATTTTCAGTCTAATATATTTATTTAATTTACTGTTTTTTGTTAAATGTGTTGTTAATTAAAAATAAGAAAAGAAATCAAGACTTTTATTGTGCAACTACCATCCCCACACTTTGCCAGAATAATATTATTTTCGTTTCGTGCTTTCGACATAACGTTTTTCTGACATCTGCTGCTGATTATGATTATCATTTTTTTAGTATATATATTTTTCAATAATTTGTTGCTTTGTTTCATCAAAAGCTGATTTTCATATGTCTATGTATGCAAATTGGATATTCATTGGTGAAAATGTTGTTTCGTTTAAAAAGTTAAGATATCTATTTCAAGTCTTTCGTAAAATAAAATTAGTTATTAGCTAGCATGTAGAAATTTAAAGTTAAAAATCTTGCAATATATTCCAATAACGAAATAGGTTTTATAAAAATAAATACATAGATATGTATAGATAAAAAAATATTTATTATGGTCATTTAAACAATGCATTTATATCAATTAGAAAATCATGGGTAACAAAATTTTTTACAACAGTTTGTATTATTTATTTATTTATTTATTACAATTTTCACTTTTTGGAGATCTTGTGTCAACTCTACGACTCTGTTGTGTAAGTAGTTTGGGTAAATGTTCTGAAAACGTAAATTTTATAATTGAATAATTTAATTCAGCGTTTATCTTTTTTTCACTATGTATTTCATAAAAGTCGGAAATTTGGAAGCAGTTTAAGAATTTAAATAAAATAATAGGGAATATTTGGACTTAGTCGCGGTCTGTGTGGATACTTTCCTGCCATTAATTCTGTTCGCAAGTCATTCTATAAAAAAGATACAGATAGCAACTGACTCATGATATATTATCTACTACTAAATTTTGGAAATTAATTAGGCGTCAGGATCGCCTACATATTAAAAATTCTACTAACTTCATTTTTTGAAATGGTGACACCCACTTTTGTCACCATATTTGGGCTCCTTAGATCAAATTCGCCTACAAAAGTACCGTATATTCCAGCGTATAATGCGCGGCTCAGACAATCGTATTTAGAACTAGAAATACCGTGTACGTTAATGGGAGCTGGTGCACGTTAACTCTGCTCGTGGCTCCAAAGTCCTCAAAGTTCTATATAAGCGTTACCTCTGGGGGTGCCAATCCAGATGCTGGTCTCTCAAAATTAGGAGACCTGTTAGGAGTAAAGTCAGATTGGATACCAGGGATCCAGGATCAGATTGGATACCAGGGATCCAGGATCAGATACCAGGAGCACCCATGGGTGCTCCTGGTATCTTGTACTAACAGAAGCTGCTCCATTTCCCTTTACCATGATCCTGGAGGTTTTCGGTTTCGTGGGGATGATTTAGCAGTGCTAAACCCTCTGGGATTAGAAACAACAACAACACAGAACTAGAAATTTTATTTAATGAAATGTAACCTTTTGCTCGTCGTACATGTGTTGTTGTGATTTTGAAATTTCATAGCTTTCGGCACTAAAAATGGGCACAAGATTATTTTTTTTTATTATTATTTTTTTTAAGCGCCGGGAAGATCCGAAATTTCATTAAATTTAAAGTATCGCAACTCCATGAGTTTTGGTTGCAGAAGAAGAATGAAATTTTTACTTTTTTACTTGTCGAAGCATGAAAAAAAAATGTTTCTAAAAGTAATTTATACGATCCAGGTGCCTTATACAAATTTAAAACGTGTGACATTTGGGGAAAATAATAGAAGGACTATTTCATTCACGTAATCTTTTTTTTCCTATCTTATTTTGTACACTTTCGCAATTTACATTTCCTTACTTATCTCTAATGTAAACTAGTCGGATGTGCCAATCCCAAAACTTTCTTCTATGTCATACAGGTACATACTCACATACACCAAAAACGAATCAGCACCAATTTATGTCAAAGTCTAAGTGAATCTGAAGTTTGTTGAAATTCCGAGCATTAGTTCTTGAGATATGACTATCGCTAAAATCATGTAAATCCTGAAATAGGCAGCATAGAAACACCACCTGTTGGGAGATTTAGACCAAACCGTATTCAGTGTCTATTTATGTCAAGTTCTAACAGAACCTGAAGTTTGACAAAATTCTGTGCATTAGTTCTTGAGATATGGCTATAGTGAGAATCGTGAAAAAATTAGAATAACAGCGCCACCTGTTGGGCTATGTACACCAAAACGTAATCGGCGTCTATTTATGTCAAGGTCTAATAGAATCTGAAGTTTGATGAAATTCTATACATTAGTTCTTGAGATAGAGCTATCATGAAATCGTAAAAATGTAGCATAGCAGCGCAACCTTTGGAACGATTTATACCAAAAACGAATCAGCACCCATTTATATCCGGGACTAACTGAATATAAAGTTTTATTAAATACCATGCATTAGTTCTTGAGATAGAGCGCCCACAAAACTTTTGTCACATACATACAGACAGACTCACTTACAGACATTTTCTATAAAAATCAAATCGTATTCAGAACTTCTGAAACGTATAAATCCGTCGAAAACCGGAAGTCGAAAATTTTCATGAAGCCAATACTTCCTTCTTGTAAAGATGGAAGAAAGTAAAAATGAAGCTAAAAGGGGCACCCTATACGGCATATAGTTTATGCATTTTTTCTTAAATCTTCATAGAGTTAGAATAGATAATATAATACAATCACTTGTTAACTTTAAATTAAAGTCCAATACTGCTTAAAGTGATAAAACATAACACGAATATTTAAAATACCTTTTTTAATGTAGATAACATATGTTTCGTTCAAAACTATCGGTGACATCTTCGGATCTTAATGATAAATACAATATTCTCGCATATTTTTGAAATAGTAAACATTCCGGTGTTTATGAAATCCCATTCACCAAGGCAAATGAAACAATACAATACTATATAGGAAGGACAAACAGAAAATTTAAAACAAGAATAAAAGAACACATGGCAGATATCAAACATGACAGAAGAACCACCGCTTTAGCCAGACAATATAGAAAGGAGCAGTTGCAGATTGATTTCAAGAATAGTAAAATAATTTTTCAATTAAGAGCTTATTTCCCATCCATTATCCGTAAATCCATAGAAATATATTTGCGAAAAGATTGCATTTGCAACGAAATCGCTTCCTTTGAATTAGCTAAAATTTGGCACGCGATGATCGATAGATAAAAAAAGCAATAAAAATAAAAACAATTAATAATTTTTCACGTTTCCCAGTTTTGGTCAATTTAAGCACCTGCTATTTTTGGACATGCGATTTCGCGGTATATGTTTACTATTTCAAAAATATGCGAGAATATTGTATTTACTAGCCGCCAATGGCGACCAGTTTGGTCACCCTTAAATGTATATTAAGCATTGTAACACGCACTGATATTTTTTGTATTATTTTAGTTTGATTCCATATTATTTACCATTTTCAATGATGGGTATTTTTATTAGCCGGAAGCAAATGATACCTCGCCAAATATTGTTCCCATGTCCCATTGCCACCATTCATACTGCATTAATTTAATTTTAAATTATAAACCTGTCACTCATTTCAGTTAAAATACTTAGCTTTAATTTAAAATACATATATTACATACAATTTAAAATGGCACAGATGTCATCTACGCACCACTTTGGCGCGATTGCAATAAAATGGCAATTTTATGTCTCACATGGTAACCTGGTTGTTTTGTTTATGTGTTAATAAGTGTTAATATTTACGATTTATTGTGATATTTATATTTATATTTATATTTATTATCATATTTATTATTATGTTTATTATTATGTTTATTATTTATAACTGTTTATTTACTAGAATCCGTCAGGCCGAAATGTCGGAGCATTGAGTGGGATAAACATAAAAGATAAGATTAAAAAAATATAATATATATATTTTATTTTTATATTTACTGTTTAATAGTATAAAAGAAAATTTACAATAACAGCTGTTGAATCTTCAAGTGTTTATTCGGTCGACAGTTTCCTCAGATACTACTCAAATGCTAATCTGTCAGCAAGTCTTCCAATTTGGTCTAGCCTATCCTTTGCGAAAGGCACTTCAATGAGAACATCCTCTAAACAACGAATTCTACTAAACGCGACATAACTTGCTCCAAATATATCACAACGTTTTTGAAAGAGCCAACCTGTCAAGAGAGGATTTTCGTGCATTAATTTTCTGCGTTCTGCATCAGTCAGCTCATTTGGATCTCTGTTAGGTTCTAAAAGTCAGAAAATATCAGGCCAGTGATAATCAGCTGCAGACAGTGTAAAAAATAATTGTTGGTGTTCCAATTTGTCCTATCATGGAAAGGAGTTCCCCATAACGTGCACTATAGTATCCTTTTGTGGATCTTAATTTGCTAGCATAAATCATGTGTTTTGCCATTTCTGGTTGCCGATTCAGAATATCACGCATCTGCTCTACCGTCTTATTACTGAATCTATTTCGTTGAAGAAAAAAACGCCCTTTAGCCAAGGACTGCCACCGAAGAATTGAATTTATGGCAAAGTAGCGAAATCGGGGGTCTCTAGCAAATTACCCATCCTCATACTTCATCAGGAACTTAAAATACTGATCAGGAGAGACTACTTTTGACGAGGTTGTCGTAAGTGAGCTGTACCATGTGGGAAAAGATGAGGAAAAGCATGTGCTATGTAACAATCTTCTTGAAATGCGTTGATAGGCTGTGAATTTAATGAAGGATGAGGCAGACGAGTTACGTCATTTATTAAGTTGTTTTGATCTACCGGCTTAAGTAGTGGTCTAAATGACTCGCGTCTTATTTCCTCGTTCAAAATATCAATATCCACAGTAATATCGCCTGATTTTGGTAACATTTGAGATACGTCACCATTCTCAGGTAGTGTAGCGTAATCTTCATCAATTATGATATCTATATAATAAAACCGTAAGTCATGTGACTGTCATCAACAGTTCCGGGATGCCCGGTTCACTTTTGCATATGTCAGGCGGCCACTTTTATTCAAAATTATTTTTTCGAATAAAACTGCATAAAATTTACATTTTTAGAAAGATCGTACAAAATAAATTAATATTTGAGAGATGACTTATACGTTCAATTATGTATACATTCTGCAATAACTTCAGTTTAAATTAGGTTTGCAGTTCAAATTCTCTATCCATGAAAGTAAACAACATCAACAAAAAAAAGATTCATTCGTTGTGAACGTTTAAAATATTAAACCATGAATTTTTGGACCGCTGTCTGGTGTAAAAAAATAATTCACACCAGTGAGACAATCAAAGTTTACCATAATTATGTTCTATACAACTCAACTTCCTTCGGGATCTTTTATTGACGTAAGTTGAACTCATGTAATAATATTTAATGGATCAAATTTCGAAACGAATTGTCAGCTTTTATTTTTCGCGAGTGCAAATTAGAAACGATACTTTAATTTTGAAATCAAATGTTTTTATTTATGATATTATTTCTTATTTATCTATTTTCTATTTTAAATGAAAAATGTGAAGGTCATGTATTTTAAATTGGAACAGCTATCACAGACGTACCGGGGTTGGCGCGATTTTTGTTTTGCGCCATTTTGGCAAGAAAATCCCATTTTCAGGTACCTATACGCCACCGAAGTGATTACGTCACTCGTGTGCTTTCGTCTGCTATGGGCCACAAATGGCCGAGTTTCTACTGATAATGACATGAGAAATTATTTTAAAAAATCGTATTAAAACAAATATTTTTTTTCTGAAATTTTAATCCTTTGATTTGCATACATTGATGTAAGAAGTACTATTTTCTGAAATGTGATTAAATTATTTGTAGCTCAAATTTATGTTTTTTAGTTTTAAAATTTAAAAACGCCGAAGTTCATACACATCATCCTAGCAATTTAAGATTTAGGGGTAGCGCCATCTAGGATCAGTAATCTCAAAGAAAGTAGAATCAGTCTCGGATATTTTTCTGCTTTTTACAGATTATATGAATTTATTAATTTCTTTTTGATCGATTTAAATGATTTTTAAATAACTTATTTACTTTTATATTTTTTTACTGAATATTTAAGTTTTTGAATCATTTAAAATTTTTATAGAACATTATTGATATTTTAATGATCTAATCATAAAATACAAATTTATTTACCTTCATAATGATAGAAAATTTTGTATTCAGTAAAAATCTTAGGAACTAAAAAGTGTTAATTGCTTTTCCATACATATATTTACAAATATGACAGTCAGATTAGAAATGTCAGAATGTTAAAATTCAGCGATTATTTTATAAAATCACGTTTGCTTATAAAGTTTCTTTTGGTTGTTAGATGGGTAGATTAATTACTTTTTTTTTTTTCAAATTAAAGATTATGACATTAGTAAATTATCTTTTATGTTACGGCAGTTTGAGGGGGTGGAGGGATAAAGTGTTTAGGAGGTTCTAAAGTGTGAAGATTTTAAAAATGTTTCAGCAGTTTATATACATATATTTGTTGCATATTTCTGCACTGTAAATTAATTATTATTTCTATTGCTCAAATCTGATATAGGTATGTCGAAGATATTTTATATATTTTTTTTATAAACAAACATGATTTTTTATTGCATGTTAAATTGCTAAATTAAAAATTTGCTTGTAAAAAAAAAAAAAAAAGTATAAAGTTTTTTTTATGGATATTTTGGATAAATTAGATTTTTTTTTTCACGTTTTTTAATTAAAGATTATGACTACTATCAAACTATTTTCTTTCTTACTCTCTTTGCCTCCATATATAATTAACACTATTTAGTTTTCTGAGTTTCTTATTAAACAACAGATTTTGCACAGTACACAAGGTAAATAAATTATAATTAATGATCAGATTAATAAAAATATTAATTTCTATAAAACATTTTAAATGATTGAAAATCATAAATATTTAGTAAATAAAAATCTAGATAAATAAGTTACTTTAAAATAATATCACATAAATAAGAGAATGATGACCTTTACTGATCGCAGATGGCGCCACCCCTAGACCTTTCTTTGATATATTATTTTTTGGATTGGGACGTTAGCGTTTGGAAATTTTAAAACTTAAATTACACAAATCTGAGCTAAAAAATACCTTAATTACACTTACGCAAATGATACCTCTTATATCAAGCTATCCTAAT
The DNA here is from genome assembly GCA_963931845.1 of Maratus michaelseni. Lineage (NCBI taxonomy): Eukaryota > Metazoa > Arthropoda > Arachnida > Araneae > Salticidae > Maratus > Maratus michaelseni. The sequence goes on from OZ007590.1 coordinate 419,982,261, forward strand.
CAAGGGATAAAAGTTTTAGAAAACTAATTTTTTTTTTTTTATATGATTTTTTAAAACAATTTCCCTATGCCCCTATGTGTCTCGCGTGGCCGTAGCAGACGACAAGAGATAAATGACGTCACGCTTCGGTAGCGTATTAGAGACTGCTAAAACAGCATGTACTTTTATTTTATTATGAAATAGTTTATTTTATATTAAAAAACACACAATTTTATTATAAAACGCACACAATGATTAATTTATTATAAAACACACAATATTTAATTTAATATAAAACATACGGAATCTGCTCTACCGGGTTGCCATACGAAGCGAAATCTAGCCGAAACCGCCGGGTTGCCCAGGCACAAAATTGCCATTTTGGCAACAAAATGATACCCCGGTGCGTCTGCGACAGCTGTACCACATTTGTTAAACATATAAAATCATATTGATGGCTTTTAGCTTAGATATTTAAGGTGGAAGGTTTATTGGCGATATATTATATCCACCGGAATGAATATGAGATATATATTCTAATCACATACTATATACGTATCTATTTCTACGATATCAATACAAGCGTCTTCAATTGTCTTTTATATTTCTACTACATAATATTAATTATAGAATTACAATATAGAGAGAAAAAACAGGTTGCTGTAATTAGAATTAAAGACGTCAATGTTGGCGCGCGTATTTACATGTTACGGATCTCAATAGTCAGTAGACATTACTCCCGAACTATATCAAGAAGGGGAGCAGAGAAAAACAAAGTCGAACAGAGATCGGCATCTAGAAGGAAATTCGTGAATTGACCAAATATTCACCAAACCATACTCAAAAATTACGCGTAATAATATGCAGCCCGATTATGGCACATTATTCAAGACGTTTTATATGAGAATAATGAAAGATTTTCTAATCTTCTGTAATTGAGTCTACAGCCAATGTTGGCAACAAACAATATATATATATATATATTAGCAACAATATGGTTCAGTATAAATGTGGATATCATTAAAAACTTTCACAAAATAGATTTCATTGCATCAAATCATATTAACTAAAATACGCCAATTGGCAATGGATCCAATTACTGAAAATTACTTAATATGTTTAAGAATCTCCACATTAGTGAACATATTGCAACTGATAAGCAAACGGACATGTTCTTGATTTGTCTATTAGATTTTTCCGGGTTGGCGAAGAATTAAGGAAAAAAATAAATTATGAATAAAAATAATTTATTACAATGCTTAACATACACTTAAGGGCGACCAAACTGGTCGCCAGTGGTGGCTAGTTTGAATAATAAGGATTGTGAGTTTTAAACCATCTGAATACTTCTAGAAGGCGTTGTGTGCGAACAGAAAACTCAGCACATCCTGATAAAGCATATCATGTCACTAACACAGTTGAAGTCATATCGGAAAGATTAGCAGGCAGGCATGAAATAAAACTCTGGAAATTTTGTTCAAAGCTGATTACATTTCCGCTGTATTCATACTGTGAGCCTCGTATACGGTAAAGATTAACCACTGGATGTATTTAAGCTATCATCATTTGTTCAATGTAGCTACTCTATCAAACCTGATTGCTTCATTCATTTGAGTTGTCATTATATCGTTACTCGGCAATTCTTTTCATTTCAGCTGATTGCTTTCTCTTAACTGGCATTCTTGCAAATTCTATATAATAAAACATATAATCCGTTCATATATAAAATGTTTCTTAATATATATATATTTTTATCCTGGATTGGCTAGACTATATAAAAAATAGCCGCCACTGGCGACCAGTTTGGTCTCTCTTAAATGTATGTTAAGCACTGTAACACGTTACTTTTATTCATAATTTATTTTTTTCCGTAATCCTTCGCCAAACCGGAAGATTCTAATAGACAAATCAAAAACTTTTGCGATCATGGTAGCATTTCGCATATTTTTTGTTGTTATGTATTTCATCTTTCTTGACAAAAACCGCTTAACCATTTATGCTTCATATCCGTTTGCTTATCAGTTGCAATATGCTTGCTAATGAGGAGATTCTTAAACATATTAAGTAGTTTTCCGTAATTGGATCCATTGCCAAATGGCGTATTTTAGTTAATACGATTTGGTGCAATGAAGTCTATTTTGTGAAAGTCTTTAATGATATCCACCATTTACACTGAACCATATTGTTGCCAATATTTTTTTGTTTGTTTGTTTGTTTCTCGCTAACTTTGGCTGTAGACTTGATTACGGGAGAATCAAGAGGAAAATCTATCATTATTCTCATTTAAAACGTCTTGAATAATGTGACATAATCGGAGTGCATATTATAACATGTAATTTTCGAGTATGGTTTGGTGAAACATTGAACTTTTGGAAGCCAGTTTTGATAATCACGTAAATATGTCACACCAACATTACCGCCTATAATTCTAATTACAGCAACCCGTTTTTTCTCTCTATATTGCAACTCTATAGTTAATATAGGGCCCCGGTGCGTCTACGACAGCTATTCCATCAGAACATTTGATTTCAAAATAAAAGTATCGTTTCTAATTTGCACACTCGAAAAATAAAAGCTGGTATTGGCGATTTTAAAAATTCTATTGGCGAGATTTGCGCCCAAATAACACAAAAGTACTTAATGATGTTATGTATTTTGTAAATGTATATTAAATTACTGTTTAGCGACTGAAAGTTAGTTACTGTTACTGTTACTAAAGTTACTGTTAGTAACTGAAAGCGATTGGTCATTAATAATGGTAAATATGATTGGTGATAAACAATCATTTTCGGTGGTCTCTCTTCCTTTCACGTATAATACATAAATACCAAATTAACTGACAATTTGTTTCGAAATATAATTCATTAAATATCATTACATGAGTTGTATTTGTTTACATTCAGCTTACATCAAGAAAAGATAAAGAATGAAGTTGAGTTGTATAGCACATAATTATGGTAAACTTTGATTGTGTCACTGGTACGAATTATTTTTTTGACACCAGGCAGCGCTCCAAAAAATCTTTCACGGAAAAACTAACTTTACGAACGATTATCTCCATGGTTTAATGGTTTAATATTTTAAACCTTCACGACGAATGAATCTTTTTTTTTTGTTTACTTTCATGGATAGAGAATTTGAACTGCGAAGCTAATTTCAACTGAAGTTATTGGAGAATATATACATAATTGAACGTAAGTCATCTCTCAAATATTAATTTATTTTGAACGATCTTTCTAAAAATGTCACATTTATGAAGTTTTATTCGAAAAAATAATTTTTAATAAAAATGGCCGCCTGGCATATGAAAAGTGAAACGGACATTCCGGAACTGTTGATGACAGTCACATGACTTACGGTTTTATTATAGAGATAAACAGATTTACTCTCATACTTCTTTTATACAATAAGCTTGAATGAAAATAAAAATTAAGAGCACTTTTCGGTTAGCCGGGCGCCAGAGATATATGTACATATTGTGGTAGCGTGAGACGTTGTATATATAATTAATAAATTCCATTTATCGTTTTAAACGAAAAAAATTTTATTTTAAATTAACACATTAAAAAAAGAAAACAAAAGTAAAAATGAAAAGTTATGATAAGCATCCATGCCGTAAATTTTCATGGTCAGCCAAATTCCGATTCTGACGTCCGCTCAAAGTGGAACCTCACTCTCGTGTATTCCAAATCCAACTGATTCCACATTCAACTCCTTCCACCATCAACTGCCGTCTGCAATTTCACTTCCCAGATGCTTTCCTTGCATTCCAGGAATTTCCCAGAAAACATTGCATGTCGTAGGGGCCCAGTTCTTTGTATCCACAAGAACAATACTTTACAATTCTTATCTACTCATTCAGATAACATACCATTCAATACAAAGCATGTATTGCAGCTTGGCTTATCTCAAAATGAAAATGAAATCCACACTATTGATAGAATTTTTGTCAATAGAGATCAATCTGTCATATTATTTTCATTGCAGAGAGATTATCCTTTTTCCACAAATAAGGGAGGAGTTGAAACATGTCAACTCATCACAACACCTCCCCCTAAGAAAAATTTCTAGAAGAAATTTGGCATATATATTAATAGAATAAGCTCCTTCAATCAATTTCTAAAGAGGTCAACAAAGTATAAAGGAATTTAGAATAACACATGAAAAATCCCTATAGAATACAAACACATTCCCATACTCAGTATTTGATAGACCACACTGTTAATAGGATTTACTATAATCCCATAACTACAATACCTAAGTATAATTCCAAGAATAATTTATACAATTGATGCCCTAAGAAACAATTTTGAAATATTTCACATACCTATAACACCAAATACAGATTACACTTTACATGATTCTAACAAAAAAAAAATAATAATAAAAAGAAAGTATAAACCTATATATAACACAATGCCTAAAACAATTCTCTTAAGAAAACACTTGCATAAAAGCCTAAATTTAGACACTTCTACAAACAAAAAGAAAGCATAGTAAATTATGCAATTATTAAATTAATGAAGTTTTACTATTACGAAAATAATATTAAGCATTAAATGATAAATAAACACAATACAGATATTACAAAAATGAGCACTCCCAAATTTAGAATAAACTTAATTTAGAGAATTCTCCCGAAAACCAATATCTATATTACTTCTATCAGAAAATCTTTTCGACAATAATTTTCGCCTCACAACTTCATAATCATGATTTTTCCTTTCAAAATCTTGTTTGATTTCAATAAATCTTTCTTTGTGATCCGTTTTAAAAGAAGAATGCTCCATTCTTTTTAACTTTGATTTCTTATTCACATCTTCTTGGCATTTAGCCCCCCAATTTACTCTATTATTTTCCTTCATCCTAGAGTTAAATTTACTGGCCACAGTCATAGATGAACTCAATTTCTTTCTAATTCTATTTCTAAAATGTATAAATCCCATACTACCGACAAAATACCTGGGTATATTTACATCATGCTCAGAATTCTTTTCCCGAAATTGACCTCCAATACCTGACCTTTTATCACCATCCTTTTTAGACGCACCCTCTTTTGTATCGATCAATTTAGACCCTTTTTCCAAATACCTATCAGTCACGTCTTCCAGTGAATTTACCTCTATCTCATTAACAGACTTATTATCCCTTTCACAGATTTCATTCACAACCATTTTTCTAACAACCCTTTGCTCATGATCGCTAGATAATCTGAGGGTTCCCTGCCCATTTAATTCTCTTTGATTCCCCACTTGTTTATACACCGAATTTTGCTTTTCCATATTCCCTAACTTTAATAAGTCATAAACAGCTGGTGTTATAAGGGGCGGAGAATTTAGTTTTCTCACAACTGCAACCACCACATTTTTTTCAACACACTCTTTTTCACCTTCCATCAAAGCAACCGGCACTGACACCAAATCCGCTTTTTGTCTATTTCCGAGGGCCGGTATAAGAAAGACATTTCCCACTTTCTTAGCACTCCACGGAATGTCATTAGCATCAAAAACCGCAATTTGCGCACCTGTGTCCTTAATCGCTTTTACTTTCTTACCATTCACGCATAAATCAACCATAGGTAATTCGGTTTCCACACCTTCCTTATTATTTACACTTTTCCCATCACTAGTAACAATCCAAGCTATGCTTTTATCCTCATAATTAGATTTACTTTTTAACAATTCAGGACAATTTGGTCTGATGTGCCCCACTGCCAAACAATTATAACATTGGACTTGTTTTTGCTTTTCGAAAGCATTGTCCTTCTTAAATTGATCAAATTTCCCACACTCTTTCGTATTCTCAAATTCCGATTTTGGTTTAATTTCCTTTCTACTTTTAGAATTAAAGCTGTCTTTTTGCTTATCCTGAAAAGATTTATTTTCCCACGGTTTTCTATCCGACCTATTAAATTCTCTTCTTATACTCTCAAATTTATCTGATTTTTCCGCGAGTTTAGAAGCAATCTTTATTTCCTCCCAATCATCAATAAATTTTTCTTTTATCTCAAAAGGGACACGTTTTTTCAATTGTTCCGTGAGCATTAGTTCTTTTAAGGATTCAAAATCTCTCACTTCTAATGACTCTAACCAATTATCCAGATAACCCCTTAACTCATAAATCAGATCCACCCATAATTCACCAGATTTTCTTTGAGGAGTTTCAAATTTTTGTTTTAAGGCGCCTGTACTTAGCCTAAACCTATCTAACAAAACTTTCTTTATATGCAGAAAATCATCACATTTGTCTGCTGGTTGTTTTACTACAATTTCGGCAATATCAGAAGGTAACAAAGGAATTAATTGACTAACCAAATCTTCCTGAGAAACTTTAGCTTTCTCGGCTTGCCTTTCAAAAATCATAAAGAAAAGAGTTATATCAATTAATTTAGAATCAAAACGCGGAACCAAATCCTTTAAATTTACCTTAGGAGTTCTATGAAAATCTACATTTGATTCATTAGATGAAACACTAACAACATCTGCAGAATTCTGAATACGCAATTTCTCTAATTCAAATTGCTGTTGTTTCTCAAGTTTTTGTAATTCAAGTTGTTTTTCAAGTTGTTTTTCGAGTTTATCTGCCTCAAGTTGTTTCTCAAGTTTATCTACCTCAAGTTGTTTTTCAAGTTTATCTAACTCAAATTTCCTAAGTTTATCTTTTTCCTCTTGCGCAATCCTATCTAATTCAATTTGCCTCTCTCTTTCCTTACGATCTTTTTCAATTTGTCTCTCTTGTTCTTTACGATCTTTTTCAATTTGTTTTTCCTGTTCTTTCCGCTCTGCCTCCTGTTCAAGAATATATTGCAAGCGAAGTTTTGCGTAACTTTCTTTATAATCCTCAGCACTAACGATAGCCTGAATTATAGCTTGATTTTTACACGTTTTTGACACACTGGTCTCAAATTCCTCTGCTAATAATAGCAAGACATTTTTATTATATTTTACTAAATAGTCTGCCATATTTTCCCCCAAAATATAATAAATTTCAAAATAACAGATATATTCAATTTACAATAATACAATAAATACAGAAATAGAATTTTCTTCACTATACGTATAATAATGTATTCAAAAACGACACAATTTCAATATAGCAAATTCTCATGCAACAGTGACGTCTTTCAAACTGAGTATATCCCCCAAAATAAATTTTATACCCAACAGTACAGTATAACATCAATTTATTTTGAAACATTAATCATAATCATCCACAGTATACCCATAAAATTAAGCTATAACTTTATTACTGTAATAAATAAAATGTATGTAAACAAAACTCTTAATTCCAAAAGTTTTATACAAAATTATGATTAAAATACCCTGATTAATAATCTCAATTAATCAATAACAATTTACTATACCCCAAGTAAATTTTAACATATACATAAATATAAAATTTTCTTAACCCAATATTATACCAAACAGATACCAGAAAATCAACAAACATAAAAATTCTAACTAAAAATTTAAGTACCAAATTAATAGCTTCCCTAGAATTCTTAAATTTCACATAGAGTTTTGTTCCCCAAAATTAAAATTTATACACAAAATTCAATTTAAAACAGACCTCTATAGAAGATATCATAAAAGAGCTTACCTCCAGATGCAGATATTTCCTCCACACTGATACCAGATTTCCAAGCACTTTTAAAGATGACACACACAGATTTTTGAAGATTTGAAGACACTGATGAGGCACTAATTGCACCTTAGATTCGTATGTAGACAACTTAGATGGTACACCGCATATCTTCATTTCACTGATATATTTTGAAGCACACACAAATAGCACCAAGTCTATAGTTGACTGTTCATACACCTCACAGATTTAGTCGATAAAGTTCCTTTACCAGTTCTCTGCTTGCTAGAACTCCGAGAAAAAACCACGACTCCAATTAGACTTCACGAATCCACAACTCTGCTTGTCCGTTTTCCACTGGCTCATCATCTGTTTAATCAGGTTAACATAGATCCGTAATCTAATTTATTCTAGATTACATATCCCATTTGCTGCCACCAATTAATTATATATACTATTGCTGTGGTAGCGTGAGACGTTGTATATATAATTAATAAATTCCATTTATCGTTTTAAACGAAAAAAATTTTATTTTAAATTAACACATTAAAAAAAGAAAACAAAAGTAAAAATGGAAAGTTATGATAAGCATCCATGCCGTAAATTTTCATGGTCAGCCAAATTCCGATTCTGACGTCCGCTCAAAGTGGAACCTCACTCTCGTGTATTCCAAATCCAACTGATTCCACATTCAACTCCTTCCACCATCAACTGCCGTCTGCAATTTCACTTCCCAGATGTTTTCCTTGCATTCCAGGAATTTCCCAGAAAACATTGCATGTCGTAGGGGCCCAGTTCTTTGTATCCACAAGAACAATACTTTACAATTCTTATCTACTCATTCAGATAACATACCATTCAATACAAAGCATGTATTGCAGCTTGGCTTATCTCAAAATGAAAATGAAATCCACACTATTGATAGAATTTTTGTCAATAGAGATCAATCTGTCATATTATTTTCATTCCAGAGAGATTATCCTTTTTCCACAAATAAGGGAGGAGTTGAAACATGTCAACTCATCACAATATATAAATACATATATATTTATATATATACATATATATATATATATTTATATATATATATATATATATATATATATATATATATATATATATATATATATACGTATACGTAGATAAGTGTATATGTGTGTGTATATATATATACATGTATATATATCACTGGCGCCCGGCTAACCGAAAAGTAGCAAAAAAAATTTTGAAATGGAAACAAAAAGTTTAATTACACCAATTGCTGAGTTCGATTAAAAAAACTAAATTCATGTACTTAATACGATTTAAACTTCATTGCACGTGTTTTAAGATTTAAAAAAAAAAAAAAAAAAAAAAAAAAAAAAAAAAAAAAAAAAAAAAACAAGCACTCCGGGAGTGCCGACAGAAGTGAAAACATGAATTTCAATATATATATATATATATATATATATAATAAAATACCACTGTTTAATTTACATAAAAATAATATATAAATATATATTAAAATATTAAATGTAATATATAAACCCACCCTACCTCATACCGAACTATACACAATACATGTACATACTTATATACATAGGTGTTGGTTACAGTAACAGTGTCGGGAGTTAAATGGTTTTTTCCCATCTCAAAAAATGTCCAACGCGCCAAAGAAATTTTACCTTCAAATGTACAGAGGTGTCGGTAACAATGTCGGTTACAGTAACAGTGTCGCGAGTTCAATGGTTTTTTTCCCATCTCAAAAAATGCCCAACGCGCCTAAAGAAGTTTTCACTTCAATAAATTCTTCATCATTGCAACTGCATGTACTTTCATGAATACATCTCTTTAGGTCTTTTGTATATCCATTATAATTAAACATAACATGGCCTAAAGGCTTATCATATTTAAATGGCTTAACTATTTTTACTTTACTCACTGGTAGTAGATCATTGTACTTGTTTAAATATTTACCCAAAATTAACTCCTTTATAGCAATTCCACACATAATCCGATATAAAATAGTTCTTTTCTTCCGTACTTTTCTGACAGTTCTTTAAATTAAAATATCTCTGTAGATCCTGTTTCTTGATTCTATACCGCAATAAATCCAAGCCCAAATCGTTATTAACATTTCTTGTGCTAGATTGTAAAGTTGTTAAAGTCTCCGGTATCAATTTCTTTTTTATGTTAAATATAATTCCCTTAATGTTATTTCCCTTCGATTACCATCACAATTAAATATTGATTTTTCTATTTCTTTACAAGTATTTAGATTTTTCGAAGTATTCAAATTTATATTATGTCTAATAAGACTACTGATAAGCTCTTTCCTTATATCATGTTTTAATTTGTCATAAATAGATTTTGTCATCATCTTTATTTATCCAGATTCCTACTTCTAAAATTCTGTAGGACATTCTTCTTGCAATATATATATATATATATACTAAAATACAATTATAAATTTACACTAACCACACTACATAGCCAAAAACAAAAAACGTTATATCAACTGAACACTAAAATATAACCAATTAAAACTATAATACAATTATAACCAAACACAAATTACTAACGAAAAACCAATACCAGGAAAATTAAACCTGAAGGCAGGAGGGCATGGCTAACGACATGCACTGTAGGGTTAAAACTGGTTTCCACGCAAGCAACGTCCCCCTTCTCCTGCCGAGACCAAATTAATTCAAACTATCAACCAAAACACAAAGCTACACACAGCAGTAACCAACCCTATATGAACTCTTCGAACAACTGATCTAGACCACACTTAGCATTCAAAAATGAATTCAGTTCACTTCTATATTTACTTCTACCTATAAAATTAATCATATTTTTCCGTACAAAGTTCACAAGGTAACCCTGCATCAATGCCATATTAATCCACTCCATGAATTCGCCAACTGCATTGATGTTTTTAATATTCTGGGAGGAGAGTTCTAGTTTTAAAGTATTTGGATAATATTTAAAATCTAGGTTTACATTTTTCCTTATTGAATCCAACTATTAAAACATCATCAATATACCTATAACTCAATATTTCTCTATTTAAAATATTGTTATTCTCATACATATGTAAGTACATGTCAGCTAAAATTGAACTGCAACTCAGCCCCCCCCCCCCCATTGGGATTCCACGAAACGGTTTAAATACTCTACTCCCCTCATACCAGTAATTCTCTTGCACTACCAACTGAAACAAGTTAATAAACCAATCTTTATCGCTATCTATATTGCTGTTTTTGTTATAAAAATCTATAACCTTGTCCTTTAAATCCAGTAAGTTAATGGTACTGTATAGGTCTGCAAAATCATATACAAAAAAACTCTTTGTGTTTTGATGTTTTTTCAATTTATCTAATAAAATGTAACTGTTCATTATAATAAATGTGGACTTCGTACTCAACACTATCTATCAAACACACTACTCAAAACTCCCAACAATTTCTTATTAGCAGACCTCTAGGTATGAACCATACCCACAATTCTAAATTTCACTGTTTTTTTGTGAAACTTTGGCACTATAACAAGATATGGGAAACGTTGACTTTTCTACTTCAACTTAACTTTTTTATATAGTGCCTTAACCCTGTTTTCCATCACTGAAACTTTCAATTTCAATAGCTCATAGTTATCGCTGTTATTATAACTTTCATTTAATATTTCACTATAAATTTTTTTACAGATTAATGCATAACTTGTGTTAGCTTTATCGACATATGTAATTATAAATTTACTCTGAAGCTCTTTAATAGATTTCGTTAACCTAGTATAATCCTCTTGAGACACCGTCACAATCTCTAATATATATATATATATATATATATTATATAAAAACTGATTGCAAAAATTAACCATTGAAACAGAAGCAACTGACCATATGCAATGAAATATATTATATATATATATAATATAATATAATATAATATAATACTACTGTTTAATTTACATAAAAATAATATATATATATATATATATATATATATATATATTAATTAAATATAATATATAAATAATTTTCATAAAAATCAATAGCGCACAGGCAAGCATGGAGCGCGCGACGCGCCCGCCCCGTCCTACCCGTGAAAATAATGCAGATGTTTGTTCTGAAGTAAGCAGAGGATAACTTTTAGTTATCACGTAGTGGAACGCATTTGCTGGTTTTAAAAGGGAGCTATCATATTCAAAGTTAAGTAGTGAAAATGCAATATGTATATATAGACTTCGGTGAAAACAAAGTTATTCAAAACATAGGAGATTTATTCAAGCAAAAGATACTCACACATTATATATCAGCATCGTAACATTAATAACTTGAGATAATACAGTTTCGCTTTTGAAGACAACAACACTTCACTTTCAATGAGCGTAGAACATGAATATTTAGCAGATAGATGTAAACAGACCAAGGCATAAACTTATTCAACATATTATATATATTTATATACCATTGCACTAAGCTGCTTTATGTTTAAATGCATCACCATCAAATACAACACACATCGTTCACTTTTAAACTACATCAATAAGCCAGATATTCCAACACTACGACGATATCTTTAGAAAGAACACCGCCGATTGCTTGAACAATCGATTTCCAATTTACACACCGATGTAAAGACTCAACAGCTATGTATACTGACAGAATGTCGGCTAATCACAAGAAACACCCACTTCACTAGAACAATCTATTGTAATTTGCATACACGTGCCACTGTTGATTCGATGTTCGATTACCCAATCCGAATGGCCTACGTGTGCCGCCATCTAGCGAGTAGTAGAGACACTATCTCAGATGTGCGTACGGTGTTCACGATGCAACGTGGTCTCGTTAGAAGTAAAAGTGTGCTTGTGTTTCTGTACTTACGATGTTTTAAATGATGGAATAAATAAAAGTATCTGGTCATGAAACCAGCTCAATTTATCAGAACTGCAACGTGTAAAAGGTAAGTAAAAACGATGTATTCATAAAAATAAAGTATTTTTATGAAGTGTATTTTACATTTAATAAAGGTGAAACTTTAATGTTTATTACTTAATATGATGAATGCTAAAAGTGTATGAGTGATAATGAATGATAGTTTTTATGAAATACTTTATGAAAAGTATTTAAGTAAATGTGTTGCTTGAGTCAATAAGACCAACATATATACTGGAGGCATGTGATTTTCCTGACATGTGCCCCCCCCCCTCTTATTGTCTCAACGCAACTATCAGCCAATTGTCCAAAAGAATATGGAAATGATTTGAAAAAGGCTGAAAAGACTAGAAAAATGGATTTAATATCCAAAAGAACTTCACTATACACATCTCAGCTAAACCTTAAAAAAAAAAAAAAAAAAACCAAACAAATTAACTTTAAAAATCACCCATGTTTTGATTTTTTTTCCATATAGTTAAAAACAGTGTTAAAAACAATTTAAATACATGTAAACTGGATCCTCGATCAATTAGCATAATAACTCTCCAACAACGTTAGTAAACCTTCAACAAAACGACCATAACAAATTTAACCTTACAATAATCTAATTTTAAAACAATGTTCAACAATTACAATTTAAATTTAACTAACTGCCTCAAAAATTAATATATTGCAACTTTCCCATCTATACTAGTACAACCGAAAATTCAACCTCTCAACTTAAGTTAAATTTCCACACAAAGCCCAAAAAAAAACATTTTCCAAAATTTCACCCATGGACTTAAGACTAGCCGGAAAAACCGTTGCAAAAAATACTAACAGCAGCTTAATACATTACAATTTTAAACACAAACAATTTTAAACAATTTAACAAGAAAAATATTGCAAATACGTACCAAAAATTTAATCTTCAATTTGAAAGATTAAAACAAGTTTTCCAACAACAAGAAGAAGTTTTCCAACAATAACAAGAAGAAGTTTTCCAATTGCATTCAACATACATATATATAACACTAGAAAAGTTCTTTATTTAAAACATCAAAGAAAATTTAATTTGAAAAATTTTTAGAAGAATTTCAAGACTTGACTCCTTGGGACATTAACTCAATATCCAAAACAAAAATAGTAACTTTGAAGACCTTTTCAGCATCTGAGTTAGGATAAACATATTGACTACAATCATCTACTTTCTTACATAACACTCAGTGTCAATTACTCTCCACGCCTGGATTCCATTCATACCAATTGAAGTCTCAGATGCCTAAAAGAGATCAGAATTAGATATCTACATTTATAACAAAATAAAGAAAAATACATATACCACATTTTTTACATTAATTATAACAGATTATTCAACAGATATTTTCAAAGAAAGAGTTTGTCTTTTAAAAACATTATAAGATAAATTCATATAGAGTTAGCCCCTTGGAGTCAGCCAAAAACTTAATTTTTAACTTCACAAATTTTACTTTTAAAAATTAAATAAATAATCCAACAAATCCTCTGGTCCGGTTATCCTAGGACAAATGGGCCGGCCCACCCAGACACAGAAAAATGCATACCATTCAATTCTTACAATAAAACTTTCATTACTTATATAACTTTACCTTTACATTACGTTACAGTAATATTAACAAAAATAACTTCATATCTTTTATTATTATTCTCATCCGGTACACGGGAAAAAGTGACACTCCCATTATTAAACTAAACAAAACTGGACTTACTGAATTAAAAGTTAACGTGCCCGCGGAAAAGGCCCTAATGTGGCGGTTACCCCCAACACAACCCCCCGAAAGAGTTCTCTGTCACTTACCGGTCAAGGGTCACCCTCCCGAGACGGTACTGAGGGCTGATCGAACTCCTCGAGAGGAAGTATTAAAGGGCACCATCTCCACACCAAAGCGGGAAATTAAATGTATACCGAATGAGAATTTTGCAGTTTGGAAAACATTAAAAACTTCTATTACCTTACACACATTTCTATAAAAATTCTATATTTAAAATTACTTTAATCTTACACTTCAATATATCACTAAAAATTTATGAATTATTTTTCAAAAATATATATTGCACAATTTCCTTACACTTATAAAAATTTACAAAGAGAATAGGTACGCATTTGACTAGAAAAATAATTAATCTATTTTAAACAAAATGTTTACAAATCTCAGAAGATCAAATTTGGTGAGGGGTTTGGTAAACACGTCTGCGAGGTTAGCCTTGCTACGGACAAAAGTTATATCAAAAATATTTTTATAAACCAGATCCCTGACAAAAAATAGTTTAACATCAATATGCTTCTATAAGTACAGTAATAAAATAATAGCCAGAAATCTATACTTATGAGGTAATTTAATTATAAATTTTTGTATTTATTAATTAATTATTTAAAAAAAATTAAGTACTAATCTGAATGTTTAGCGTTTATTAACAATTAATTATAAAAAATCATGACTTACTAAAATCTATACTCTTTTTCTTAAAAATGTTATTTATACAATAATTTTTAAAAACCCGGTTTAAACCAAAAAAACCCGGTTTTTTGGGGTTTTTTTCTAAAAAACCGGTTTTTTTCCAACCCTGGTTTCCCAAAAGAACAAGTTGGCCACCAATAGAAGTCCGGTCATCCCGGTTTGCTGCAAAGTCTGCATCACAGTAGGCGATCAACTGCTCCTGATCACATGACAATCGGAGGCGATAATTCCTAGTATATTTTACGTAACCTAGCAGCCGTAAAAGTCCGCCCCAATGGAACAGTCCTGGATTACTTTGAAATTGACTAAAAATATTAACTTCATATGATATGTCAGGCCTAGTACGATTTGCTAAAAATGACAGACAACCGAGCACATTTCTATATGGTATAGATTTCATGACATCAATATCTGACTGTGAGGTTGGGCAATCAACTTTAGAAAAAATTATACCTTTGCTGATTGGGAGTGAAGAGATAGGTATTTTAAAGCTTTTAAATTTATTGCATATTTCATCAATATAATGAGACTCATGAATCTCTAAGCCATTCCTTTCATCAAATTCTACCCCCAAAAGCTTTTTGGTTTTTCCCAATACTTTCAAGTCGAAAAATTTACCCAACATTTTTAAAGCATTATCTATGACAGTCTGATTTTTCCCAAACAACACTATGTCATCCACATACAGAAACCAATATTAATTAAGACTTCGTGTATCTCAAAAAACCATTCTCTACCACTTTGATGTAGTCCGTACAAAGCTCGATCCAGCTTGCAGTACAAATGAGACTTCTCAGGTATGGTGAAACCGGGCGGTTGTAGCATATATACGTCTTCTCTCAATGGAGCGTAAAGGTAGGCGCTGGTTACATCACACTGAATGTGACGCCATCCGCTACACGATACCAAGAGAGAGAAAAAGAATCGGATTACACCAAAATTGACCACAGGGCTAAAGGTCTCATCGTAAGATTCGCCTTTAATTTGTTTATAGCCCTGGGCAACTAAACGAGCTTTAAAGCGGGCAATCCTCCCTAATTCATCTCTCTTGATAGTGAAAACCCACCTACATCCCACTGGAGTTACGTTGGCAGGTAAAGGAGCCAAATGCCAAACCTTCCGTTCACGCATAACACTGAGTTCGCTCTGCATTGCAGCAAGCCACTTCTCACGTTGCACGGACTCCATCGCCTGTTTAAATGTTTTGGGTATAGTCAGGCCATATAGTCATGATTCAGGAATTATCTGATTAGATTCAGGAGCATCAGAGTCTTCATCTTCACTATCAGAGTTGTCTACGCTTGAAACAGGACCAGAATAAAGATTATTTCCCTTAAAATCAAATATATCAGGATTATATTTTATTTGATTTCTGTCACAATATCTTTCAACATCCATTATTGATCTCAAACGATCAGTTTTCCCAGTTTCGTAATAATAAATATCCACCCGTTTCCCGGTAGGCCTAGGTACTGCTTTACGGGTCCAGCTAATATCTCTCAATGAGGGAATAGCCGGACTGGAACTGTCAATGGACTCGGAATCGGATTCCCCCTCTCCAGACACCTGTGGATCATTTATTTCGTTATAGGGACCAGGGATGACCTCTGGTTCTACCTCTACAACAGTGTCATTTTGATTACTCACAAGGCTATCTGGAAAAAGGTCAACCTCCTCCGGGCCCATCACAGCTCCACTGTTGTCTGGATCAAACCTGGATTTTTCGTCAAATGTGACGTCAATGGATTCTATTATACTATCTGTTTCAGGTATCCAAATTCGATAACCCTTAGTTTTAAAAGCATAGCCAACCAGAATTCCACGTTTCACCCTTGGACCGAGTTTCCCCTCCCGCTTTTGTCTTGGAATTCCCACAAAAGCTACAGACCCAAAGGGTTTTAAATGTTTAACTGAAGGTTTATTACCTCCATACAACTCAAAAGGGGTCTTATTTGAAGTTTTGGGACACACTCGATTCCAGGTGTACACGAAGAATTTTACGGCCTCTGGCCAAAAACTTAGGTCTAGGTTGCTCTCTGATAATAAGGTACGGGCTCCATTTACGACAGTCTGCATAAATCGTTCGGCTGTTCCATTTTGCTGTGGAGTATATGGATTTGTGAGCTCATGCATAATACCCTTGGATTTAAAAAATTCATCAAGTTCATCATTTACAAATTCCCCACCATTATCCGTCCGTACATTTTTGACTTTCCTTCCAATGAAAGTTTCAGCTCTAGTAATATGATTACGAACAATTTCATAGGAATCTGACTTCATTCTTATTGGATAAATGGACACACGGCGGGAATAGTCATCGATAATAGTGAGAAAATACTTTTCGCCATTTCTACCTTGTACTTGGCAAGGACCCCAGACATCGGCAAAAAGAAGTTCCAAAGGGTACTGCGAGCGTCTTTGACCTATTGCCTTAAATGATACTTTTTTATGTTTACTTATTTTACAATTTTCACATTTAAAGTTAAGATCTTTAAATTTTGGCATTCCCCGGACTCCCTCTTCATTACAGGTATGCACTAGAATGGCTGGACTTATATGTCCAAAACGTCTATGCCAAATCTCCATTTCTGAAGATTTCAAAAGAGAATTAGTTTCAATTTTTAAAGATTTTGGAATCCTAGGAAAAATCTGATACACCCCACTTTTAAGATAAGCATTAAACAAGAAATGTCCTTCCCTCGAGACGGTTACCTTCCCTTTTCCACCAATAAAAGTTGCTCCTTTTTTATCCAGTTGAGGACCAGATATAAGACTACGACGTAATTTACTCGAATACATAACATTCTTAAGTAAAACCTGGCGTTTGCCAAATAACAATTTTACATCACGTCGGCCCTCAATCGGGAATGAAATATTTTTAACAGCAACAGTCATTTCTTGATCTATTAAAGGAGAAAAATTTTGAAAAATTGATCTATCATTAGTGAAATGGTGCGTCGCACCCGTATCCAGTATCCACCTGGCCTCTACATTTATACAATTTACATTAACATTAGACATGAAAATATTAGAGGACTTACAAAAATCTACTGGACTCTCTGAATGTCCTGGCGACTCATTCCACCTTTGATTATTCCTTCGGTATCGGGGTCGGTTACGAGGCATGTTCCGTCCAGGAGAGTAGTTTCCTTCCTCAGGTCGGCGGCTCCTTGATTGACACCTGGATGATGATGGTGAAACCCTTCTATAGTCAGGTACTTTGGCACGATGAGACGGCGAAGGTGCATGATAAGACGGTGAATTTCTTCGAAGAGAGTTCCCATTCGGTGTATTCCTTCTGTAAACCGGGGAGGAGAAGCGAGATCTTGAAAAATCGGATTTTTCATACTTATTCACATTACTGGCCTTACCTAAACAATATTTCTGTAAATGACCGGATTGACCACATTTCCAACACCTTCTCTTCTCAAACCCCCTGAAATTCTCTTGCTTTCTTCTAAAATTCAATTGGTTTGCTTGGAGATTACTTTTACCGGAATCTGAATCTCTTACATTCAAACGTGTTTCTTCAGCTACTAGTTCTTCTACTATTTTAGAGAACTGAAATTCAGATTTTCCCTATCGCAAAATATTTTGTACTATTGCATCGAATTTCCTGGGAAGAAAACGAAGAAGTTGAAAATTTACATAACACTCATTAAATCCATCATCTATTTGCTTTATATCTTTGGCAATTCGTGCTAATCTTGCTGCAAAAAGATTTATTGTTTCATTTGTCTTAATTCTGCACTCCATTAAATCTGTAAATATCTTCATATGGTGGGAACGAGAATCTGGACAATAATTTAATTTTAACTTATTCCAAGCTTCAACTGGATTTTTGCAGTTCTCAATTAATCTTTTAAATTCCACACTGATATTCAGATAGATAATGGATAGTGCCTGATTAGATTTTGCTTTAAATGCCTCAATTTCCTCAGCAGTTGGATTTTCTTTAGCTGGAGTTACCAAGTTATCTTCTATTATAAACCAGAGATTTTTATCCAATAGAATGTATTTTATATCATTACACCAATTTCTATAATTTGATGAATCCAATTTCTCAATCGATATATTAGCCATTTTTCTTCTTTCTTCCTTTTTTTTTTTCTCTCTTTTTTTTTCTTACCTCCTCGTATTTATGTTAAAAAATATATATATGGTTAAAAACTGACAAAAATCTTAAATTTCATTTAAGTTATGTTAAAATTTATCATAATTAAAAACTTCAACTGCAAAAATAAGAATGTAAAAAAAAATTTAGTGTAGATTTGTTAAAATTTCAAAGTTAAAAACCAGTTATCCTTCTATGTTAAAAAAAAGTAATCTGAAACTGAGCCAAAAACGAAATGGACCAATCAAATTCTGCATAGATATTCCGGGTTATACTCATCGCTTTTTTACTACGGACTTTTTTGAGGAGTTATCACTTTTTTCTAGCCATCCTACGGATTCGAAAATCATACCACCAGACGCGAATTATAACAAGCTTTCAGAAATCCAAAAAATTATCACGGTCGGACAATAAAAACTCAAAAAATCCTTAAAAATCGAGTAAAAAATCTTTTATTGAAAAAGTAATTTTTTTTATTGTTGCCAATTTCTAAATAAGCGCAAAGGATTACGTTTTATCTCAAATAAAAAATGTATTTGCGAGAGACTATTAAAAACAATAATGAAAGTTTAAAATAATAATTAAATGATCACGTGTTGAAAGCAGGAAATAAAGAAAATTACGTCATAAAAATTGTGTTTACACATGAATATTAAAAATAAAAAAGTTGAATTAAATGAAAAAGCATTATAACCAGTTAAATGAAAAAGCATTATAACCTGATTACAGAAGATAGTCGCCTTTCGTGATATTATCATCATCATCATCTTTTTAAAACAGGATACATTACCAGGTTTTAAGAGGCTGTGAAATCAGAACGGGGGTTGGTGAGCGTAGCGAGCAGGGGGCAGAGCCCCCTAGTCTTGTAAAAAAAATTTTCATTTACTTCAAATAGAAACCTCTTCACCTGTTTTTCAATACTACTACGTTAATTAAACATATATTTCATGCATATTTCTTTCGCTCATGTCTTCAACGATCTTATTTCATACTATAATACAGGCAAACCGCCCCCCCGCCCTCTCTTATTTTCGTTGCCGGGAGATTCGAGGTCAATCTTTATCGTTATCGGGAGCGTTTGTTTACCTTTTAATCTTCCATTTTTTTCAGCATCCTCACTTTTTCAAATCATAAATAGCTTTATTATATGAGCTCTCCTTGCCCATAACCGTTTGTGAAAATAATGCAGATGTTTGTTCTGAAGTAAGCAGAGGATAACTTTTAGTTATCACGTAGTGGAACGCATTTGCTGGTTTTAAAAGGGAGCTATCATATTCAAAGTTAAGTAGTGAAAATGCAATATGTATATATATAGACTTCGGTGAAAACAAAGTTATTCAAAACATAGGAGATTTATTCAAGCAAAGGATACTCACACATTATATATCAGCATCGTAACATTAATAACTTGAGATAATACAGTTTCGCTTTTGAAGACAACAACACTTCACTTTCAATGAGCGTAGAACATGAATATTTAGCAGATAGATGTAAACAGACCAAGGCATAAACTTATTCAACATATTATATATATTTATATACCATTGCACTAAGCTGCTTTATGTTTAAATGCATCACCATCAAATACAACACACATCGTTCACTTTTAAACTACATCAATAAGCCAGATATTCCAACACTACGACGATATCTTTAGAAAGAACACCGCCGATTGCTTGAACAATCGATTTCCAATTTACACACCGATGTAAAGACTCAACAGCTATTTATACTGACAGAATGTCGGCTAATCACAAGAAACACCCACTTCACTAGAACAATCTATTGTAATTTGCATACACGTGCCACTGTTGATTCGATGTTCGATTACCCAATCCGAATGGCCTACGTGTGCCGCCATCTAGCGAGTAGTAGAGACACTATCTCAGATGTGCTTACGGTGTTCACGATGCAACGTGGTCTCGTTAGAAGTAAAAGTGTGCTTGTGTTTCTGTACATACGATGTTTTAAATGATGGAATAAATAAAAGTATCTGGTCATGAAACCAGCTCAATTTATCAGAACAGCAACGTGTAAAAGGTAAGTAAAAACGATGTATTCATAAAAATAAAGTATATTTATAAAGTGTATTTTACATTTAATAAAGGTGAAACTTTAATGTTTATTACTTAATATGATGAATGCTAAAAGTGTATGAGTGATAATGAATGATAGTTTTTATGAAATACTTTATGAAAAGTATTTAAGTAAATGTGTTGCTTGAGTCAATAAGACCAACATATATACTGGAGGCATGTGATTTTCCTGACACTACCTGATACCGAAGTATACACAATACATGTACATACTTATATACAGAGGTGTCGGTTACAGTAACAGTGTCACGAGTTCAATGGTTTTTTCCCATCTCAAAAAATGCCCAACGCTCCTAAAGAAGTTTTCACTTCAAATATACAGAGGTGTCGGTAACAGGTCGGTTACAGTAACAGTGTCGCGAGTTCAATAGTTCTTTCCCATCTCAAAAAATGCCCAACGCGCCTACAGAAGTTTTCACTTCAAATATACAGAGGTGTCGGTGTCGGTTACAGTAACAGTGTCGCGAGTTCAATGATTTTTTCCCATCTCAAAAAATGCCCAACGCGCCTAAAGAAGTTTTCACTTCAAAAATTTATGGGGTCCTTATTTCAGAAAAGTAAAATATCTTATTAACTCTGAAATGTTCATTCACAAATCACTCCTAGTCTCTACATCTTTAGTTAAATATTATTTTGTGACTTGGCAATTACGCAGCACAGGGAAGTTATTGCACCTTACTATGTTATGTGGGAAGGGATGAGATAATATGATTAAGGCTAATTATATACGCACAGGGAAGTTATTACACCTTAATATGTTATGGGATGGCATGGTATTATTTGATTAAGACTAATTATATACATCACATTCTCATGCTACGTAATTGCCAAGTCACAAAATAATATTTAACTAAAGATGTAGAGACTAGGAGGGATTTGTGAATGAACATTTCAGAGTTAATAAGATAGCTAAACTTGGCTTTACACGATCTCAGAACTTTTTACGGAAAAAGAGTCCCGAGACTTGGCTGCATTTTTTACAGGTGACGTTTTTGATGAGATTTCACTTCTTTTTGTAAGTAATCCTCCTTTTCTTGATTTTGGGTTCTTTTTGGAGATCATCCACTGATTTTCGCTAAGCCCACACTCTGTCCCTATTATTTACAGGTATCAAAAATTTGAAGCTTTAGTTTCGTTTGCAAAGTACTGTAGATAAAAAGAGATTTCAGGTTCCTAGGCCAGCACTAAGTTATGGGAGGGGGAGTGTCAAAAGTACTGTCAATTGCTTCCAGGATAGGTGCTATCTATCTGAGATATTACTCGCAGTCCTAGATACTTGATATTTAGCATAAAAGAAAGCCAAAATTAAAATTTCCGGAAATTTTTAATAAATCAAACTATATTCATTTTTTCTATGTTTTTTTTTTTTTTTTTTTTTTGGCTTTTTTTTTTTACATTTACGGATTTTTTAATTTTTTCTTACTTTGTATACTAAACCCTGCCTTTCTGCCAAATGTCAAGCTTCTAGGACTACAAAATCAGATTATTTCCGGATAAATTTATTGATTTTTCGATTTTACTTCTAAGTTACCTGATTGTCATGCCAATATAATAATTTTTTGATCCGTCTTCTTAGGATCATTTAGGTTCAATTTAGAGGTAAATCAAGTGAATGTTAGAGTCACCATGATTTTATTTAGAAAGAACTATCAAACCATAACCAGCCAGTAATGTCGGGAGGGTACGGGGAGCTGCGAAAATTTTTGTGGGGCTAACATCATTTAACAATACATATTTCATATGCGAAGTAAATAGAGTATAACCTGTAAAAGAAAACAAACCTGTCTATAAAGAAATCGCCTATAACGTAGCCAGTCTATAGTGGAACTTTCCTAAAACGAAATTCGTAAACGAAAGAAAAGAAAACCATAATCCGGGGGAAATAACATAAAACAATTAGGGGCGTTGTACTAGCTAATAGTACTAGCTAATATAATTTTTCTTTTTTCTGTATCCTAAACTATAAGTTTTTTCAAATTTTACAGATTTTTTAATTTTTTTTGTATCCTAAATACTGCCTTTATTCCAAATTTTAAGTTTCTAGCTCTACAAAATCGAATTATTTTCAAATTTTCGTTTTTTTTTTTTTTTTTTTTTTCTTTTTTTCTTTTTCTGAATCCTAAGCACTACCTTTACACCAAATGTTCAGTATCTAAGACTAAAAGATCATATTATTTTCAATTTCTCACTTTTTTTTTCAATTTTTAATTTTTGAAATTTTCGATTTTTTTTTTCGAATTATCCATATTTTTTAATGTTCCCTTATTTAGTATCTTAAGTATTACCTTTATTCCAAATTACAAGTTTCTAGCGCTATGAAATCGAATTATTTTCAAATTTTCTTTATTTTTCGATTTTTTTAAATTTTATTTTCGAATTTTATTGCCTTTTTATTTTAACTTATTCTGATTCCTAAACACTATCTTTACCGCGAATTTTAGGTTTCTAAGACTAAAAGATCAAATTATTTTAATTTTTTCATTTATTTTTCGAATTTTTGAATTTTTTTTCGAATTTTCCGGATTTTTTAATTTTTCCTTATTTTGCATCCTAAATACTACCTTTATTCCGAATTACAAGTTTCGAGCGCAACAAAATCGGATTATTTGAAAATTTTCGGGTTTTTTCCATTTTTTGATTTTTTTTGTGTGTGTTTTTGATGTTTTCTTTTATTGAATTCTAAACACTACCTTCACACCAAATTTTAAGTTTTTAAGACTACAAGATCGTGTAATCTTCAATTTTCAATTTTGTTAGAATTTGTTGAATTTTCGAATGTTTTGGTTTTTTTTTGGAATTTTCTGGATTTTATCATTTTTCCTTTCTTTGTATCCGAAACACTAGCTTTATTCCAAATTTTAAGTTTCTATGGCTGCGGGATCTACCCAATCTTTTTGATGACGCGAGAGTGAGTGAGTGTGTGAGTGACAAAAAATCGTAACTTTGAGTTCATATACGGTCTGCACTAATTTATGGGTATTTTTTGAATTATCCATATATTTTAATTTTTCCTTATTTAGTATCTTAAATATTACCTTTATTCCAAATTTCAAGTTTCTAGCGCTATAAAATCGAATTATTTTCAAATTTTCCTTATTTTTCGATTTTTCCGATTGTTTTCGATTTTTCAATTTTATTTTCGAATTTTATTGGGTTTTTTATTTTAACATTTTCTGAATCCTAAACGCTATCTTTACCGCGAATTTTAATTTTCTAAGGCTAAAAGATCAAATTATTTTAATTTTTTCAATTTCTTTCGAATTTTACGAATTTTTCAAATTTTTTTTTTCGAATTTCCCGGATTTTTTAATTTTTCCTTATTTTGCATCCTAAATACAGTAAAACCTCTAAATAACGGACACCTCGGGAGCGCAGAAATTGTCCGCTATTCGGAGGTGTCCGCTATTGGGAAAACTTCAGATATTCACAAAATTGCTAAGAAATTTTAATTAATTAAAATTTTAATTTAAGAATTTAATGCTGTCAGTAGTTTTAATCTCTCTGAATCATCTTTTTTTGGAAAAAGAAATAAAAATATGTGTAACTGCTCACTGTGTTTTGCCGCTTCTTGGAAATTCTCGATATTGCAGGAAACATCCCCTGGTTTCAGTAACTGATTCCTATCACTAATAGAGTCAGCTTTTGTCGAAGTTTCTGAAGGAATATAATCGCCTACGTCAACTGATTCTTTTTTAGTAGGTAATCATCAATGTTGCTGGACATTTCGACATTTCTTCACTCCTGATCCATTTCATTAATTCACTTATTGCGATAGTTCTTCATTTCTATCGGAAATAAACGTTTAATTTTCTTTTAATATAAAGCCTGTTTTTCTGAAACATTGTCGTACGAATTCCGGTTATATGTTTTTTTACTGCTGAAGAAATCCGAATTTGAAAACATCGGGAACATTAACTAATTTTAGGCTTTCTCAACTGTATTTATAGAATAAAACTTCGAAAGAATATGGCTTAATAAAAGCTTTCTCTACCAGGCTTTACAATTGTGTATAACGCTTTGATGAAGGGGTTGGCATACGGAAGTTGTCTTTGGGGGGGGGGGGGGGAGGGACACAGTTTTAACATTGTCCAATTTAAAATGTTTTGGATGAGAAGTTGCATTGTCCAGAAACAAGAGAACGTTTCTTTGTTTCTCCATCCTATTATCAGAGGAAGTTAACCATTTAATCACAAAAAACTGGTTATCCACGATTTTGTATTCGCTCTATAACACCAATTTTTTTTAATTGGATGTTCTTTGAGAAATACATGGGTTTCTCAGATTTTTGAACTATAAGATGAACTTAAAATTCCCCTAATACATTGCAACATAATAAAATAGGGATTCTCTCGTTTGTCATTTTTTCGCCGATACAGCCATCCTTTTTAAAGCACAAAGTCTTATTCGAAAAAATTCTGAAAAAGAGTCCGCTTTCGTCGGCATTAAAAATATTTCTCTCCTCATAACCTGCACAAATTGATTGCAGTTATTGATGCCAATCCTCCAACTTTTTCAGTGCTACAGATTTTGCTTTTTCACATATTGTTTTGAAAGAGATGTTGTGCTAAGACAGGAACTTTTCCAGACATCTATCCAAACCCTTAAAATCATGTAGTCCGAGTTCTTTGGCAGCTTTTAAAGCCTTTTCCTGAATCAAAGGCCCACTGAAAGAAATTTTTTTGAACGAAGGGAAGTAAACCATTTCAGAAATATAGAATTAATTTCAATACAATCAGTATACCACAATTTCACCTTTTTCATGTTCTCGTTAGAGTTAACAATCCACAAATTCTTTATTTCGTAAAAATCTCTCTCAGTTATGTTTTGCCTATTTTAAAACATTTGGCAAGTATCCGTAAAATCTATTTCTGTTTTTCAGATTCACTTACATTTACAATTTACAATTTTTCTTTTAAAGTTAATCGCTTTTGTTTTGAGGTCATTCTCGAAACATTAATCACAAGCAAGACACTAAATTCAGAATACGCAGAACTCAATATATTCAGAAAACGATAAAAATGGTTTTAAAATATTTTGAAGCTTTGAATATTGTACGTCAATTAAATCTGAAGAATCAAACAGTAATCGATACAAAATACATACGAGATTGGGGGATTCCTCTGGCCATTGGGGATTTTCCAGAGACCGCCCCCTACATTTATCTGTGGTCAAAAAATTTGTGACACATTGCCTTGATAAATTTCGAGGCTTTTTACTTTTTTTGCCATTTTCTTTCTCGTTAAAAAAATCATTTTTCATCCTTGATCGCCAAAACGACTGTCCGCTATTCGGAATGTCCGCTATTCAGAGGTTAAACATACACAAATTTAGATTTTTGGAGTGGGGATTTGAAAAGTGTCCGTTAAACAGAGGTGTCCGCTATTCGGGAGTGTCCGTTATGGAGGTTTTACTGTACTACCTTTATTCCGAATTCCAAGTTTCTAGCGCAACAAAATCGGATTACTTGAAAATTTTCGATTTTTTTCGATTTTCTCGATTTTTTCAATTTTGCTTTCGATTTTTTTGGTGTTTTTGATGTTTTTCTTTTCTGGATGCTAAACACTACCTTCACACCAAATCTTAAGTTTCTAAGACTACAAGGTCGTCTTATTTTCAATTCTCAATTTTTACGGAATTTGTTGAATTTTCGAATGTTTTTTTTTTCGAATTTTCCGGATTTTATAATTTTTCCTCTCTTTGTATCCTAAATACTACTTTTTTTCCAAATGTAAAGTTTCTAGGGCTACGGGATCTACCTAATCTTTTTGATGACGCTGAACGAGTGAGTGAGTGAGTGACAAAAAATCGAATGTTTGAGTTCATATATCGTCTGAACTAGAAAAGACAGAAAGTTGTAATTTTAAATTTTGGTCCTGTGTGCCAAATACTCTAGAAAAACGAAGTTTTGAATTTTTGGGATACTCCAGCGCAGAGATATGGGGGGGGGTCAAAAGTGCCCTGAGTTGCTTCCAGAAAAGTATGCTTACGGCCGTGCTTTCTCGACTTGGCGGAGGCACGTGCCTCCAGATATATGTAAAATATATGAGACCGAGATTAAGAGCTTTTACTAAAAGGTTGTTTCCTCGTATATTGTTATTTAAATTAGTTTTTCATGATAAAAAATGGCAACAATATAAATTATTTCAATTTTCTTTTTATTTATTTCAAACAATCGCAATGTTATCTCTATGGGAAAATCGAAAAATTTAGGGCAGACGTTTTCGGGCGTTAGAATTGACGAATATTTTTGATTTTCAATCCCCGGCGAGATTTTGGCACTATCGACTTCCAGTCCAATTTTGGTGTTAATGCGGCAAATATTTTGGCCGCTATCGTGTTCACAAAAGTGTAATTTTTCACGGGAAGCCGGTGCTTTGCTCCGACAATTATTGCATGCTATTTGTAACTAATATTCAAAAACAAAGTTTTCGCCAAATTGGCGGGGGAAAATCGCGCCAATGTGGTGCGTATATGACATCTGTGCCTTTAAAATACATGCCGTTCACACTTTTCATTTAAAATAGAAAATAAATAAATAAATATATAAGAAATAATATCATAAATCAAAATATTTGATTTAAAAATCAAAGTATATTTTCTAATTTGCACACGCGAAAAATAAAAGTAACATACAATCGGTAAAAGTAAATATAATTATTATCGGCAATTTAAACAAGTGGGTAAGTGTGATCGAATATCGCTCAAAGGGTTTCGTTTAATATTTTTCTTTCAAAACACTTTATCCTTTCTTTAATAAATTCAAACAAATTTCATTTAGCAACAGCAACAAAAAAATTCATGTTTTTTATAAAGTAAAAATTTACCGGTCTATTTTTTCCTTTTTTCGAATATCTAAACATGCCGGATAGCGGTCCAAGCCCGCTATTATATTCTGTCATAATAATATCCGTCATACGGACTAAATGCAATATTTAAAAAAATAATTTCAAAATTAAACAAATTGTACACCTTCAAAATATTAAAATATGCGAATATTTCCATAATCGGATTTTTATCACAATTCAATATGTTTTTCAAACTCATATATTTACTATTCTCTATTATTTATATTGATACTCGTCTCAAACATTTGAAAAATTAGTTAAACTTCCTATATGACGTCAGATTTTCTTTTTAATTCTCTAATGACGTGAAATTCATCTGCTTTGTCCACTTACACATAGTCATCATACTCCTTGTATTATTGAGAAATCTTAGACATTTTCCGTTTTATTACGACTATGACGTCAATCAATTTTATTTCATATTTATCTTTTTTTCAATGGGTGAAACTTTTTATTTCATTTTCATTTTTCACGTGAAAATCGTCTGATAGAAAATTAATTATTTTAGAAAGAATTTTATTGTGGATTTTAAATCTTTGGCATCTGCTATAATAAAAAATGTTTCAATTTAATAGGAAAAGGCTATTAGAATTTTGGTTTTTTATCTCTATTTATTAAAATAATATGATTTTTTCAAATTTTAATATTTTGAGCTCTTCACAGCTGCTATTCAGATTTATACACTAAGTTTCAACTATGTAAGTTATATACTTTTTGAGAATAGCTCTGTGACGGACAGACAACACAGCGGGGGTAATAGGGTTTCGTGAGATGAACGAAACCCTAAAAATGGTATTGGCGAGATTTGCGCAAATTAACATAAAAGTACTTAATGATGTTATGTATTTTATAAATGTATATTAAATTACTATTTTTAACGTGATTAGTCATAACAATGGTAAATATGATTGGCGATTACCAATCATTTTCCGTGATCTCTCTTCCTGGCAAGTATAATACATAAATACCAAATTAACTGAGAATTCGTTTCGAAATTTCATTCATCAAATATTATTACATGAATTCAACTTACGTCAAGAAAGTATCTGGAAGGAAGTTGAGTTGTATAGCACAGAAATGGTAAACTTTGACTGTCTCAATGGTGCGATTTTTTTTTTTTTATACCCAAGCAGCGGTCCAAAAATTCATTCGAGGAGAACTTGCTTTACGAACGATTACATCCATGGTTTGATATTTTAAACATTTACGACAAATGAATCTTTTTTTTTTTACTTTTATAGGTAGAGAATTTGAACTGCGATCCTAATTTCAACTGAAGTTATTGTAGAATATTGAATAATTAAACTTAAGTCATCTCTCAAATATTAACCCCTTCGGCCCTGATTTTTTTTTTAAATTTTGGGAAAAAATTACTGTTATGCTAACAAAATTAAAAATAGCGATCGGAATCACAGAAGTTAGGGTTTAATGAAAGTTAACGAATGCGTTCTTTACCAAAACCTCACAAATGTAGATATTTTGCGTGTTTTTCATATAACAACAGTCTAAGGAAGAATTTTTGAAGACGTTTGGAAAATGCCGTATTACAACTAAATTAAACAAGCATAAAAATTTAGTAATATTTTTTATCTTTTATCACAAATTACCAATTCGGAAAAGGATTCCCAAATTTTAATTTAAAGAGTGAAACGTATGATTTAATTAAAAGAAATGCCAACGGCTTGCTAATAATTATGAAAATTATTATTATTATTATTATTACTAAATGCTAAACATAAGTGAAGACATAATAGGAAATATAGAGATTCATACTATCCCTATTAGGTGCTGGAATTAATAAAAATCCCATCAAAAAACTTTCTGTAAAAAAAAAAAAAAGCGCCAAGTTCTCCTTAATTTTTCGGCCGTAAAAAGTACTGATATCTGATGTTCGCCCAAGTTAAAAGTCAAACATCCGAAATCTTTCATTCAAAATGGCTTCCTGCGACTTGGCCGTTAATGCATTCTAGGTTAAAAACATTAGAAGAATGTAATACTGAGAAAAATAAATTAGAATACATAATACACCCTGATTGATGTTATAAACATGCCATATCTTTCATTTGAAATAAATAATTACGTCGATAAATCATTTCAAAATTAATGATTGGAAATTATGCATTTAAAAGTAATATCGGAATGCAAATAGGCAAATTCGTATGATGACATTGTAATTAAAAGCTTTGTGATACATACCATTGAGTTTCAAGAAACATTAGTTTTGATTAAACATCATTTAGTTTTACCATGGTTTAATGACCATTTTGTACGGTCTATTGTCATTAACACGAATTCCAATAAATATTTTTTTCATCAAATTTCACATTGTGTTACATTATATGAGACAATGAGAACCAGAGTGGACCATTCTCGACAGCTGTGATCTCGAAATTATGTTTTTAAAAATGTGTATTATATTTTAGTACTTTGTACAACAAAATGCGTAAAATGTTCAAAAAAATGTAGTAGACATGTATATCATTATACATTCTTTAGAATTTGAAAAACCTTCTAAAATGCATTAACGGCCAAGTCGCAGGAAGCCATTTTGAATGAAAGATTTCGGATGTTTGACTTTTAACTTGGGCGAACATCAGATATCAGTACTTTTTACGGCCGAAACATTAAGGAGAACTTGGCGCTTTTTTTTTTTTTACAGAAAGTTTTTTGATGGGATATCACTGCTTTTTGTAGGTTTTATCAAATGTATAAAGGATATAAATATAATAAATGTATAAATGTCAAAGAATTTTAAAATTATTTTATTATGCTTTACAAATCTATATTTTTATTTGTAGTTTACATCAAAATACTAGCCGTCTCAGGCAAACAATATATTCTTTCTAATATGTATGCTAAGCACTTCATCATATTACTTTTATTCATAACTAGCCGAAGTACTTGGTACTGTTCGAGATTTTAAGAATGTTTGTGTAGAAAAATCAATTTCAAAATTAAACATGTTGTATAGACAACTTCAAAGTGTTAAAATATGCCAATATTTCTGTAATCATGTTTTTATCATGATTCAATACGTCCCTCAAACTCGTATGACGTTGTACTCACCTGCTGACATCTTACCTACTTGCTTTCACTATTACTCATATTGATACTCTCTTTGTATAATTCCCAAACATTTGAAAACTCCGTTAAACTTCCAATGTGACGTTATATTAATTTTCTTTTTTAATTATCGAATGACGTCATATTAACCTGCTTTCTGTATTTACACATACTCATACTCCTTGTATTATTGAGAAATATTTGAATATTTCCGTTATATTACCAATATGACGTCATCTTAATCTTTTTTTCCATTGCTGAAACTTTTTATTTTTATTTTCATTTTTCACGTGGAAATCTTTCAATAGAAAATTAATTATTGTAGAAAGAATTTCATTGTGGATTTTTAATTGTTGGCAACTGCTATAACGAAAAATGTTCAAATTTAATAGGAAAAGGCGGGAAGAGTTCAATATCCTGTGTTGGTAGGTTTGGCGAGTTGTTTTTGGCGATAAATGTTTGATTTAGTTGTTGCGATATTCAGTCTTTGGAGTTTTAACTTAACAACTGGAATTGACCTTATCTACGTGACTTCACATCTCTTTTTGCAGCAATTTGGATTTTTTTGCCAATCGCGCGAACCAGCACAGGATATGGAAGCTGATAGATTTTTGGTTTTTTATTATTTAAAAATTAACTCTACATTATAATTCGATTCCGGATTACTTTAGTTGCCTCGGCCGTGTTTTAATACACCTACACGTAGCATTTCACAATTCTGGCTTTCAAACTGTTGATTTGTATAGAAGTGCAGACAGACAAACAGATTTTCATTTTCATGTATTAGATTTACTTGCTCAATCCATCGCCAAATCGGAAGTTTCTGTTAGAGAAATTCTCTTTGCGATCATTGGCAGCATATCTTATATTTTGTGTTGTTATCCATTTCATCTTTATTGACAATTACCGCTTAATTTACTTAGGAATTTACGCTTCATGTCCGTTTGCATCGTTACACTCTCTAATACGGAGATTTTTAATCCTGTTAAGTAATCTTCTGTAATTTACACTGAAGTGAAGTGGTTCTTGTTAAACGCCTGTTAAGCTATCCATATTTACAGTAAACCATATTGATGCTATTTTTTTTTTCCTTTTCATTCTAACATTGGAACGATTAATCAAAATTAGAAAATCTACGGACGCCGTTCTTCCATTAGAAAATCTACCATTATTCTCACCTAATCGTCTTAGATAATATGTCAATATGTCTTGGTTTTAAGATTTTAGCTAAATTTACTCGAAAACCTGGAGGAACCCCATTATAGAAGATTCATTTTAACGTACATATTGATAAACTGGATATATGTTATAAAATTATAATAATCTAGAACTGGCAGTTTCGATGCTTTAAGTCTGAAAATTCTCTTTCTACAATAAACTTTTATCAGAGTAAAGACTAACAATATAGTAAGAGTAAGTATAATAACAGTACAATATAATAGCAAGAGCAGAGGTCTTGTATAGTGACGAAAGATTGAAACTTTATTAACATTCGTGCGTTATGCCATTTAATTAACCGCATAATATTAATAGATGATTACTATTACTCGCTCTAAAAATTCGCAATGAAAAATAGCCTCTAGCGTCAAATTCTCTCCAAGCTTTGCGACACTTAACGAAATATCGCCAAATTTGGCGACAAAAATACCCTGTTTATGTGGACGTCTTAATGATGCATATGTATTATATACGTGATGCATATATATATATATATATATATATATATATATATATATATATATATATATATATATATATATATATATATATATATATATATATATATATATATACTAGCAAGCTACGCCTGCTACGCTGGTCAATTTCTCTTAACGAATTTTTAATCAAACAAAATATTGACATTTCATAGTTCACTTTTATATTTTAACAGAATAATAAGGCTACTATAATTTGTGACTCGTGCTACAGCCAATATAAACGTCAGAACACGTCGCCCTTATCATTATCTTTTCGCTATGGTACTCCATTGTGAAATTTGGTAATTTTTGAAATTCAATATTTGAAAAATGGCATAATCATTAGATTTGAAATTTATGTTAAGAAATATACATTTTTTTTTACTTTTCAAACGCAGTTTGTTTAACAATTTTCTGACATATACTTTTTGAGTTATTATTTTTTTCAGTAACTTCAAATGTTTCATTTTCCGAGTTTAATCTGTGGCAAAGATTAGCGAAAAACTCAGTCGTCAGCAACGCATAGCTTTATATTAAAGAGGATGTTGGAGAAGGGCTTGTCACCACCACTTTTGAAATCGGTTCTGTAGTCCCAGAGATTCCATAGAAATTGTAATTTAGAATTATTTTAGAACGTTTTTCGCTCATTTCACCCTTTTAAATTTCGATTTTTTTAAAATTTATTCTTAGAGAATAACTACTATGCCAAATTTCAAGTTTCTAGCTCCTTCAATATAAAAAAAAGTCGCGATTTTCGAAAATTTTTCACTCCTGCACCCCCCTGGGATTAGTGGCACCGACATAAATTATAGCCTATGTTGGAGCAGGAAGTGTCACCATCCATTTGCCACCATCACTTTTGAAATCGGTTCTGTAGTTCCAGAGATTCCATAGAAATTGTAATTTAGAATGTTTTTAGAACGCTTTTCACTCATTTCACCCTTTTAAATTTCGATTTTTTTTAATTTTGTTCTTAGAGAGCATTTACATCTTATAAGTAACTACAATGCCAAATTTCAAATTTCTAGCTCCTTTAGTATAACAAAAAAATGCAATTTTAGAACGTTTTTCGGTCCTGCACCACCCTGGGATTAGTGGCACGGACGTAAAATACAGCCTATGTTGGAGCAGGGATTGCCATCAAAAATTTGTCACCATCACTTTTGAAAAGGGTTCGGTAGTTCCAGAGATTCCAAAGAAATTGTAAATTAGAATGTTTTAAGAACGCTTTTCGCTCATCTCACAGTTTAAAATTTCGATTTTTTTTAGAATTTGTTCTTAGAGAGAGTTTACATCTTATAAGTAACTACCATGCCAAATTTCAAAAACATTCTAATGTATCTAACACCTTCAGTACAAAAAAAATCGAAATTTTAGAACGTTTTTCGCTCATGCACTCCCCTGGGGGCAGTGGCACCGGCATGAAATATAGCCTGTGTTACAGCAGAAACTGTGACCATCAACTTGCCGCAATCACTTTTGAAAACAGTTCTGTAGTTCCAGATATTCCATTGAAATTGTAATTTAGAATGTTTTTAGAACGCTTTTCGCTTGATCTCACACTTTTTAAATTTCGATTTTTTTTAGAATGTGTCCTTAGAGAGCATTTACATCTTATAAGTAACTACCATGCCAAATTTCATGTTTCTAGCTCCTAAAGTATAAACAAAAATCGTATTTTTAGAACGATTTTTGCTCCTGCACCCCCCCCCCTTGGGGGCAGTGGCACAGACATAAAATATAGCGTATGTTGGAGCAGTGACTGTCACCATCAATTTGTGACAATCACTTTTGAAAACGGTTCTGTAGTTCCAGATATTCTATAGAAATTGTAATTTAGAATGTTTTTAGAACGCTTTTCGCTCATCTCACCCTTTTAAATTTCGAATTTTATTAGAATTTGTTCTGAGAGAGCATTTACATCTTATAAGTAACTACCATGCCAAATTTCATGTTTCTAGCTCCTTCAGTACAAAAAAAACGAAATTTTAGAACGTTTTTCGCTCTCGCACCCTCCTGTGGTAGTGACCCCGACAGAAAATATAGCCTATGTTACAGCAGAGACTGTTACCATCAATTTGCCGCAATCACTTTTGAAAACAGTTCTGTAGTTCCAGATATTCCATTGAAATTGTAATTTAGAATGTTTTTAGAACGCTTTTCACTCATCTCATACCTTTTAAATTTCGAATTTTTTTAGAATGTGTTCTTAGAGAGCATTTACAACTTATAAGTATCTACCATGCCAAATTTCATGTTTCTAGCTCCTTCAGTATAAACAAAAATCGTATTTTTAGAACGATTTTTGCTCCTGCACCCCCCCCCCTTGGGGGCAGTGGCACAGACATAAAATATAGCGTATGTTGGAGCAGTGACTGTCACCATCAATTTGTGACAATCACTTTTGAAAACGGTTCTGTAGTTCCAGATATTCTATAGAAATTGTAATTTAGAATGTTTTTAGAACGCTTTTCGCTCATCTCACCCTTTTAAATTTCGAATTTTATTAGAATTTGTTCTGAGAGAGCATTTACATCTTATAAGTAACTACCATGCCAAATTTCATGTTTCTAGCTCCTTCAGTACAAAAAAAAAACGAAATTTTAGAACGTTTTTCGCTCTCGCACCCTCCTGTGGTAGTGACCCCGACAGAAAATATAGCCTATGTTACAGCAGAGACTGTTACCATCAATTTGCCGCAATCACTTTTGAAAACAGTTCTGTAGTTCCAGATATTCCATTGAAATTGTAATTTAGAATGTTTTTAGAACGCTTTTCACTCATCTCATACCTTTTAAATTTCGAATTTTTTTAGAATGTGTTCTTAGAGAGCATTTACAACTTATAAGTAACTACCATGCCAAATTTCATGTTTCTAGCTCCTTCAGTATAAACAAAAATCTTATTTTTAGAACGATTTTTGCTCCTGCACCCCCCCCCCTTGGGGGCAGTGGCACAGACATAAAATATAGCGTATGTTGGAGCAGTGACTGTCACCATCAATTTGTGACAATCACTTTTGAAAACGGTTCTGTAGTTCCAGATATTCTATAGAAATTGTAATTTAGAATGTTTTTAGAACGCTTTTCGCTCATCTCACCCTTTTAAATTTCGAATTTTATTAGAATTTGTTCTGAGAGAGCATTTACATCTTATAAGTAACTACCATGCCAAATTTCATGTTTCTAGCTCCTTCAGTATAAAAAAAAATGCAATTTTAGAACGTTTTTTGCTCCTGCAACACCCTGGGATTAGTGGCACGGACGTAAAATATAGCCTATGTTGGAGCAGGGATTGCTATAAAAAATTTGCCACCATCAGTTTTGAAAAGGGTTCGGTAGTTCCAGAGATTCCATAGAAATTGTAATTTAGAATGTTTCAAGAACGCTTTTCGCTCATCTCACCCTTTTAAATTTCGAATTTTATTAGAATTTGTTTTTAGAGAGCATTTACATCTTATAAGTAACTACCATGCCAAATTTCATGTTTCTAGCTCCTGCAGTATAAAAAAAATCGAAATTTTAGAACGTTTTTCGCTCTCGCACCCTCCTGTGGTAGTGACACCGACATAAAATATAGCCTATGTTACATCAGAGACTGTTACCATCAATTTGCCACCATTACTTTTGAAAATGGTTCTGTAGTTCCAGATATTCCATAGAAATTGTAATTTAGAATGTTTTTAGAACGCTTTTCGCTCATCTCATACCTTTTAAATTTCGAATTTTTTTAGAATGTGTTCTTAGAGAGCATTTACAACTTATAAGTAACTACCATGCCAAATTTCATGTTTCTAGCTCCTTCAGTATAAAAAAATCGAAATTTTAGAACGTTTTTCGCTCCTGCACCCCCCCCCCTTGGGGGCAGTGGCACCGACATAAAATATAGCCTATGTTGGAGCAGGGACTGTCACCATCCATTTGTGACCATTACTTTTGAAAACGGTTCTGTAGTTCCAGATATTCTATAGAAATTGTAATTGAGAATGTTTTTAGAACGCTTATCGCTCATCTCACCCTTTTAAATTTCGAATTTTATTAGAATTTGTTCTTAGAGAGCATTTACATCTTATAAGTAACTACCATGGCAAATTTCATGTTCCTAGCTCCTCCAGTATAAAAAAAATCGAAATTTTAGAACGTTTTTCACTTTTGCACCCCCTTGGGGGTAGTGGCACCGACATAAAATATAGCCTATGTTGAAGCAGGGATTGTCGCCATCAATTTGCCACCATTTCTTTTGAAATCTCTTCAGTAGTTACAGAGATTACCCCCTACGAACAAAAAAACAATCTTTACTACTTTATAATATTAGTATAGATATATATGTATTTCAAATAAAACCTAGTGTGCATATACAAACTTTGATTCAACAAACAAACAATCTTTACTACTTTATAATATTACTATAGATATATGTATTTCAAATAAAATCTAGTGTGCATATATATATATATATATATATATAAGTTTATTAACATCATTAAAATGCACTTAAAGAACTAACAACCCACTGGAATTTTGCCAGATTGACTGAGTGCTATTGCGATTAGAATACCGACATTTATAATAAAATTTATTTTAAGGAAGTAAAAAATAGAAAAACGGACAGATAAACTAAAAGATTTGCCTTCCCAACATTTTCGGAAAAGAATATAAAAAATTCACTCTGCTTGAAACCATGTGACACCTTTAAACTCAGGCTAATTTTCTGTAATCAGGCTTTGGCGACCAACTCTGGCGTCAAATATGAGCGAGGAAATGATTGTCTAGGCAACTATTATTACTTAAATGTTTATCGTACAACAAAAAACACAAATGGTTGCAACAATGCAATTAATTTAATTTGCCAATTGAATGTGTTACGAACTGTATATAGCCAAATCAGCACCCCCTATTTGAATGGTTTAAAGGCAGAAATTCTATGTTTTCAGATTTTTCTGGTTAATTGTGTGACAAAACCTACTTACTTGTCAAATATTATGATTCTACTACTGTTAGAAGTACCTTAGTTATTTGATGATCACCAACTTTTTTTAGTTATTTGATGATCCCCAACTTTTTTACTTTCTTCTATCTATAATAGAAGAAAGTATTGTAATCGAAATTTTTTTCGACTTCCGGTTTTCAACGGATTTACACGTTTTAGAGGTCAGAGATTCCGAAAAACATGTTTTTACAAAATGTCTGTCTGTCCGTCTGTCCGTCCGTCCGTCTGTCCGGCTGTCCGTCTGTCCGTCTGTGTGTCTTCATTGTACCTTCTAAAAGTGTATGTTGTTATGCTTCAAATTGAACCAAATTTTTTTTCTATGTTTTTGGCTATGGCAAGCAGGTTCTATCAGAATTTGGGGATATTTCGACGAAAGGGGGCGCTGTGATCGATATTTTTGTTCCATTTTCACTATTGTACCATCTAAAAGTGTATGATGTTATGCTTTAAATTGAACCAAATTTTTTTTCTATGTTTTTGGCTATGGCAAGCAGGTTCTATCAGAATTTGGGGATATTTCGACGAAAGGGGGCGCTGTGATCGATATTTTTGTTCCATTTTCACTATTGTACCATCTAAAAGTGTATGATGTTATGCTTTAAATTGAACCAAATTTTTTTTCTATGTTTTTGGCTATGGCAAGCAGGTTCTATCAGAATTTGGGGATATTTCGACGAAAGGGGGCGCTGTGATCGATATTTTTGTTCCATTTTCACTATTGTACCATCTAAAAGTGTATGATGTTATGCTTTAAATTGAACCAAATTTTTTTTCTATGTTTTTGGCTATGGCAAGCAGGTTCTATCAGAATTTGGGGATATTTCGACGAAAGGGGGCGCTGTGATCGATATTTTTGTTCCATTTTCACTATTGTACCGTCTAAAAGTGTATGATGTTATGCTTCAAATTGAACCAAATTTTTTTTCTATGTTTTTGGCTATGGCAAGCAGGTTCTATCAGAATTTGGGGATATTTCGACGAAAGGGGGCGCTGTGATCGATATTTTTGTTCCATTTTCACTATTGTACCATCTAAAAGTGTATGATGTTATGCTTTAAATTGAACCAAATTTTTTTTCTATGTTTTTGGCTATGGCAAGCAGGTTCTATCAAAATTTGGGGATATTTCGACGAAAGGGGGCGCTGTGATCGATATTTTTGTTCCATTTTCACTATTGTACCATCTAAAAGTGTATGATGTTATGCTTTAAATTGAACCAAATTTTTTTCTATGTTTTTGGCTATGGCAAGCAGGTTCTATCAGAATTTGGGGATATTTCGACGAAAGGGGGCGTTGCGATAGACATTTAAAGATTTCAAATTCAAAAAAGATGTGCAAATTCAAAAAAATTAGAAATCCTAAAACTTATTTTTCGTTAAATGTTCGGCCTTGATCCGGAGAATCCGGAACAATTTTTGCTTTGCCTCTATGTTAAAAAATGGCTGAGATATAGCACTTTGAAATTTTACGGTGGCTAACATTTTCAAAGAAGACAGCAGAATTCATCCATAAACGGGTTTAATTTATGAGCTTTAGTTAACATGGTTTCGGCAAAT
Organism: Maratus michaelseni; assembly: GCA_963931845.1. Classification (NCBI taxonomy): domain Eukaryota; kingdom Metazoa; phylum Arthropoda; class Arachnida; order Araneae; family Salticidae; genus Maratus; species Maratus michaelseni. The sequence continues at coordinate 420,021,579 of OZ007590.1, forward strand.
TTTCTTTCATTGTTGTAACCATTGATCCTATTATTTGCTTATCACTATATATTTATATTCGCCAACGTCAAATTCTCGCCACACTTGGCGACAGTTGGCGGAATATCGCCAAATTTGGCGACCAAAATAAGTTGCCATAAATGAAGCCAACTTGGCTGTAGAGGACTAATTTGGCGATATTCTCATTCAAATTCAATGTTGACGAGAACTGGGATTGAATCTTCTTTATTTAGGTTCCACGCGTTTTACCTTCGTGTTTTCCATTAAATTAATTAGCTAAAATCATAAAACCAAGGAATAGGAAGGCTATCTGTTCCTGTCGTTCAAGCCAGAAGGACTTTTCGTAGTTTAGTATACATCAGTTGATCGCATCCCGGTAACCCGACGATTCGCAAGAAGCTGACGTACAACAGAATGACGAAAAATATTGATTTTATTGGCGATGTGATAGCGAATTTTGAAGTATTAACATGACTGAGATAGAAGAAAGTTTTGGGATTGGCACATCCGACTAGTTTTATCCGTTATGAGGAGATTAGGCGAATTTCGCCCCGCGGCCAGGTATACAAACTCGTTAAGCTGGGCATAATGCCCGGCAGGTAGGGGCCTGGTCTGCGGTTTAATAATAATAATAATAATAAAATAATACTCAATAAAAGATATGTCCTATTAGTAGGACGTCAGGGCCGAAAGGGTTAATTTATTTTGAACGATCTTTCCAAAAATGTAACTTTCATGCAGTTTTATTCGATAAAATAATTTTGAATAAAAATGGCCGCCTGGTATATGAAAAAGTGAAGCGGGCATCCCGGAACTGTTGATGACAGTCACCGATGTCACCGATAGTTGTGAACGAAACATATGTTATCTACATTTAAAAAGGTACTTTAAATATCCGTGTTATGTTTTTATCACTTTAAGCAGTATTGGACTTTAATTTTAAGTTAGAATAGTTCAAAATTTGAGGTTGATCATTCGTCGCTACCATGTCAAACTATCGAATTTGAAAAAATGCATTTCCATTACTTTTAAAAATGGGTCGATTGTCACCACTAAATTTTATTAGAATTTTTCGGATAGTCAAAATACTAAAAAATTTTCTGTGAAGAACAAAGTTGACAGTTTGGCCTATTTTTTTTATTAAGCGATGCCGAATTAAGACTGGAAATTTTGAGAAATTATTTTGTACTTTCAGTATTCACTAAATGTCTGTCATTAAATAAATCAAAAATTTCAAGTTAAAATTTCTGGTATGGATTCGAAATTTCTGAATAAAAAAAGCGGCAAAACTGGCAATCCTGGGGAAGAAAACTATTAAAATTTAGGGGTGACAATCGGCCCATTTTTAAAAGTATACAAAAAGGCATTTTTTCATATTCGATAGTTTGACATGGTAGCGACGAGTGCACGTTGGAAATGATACGATTGCAATGTTTCTTTTTCAATGAAATACAATGAATAAATAGATCCAAACATATTGAAGGCATTTTTTCGATTCAGAAAGATATTGTTAATTATTAAAATTAATATCACCTACATTAACTCTTATAATAAGTTAATATGCGTATCAAACGATAAAATATAGGGAGGGGGGGGGGGACTACGATGTATTAAATCGAATACGTATCGAATTAAAATCAAATTGATATAATTGAAATACATTGAAATTTGCTAAATAAAGCTGTGTTTCTGATTTTGTATAACGCATTTAACCCTACCCTAAACTGCGCAATAATGCATAGATGAATCAATTAAAATTTAATATTTAATAAATATATTCAGTTCTAGGCTTGAATATAAATATTCGCCTTATGTAATTACAGAATTATGAGATTAAAAGAGAAGAATTACTATTTAAAATTTGTGGTATCTAACCCTAAATAGGTAGGAATATAAAAAAATATACTTCTAAATCTAAAAAAAGAAATCGTGCAGTGTAGTAAAACAGAAATCAATCAGATAAGCGGAAAATGAAGATCCTAAATTATATTTAAATAGTCAAAGCATATTAGAAAAAGCCAAAATAATAATAAACAAGTGGGTAAGTGTGATCGAAGATCGCTCAAAGGGTTTCGTTTAATATTCCTTTCAAAACACTTTATCCTTTCTTTAATAAATTCAAACAAATTTCATTTAGCAACAACAACAAAAAGTCATGTTTTTTATAAAGTAAAAATTTGCCGGTCTATTTTTTCGTTTTTTCGAATATCTAAACCAGCCGGATAGCGGTCCAAGCCCGCTATTATATTCTGTCATAATAATATCCGTCATACGGGCTAAATGCAATATTTAAAAAAATTATTTCAAAATTAAACAAATTGTACACCTTCAAAATGTTAAAATATGCGAATATTTCCATAATCGTATTTTTATCGCGATTCAATATTTTTCTCAAACTCATATATTTTCTATTCTCTATTATTTATATTGATACTCGATTTGTATTATTCTCAAACAGTTGAAAAATTAGTTAAACTTCCCATATGACGTCAGATTGTCTTTATAATTCTCTAATGACGTGATATTAATCTGCTTTGTGTACTTACACTTACTCATACTCCTTGTATTATTGAGAAATCTTAGGCATTTTCCGTTTTATTACGACTATGACGTCAATCAATTTTATTTCATATTTATCTTTTTAACACTTTCCAACCTAGTTGAAAAGTGTTTATGACTTCGGTTTGTCTGGCGTCTGGCCGTCTGGCCGTCTGCCGTCTGCCGTCTGTCGTGCTCTAACTCCCGTAAAAATGCTCGGATTGCTCTGAAATTTTTATATGATATTGTTGTTATCTATAGCATGTTCCCTATTTCAACGGAAGTGTGTAGCACTTATAGTTTTTTTACAGGGACACTCAAAAGAATTCCGTTACATTACGGTCTATGGGGAAAAATCATTTGCGGTTTATTTTAATGATGTTACACAATTTCAAACACATCGTAATTGATATATATCACTAAGGTGCATTACAAGAAGCTGAATATGGAATAGGGTGTGCAATGCACATATAGTTACTTTACAGGGGCAGTCAAAAGACTTCCGTTACATTACGTCTATAGAGAAAAATCGTCTGCGGTTTATTTAAATAATGTTTCACTATTTTAAACGCATTGAAATTTATATATATCATTAAGGTGCATTACAAGAGGCTTACTACAGAATATTGTGTGTATAGCAGTTATCTTTCATTTACAGGGACACACAAAAGAATTCTCTACTGTCTGTTAACAATAATTCCTGGAAGTGCGTTTTAAGTTACTGAACGCGATTTTAAATTTAACTCACTTTTTGTTTATTACGTGGTGTGTATAAATTCTGTAGATCCTATACAGGGAAGCACAAAAGTTCGCGAACACATTTCCGTTTATTGACAGAAACTCGAGAAGGATAATTTTAAACTGTGCTACGCGTTTCTTAAATGAACTAAAATTTAGCATCCTGTAGTATATATATAAATCTATAGATTCTATACAGGGCTGAATAAAAGTATTCGGATATTTTTCCGAATATTGTATATGTTGGAAATTCCTGAAATTATGTTTTTAAGTATGTTAAGCGTTTTCCAATTTGTTTACTTAGATGTTATCTTTCAGCTTATTAAACAGTATGATTTGTAAATTTATTTTGGAAGCGTTGGAAAGTGTTACATAATCTATGCTTGACGCATGATTTTTCGTTCTTGTTTTCAATTGTTGGAACTTTTTATTTAATTTTTATTTCACACGTGGAAATCGTCTGATAGAAAATTAATTATTGTAGAAAGAATTTCATTTGGGATTTTAAATCTTTGGCATCTGCTCTAACGAAAAATGTTTCAATTTAATAGGAAAAGGCTGTTAGAATTTGGTTTTTGTATCTTTATTTATTAAAATAATACGAATTTTTCAAATTTTAATATTTTCAGCTTTTCATAGCTTCTATTCAGATTTATACACAAAGTTTCAACTCTGTAAGTTACGTAGTTCTTGAGAATGGCTGTGTGACGGACAGATAACGGAGCGGCAGTAATAGGGTTTCGTGAGATGAACGAAACCCTAAAAAGACCCTATCCAAAGACAAAAAATGAGCCTTATCACAGCCCCTTTCAATATGACTGAATAAAAATTAAAACTCAATTTTTTATTCGACTAAAAGGTACATGTCCCTAAAAATAATCCAAACCCAAATTTTTGGTCACATTTTTTATTTTTACAAATTAGATCGATTTAGTTCAGTTTTAAAATTCTTCGTCATTTTAATGTCACTCAAGTATTATAACATATAATTATCATAAAAATTTAATTATTTTTCCATCAATATTTTTACCAGGTATTCAGCAGTGTAGAAGCTTCTAGGTCCGTAGAAGTAGGTTTTTTACCGGCACGCAAATTCAGATTTATAGCCATTTATAACGAAATAATGTTCACGAAATGATCTTTTCAGATGACACGTGTTCGAGTGCAGAAATTGCTTTTAAATCGATATGTTAGCACTCCATCTTCGTAATAATATGTGTTTTTTTTTTTTTTTGTTTTTTTTAAGTACGAGATGTGGCTTACATCTGGGAGAGTTCTGAATTTTTTTTTTTTTCTTATCAATGTTCTTTGCATTTCCATTCTGTTAAAAAACTCCTTTCACAGCTCAGCCAAGTCATCAAAAAACTTCTACAGTACAGCGCAATATGCGAAAATAACTGTTTTTCCGTTTCAGCGCAGATGCCTTTATGAGTCAGCGAACGCACCAACAAACATCTCGCCTTTTTTATCACATTCATATACGTAAAAACGCATGCGCACGACAAAAGCTTCTCAAACGACTTTTTTTTTTAAGAGGAAAAATTAATTTTACATCTAAAGAAAAGAAAAAAAAATAGAGTTTCATAGTTTTAAAATACAGTAACCAGGGTTCTCAGTGGCTTTTGACTAATCAATTTGGCTAATCATTAAAGAAAAATTATAGCGAAATTCAAATAATGTTAGTAATAGATTCGTCGTGACACACTGATTCTAAAATCATTCTTTAACTTTAACCTCCCCCAACGTACCCTATTTTACATTATTTTCAATATATGTTCCTTTTTTTTTTTTTTTTTTTTTATTGCCTATAGAATAATTATTCATCTAAATTCAAGTATTAATTCTAGAAACTAATAAAACAAGTGTATTATAGAGGTTTGCAAAGTCGAGGAATATATATATATATATAACCATTAAATAAACGTTACAACCATCAACAAAAACTGTGAAATTATGAATAAAAGTAAAATAACTGATTGACAACAAAACAGATCGCCACCCCCCCCCCCCCCCAACAAACTGAACATTATATATATATATATATATATAATTATAATATCTATGAATTTCAAAAAACATATCAAGTTCTATTCTCATTCTACTTAAATCTCCAAAGAGATAATTAATGATATTGTGTATACAGAATACCACATAGCTAATAATTAACATATGCAAACATAATATTACCATAGTTTGTGCTTCAATGGTAATTGGCCAAATTTTACTCATACCTAAAGAATATTGAAAAAAGAAAAAAGAAATAGAGAGAAAGGAAAAAAAAAATTATAAATTGGAGTTGCAATTAAGTGAACACAAATGGATTAATAAATCAAATATGAACCATATACAATGGAAAATTGGATCACATGAGAATTAAATATGAATTGGATATGAATAAACACGTGCACATGTACTCATCAGCCTGGATGCACCCACATGTGTTTTAAATAATAATTCAGTGTTTCATAATTCTACTGGCATAATGCTAAGATCAGTAGAATCATCCAGGTACACTGAACTATTACCAGACAACAATTGGAAATATTAAAATTTGGAAATATTTAAATAGGAAATAAAAAACCATTAAGAATATACAAAATATTTCACTTACATCGATTATCCCAAAAACTGTATTTAACACCTCACGAAATTACCACGAGATAACAGTTCTGAAATAATAAAATTGGAAATATGAACGCGTAAAGTGTAGATAAAATATTTTACTCACAATAATTATACAGTATCCCTAAAATGTCACAACTTCTACATAATATTCACATCCACATGGCAATGCTTGACTAAGTCGAGTTGAGAGAAATGATTTAAAAGATATATATATATATATATATATTACCTCATTTACTTCTTATGAAAGAAAACCTGGGTTAACTCCAGATTCGGAATAGCATGTTAGTGTATTTAATGAAAACAAACAAATATATATATACCAGTGGACCCGTGCGAAGATTTCGCACTGGATTTTAATATTTTTTAGATGCAAGTTTAAATTTATATATCCATGGGGCGCCTGTTTGTTGGGAATTGTGGAAGAAATTACCTTTTTCCCATGATGCGGCAGTTGGAACCGCTCACTTCAAAACCTAACTTGTTTGCAAGCGGAGAGGACAGGGAATTTTTTTTTTTTTTTTTGCTATAAGGGTTGGTCCTATAAAAAACTTGTCAATATAAAAGTTTTAGATAATATTAAGAGGATTTATAATAAATTTAAGCGGATTGGATATCTTGTGAATAAACGAAGTTATGAATTTTTTTTCTTATAAAACCCTCCTTGGGCCATTTTTAATGATATCAAAAATCTGTCCTATATAAATTTTCGGCCCTTTTCCTAGAAGTAATAAGAACTTTAAACGGATTCGATACGTATCATAATTAAGAAATTATGGGGTTTTATCTGTTTTCACAAAAAAGCCCCCCCCCCCCTGGTTCGATTTTGCCCATTAACGAACTTGGCCGAGATTTTATGCCCCTTGATTTTATGTATCAGTTTGGAAAAGATTTGTGCAGAATTATTGCAGTTATCGTGGTCCATAAAAAAGTGACATAGATAGATGATAGATAAAGTTTTGAACTGGGGGTGGTTTTGTGTTCTGGAAGTCATGATCGGCTCGGCGTAGATCTGCAAAATTTTTTCAAAAATTCGAACTTAGGGGAGAATGTAACAGATAGTATTTCTTACGAAATCTACCTAAAAATAAGGACTAAAAATATCTGTAAACAACATTAGTCAAGCCAGAATATCATCTCATTTATCCCATCAAAGTTACAGTAAAAATTGATCGCTGATAGCGAAGGAAAAAAAAAATTATCTATCGTATTTTAACTGCATTAGAGGATGACATCATCTGTTTCGAAAAAAAAAAAACATTGAACAAAGAAAAATAAATTGAGTATTTTAATTTAAATTTGCTTTTTATTCATAAATATAAAATAAACCCGTGCAGCAATCTTTATTTTACATTTTTTTTAATGTATAATTATTGTTGAGCACGCTTTAATGTTGTATTTTATTTTTGTGGCAGCACTAATTTGAGGAAAACTTTTCATTTCATTCATGAAAACAATGCTGATTTAATTTTTTATGAAAAAACATGTTTTAACGAAATATGAGTGTACTATGTCAGAAGCCGCTTCAAAATCCTTTCGTATGGTATATCATTCATCCTTCTGCGTTTTCTATTTGCTTAGAAAAAGGTATGTTGACAATAGAAATAATATATATGATGATAGATATGCATACATATATTTAATGAGAACGAGTTCTTAAAAATATCAAAACGCAAATAATAAGTTACACAGAAAACGTTTAATCGCACAATAACATCATTTAGAGCAGCCATACTCAACCTGCGGCCCGGCAACCTTTTATGTGTGACCCGAGACACATAATCATTAAAGGGTTCATTATTTGGTTTGGTTAATAATCATTGGTTCATTAATCCATAAATATAAAATTAATTATTTAAGCATTTAAGACATCCAATATTGTTTCATTTTTTTTCTTGGGAAGACAAAATACGTATGTCTTTTTATATATAATTAATTTAAAATTATATTAAAACATCTTAAATGACATTTTCTTAGTCAGAAGTTCTTTTTACACGGAGTCCTATTTGAGCTACAGTGATGTAAACATATCTTAATCTTCAACACAAATCAAGCATTATTCCAAATTAATTAAATTTGCACTATATATTTCTACAATTTATAAAACTAAATATTTTTTTGCATCGGGCAAAAGATTAAAGAAATGATTAGAGAAAATCTCCTTTCATTTTTTTTCTTTAGAATTTTTAAATTCTGCATTATTGTTATGTTTTATACTTATTAATATAGCTAATATTTCTTTTTAAAGTTGAACGTTTGTAGCGGAATAAAATTGTACCGAAAATTTTACACCACTATTTCCAAAGAACAAACATTGCTGCATATTTCTACAACATTTGCAATAAAAATCTACCTCAAGTTTATTGTTTGGAAACAGTGTTAAAATTCTTCGGTAACATTCCAAACGTTCAATCCTTACTGAAAATATTAACTTTGTTAGATTGCGTTATTATACTACTTATGTTATTTTACTATTTTAATTACTCTTTTTTTTTTACCCTTTTATAATTGTGTTGCGGCCCGCCCAACATCGCAAATATATATTTATGGACCGCGAGAAAAAAAGGTTGAGTATGGCTGATTTAGAGTGTCGCCAAAATATAAGGAACTCTCGCAGCTAGGTGATTTAAATCTTTCGTTTTCTCGATAAATGAAACATTTTGCCGCGATTTGGCGTAATAGCGATCGGCAGCCACAATCCTAACAGTGACTATATCGCTCTGTTTCTATTGCATACATTGCTATTTTTTGTGTCTTCCGAAAATTTCTGTAGCTACAGATAAACGAATATATATAAACTACAAAACAATGGCATCATATCGATGATAATGAACATTTGAAATACAGGGTGATTTTTTTTAAAGTTGTGAAAGTAAAACACTATAACAAAAGAACCACTGATCCAAATGACCTAAAATTTCACTAGTATGCTCCCAAAACAATGGGAATTTTTTAGGCGTGGTTAAAAAAAAACTTAAAATTGCACCGACAGATGGCGCTGTAAGGTAGCAGAAAGAAAGAATATCGTCTGTGGGAGGAAAACAATGGACGGTACTTTGAGAAACCATCTTCCGTAGACCCTCTGTCGTCATTGGACCTTTTCTTAAATTCTTAACCCCCTAACTCACCGTCAACCTCAACTGGCGAGTTACTCTGTAACTCTCGGTTGAACCTGAAATCAAATTCTCTGCTAACTCAACTAAGGCTCTTATAAGGGGAGCTGACGCATATCCATTCTGTTGCCCAAAATAACCGCCATATTGTGACCTAGCTCAGCATTAGGAAACCGCCTGAGCAGGTGTTCGCCGTCCCGTTACTGTTACTCGCCGTCCACTAGTACGGTAAGCTAACCGGTTTTTGGGAAGGTGTCAACTCCAGATTAAGGTATGTGGCATGTTTCTAAGTTAATTATTCATCAAGTTATGAATGTTTAATTGTTTAAATCTCAGTATTACTACCACGTGGCCTCTGCAGTATCCAAGTTCGTGTAAATTTTGTCTGTTATATACCCGTTTCAATGTACTGGCACAAGTTACTTATATTATTGTGATTACCCATTATTCTAAATGTATATTGGTAAATATGAAGTGTTAAAATCTTAATTAATTACTGCATTATAATAAATTATTTTCAACTATAAGTGTCTCTCAGGTCAGTTTTCTCTATTTTAGATATGTTGCGTTGGTTAAATTTCCAATTAGACTAAATATTGTGGTTGCCCAGATTATATGCTAAAGTTTGATACCAGTGTGAAGGCTGTACTCCCATTAGTTAAGTTTTAATAATGATTTTAGTGCTGTAATTACCAATTTCAAGACCACGTGGTGCGGCCTATCGTGACAGCTTTCAGCAGTAACTGGTTATGTATTAGGATAAGTATACCTTCCCATCACGTGTATTTCGACAGCGTAGCGTCTTAGGGGCACGTGGCCTCAAAGTTCCGGACTCCGCATTTTTTTTTTAAGCATGTAATTTGAGTTTAATTATATATTTCCCAACGGGCATCGACATAATTATTGACTTAGCTTAACAATGTTATCATTAATTAACGGTACTACTAATTAACGTTTTGCTGGTTTGACTAGGGGGGTTAATAGGCATGTGTTTGGTGTCAAACTTCTTTGCTCATCCTGTAGCTCACGTTTCCCCCCATTATTCCAAGCTTTATCTTTATCTAAGTCAATGTTAATTAATTAATTACTGCTATGGCCCATCTCATCGCTTATAACTAATTAAATCCGTTAGGCTTTTCTATTTTTCAGGGTTTCTCCTAATCGGGAGGTCCTACGGCCTTCCAGTAAAAATTGATTGAATGCACTGCGGGTTTTTAGTTGCCGGGTATCGTTTGGCACCTCTAATTTTTGTCTATTTATAATTCTTCTCACCTATTTAATTGATTTGCTAATTAAGAGTTTTGCTAAATTGGTAGTGGGTTTAACGACTTGTGTCTGGTATCAAACTTCGCGGCTCTCACTGCAGAACATAACAAGCTTTATTTATAAATTAGTCAATGTTATTACTCTAATTACTGAAATTATCTACGTCATACTTTATAATTAATCCCAGTTGTGATATTTTGATAAAAATCAATATATCTCCTAAACGGCGGGCCCAATTTCCAGTAAAATTTGATAAAATGGACTAGGGGTTTTTAGTTGCAAAGATTCGATTGGCACCATTAATTTCTGTCTAACTATAACTGTTCTGTCTGATTAATAACAATGCTAATTAGTGGATTGCTAAATTACTTAGGGGGGGTTATAGTCCAGTGTTAGGTGTCAATCTTCCTCGCTTACTCAGCAGATATAGACTCCCCACAATTTTCTATGCTATATCTTAAATCAGTCATTGTTTATATCTTAATTAATGCAATTATCCATCTATTTAACTAATTACAGCTGTTATATTTTGTTAAAAATCAATATATCTCCTAATCGGAGGGTTCAACGGCCTTCCAGTAAAATTTGATGAAATGCACTAGGGGTTTTAAGTTGCGGGGATTCGACTGGCACCATTAATATTCGTCTAACTTTAACTGTTCAGTCTAATTAATAACATTGCTAATTAATGATTCTGCTAAATTTCATAGGGGTTTATAGGCCAGAGTTAGGTATCAATCTTTTTCGCTCACCCGGCAGATCTCGATTCTCCACAATATCCCAAGCTATATCTTAACTCAGTCATTGATTATAGACTAATTAATACAATTATCCATCTATATAACTAATTACAACTATTATATGTTGCTAAATCTCAATATATATTCTAAACGGAGGGCTCTTCGGCCTTCCAGTAAAATTTATTGAAATGCATTAGGGGTTTTCAGTTGCGGGATTTCGATTGGCCCCATTAATTTTTGTCTAACTATAACTGTTCTGTTTAATTAATAACATTGCTAATTAATGATTTGCAAAATAACTTAGGGGGGTTTATAAGCCAGTGTTCGGTGTCAAACTTCTTCGTTCACCCAGCAGTTCTCGATTCTCCACAATATCCCAAGCTAAATCTCTACTCAGTCATAGTTTATATACTAATTATTACAATTAATTCCAGCTGTAATAATTTAAAAAAAATGAATATATCTCCTAACGGTGGGCTCAACGGTCTTCCAGTAAAATTCGATTAGATGACCTGGGGGTTTTAAGGCGGGGAGAATTGATTGGCACCACTCATTATTGTCAAACTATAACTGTTCTGTCTAATTACTTAGATGGTCAATTAAAATAATTACTAGAATACTTAGGGGGTTTTAAAGGCTTGTGTTTGGTGTTAAACTTCTCCGCTCAATCTGCAGATCTCGATTCCCCGCATATTCCCAAGTTGCTTCAATAAAGTCACTGTTAATATACTAATTACTGCATTTATCTATGGCAGGCGTTTAAATAGCTGCAGTGGTCGCATACTGCTAAAATTCAATATTTCCCCCGAGCAGTAGGCTCTACAGTTTAATTAGTACATTCAATCTACCAAGGTGGTCCAGAAAAATAAAAATTCGTATTCCTACTGTACTGATTAATATATATAAATATAAATATTTTGGTATAATGTAATATGAGTTTCAGCTAAATAAAAGTTAAGCCCATGAGCCATCCACTTGTACTGCAGAGGCCTTAGCACTCACAATTTCTCAATAGTGTAATTTGTATCAAACTGTGTTTTGCAGTTTTATGTTTCATCCAAAAATATATGGTTTATCTTAACACTTTCTGACACACCCACAAAGTTCGTCCGGGGTCCCCGTTCCCACCGCCTACTGCGATAGACAGATAGATAGTTCGAAACTAACCAATTTGTTAAGCAAATATCAAACACACGCGGAACTAAACAAAAAATGTCTAAAAGCAATGGTTCCCCACCCGTGCTCCCTGTCAAGCTCAAGGTGACGAAACAGGGTTCACAAAACAACAAACTAGGGCATACACTCAAACCATACAGGGCGAGCTCAGTAAGTTCGGTGACGACCAGCACATCCGAAAAAGAAGAAACAAAGCATAAAAAACCACAGAAGAAGACAGAAAGAACACTGGAAGAGGTAGAAAAGAAAATTAACACACATCTCATGATCACATTGAATAGCAGTGATAGCGACCCAGACGAAGTGGAGGATGGCGAAACAACAGAAGAAAACAACACAGGTAAAGCAACGGAATACGAGAGAAGGCTCAAACAAGAACTCATGGAATACTGCAAAGAAACAGACACTGGGATAAAAAGAAGCATGGAGGCAGAAAGAGTAATGAAAGCCCTAAACTACTTGCAGGTAATACAACATAGGTGCACAAGGATACCAGTCGCGACAGGAAGCGAGATAGACAAGATAGTTGAAATCATCACGAAGAACATAGTGGACCTAGAAGTAAAGATGCAAGCAGCGAGTGCAAAAGTAGAAATCTTTGAACAACACTGGAAACCAACAGAAAAAGAAGACAAAGAAGAAAACCCAGGTAACGTACACAGGGAGGAGGTGACCGCCGAGACTCAAACCAGGCCTCTAAGAGGATATGCGGAAGCAGTCAGAGCGGCTACATCCACCCTCATCATCCAAGGGACGACCGAAAGAGACGCTGAAGACTTAGAAAAACAAATAGCAAGAACAACAACGGGACATCACGGAGGAGTAAAGAAGATCAGAAGAATTAAGAACGGGATGAAACTTATCTGTGAGGATGAAAAAGAAGCAATGAAAATAAAACATACCATCACCAACAGCGAAGAAGGGAAAGAGACTATAAGAGTAAGATCAGGAAATATTAGAAAGAAGAAGATAATGATTTTCCATGTCCCAGATTTCGTGAAAGAAGACCAGATAACAGAGAAGATAAAGAAGACCTTAGGACTGGGGCCGCAAACGAGGGAGGATGTCATCAGTTTGCACAGGCAGGTGGCCGCCCGGGAGGGAAGCAAGCATCAACCTGTCCTACTCCCTGAGCCTCTGGCAGATCACTTGCTAAGGGCGAGGTCGATCTGCCTGGGGCTGAGGGATTGCCCAATAAAGCCCTTCACCAGTGTGACGCGCTGCCACAAATGTCTTGAATATGATCATGTGGCAGCAAATTGCAAGGGGACACAGAGATGCTCAACTGCGCGGGCGATCACCTGTACACTGACTGTACTCGGCAAACCCCCCGATGTTATGCGTGCACAAAATACAACGAAGTCAACAGAGAATGGATAAGAACACAGAAGACGACGGATCACCAAGCCAATTCGGGTGCATGCTGGATGCGTCGACACCTGCTAACGGTCCGCCAAGTACAGTCTGACAGGGGCATAGCACTAGCCTCAGCAGAAGAGGTAATAGAAGGGAGGGTGTCACTAACTTACACCAGAGGCAAACCACAGTTGGTCAGAATGACCAAACAAGACATAGAGGCCAGAATACAACATGACGCTCAGCGCCGCAATTATGGTAATAGACACAAATAATACTAGAACCACACGCTCAAGGAGCGCAGCGCAAAATCAAAAAAATCCACACGACAAAAAACAAACCAATATGCAACAAACACACGACACCTTAAACTTGATACAAATTAACCTACACGGCAGCAATAAAGCAACAGACACACTCGCAGGCTATGTCGCAGCCAAAGGAATACAAATAGCACTCTTACAGGATTTCCACCAAAATAAAAAAACGGGTAACATAACAGGGTTCAAACCAGAAAATTGGAATGTCACAAAAACACCACAAAACAGAGCTGCAATTATAACCCGACTAGGCACCAAGCCAATAACAATACTAGCAAAAGAGTTCACAACAGCTATAAAACTAGAAAACAAGGATAAAACATTCACGATAATAAATACATACGCCCCCCCACAGGCGGACTTCTCAGAAGTACTAGACGAGATAGGTGAGGCCCTGAGTAAAGCGGTCGGAGAAGTACTGCTAGTGGGGGACTTTAATGCACACTCAACAGCATGGGGCTACGATGACATAGACCACAGAGGGCGCGAGCTAACAGATTTCCTCCTGCTACACGCGTTGTTTGTCTACAACCCGCCGGACGCACCACCCTCATTCAAAACTGTACGAGGGAAAAACAGGGATGGTACAATAAAGGAAATACAGGGATGGCCGGACTTGACAATAACAACGGCATCACTAGGTAATGACATAAGTGATTGGCATGTCAGTGACGATGTCTCACTCAGTGACCACAGATACATAAAATTTAAAATTAAAAACTACGAGAACATAGACTACCAAAGACATGGTCTACAAACAAAGATAGGCAAACATGCAAAATTTGATAAAAACATTAGAAAAATCAGAAACACATAAATTAAAGAACTCCAAAAAGCAAGCACAACAGACCAGCTAGACAACATAACACTCAGATTGCAAAATGAAATCAGATCGATAGCGTTTGCAAGCTATAGGAAAAAATCTACACCTGCGGTCACTGCTCCTCCATGGTGGACGGATGAAATTAAAACAGCGAGGAACAAGGTTAGGGCACTCAGGAGGAAATTTCAAAAACAACAGAACGAAGAATTAAAAGTAAAACAACACATAAACTTCAAAAAAGAACAAGCCAAATTAAAAAAACTAATAAACAGAACAAAATCCAAAACATGGAAAGATTACTGCAACAAGGTCACAGACACATATGGCTCCCAATATAAAAACGCTAGCAACAAAAGAACAGGTCCGGTAAAACTAGTCAACATTCTACCCCCAAATACAAAAGTAACCATTAAAGACACACTAACACATTTCCTGGACAACTTATACATAACAGACCAAAATATACCCCACACACTAACAAAGGCAAATAAAGAAAACAGCGAACCAGCACCACCGGTAGTAACAAAGGCGGAATTAAACAGAATAATCAGAAACATTAAACAAAATAAAGCACCCGGATTCGACTTCATAGATTACAACCCAATTAAAAGAATTAATAATGCAACACCGCAACTACTACTGACACTCTTCAATACATGCCTAAGGTTAGAATACTTCCCAAAATCGTTTAAAATAGGCATAGTGGTACTGTTCCAAAAACCAGGTAAAGACCCAACAAATCCAAAAAATTACAGGCCAAATTTGCCTCTTACCAGCGATTGGCAAAATGTTAGAACGCATAATACACGGTCGGATAAACTTCCACCTAAACAATAATAACTATTGGAGCAACAAACAGTATGGTTTCAAACAGGGGATCTCAACAGAACACGCATTAGAAAATTTAATCAACACAATAAAAGAAGAAAAAACAAACAAATACCAAACACTCCTAATAGCCATGGACATCAAAAGGGCCTTTGACAACATACGCTGGCCAATATTAATTAATAATATTAAGCAATCTCCCTGTCCAGGGTACCTGGTAAACTGGATAGTGAGCTTCCTCCAAGACAGGTACGTTTCACTAGAGGAAAACGGCATTAAAGTCACAAAGCAGACATTTGGCGGATGCCCCCAAGGAAGCTGTCTCGGCCCGCTCCTCTGGCTATTAATCGCAGACACAGCACTTAAAAGAAATTGGGGAAAACATGTTAGATTACAAGCCTTCGCAGACGATTTTATTATAATTCTAAGAGGCAGAACAAAGGACAAACTTAAGAGATTAGCAAACAAAATACTAAAGGAATTTAACGACTGGATAGAGGGGAATAACCTAACGCTGAACAGGGAAAAAACAGAACTATTATATCTTAACAGGGGACACAGGGGAAACCTTCCAACAGAAAACACCAATGACATAGAGGGAATATAACTCAACGGCCAGAGACTAAATGTAAAAGAACAGATAAGATATTTGGGAGTCATACTGCACAAAAATCTAAACTGGATACCACACTGTCAAACACAAACAAATAAGGTACGAGCAAACTTCACAAACTTAGCACATATGGTAGCAAAGGGTTGGGGACTAAAAGCAAATATACTAAAAATCTGGTACACCACAGTAGTGGAAAAGACGCTAACCTACGCAGCACCGGTCTAGGGACACTGCCTCAGCAAAAGGTGCATACAGATATTGTCAAGCTGCCAGCGACATTTTGCACTGGCCATAGTCAGGGCCTATAGAACGGCCCCAACCTCGGCACTTCTGGTACTCTCAGGCCTGATTCCAATCCATCTTAAAGTCTACTACGAAGCAGCATACGGCACAGTCTCAAGATTAAGGAAAAATGCAACAATACATAATGAAACTTTACATCACATCGAATACGACAAAAAAATAAACATATGGGAGAATCATCCAGCAGACACAATAGAACCTAGGATAGGGTACAATACACAATACACAACGATATACACGGACGGCTCTAAATTGGAATAAGGTGCTACAGGTTCGGCCTTTGTAGCCTATAAAAATAATCAAAAAATAAAAACATGGTCAGTGCCGTTAAGGAACAGCAACAGCGTCTTCCAGGCCGAACTACTGGCAATACAAGAAGCAGCAAAATGGGGCAACACCATTGGTGAGTCATATAGCATCCGCTCGGATTGCAGATCGGCCATCGAATCACTTAGTAAACCATTCAATGTAAACAAAACAGTAGACACAATCCAAAAACTCATAAAAGAAGCTAACAACAAATTTAAAATCAACTGGGTTAAGGCGCATGTAGGCATCCAAGGAAACGAAGAGGCAGACATGTTAGCCAAAATCGCAGCTCTAAATGTAAACAACAAAAGTAAATACAACCTGACTAAACCAATCTCAAAACTTAAAAGAACACTAAAAGATATAACACTAAAACAATGGCAGTTCGAGTGGGACTATGGGGACACAGGTAGGGAAACACACAGGTACTTCCCAAAAGTAGATAAAAATAGACTAATAAGCGATTTCCTGCTAGCACAGCTATACACAGCTCACGGAGCTTTTCCAGCATACCTACACAGGTTTAAGAAAGCGGACACACCGGACTGCGAATGCGGAACGGTGGGTTCACCAAAACATTACCTAATTCAATGTCCACTCACCCAAGCACACCACCTGGCACAAATAACAACAGACAACGAGAAATTATGGTATGAACAATTAGCGAAAAACAAACACGTACAAAACAAGGCAAAGACAGTAATCAGGTGGCTCCAAGAAAACTGCGACAGCATCACGACACTAATTCAAAACAACACACAATAATATTTAGCACCCCAGCAGCAGTCGAAGGCGGAAGGTAACACAACGATAAAATGAATATGTATATGTGTTTATGTGTTATATGTTAAAAAAAAAGGCCTAGGAGCAATCCAAAGCCACAAAAAAAACTAAAAAATTGTCCATGGGTATTGTCCAATGGCAGTGTGCGGTAGTCGCACAACATCAGCTGCTTCCAAGGCCCGAAAAAGGAGCCCCGTAATCACAGAATTACCAGCACGACGTACGTCACCAACGGATCAGCAAGTTGTGCATTATGACACAGTAAGAAGCTTACAATAGCCCCCGGCACTGTCTGTCCGTCCTAGTGTAAAAGGAAAAAAAGTGTTTATTTATGTGTTTATATGTTATATGTTTAAAAAAAAAGGGGGCCCAGGAGCAATCCAAAGCCACCAAAAAATTATAAAATGTCTATGTGTTTTGTCCTAGTAGCAGTGTGCGGTAGTCGCACAATATCAGCTGGCACCACGGCCCGAAACAGGAGCCCCGTAATCACAGTATTACCAGCACGACGCATGTCATCAACGGTCCAGCAAGTTGTGCACCATGACACAGTAAGAAGCTTATAATAGCCCCCGGCACTGTTTGTCCGTCCTTGTGTTAAAAAATAAAAAAATAATAATAAAAAGAAGGGGAAGAAGACAGATGAGAAAGAAGAAGAAGAAGAAGAACTGGAAGGAAAGAGGTGATAAGTATAAAGGATAAGTATGGAAAGTAGATCGTGTACGTTAATGGGAGCTGGTGCACGTTAAATCTGTTCGTGGCTCTAATGTCCTCCAAGTTCTATATAAGCGCTACCTCTGGGGGTGCCAATCCAGATGCAGGTCTCTCACCTGGAATTGGTTCAAAATTAGAAGACTAGTTTCACAGTTATATGGATCATGTGAACTATATAGAAATAAAAAGCTACAAAACAGGGCCTTGGGCCAAACCAACAACAACAACAACAACCCATTGGGCTTATGGTTTAGTCAGTTAACGACAATAGTACTTATTTTAAATTGCAAATTGTTAATTATTTAACAACCTTTCTTGGGCCCAAAGGACGGGTAACCAAGTCAATTAGCACAATAAAAGTAAATTAATTTCAATAATGTAGTTAAAGTATAATTCAGAATAAGTTCAGTTTAAATGTTACCAACATTCTTCTCTTCCAGGTTCCCCTTGCAGTTCCTCGTGCCGCCGGTTGGGACGGGCCAATGGCCGGCTCAACTGGTAGCACAAAGGATTTTTTTAGCAGCAGTTTTTTTTATTCATTTTATTTTTGACTGTTCGCCTCTTTATTAGGTGCAAATGGACATTGTCCGCACAAGCTACCGGACCCCCTCCAATGGGACAGTCCACGGAGCCAGTTTTTACCAGGTGGGGTTCGGTAGAAAGGCGCAGTCCTGTCAGCCCCCGCAGCGTTTTCGTCTGCCTTGCTATTCGGCCCCAAAATTTTCCTTGCTGGTATGACTTATTGGCAAAAATTAAATAAATAAATAAATAAATAAATAATAATAATAATTTCAGTGGTTTTAATTGTCCTCCCTCAAAATTCTCCCCCCTTTTTCAAGCTAAGTTGAGTACCATAGTTTCGGCACTAAATTGTCCAGTCCCATTCCAACTATCATGACGAGTATGTGGCGTGCGGCAACAGTTCTCAGAATACTAAAACCTAGGAGTGATCACCCCAGTAAAATCCGGACATTATAGGTCATCCGACCTGGGTACTTGTCATTGTGAATCGCCCCATGAGGCGATCAGGCGAATTTCGCCCCACTCTCCAGGCACTCAAACCCGTCAAACTGGGTCGAATCCCGGTAGGTAGGGGCCTGGTCAGCGGTCTCCAAGCTAACCGGTTTTAGCTTGGTTTTTGGTCCACTGGCTCATTAAATGGCGATATGATTCAGCCTGTATTATAGGAGCTCTAAACTCAACTAGCCGAAAATGGAGGAGAAAACGAAACACACGTTCAGTAACTGAACTAACCTATTCGTCTCTAGTTATTCGACACGCGCATGTGCAATTGAAGCAAAGATGGCGGTTGCGTTGACAAGTGTTTTGACGTTTATTTCGTTTTCAATGCTATTTGTGATGCAAAAAGCAAACGAAATGTTAATTTAAAAAATAATAATAATGTGAAAGAATGTGTTACTTTTAATTATTAGCCCTTTTAGGATAGTTTAACTCTGTAAAGTCAAGATTATAGTGATTATTGAGAAAGTTTTCAAGACGTAAAATATATACTGAGAATATTTGGTAGCGCCATCTAACGAATGTAAAATCAAATGTTCTTACACTCAAATATTGTATATAAGATTCAAATCTTTTTTTTTTTTTTTTTTTTTTTTTTTTTTTTTTTAGAATAAAAAACAGCAGTTTTTCTTAAATTTCTGATTTATTCCTACATTTCATGTTTGTTTAAAGAATAAAATTATAGAAGATGGAATTTTGCGTTAAAATATCGTTATAATATATAAAAATGTTTATCCGTTTGTAATAGGTAAATAATTTGAACTAATATGTACTTGTTAGTTAAAAATAATTATTTTTGTTTGAAAGAAACATTTTTAAGAGGATTATTTGAAAATTTTCGCAGTTCACGAGAATTTTTTCAAACAGCTTTTTAAATTATTATACATGAAATTTATATATATATATATATATATATATATATATTAATTATAATAATTTACACATAAAAAACCCCACCTTTATGTGTCTCGTATAAGGGATAAATGCTACCAAGCATGCGATTTCATCCAAGATAATTTAATTGAATCTGTAATCAATTATTTTAGTTAAATAAAACACATACATTAGAAATAAATATATGAAAATATCTTTTTATATAATATTCATGCAAAATAAATAAATCTAGCTCGCTATTTGCTTTTATTCCACTTATTAGTGTTAGCATGGTCATAAAATTGTTTATTAAACTTAGAGAATATATATATTATATATATATTCTTTAATCAAAAAACTTTAAAAAAAATACTATAAAATTTTGCAAAAATGAGCATTTTATGACTGTGACAATATTTTTAAACCACCAAATCAAAATGTTAATTCAAAATTTATTTGTAAATTTATTTATCAAAAAGTAAACACTCCAATTATGCTCTTTCAATACTGTGTTTTGTTTCGTTATTGAAAACTGATTCAAGGGAGGACAGAACTCATAAAGACTATTGCTACGTCATGTGATCCCTTTGGCCAATGAGATCTACACATTTCAACCTGCCGTCGACTAACCCAAAGTCGAATAACCATGCCCCTGAAGTTAACGAAGAATTCGGAAATATCAACCGGCAGTTAGATTCGCGAACCTGGGGTTACTCAACTGAGAGTTGAACGGGAAGTTGAAGGTTGGTGGTGAATTGACCGGTTAGTGTCCTAAATCTCCTAAAAGAAGTTGCTCTGCTGTCATTATTCTGATAATACAGTTTCACTAACAACGCACGGTCCGTCAATGGCGCAGTCATTGCGAGGATTTCCGTAGAATAATGAACAGGAGATGTGCGTACTTCACGTTTTTATCGCCAATGTGCGTGTGCCGGGCGCAAGTTCGTCTCCCGACTTTTCTGCTTGTACAGCGCCATCTGTCGGTGTGATTTTAAGTTTTTTTTAACCACCCCCAAAAAATTTCCATTGCTTTGGGAGCATACTGGTGAAATTTTAGGTTATTTGGATCAGTGGTTCTTTTGTTATAGGGTTTTACTTTCACAACTTTAAAAAAAATCACCCTGTACTTTATAATGCCGAAAATCTCGCAGAAGTAAAATATAATGAATAGATGATGAAAATATGTAATAACGAAACTGTTATAATGAAATGAAGAGCCACCACTCTAGCGTTTCCAGGTGTCCCGATTTATGCAGGACGTCCCAATTTTTTTGGTGTTCATGGATCCGTTCCGCCGAATCACAGTGCTGGCCGCCAAAAGTCTCCATTTTGCATAAATTATTTTAATCCTTATTGGCGCAAATAATTGTGTTGCTGTCAAGATGAAAACTCACCAAAATTTACGAACAATTTCATTTGAAAATAAAGCAATGCATTTTTTTTTTCACGTAAATGATAAAAGCAAAATTCAAAAACTTTGGTACACATTTTGATTAAAACTTGATGGTT
Source organism: Maratus michaelseni (assembly GCA_963931845.1). NCBI lineage: Eukaryota > Metazoa > Arthropoda > Arachnida > Araneae > Salticidae > Maratus > Maratus michaelseni. The sequence goes on from OZ007590.1 coordinate 420,043,226, forward strand.
TAAAAAATAATAACTACCGCCCTTCATTCGTACGATGCTACTCATTAGTAAATATAAAATGTACTTAAATAAAAATTCTTCTATATATAAAAAGAAGTAATGGTTTGGAAATGGACAAATGAAAATCTGCGTAGATACCGCGAAACGTATCTGATTGGTCAGAGCTTTCTGACTTTTCTTAGGGGGGAATTAACATGAAAGTAGAGGATTTAGATAGGATGGGCGCAATTAGGTGGAGGTACCAAGGGGAAGGGACCCGGGTCTGTCGCCAAGTTTGGAGCTAACTTGGCGATGTATCGCCAAATTTGGCGGCCAAAATTAGCTGCCAACTTGGCGCTATTTCCAGTATTTCGCCAAATTTCCATAGACTCCCACTGAAATCCAATAGCGTTTACTCACTTGCAAAAAATCAACAAATTGAGATATTGCAATGCAACAAAAATTAATATAGCTTATGAATAGAGCTTAATTGAACTATTTGCATTATTTTTAAGCACAAACACTAACTATTTACGATATTCGTAACACTATATATACAATTGGTACTTGTTAGTTATCCTGTCGACCAAATTACTGTCGCCAAATTCATATATATTAAAATATATTATTATACGATTACGTGTGGGGGGGGGGGGGGTTGGTGAGCGTAGGGAGCAGGGGGGCCGAGCCCCCCTAGTATAATAAAGAAGAATATTTATATCACCATGTAACTATGTTCCTGAAAATTTCTTAAATAACTGTAAATTTTAAGAAAGTAAATCTCCAATGGGCTTTTTAATTATTGAATTTTCGTGACTGATTGTTGAACAAAAAAATTCGGTTTCAGAACTTGACTATCTATCTATATTATAAAGGACAAACGTGTCCGTGCGTAACGCCGACGTCATTTTGCGAATGGCAACAGTTGACGATGAAATTTCGGTTTTGCGATTTTTGCTACAGCAATTTATTTTAATTTCTAAGCATCGCACGTTTTTAATTTTTACACCGTTTTATAGGGGAAAAAATCTAATTTTAAATGCAATTTGTTTGAAAACTGTATCGCAATTTACTTATTTATTATACACTGGCGGAAAAAAAATTCCCAACACCAAGAAAGACTTGTGTTAGATAAACGAAATTTGGTAGGCGTGTTTATACATCTGAAAGATGACATCGATTCAAATTTCGCGACTCGCGCATAAGTGTGGCGCTAGTGGCGCCACTCAGAACTTGCAAATCAGGTTTGCTTTAAATGCATGCTGTAAATTTCGTGAGCGTTATTTATCTTCGAAATTTGACGTATTGAGTTGATGTTAGCCAAAAATAACTTTAAGAAGACGAAAAAGACATTATCAACAACTCACCGAAGTTGAACGAGATCGTATAATAGGGCTACAAGAAGCTGGATTTTCTTTCCGCGATATTGCAGAAAGACTTGGCCGGAATGTATCCACTGTGCATGATTGTTGGAAGTAGTGGTCAAGGGATGGTACAGGCTCAAGAAGACTGGGTTCCGGGCGGCCACGTGGCACTACTGAGAGGGAAGACTTCCGTATTCGGCGTACGGCTGTGGCGCATCTTACTGCGTCTGCGGAAGAAATTCGAGCTGCAATTGGTACCACAGTGACACAACGAACTGTTAGAAACCGGTTACTTCAAGGGAAGCTCCGAGCCAGGCGTTCTGTAGCGTGCATTCCACTAACGCCAAGTCATTGTCGTCTGCGTCGCCAGTGGTGTCAAGCCAAAGCTCATTGGAGGACGGAGTGGAGATCTGTTGTGTTTTCTGATGAAAGTAGGTTCTGCCTTGGTGCCATAATTGGCCGTGTGTTGGTCAGAAGGAAGCCAGGGCAACGCCTACAACCAAACCGTCTGCGGCCTAGACAAAATGGACCTACACCTGGAGTCATATTCTGGGGAGAAATTTCTTATGCCAGCAGGAGCACTCTAGTCGTTATCCCAAACACACTGAATGCAAATTTGTACGTCAGTCTGGTAGTTCAACCTGTAGTGCTGCCATTCATGAACAGCATTCAAGAGGGAGTTTTCTAACATGATAACGCTCGCCCTCATACCGCTGTTGTAACGCAACGTGCTCTACAGAGTGTCGACATGTTACCTTGGCCTGCGAGATCACCAGATCTGTCTCCAATTGAGCACGTATGGGATAACATTGGACGACAACTCCAGCATCATCCACAGCCAGCACTGACCGTCCCAGTATTGACACAACAAGCATGGAACTCTATACCACAAAGTGACATTCGGCACCTGTATGACACAATGCATGCACGTTTGCAGGTTTGCATTCAAAATTCTGGAGGTTACACCGGCTATTAATGTAACAGCATTTCACATCTGAAATGCATTTTCTTGAACTTAAATTAACCTGTGATCTTGACAATCTAATCAATTAAACATGTTAACTAGACAAATGTATTGTCCAAATTTCATTGCTCTACAATAATTTTTTCTTGGTGTTGGGATTTTTTTTCCGTCAGTGTAGCATTTAAATTAAATTTCAAGCATGATTTTTTTTTAAATCTATCTCTATCGCTTGTAGACGATTACAAAATATTAATCCGTTTGCAATTTAAACAATGTAAAAAGTTCATCATTTGTTTGCAGCTAATAATAAATAACGAAATTAAAACATTATTAAGCAATAAATAAAATAAAATATATAAAACATAAATTTAACAAACATGCAATTGAAATAAGCGCTTAAAACCGCTGACATTATCATAATATAAAAAACTGCTGAAGATAACGCATTTTTAGAGATTTCTTTGACTATTAACTTGCGCGAGGCCAATACGGAACTACTCCTTTTAATAAATTTAGAAATTTTATTTGAATATATAATTGACATATTTCATATAAAAATGCTTTTTGTTGTTGTTAGGAAGCAATCTAGAAAATATATAATGTAAAAAATCTATTAGAGTTTTCAATTAAAAAAAAATGGTTTTCACATGTATTCTCTATCCCGGGAAGCCCGGGTTGGATGCCCTAGTGATCGATAATTGCTGGAATTGGGTTTTCCGCCGTGGGTACGAATTTTCAAAGTTATCTCATTTTTTCTGTATTACGTGGTGTGTATAAATTCTACAGATCATATACAGGCATCCCCCGACTTACATAATTAATGCGTTCCTAAGACTTTTACGTAACTCGAATTTTACGTTAAGTCGAATGTGTAATTTGCTTAGGTAAAATTTCGTTAGAAACTGCAATATATATATATATATATATATATATATATGTGTGTATGTAGATTTATTAACACAGTATTGATTTTTAAATAAAGCATCATGCAGCAGTATTTACTCGGATATAAATTATACAAGTTTGAAAAAAATATAAAGGTAAACTGAAAAAACAGTTTTCAAAAAAAAAAAAAAAAATATCTTGTGGAATTTGGGATTTATAAATTTAACATTGATGGAGTGATTTATAACAATTTTGAGATTACTTCAAACGACTATAAAAATAAGAAATAATTAAAGAGGACTGACTGTTGTCATAGAAACCAACCCATTGCAATTTTCGCAGGGGAAGTTCGAATAAAAAATATACACTCGTTCCTCTGTATCGAAACTTTAAAATTAAGTTTTATTCTGGTTTGGATTCTGCTAACATAATGATAACGGTTGAACCCGAACTTTTTTGCCTCATTTAAATTTGTATATTCCCAACAAAAATATAACTCTCTCTAATATATAAATCTATATTATTATAGTTATAATTTTTACCTACATATTTTATTTATAAAATAATTATCAAAAGTATGCAAACGTGTATCAAATGCGCTAGTGAGTTCATAAATATAATTTTGAAAAAATGTTTACGTAACTGCGAATTTACGTAAGTCGCAGTATACGTAAGTCGGGGGATGCCTGTACAGGGCTGCACAAAAGAAGCCTCACGCATTATCGGATACAGACAGCAATTACTGAAAATGGATTTTTGCTGAGTTATGCGTTTTTTTTTTTTAAATTGCTTATTTGGATATCTCATTTCATTGTATGAAAAAACGAAATTTCTTAAAAATGCTCTACTAATGTTGGAAAGCGTTTCATAATCTGTGCCTGATTTTTCGGTCTTGTTCAGATGTGACAACTAGGGAAAAAATCATTTTTATATCACTGCTAATGTTACATTGCAAACAAATATTTATGATTGGGTCACATGGAAACATTTTTTTAAGTTGTTTTTTAGCTTATAGATGCTATCAAAGGCTGAGAACTAATGTGCCCGCAGGTTCTGTATGTACGTACGTAACGCGATAACTCTTGATAGAAATATCCGATTTGCTTTAAATTTTGAATATAGATTCATTCTGATAAAGCGGTTCTTTGATTAGTTTTGGGGGTTCATTGGTTAAGTATAAAGGGGGAAGGCTTTACGGGAGGGGATGGAAATATCGGGGGAAAAAAAAGGGGAATCTATACTGTCATAGGTACTTGTTGATACACCCTTTCGCACTCCTGATTGAAATACCTATAGCCGTGACTCATCCCCAGGGGGGAACAGAGGGATACCCCCCCGCCCCCTAATTTAGATAAATGGGTTTTTCATGCAGAATTATCCTATTTGCTTCAAATTTTGCATATAGGTTCATTGTGATAAGGCGCTTTCCTGATTAGTTTTGAGGGTTCATTGGTTAAGTATAAAGGGGGGAACGAGGGCTAATCCCAGTTAATTTATTGTCGATTTCTTTATTTTTCGAGGGGCATTTGAAATGAGAGTATATAATATACAATTAGCGTGAATAGCCTGTGAGCTCAATGACATCAGTTTAACTGGGTACTTTTCTTTATTATTATTATTTATTTTTAGGAGATAAGGAGATTTTTTTATTAAGAGAGGAAAGGAAAGAAAATTTATTAGGAAAAAAAATTTATTAGGAAAGAAAAAACAAGTGGGTAGGTGTGATCGTAGATCGCTCAAAGGGTTTCGTTTAATATTCTTTTCAAAACACTTTATCCTTTCTATAATAAATCCAAATAAATTTCATTTACTCCCCCCCCCCCCAAAAAAAAAAAAAAGTCATATTTTTTATAAAGTAAAAAATTACTGATCTATTTTTTCTTTTTTTCGAATATCTAAACAGCCCGCTATTATATTCTGTCATAATAATATCTGTCAAGCGGACTAAATGCGATATTTAAAAAAATAATTTCAAAATTAAACATGTTGCACACCTTTAAAATGTTAAAATATGCGAATATTTCCATAATCGGATTTTTATCATGATTCAATATGTTTCTTAAACTCATGTACTTATTATTCTCTATTACTCATATTGATACTCGCTTTGTATTATTCTCAAACATCTGAAAAATTCGTTAAACTTCCAATAGGACGTCAGATTTTCTTTTTAATTCTCTAATGACGTGATATTAATCTGCTTTGTGTACATACACATACTCATCTCATACTCCTTGTATTATTGAGAAATCTTTGAAAATTTCCTTTTTATTACCACTCTGACGTCAATCATTTTTATTTCATATTAATCTTTTTTTCAATGGATGAAACTTTTTATTCCATTTTCATTTTTCACGTGGAAATCGTCTGATAGAAAATTAATTATGGTAGAAAGAATTTCATCGTGGATTTTTAATTTTTGGCATCGGCTATAACGAAAAATGTTTAAATTTAATAGGAAAAGGCTGTTAGAATTTTGATTTTTTATCTCTATTTATTAAAATAATAAGATTTTTTCAAATTTTAATATTTTGATCTCTTTATAACTGATATTCAGCTATATACACAAAGTTTCAACTCTGTAAGTTATATAGTTTCTGAGAATAGCTCTGTGACAGACAGACAACGGAGCGGGAGTAATACGGTTTAGTGAGATGAACGAAACCCTAAAAAAAAAAAAAAAGCCTTATTTGAACTATTTACATATTTCCCTCTCATCCAAAGAGTACAAAGTTTAAAATTTATAAAACTCTTATGTGAAGAAATTTTATGTCCTACTTGTTGCCTTTTAATTTGTCACCTACGTTTTCTGTCTACTCCAAAAGTGTCTCTCCCCCCCCCCCCCCCCCCGTTCACACACACACAAATTTTAAAATCTTTAAACTTTTTTTTTAAACTGCTCTATTTATTTCTCTTTAGTAACAAAATTAATGAATAATCAATCATCTAAATTACCCCCCCCCCTCCTTTCTCCCAAAAATTCCACTTCCCCCTCTGTCTTCTCACCCAGCAAATAGTTTAAAATCTTTAATATTATTATTTTTTTTAATGTTGATCAATTTCTTATTTTGTAGTAAGGTGACTCATCTCATATAAGTATCGTATCACTCATCTAAAATCATCATTCCGTTTAAAAAATTTTCTCTGTCCTATTCTCTCAAAGAAGAGGAGTGGATTTCTAAATATGTGAGAGGAAAGCAAAAATGTTCATCTTTTTTGCAGTTTGGCTATGCTTCCCTGAATCACATGTATGTTTTATGTTTTGAAATAAATATGTTCTCTAAAATAACTTCCCATCCATTAACAAAATATCAGCTGTGAGAACAGCCAAACTATAAAAAGATTAAAATCTTCTCTTTGCGCTCCCCCCCCCCACCCCTCCATGTCTAGAAATTCATCCCTTTTTCTGGAATGATCATTGATCATTTATTTTTGCTACAAAGTGACAATACCACATAAAATCTTTAAAAAATAGTTTTACAGATTTTTAAGCTTGTGTGCTGAGGGGGGAGGGGAAGCAAATTTTTAGGGGTGGGGGGGCAGAGAAGCAGTTTAGATAATTCTTTAATTATAGTTGCAAGAAAGTTCTAAATAGATTTAAAAAAAAAAACTTTTAAAGACTTTAAAGTCTGTACTGGGGTGGGGGTGGGGACAAAAGACATAAAGAAAACTTTTTGGAAGGGAGGAGGGTATAATGTAGATCGTTATTTAAATATTGCTGGGAAAAAATCACAGATAGAGCAAAAAAAAATAAGAAGGAAACTATGAATTTTTGGTACCAGAGGTGGAGGGAGGCAAAGGGGGGAAACAGTAATTTTGAGAGAAGATTTAGATTTTTATTGATTATTTATTGTTATACAATAAAATAAAAAAAAATTAAAAAACATTATTTTTAAAATTTTGTACTATTTTATTTATTTTTTTAGGGGGGTAGGGAGGGGGCAGGTTTTTAGGGTTGGGAAATGTATTTTTTAATCTACCGAAATACGGAAGATTCTCGCCCCTTCTTTTAAAATTTTACAAGATGCATGTGTAGGGGGAGGATCTTCATGATATAAGGGTGGGGGGCAGGGGGGGGGAGAAGCAGAGATTTTAGGAGGATGGTTTAATTTAGGTGGTAGGTTGGAGTTATTTATTTTTAATATACAGTATTTAATAAGTCTGAAAAGAAGTTTAAAATTAAAATGATATAAAGGTTAAACTATGCATTTTTGGTACCAGAGGGGAGGGGGGGGGGCAGGGGGAAACAGTAATTTTGAGAGCAGATTTATATGATTGATTGTTTATTATTACAATAAATAAGAAATAAAGAAAAATATTAAAAAATTGATTTTTTTTTCTTTTTTTTGGTTGGGGGTAGGATTTTAGGGTTCGGAATTTATTTTTTATTTTATTTTATTATTATTATTGTTTTTTAATCTGCCGAAATACGGAAGAGTCTCGCCCCTTTTATACTTCTAAATTAATGATAAAAACAGGTTTTAAATGATTTTTAGAAAAAATCCCGATTATAAGCCCCCCTCCCAAATATAACCTTTTTTGATTTTGAAAAAGGGGGGGGGGGGCTTACAATCGGGATTTTACGGTAATTAAATTACGCTAAAAACATTTAAATTTCTGATAAATTATTTGAAACAAGACATTAATTATTACCTAAATTGACGGCTTAAAAATTTTAAAATATGCAAAAGAGACACCGTCAGTTTTTTTTTTTTTTTTTTTTTTTTTTTTTTTGGAAATATTTGTTTAACTCATAGGTGTAAAACTTCTGGCAATTAAAAAAAAAAAAAGACATCATACACATAATTCGAAATAGATAATTTAAATTATAAAATCAGGGTTGCTACGGGTCAGGGAATTTTTCAAGGTTATTACCAGTATTTTTTGTTATAGAAAAACTATCTTATTATATCGTGCGATTACATAAGACGAGTTATTCAATAAGAAAATACTGGTACATTGCCTAAGAAATTCCCTGACTCGTAGCAACCCTGTAAAATGTCACATTCCTTCTATATAGTAGCTGTCTCTTTTTTCATTGCATAAAATTTCTGGTTGTGTTTATTTTACTCGAAAATAACTGCAAGGTTTGCAGCTATGATTTAACTACTTCTTATCAAAAGATCTTTAAAACTTATTTTCCTGTAAGATATTGTGTTCGCTTTAACTTATACATATACAGCAAACATTTCACTATAAAACATACGTTATCATCATTTCTCTTAATAAATTGATTTTAGTAGTAAAACACAATCACATAATTGTGAAATAAGAAAAAAAATCAGTCACATTCTTCCAAAACTTGCGTGATGAATAAAACTAGTCGGATGTGCCAATCCGTCATACATGTTAATGCTTCAAAAGGCGCATTTTTTTTTAAATTATACATTTTAGAATCCGAAAATAGAGCATAGCAGCGCCCCCCTGTTACATGATTTACATGAAAACCTAATCAGCACCAACTTATGTCAAATTGTAACTGAATCTGAAGTTTGATGAAAATCCATGCATTAGTTCTTGAGATAGAGCTATTGCGGAAATCTTAAAAAATACAGCATAGCAGTGCCAACTGTTGGACAATTTACATCAAAAACGATTTAAAAAAATTCGATTCACCAAAAACGAGAATTACCATTTAACTAATTAAATTAAATAGTATAAAAGCATTACAATTTAATTATATTAGAAATGTACAATATTAATTATTCTCTTTTCTCAGTATTTCCTCCATCAATATTCGTTTACATTGCCACTGTCTTAAATTTATAAATATAAATTTTACTTTGCTTCATAAATAACAGAGAAAATTTACATCTTATTAGATTAGTAATGTAAAATATTACTTATTCTTTCAAAATTATAGTAGCAACGTAATTTCATCTGTTTATTATTTTAATATTTACAACACCATTCTGACATTATCATGTAGAAATTAGAACAAATTACCATTTAAGAAGACTGGAAAGGTAGACTATTGAATACTCTGTTATCTCACAACTCTACCGTCAATTTAATTTTTGCTTTTCATAATCCTAACATTTAAAAAATACATGTCTAGTAACTAAAAGTGAAAATGATCATTTAATTATTATTAAATTCATCTTACCAGATTTTTTCCACCAACTTAACTTTATCGTGTTGAAATTTTGACATTTATAAAAACTAACTTTACTCCAATATAGGAAACAAAGACGAAACATTTAATTGCAGACACATTCAATGCACAATATTGATTACTACTTTTCCGCAGAATTTTCCAATCAACTCTGTTTTACTTTTGTATTATCTTAACAAGCTAAAGACTATCAACGCAAAAATTAACTTTATTCTGCGTTATACATACCAGAAAATAATTACGATTTAATTACATTTATTGCATAGTAATGAAATATCTGAGGTATTTCAATTACGATCAATGGTGGATTCATTTTCTTTTGTAATTTACTATCAACGGTAGAAATCAATTAGTTTTTGTCTTTTTCCATATCTTAACGATAAATGGAATTGAATTTGGTAATGCAAGTTGTTGGGGGAAAAAATGCATTGGTATTTTTATTTTATGATGGTTAGGAGTAGTAGAGAAAGGAGAGTTCAACGGCCACAGGTGCAATCGTGCAACCGAGCAACCGCGCAACCGGCAGTGCAATGTTCAGAATCAGTCTTCTCTTTACAACAACAATCTTTTCATTTTATTTTGTTGGTATATCTAATATTTTGTTAAAAAGGTTTGTGTGTAAGAGTATGTTTATAAAGCATATATGTCTTAATAGTTATTATAAATAGTCCTATGTGTATATGTGTGCGTGTGTGTGTGTGTGTATGTGTGCGTGACAAATAGTTATCATTGTGTGCGTGACTATCTGCTTGTTTATCAAAGTTTTAGAAATATTTTTCATATTTTTATAACGAAAAAAATATGCGTTAGTTAGTTAAAAAGTTTCACAAATTAAAAAAAAATTATTTTAGAAAAAGTTTCACATTACTTAAAAAATTTTTAAAAAGTACTCAATAATAAAATCAACAATTTTTATTATAACAAAATAATTTACAAAAAAGTATTTACAGATCAAAATATACATCACGATTTTGCGTTAGCAATACAAATCAACATTTTCTTCTTTATTACAAACGGTATTAATATCATAATGGCCATATGCTAAGCTGCTTATTACATCATCCAATAAGTAACGCTTGTCGTCAAAGGGACTTAAGCTAATTTTATTTTGAGTTAATGTATATAGGCGATGGTCATCTTGGGCAATCCTTACCTGTTTCTCCATACTTGTTTTTTGTTGTTGGAGGCACTCCAAGTAGTCTTCATGTTTAATTTTCTGCCGAACAATCTGCGTAGACACGCCTTTTGCACGCTTCTTTTCGTCTTTAACATTTTTGATTTCAGTCCGACAAACTCAAGGGCTAATTCGCCATTAAGTTCATCCTTAAACTTTCCGAGCGTCTTCTTATTATCTTCAGAGTATAGACGATGAGATTTCGGGTATTCAGAAAAGTAAAAAAAATCCCGATGCTGCTCCAGATCCTTATAAATATTATTGGTTTGAATATGATACGTTAGGGAATCTGTATCCGTAAAGAATAAAACTGCACGATCTTTGTATGTTTTCTTTATAAAATTGTAATGGAAATCATACATACAAAGTTTAGATAGTTCGAGTATAGAAAATCCAACATAGATGGGTCGGTTCATATGTATGCTAGTTTTTAATCTCTCCACAGCAGTCAAGTCTTCATCATAAGTTTTAAACGATTTAAAAGTAGGCGATGCTACTAATTTTTTGGCTCTTTTTTCACCATTACAAAGCACAATATTTCCTCTTTTTCTTAGATTTTCCATGGTTTTACCAAAAACAGAATTGTTCATTAACTTAAAAAAGTCTTTCTCAAAAGAAGATTTTGCTTCTTTCCTTTTTTCGCTATTGAAATTAATATATTTCTGTAACCATGGTCCCTGTTTAAATATTAAAGCTTTGTGCACGGCTGTAATTTTTAAACCAAGTTCTAAATAAAATTTAAGATTACGATAATGGGTTATACAATTTCGTTTATTATTTAAATTTGGTATAAGTTTAGGAGTTCCAACGAATTTTCTGTTGTTAAGTAAGCTTCTTGCATGAGAAGACAGCATATCTTATCCTCCACAGTTACTCTCTCAGGGGCGACAGAGTATTCATTATGCAAAGGATGCAAATGTTTCGGGTATTCCAAGTCTACCTCGAAAATATACCCAATTTCGGAGCTATCAGATAGAGATAGAACCCACTCTTCTGTGATATGACTTGTTTCACACCATTCAAAGCCGCCGTAGAGTAAAAATTGGCTCATAGCCCACCCGTATAAGTTATTGGTATCCCAATACATGATGTAGCTGGGTGCCTCATTTTTCTTATAATCGGGCGTACCAGGGATGTTTGCTCGGGCATATCTTTTACTTATCATGCTAATGCAGCCTCCTATTCCATTTTCAACCATAAGCAACATATCTATATCACTGAGTAACTCTAAAGGTGTATCAGACATTTTCAAACAAGCCTGCCATGCTAGCCCAGGGGCTGTAAACAGATGAGCAGGGTCAATTTCATAATACTGCTGACATAATTTCCTAAAGTTTTGAAACACGTCAGCAAGTAGTAGAACATCTGTCTTCATATATAGGTTGTGATAATCAACAAGAGTCTTGATATCAAATGTTTTCCATACATGCTGGGCGTGTTGGTACTACTTTTCATCTATAGGCTCATTGGTTAAACTATTAAAAAAGGCAGAAGGCGGGGGAAGCTGCTTCTCAGTAAATTTTTCAAAACAAGTAAAATAATCATAGGGGTAAACCCCTTTCCGTATAAGTAAAGATAAATTATTATTTTGGGGGAAATTTTCTGTTAGTATAGTGAATTGATCAGGACGAAGGTTTTTAACAAGTTTTTCCAATGACGTAGGCAAAAATTGGAAAGAATCTATAAACACCATCTAAATAGCAGATGTAGGCTTTCTGATTTTAAAGGTGATATAGTTTTCCATAGAAGTACCAATAACATCGATTTCATGATCTTTGAATTTTCCAAGCTTTGTCATAATATGATGACCATCATAGTTTTTCAAGTTATGGAATATAACAGGAATTGTTTTACACTGCTTATAGTTCAAGTTGCATTCCACATGTGCAGCAATAGCCAAACACATTAACCCGTAAATTGTTGAGTTGTTCAATAACAAGTATCTTCTGAAGGGGTACAGGGCATTTTACACAACCTAATTTAATATCATGTTCATAAGGTCGATAATGTGAAACACGTTCAGGTTTTTTTGTATAATTTAAGTTCAGTTTAAAAGCCAAAAGACACCATACTAAACATTTGTTATCTTCGTTTTTTATATTCAGCACAGCTTTTTTATCATCGAGTTTTTTAGACAAAGGAATATAGGAACTCGCAGCGAGGGGGTGATATTTAGCAATCTTGAGTTCTAAATGAAGAATTTTTCTAAGTTTCCAGCCAGAACCTCTTTGTACAAGTTCTTCAAAGGATTTAATATTCTTCGAAAATCCTTCCTCAATATGTTGTGAGATAGTATCTTCTATAAGTTCGGTCATACACGAACATCGAACATAACATTGAATTTCTTCAAACTCCTCATTATCAGTCAGACGTTCAAGTGCTATTTTTTCTACCATATACCATTTAATTGCACCTTTTTCAAGAATTTCACTTATTAAACGTTCTTGTATTTCAGTTTGTAAATGTCTATGAAATACTTCTAAATCATTTTCCTCACGTTCATCAGGGTGAAAAATCACTGTTTTAAACACATTAAGCGCATCAGAAGGCTTTATGTTTTTCGACTTTGCATTAGATAAACTCATCTTACGTTTTACACTCACAAGAGGTGTGCGAGAGTGTTGCGTGCGTACATGTTGCCTCAATTCAAATTTTCTTCCAAACTCTTTATCACAATCACGACAAGGAAATGTTGAATTCCGATGCGTCTGTAAATGCTGCTTCAAATTATCCCTCCGGGTAAAAACTTGATTACATTCATCACACTTAAATGTAGACTGGCCACCAGTATTATGGGTTTCTGAATGTTTTATCAAGGCCGATTTCCTTCTAAAACACTTTCCGCAAGTTTCACAGGAAAACGACTTTTCATTAATATGAATCTTAACATGCTGATTTAAATTAGAATATGTTGCAAAGACTTTGTCACAAGTGATACAAACATACTTCTTTTCCACATTCGTAGGGGTCACAGTCTTTAAAGAAACATCGTCTTCAACTTTTTGATTAAAATTGAAAGAACTTTGAGATGTAGTATCTTTTTCTGTAAGAACTTCAGAGAATCCATCATGCTGTAATAATCCAACACTATCATGTGTTTTTAAATGTCTTCGTAAGTTTGATCTTCGTCCAAAATCCTTCTGACAGATATTACAAGTATATAATTCCTCGCCAGAATGAATTTTCATATGTTGGTTCAGATTAGACATGTTCGAAAAATCTTTACCGCAGGTAAAACAGCTAAACATCTTCTTAGCAGATACAGAATCTCCCACAATCGGGGTTTTATCAATAGGCATATCAACATCCATAATATAAAAATCAATAAAAATCCTTAACTCTTAAAAGCAAACAACAATCTTTTGAAACGATTCGCACGGATAAAAAGCGGGAGCAATTTAAAACACGTTTAACCACTAGCGATATGAATCATCAAATGATGAAAATCATAATTTTCCCCCATCTATTTATACCGACCCGAAGGCAAAGTTGAGTTGTAGAATTGCTTGACATGTTTGTTATTAAAACGTGTCATACGATTTCATAGTGTGTAAGTTTCTTTCCCCTCTTTATAATATAACATAATTAAACAGATAAGCCCGAATGTATACAAATTTAAATTCGTAAATTATAATATATCATAAAATATAAAAAATCCTACAGAATAAAAATAGAATTTAGCACTTACTCCAAAAACACGTACACTTTAGTTGTTGGGCTTCACGCAACTAACCTTTCTTCCTTATCTTTAGTAGGGGGCGCTGTCATCCCTGCTAGAGGCACTGCCCGTCTTCCGGTATGGTACGTCATTTCCGGTTTGATATACGAATAAACCTTAAGTACACTAGCTTAGTCATTCTTCCCTCAATTTTCCTCGCTAGCAATTGGCAGTTTCTTGTTTAGACGTGTTGGGTGACGCCATTACGTGTTTGCAATAAGAACAAGGTCACCCCTTATCAACAGGTAAAAAGCTGCGCTTCAGTGACGTCATAAGTCATATGACATAACTGATAACGGTAAGATTAGGTGTTAAGAATTTGTACTAATCATCTATTTCTCTTCAAGTCATTGCATGAGACGGTTGAGCTCCAACAGCTGTATATAAGGTAAGAGTAATTTATATATTATAATAGGATTTTAAATTAATTTAGTAGATGTTACAATTTGATATTTAAAAATTTTCATGCTAAACGATTTGATTATATGTTGTTCATCATACTAAATCCACAAATTTTAAATCGAAATAAATATTATTAAAATTATAATCTAAAATAAATTAGTTAAAATGCCTAACAAATCTCAACAAAAAGAAGCTAATTATTAAAGGAAATGTACAAAGTTTATAAATTTACTCGTGTGTTAAATGTGTTTACAAACCTTATCATAGGCAAAAGTCTAATTCGACTAACCTATTTGTTATAAGTCCAACTATAAGGCAACATGTAACATATTTGTGAAAAGGAATCCTATGATTTTTAATTTTCCCAGTTCAGTTTCAATCCTATTGTGATAGGTTAATTCAAACTTTTAAATTATCTATAGTAAAATACTTAAATTAAAATGTATTTTTGATAGTTTAAGAATTATAAACTACAACTTTGACTACTTTTTAAAATGTTTACCTGGTAGGAAACTACGATAACATGTCTATGTTTACATTTTTCTGATAACATGCCAATGCCTGAATTTTTCTGACAACTTGTCTATGCTTGAATTTTTCTGATAATATGTCTGTGCTTGAATTTTTCTGATAAACTGTCTGTGTTTAAATTTTTCTGTTAACATGTCTATGTTTAATTTTTCTCTTCTTTTGTAATGTATAAACTTTTACTATACATGTCTTACGATTTCATTGAAGAAAAAATTGATCGATCAACTTTTTCAAACCATTTTAATGTTAATATTTTTAAACGAACGCGATAATCAGATAAAAATATATGTAGCTAATTCATATTATTCTACTAAACATTACATAACAAAAGAATCTTACAAAAATTTTATACTTCTACGTTCAAAAATTGCCAATATTCACATCGTAATACTAAAAAACAATCCTTATCTTGGAGTATTTCCTATAACAAAATCTAAACATTTCACATCAACACGACCCAAGTTAGAAACTTTACCTACGAACTTAATACCAATTTTTAATCACAAAGTGATAAAACTTAGAATTTAAAAAAAAGTTACCTGTAAATGATCTCATAGATAGCGCTGTTGAAAAAAATTACTTCAAAACTTGTTTAAAAGACATAAAAAAAATAAATCTAACTTTAAACTATCATCAAACTCTCCAAAATTCACTTTCAATTAGGAATATTTTAAAATAATTAAAATTTATAAAACCGCTCATAAGGGGCGCTACTTTGAAAAAATCACCTCAAACTTGTTTAAAATACATAAAAAAAATAAATCTAACTTTAAACTATCTTCAAACTCCAGAAAAATCACTTCAATTAGAAATATTTTAAAATAATTAAAACTTCTAAAACCGTTTATAGGGGGCGCTGCTATGAAAAAATCATTTCGAAACTTAGAAAAAATAATTCATTACTTGATTAAAACATTTTCATAAAAAAATTTCATTAACACCAACAAGGATATAAAAAAAGGTGCATCGTAAGCTCAAGATCGAAGGAAGGTCAGTGAGCCGGAAGGGACAGGTGTTGACATCGGAAGCAGCAGGTGCTGATAACAGACATGTTGGAACAGGAAGTGGGGCATGTTTAGACAGGAAGTGATCCCGGTAGTAAGACCGGAAAAACGGAAAAAAGTTTCCGGTCTTATTTCCGGGATCACTTCCTGCCTAAACATGCCCCACTTCCTGTTCCAACATGCCTGTTATCAACACCTGCCACTTCCGGTGTCAACACCTGTACCTTCCGCACCTTCTTTCGACCTTCCTTCGACGCCGCTGATGCAGAACCCCATTTTTATATCTACTTGGTGTTAATAAAATTTTTTTATGAAAATGTTTTAATCAAGTAATGAATTATTTTTTCTAAGTTTCGAAATGATTTTTTCATAGCAGCGCCCCCTATAAACGGTTTTAGAAGTTTTAATTATTTTAAAATATTTCTAATTGAAAGAGATTTTTCTGGAGTTTGAAGATAGTTTAAAGTTAGATTTTTTTTTTTAATGTATTTTAAACAAGTTTGAGGTGATTTTTTCAAAGTAGCGCCCTCTATGAGCGGTTTTATAAGTTTTAATTATTTTAAAATATTTCTAATTGTAAGTGATTTTTGGGGAGTTTGATGATAGTTTACAGTTAGATTTATTTTTTTAATGTATTTTAAACAAGTTTTGAAGTAATTTTTTTCAACAGCGCCATCTATGAGATCATTTAGAGGTAACTTTTTTTTAAATTCTAAGTTTTATCACTTTGTGATTAAAAATTGGTATTAAGTTCGTAGGTAAAGTTTCTAACTTGGGTCTTGTTGATATGAAATGTTTAGATTTTGTTACAGGAAATACTCCAAGATAAGGATTGTTTTTTAGTATCAAGATGTGAATATTGGCAATTTTTGAACGTAGAAGTATACAATTTTTGTAAGATTCTTTTGTTATGCAATGTTTAGTGGAATAATATGAATTAGCTACATATATTTTTATCTGATTATCGCGTTCGTTTAAAAATATTAACATTAAAATGGTTTGAAAAAGTTGATCGATCAATTTTTTCTTCAATGAAATCGTAAGGCATGTATAGTAAAAGTTTATACATTTCAAAAGAAGAGAAAAATTAAACATAGACATGTTAACAGAAAAATTTAAACACAGACAGTTTATCAGAAAAATTCAAGCACAGACATATTATCAGAAAAATTCAAGCATAGACAAGTTGTCAGAAAAATTCAGGCATTGGCATGTTATCAGTAAAATGTAAACATAGACATGTTATCGTAGTTTCCTACCAGGTAAACATTTTAAAAAGTAGTCAAAGTTGTAGTTTATAATTCTTAAACTATCAAAAATACATTTTAATTTAAGTATTTTACTATAGATAATTTAAAAGTTTGAATTAACCTTTCACAATAGGATTGAAACTGAACTGGGAAAATTAAAAATCATAGGATTCCTTTTCACAAATATCTTACATGTTGCCTTATAGTTGGACTTATAACAAATAGGTTAGTCGAATTAGACTTTTGCCTATGATAAGGTTTGTAAACACATTTAACACACGAGTAAATTTATAAACTTTGTACATTTCCTTTAATAATTAGCTTCTTTTTGTTGAGATTTGTTAGGCATTTTAACTAATTTATTTTAGATTATAATTTTAATAATATTTATTTCGATTTAAAATTTGTGGATTTAGTATGATGAACAACATATAATCACATCGTTTAGCATGAAAATTTTTAAATATCAAATTGTAACACCTACTAAATTAATTTAAAATCCTATTATAATATATAAATGACTCTTACCTTATATACAGCTGTTGGAGCTCAACCTTCTCATGCAATGACTTGAAAAGAAATAGATGATTAGTACAAATTCTTTACACCTAATCTTACCATTATCAGTTATGTCATATGACTTATGACGTGACTGAAACGCAGCTTTTTACCTGTTGATAAGGGGTGACCTTGTTCTTATCGCAAACACCTAATGGCGTCACCCAACACGTCTAAACAAGAAACTGCCAACTGCTAGCGAGGAAAAGTGAGGGAAGAATGACTAAGCGAGTGTACTTAAGGTTTATTCGTATCTCAAACCGGAAATGACGTACCATACCCAGTGCCTGATTTACGGCAGGGCATTCGGGGCACGGGCCTAGGGCCCCCAATTTTCAGGGCCCCCCAAATGCTATAAAAGATTTTTCAATTATTGGCCAAAGCATTTTAACTGTCAAAAAACAAAATTTAAATGGAAAAATCTATTTGTCAGCGATTGTTTATATGTTAAAGTAACTTCATTTTTTGTTGATTGTTTTTTAACAAATTATGTTCAGTAATGTACAGAACTCCATTTTTGGGATCGCCATATTATTTCATTTTTATTTATTTTCATGTAAGTCCTCCGTGGTTATCATGGACAAAGCCGTGTGGTTCTGCTAGTTACTTGTGTAAATTTAGTAGTTTTTTTTTTCGTACAAAGTTTGTGTTTGAAAGAAAAAGTTGTTTGATTAATAGGATATGCTAAAATTTTAAATAATTATAACTTGGTACTGCGGTAAATTTATTATTAGTTGTTGCCTACTTTATCATTCCAGCTATATGGACTTGCATAGAGAAAGGTAATCAGCACCACACAGTTTATTATAAAATTCAATTAAAAATTCCTAATTATCAATTAAATATTTAAAAGTAAATTAATGATTATCAAATTTAATTGTTTGAATTAATATATTAAAGAAATTATCAAAGTCAATAGTGGTTATCTTAATAAGTACTGCTTTCGATATCAAATTTTTTAATTAAAAGAATCTGTGCGAGGGGGGCCCCATACGCATCTGTGCCCAGGGCCCCCAAATTTCTAAATCGGTCCCTGACCATACCGGAAGACGGGCAGTGCCTCTAGCGGCGATGACAGCGCCCTCTACTAAAGATAAGGAAGAAAGGTTAGTTGCGTGAAGACCAACAACTAAAGTGTACGTGTTTTTGGGGTAAGTGCTAAATTCTATTTTTATTCTGTAGGATTTTTTATATTTTATGATATATTATAATTTACGAATTTAAATTTGTATACATTCGGGCTTATCTGTTTAATTATGTTATATTATAAAGAGGGGAAAGAAACTTACACACTATGAAATCGTATAACACGTTTTAATAACAAACATGTCAAGCAATACTACAACTCAACTTTGCCTTCGGGTCGGTATAAATAGATGGGGGGAATTATGATTTTCATCATTTAATGATTCATATCGCTAGTGGTTAAACGTGTTTTAAATTGCTCCCGCTTTTTATCCGTGCGAATCGTTTCAAAAGATTGTTGTTTGCTTTTAAGAGTTAAAGTTTTTTATTGATTTTTATATTATGGATGTTGATATGCCTATTGATGAAACCGCGATTGTGGGAGATTCTGTATTTGCTAAGAAGATGTTTAGCTGTTTTACCTGCGGTAAATATTTTTCGAACACTTCTAATCTGAACCAACATATGAAAATTCATTCTGGAAAGAAATTATATACTTGTAATATCTGTCAGAAGTCTTGTGGACAAAGATCAAACTTACGAAGACATTTAAAAACACATGATAGTGTTGGATTGTTACAGCATGATGGATTCTCTGAAGTTCTTACAGAAAAAGATACTACATCTCAAAGTTCTTCCAATTTTAATCAAAAAGTTGAAGACGATGTTTCTTTAAAGACTGTGACCCCTACGAATGTGGAAAAGAAGTATGTTTGTATCACTTGTGACAAAGTCTTTGCAACATATTCTAATTTAAATCAGCATGTTAAGATTCATATTAATGAAAAGTCGTTTTCCTGTGAAACTTGCGGAAAGTGTTTTAGAAGGAAATCGGCCTTGATAAGACATTCAGAAACCCATAATACTGGTGGCCAGTCTACATTTAAGTGTGATGAATGTAATCAAGTTTTTACCCGGAGGGATAATTTGAAGCAGCATTTACAGACGCATCGGAATTCAACATTTCCTTGTCGTGATTGTGATAAAGTGTTTGGAAGAAAATTTGAATTGAGGCAACATGTACGTACGCAACACTCTCGCACACCTCTTGTGAGTGTAAAACGTAAAATTAGTTTATCTAATGCAAAGTCGAAAAACATAAAGCCTTCTGATGCGCTTAATGTGTTTAAAACAGTGATTTTTCACCCTGATGAACGTGAGGAAAATGATTTAGAAGTATTTCATAGACATTTACAAACTGAAATACAAGAACGTTTAATAAGTGAAATTCTTGAAAAAGGTGCAATTAAATGGTATATGGTAGAAAAAATAGCACTTGAACGTCTGACTGATAATGAGGAGTTTGAAGAAATTCAATGTTATGTTCGATGTTCGTGTATGACCGAACTTATAGAAGATACTATCTCACAACATATTGAGGAAGGATTTTCGAAGATTATTAAATCCTTTGAAGAATTTGTACAAAGAGGTTCTGGCTGGAAACGGGTTAATGTGTTTGGCTATGAAGAGGACGAAGTTTGCCCTCTGTATATATCTGAAAAGAAGGATCAAGATGTGATTAATTTGTTATTGGTTGGTGATGGTGAAAAGCAACACTATTGTTTGATAAGAAGTTTTTCAAGTCTTTTAGGTGATCTTACCAAGCATAATGGTGTGCAACACTACTGTTATAGATGTTTGCATCGATTTTCAAGACAAGATCTATTGGATAAGCATAATGAATATTGTTCTCAGCATGTTGCGCAAGCTATAAAGATGCCTAATGAAAATGATAATATATTAAAGTTTACAGGTATTCATTTACAGCATCCTGTTGCCTATACGATTTATGCGGATTTTGAGAGTCTCCTTATACCTATTTCATCAGCCACTCCCTCTTCTAAAGCATCCTATACCGAGAAAACAACCTATCACTTGCTATGTGGTTATTGGACCCGATGAAACGTGTGTGAAGAAAGCACAGGTATATCGTGGTAGAAACTGTGTTGAGCATTTTTTAAACCGAATGATGCAAGAGAAGGAAATTTTGGGACAGAAGTTACTAAATGTTAAACCTATGAAGCTTTCTCCCAAGGAAGAAAAGGCATTTCGAGAAGCACAGTTTTGTCATATTTGTAAGAAAAGTTTAGATGAGAAACGAACACGTGACCATGATCACCTGTCAGGTGCGTACAGAGGAGCTGCACATGTGGAATGCAACTTGAACTATAAGCAGTGTAAAACAATTCCTGTTATATTCCATAACTTGAAAAACTATGATGATCATCATATTATGACAAAGCTTGGAAAATTGAAAGATCATGAAATCGATGTTATTGCTACTTCTATGGAAAACTATATCACCTTTAAAATCAGAAAGCCTACATCTCCTATTCAGATGGTGTTTATAGATTCTTTCCAATTTTTGCCTACGTCATTGGAAAAACTTGTTAAAAACCTTCAACCTGATCAATTCACTATACTAACTGAAAATTTCCCCCAAAATAATAATTTATCTTTACTTATACGGAAAGGGGTTTACACCTATGATTATTTTACTTGTTTTGAAAAATTTACTGAGAAGCAGCTTCCCCCGCCTTCTGCCTTTTTTAATAGTTTAACCAATGAGCCTATAGATGAAAAGGAGTACCAACACGCCCAGAATGTATGGAAAACATTTGATATCAAGACTCTTGTTGATTATCACAACCTTTATGTGAAGACAGATGTTCTACTACTTGCTGACGTGTTTCAAAACTTTAGGAAATTATGTCAGCAGTATTATGAAATTGACCCTGCTCATCTGTTTACAGCCCCTGGGCTAGCATGGCAGGCTTGTTTGAAGATGTCTGATACACCTTTAGAGTTACTCAGTGATATAGATATGTTGCTTATGGTTGAAAATGGAATAGGAGGCGGCATTAGCATGATAAGTAAAAGATATGCCCGAGCAAACATCTCTGGTACGCCCGATTATAAGAAAAATGAGGCACCCAGCTACATCATGTATTGGGATGCCAATAACTTATACGGGTGGGCTATGAGCCAATTTTTACTCTACGGCGGCTTTGAATGGTGTGAAACAAGTCATATCACAGAAGAGTGGGTTCTATCTCTATCTGATAGCTCCGAAATTGGGTATCTTTTCGAGGTAGACTTGGAATACCCGAAACATTTGCATCCTTTGCATAATGAATACCCTGTCGCCCCTGAGAGAGTAACTGTGGAGGATAAGATGCTGTCTTCTCATGCAAGAAGCTTACTTAACAACAGAAAATTCGTGGGAACTCCTAAATTTATACCAAATTTAAATAATAAACGAAATTATATAACCCATTATCGTAATCTTAAATTTTATTTAGAACTTGGTTTAAAAATTACAGCCGTGCACAAAGCTTTAATATTTAAACAGGGACCATGGTTACAGAAATATATTAATTTCAATAGCGAAAAAAGGAAAGAAGCAAAATCTTCTTTTGAGAAAGACTTTTTGAAGTTAATGAACAATTCTGTTTTTGGTAAAACCATGGAAAATCTACGAAAAAGAAGAAATATTGTGCTTTGTAATGGTGAAAAAAGAGCCAAAAAATTAGTATTACTTTTAAATCGTTTAAAACTTATGATGAAGACTTGACTGCTGTGGAGAGATTAAAAACTAGCATACATATGAACCGACCCATCTATGTTGGATTTTCTATATTCGAACTATCTAAACTTTGTATGTATGATTTCCATTACAATTTTATAAAGAAAACATACAAAGATCGTGCAGTTTTACTCTTTACGGATACAGATTCCCTAACGTATCATATTCAAACCAATAATATTTATAAGGATCTAGAGCAGCATCGGGATTTTTTTTACTTTTCTGAATACCCGAAATCTCATCGTCTATACTCTGAAGATAATAAGAAGACGTTCGGAAAGTTTAAGGATGAACTTAATGGTGAATTAGCCCTTGAGTTTGTCGGACTGAAATAAAAAATGTACTCTCTAAAATCTGTTAAAGACGAAAAGAAGCGTGCAAAAGGTTCGGCGCAGGAACTACGCAGATTGTTCGGCAGAAAATTAAACATGAAAACTACTTGGAGTGCCTCCAACAACAAAAAACAAGTATGGAGAAACAGGTAAGGATTGCCCAAGATGACCATCGCCTATATACATTAACTCAAAATAAAATTAGCTTAAGTCCCTTTGACGACAAGCGTTACTTATTGGATGATGGAATAAGCAGCTTAGCATATGGCCATTATGATATTAATACCGTTTGTAATAAAGAAGAAAATGTTAATTTGTATTGCTAACGCAAAATCGTGATGTATATTTTGATCTGTAAATACTATTTTGTAAATTATTTTGTTATAATAAAAATTGTTGATTTTATTATTGAGTACTTTTTTTAAATGTTTTAAGTAATGTGAAACTTTTTCTAAAATAATTTTTTTTTAATTTGTGAAACTTTTTAACTAACTAACGCATATTTTTTTCGTTATAAAAATATGAACAGTATTTCTAAAACTTTGATAAACAAGCAGATAGTCACGCACACATACACACACACACACACGCACACATACACACACACACACACACACAAAAAGAGAACTATTTGTCACACACACATACATACATACACACACGCACACACACACACATAGGACTATTTATAATAACTATAAGACATATATGCTTTTTAAAACATACTATTACACACAAATCTTTTTAACAAAATATTAGATATACCAACAAAATAAAACGAAAAGATTATTGTTGTAAAGAGAAGACTGATTCTGAACATTGCACTGCCGGTTGCGCGGTTGCTCGGTTGCACGATTGCACCTGTGGCCGTTGAACTCTCCTTTCTCTACTACTGTTAGGATTGAATATTTTATTTTGTTAGGGAAAAAAGGGCTTAAAGTTCACAGGGGGTTTGCGTATTTGTTAAATTTCGCAAGGTAAAAGGATGCTTATATCATTCAATTTTACTTTCTGTAAATTTGTACATTGTAAAAATATTACTCCTTTAAATATTTAATTATTTCTAATAATTATATTTTTTCACTATTTTATGATATTTTTAGGTTTAAATAAGTGAGTAGAACTTTATATATATATATATATATATATATATATATATATATATATTATACTTGGTTAAGTTCTTAAATAAGCTTCTCCTCATTTCATACGTAACAAGACCTTCCAGCTCTCCGTATTTTTAAATACCACTATTTTATATCTGTAATCTTTCTTTTATTTAATCACAGAATTAATTATATTGAATAAAGATAAATTTTCTATTTGAAAATAGTACTACTAGAAAATCCGGAAAGTTGGCAAATCTGCATTTATGTAGTTTAAAAATAATCCTCTAGCCTTCACGCTACAACTCGGAAGTCACCGACAAGCATTGGATTGTTGTATTGACAGTTTGGAAGTTGCATAGCATTTCCAATATTTTTCTAATTTACTCTTTTCAATATTACGTACGTGGACTGTTACTTTACACATGCATTTACAAAATTCGTCCTGTTTTCTATTTCTGCAGTTTAAAAGTTCAGCAAATTCATACAATGTTTTAAAAACATTTCCAGAAAAACTAAAAACTGCACAAACCCACTCGAGAAAATGTTCATTATTATGAACGAGTTCGACAGTCCCCAAGGACAGTCGACAGAAACTCAATCATGAATAGTTCCACTAACTTCTCCTCTCTAATCATGCTAGCCTGGAATTGTAATTCTATCTCAAATAAATTTAACGAATTTAAAACCTTTATTCTTGATTACCCCCATATCGACATTATCTTTCTTCAAGAAACCCATAACCCTACATTCTTAATTAACACCCCCGGGTATAGGTTACACTCCACTCCACGCGCAGCCGACCCTAGATGGGGCGGTACTGCCATTTACATTAAAAATCACTTACCACAATAAATCACTCAAAATTCCATCTTTTCTAATATTGACTTCACTAGTATTGCTTTACAACTTCCACAAATTAACATACATTTAGCTTCCATTTACATTTATCTGACTGGAAACTTTCCAGTTCAGGATCTCACTAAATTAATATCTCAACACTCACACTGCTTCTTTGCTGGTGACTTTAACGCCAAAAGCAGGCGTTGGAACTGTCACGGCAACACTAGAAGAGGTAACTCACTACACAATCTTATTCAAAACCTTAACCTTAGCCTCCATGCACCAGCCACTCCAACACACATTTGTACAGCGGCTAGGTCCCGCAATTCAATTATTGAGTTTGCAATCACTAAAAACCTTCCATATCCTATTACCACTACTGTTATTAATGACTTAAGCTCTGATCACCTTCCTGTCTCTTTTAAGATTGACCTAATTAATCCTCTCTCCCCACCTCCTTCTGTGGCCATCGACTGGAATAAATATTCTAATTTTCTCAACAACAATAACTTAAACTTTCCTGAAATTAACAACACTGCCGACATTGACACTGCTGTTGATAATTTTAACTCACATATAACCAACGCACTAAACTACTCCACCATGAAATACTTAAAAAAAACAATACTTTCACTCCACCGGCTTATATCTATAACCTCTGCAAACAACGCAATCATTTTCGGCGTCTCTTTCAAAATACCAGAGACCCCTCCTTAAAATCCCTCATTAACAGACTTAACAATAAAATCAAAAACAGCATCTTCAAAGAAAAACAAAAAAATTGGTCCAATTTTTTCAAAAACATTGCTAGTCTATAAATGTGCAACGACGCTGTACGATAATAGGGCGATCACAGCGATATCTGCTAGCTCTTTTCAACGTAAACAAAAATTTAGTAAATTATCATTTAGTAAATATCGTTTTATAGCCATTATCACTATCTTTCATAATTTTAAAGCTTATGAAAATCACTATCTATGTCAGAGGAAACAGGTACGTTTAAGTACTTAAAATACTTACCACTGGCCAAACCGTTTTCTCAGTTTGATTCTTATACAATGTTTACGTTGAAAAGTGCTTGGAGATGTCGCGGTGATCGACCTCTTACCATTCAGCATCGTTGTACATTTATCGGATTCAATTTTTTAGTACTATTTTGTAGCCGGTGTCCACACTATTTATTCTAAGTGCTGT
The DNA here is from genome assembly GCA_963931845.1 of Maratus michaelseni. Taxonomy (NCBI): domain Eukaryota; kingdom Metazoa; phylum Arthropoda; class Arachnida; order Araneae; family Salticidae; genus Maratus; species Maratus michaelseni. Next base: position 420,069,416 of record OZ007590.1, read on the forward strand.
AATATGGGCAATAAAATTTGTTGCAATTGTTTACAAAAACAAATCTTCAAATATCTTGGCGAGTTGCCCTTATCGCCAAGCTAATGTTTAATGACATGTCTCACTAAGGAAGCCTCTATAAAAGAGTGGTGACATATTTACAGAGCGCATGCTCAGACTGAACTTTTTGTCAAAACTATGACAAATCCACTGTCTAGAACTTAGCGAAACTGGCCTCTCCGAGTTCGATTAGACAAATGATACAAATTAACTCTATAGCTTGGCTATAATGGCAGGCTCCCAATGATGCCTGGCGTTTTCGTCCAAAATCGGCTCGAGCAATCAATCTTTATTTCTGTATGTTGCCGCATTCTCATAGAGACAGTCTAATTTCAATCGTCTAGCGCGACCTACGTTATACACGGCCGGTTCATGACTTTTAAAACATCACACGGAAAGTGGATCATCTTGGCGAGTCTACCATTGTCACTAAGCTAATGTTTCGGTTTTTACCATTGTCATGTTTCTACCATTGTCACCAAGCCAAGAAATCACGACTGACTTAGATAAAAGAAATAAAGTGAGGAAAAACATTTGGAACTATTACACTTTAAGAAAAACGTAAAACCGACTTCAAGCGTTTATATCTTACCCTACAGAACTGATTTTTGTTTATTGCATGCAGTTTTTAGTGTGAATGGTTTTCAACAACAGCGTGATTTTTGTGGCAACACTTTACTGTTATCCGCATTCACTTTAACCCTTTGAAGGTCCCGCAGTGGCGCGGACGGTAAAGATCGGTTCTCGTAAGATAACCGAAAGCCAAGCAGCATCGACCATGGAACTAAGAACAAAGTCTATTTATAGTTCCATGGCATCGACCAAGATCAGCGCTTGGGAGGGTGACAACCATGAACCTATATACCTGGACTTCTAACGAAATAGCCTTTCCAAGAAGGAAATCGTTCCTCGAAAAAAGCCTCAAATAGGTGGCGCTTGTGAAGATGGTTTCTGCCTACGTCACTAAATTCGTCTGCTTCACCGTTTGACACTGACAGTGACAGCCATGGCTCATGGTGGCGCTAGTGCAGCAGGGTTTCTGGCCGCGGTCAGAACGTTTTCAGAACGGTGCGCGTAGCTGTGCAGCTGCCATTTCGTGCCGAAGTCTCGGCACGATGTTATCACGCGGCGTTAGAAGTCCTGTATAGAGGTTCATGGTGACAACCTCTCTCGTTTGCCTCTTCTGTGGGACCGTGTACGTTAATGGGAGCTGGTGCACGATAAATCTGTTCGTGGCTCCAAAGTCCTCCAAGTTCTATATAAGCGTTAACTCTGGGGGTGCCAATCCAGATGCAAATCTCTCATCTGTAATTGGTTCAAAATTAGGAGATTTAGGAGTCAAGTTTATGGATCATGCTTAGTGGATTATGACAGCTATACAGAAATAGAAAGCTGCTTACTGGGCCCAATGGGGTCAATTCAACAACAATAACAACAACAACAACTCTTAAAGGCTGACGGTTACTTAAACCACTTAATTTTAATCCCTAACAGCCAGAATGATACCAGAATTTTGGAAGAGCAATTATTATATAAAATACGTAGAGAAAAGCTTTTATTTATTTATTTATTTTTAATCGGAAATTCTGGTAACATCATATTTAAATTTCATAACGATGTCTGATTTCTTACGAAAGTTAGAGCAAAATCGTTTATTTTATATTTTTACGATTTACCGTATTAACGAAGGCCCCAGTTGAAACGGTTGTTGTCATAACGGTTTATGTGGCACGTTAAAATACTATTCACATACGAAAGGCCTCCACTACAGTGATTTTCGTTTTAACGATTTATGCTGCGCGAATCGTAAAGGGTTCCGTTTTAGTGATCGCCGTATTAATCATTTATAGGTACAAAGTACATAGTACCCCGTTCTAGAGAGAGCCCTCATTATAGCGATGTATTAACGATTTATAAACACGAAAAATATTGCAAAATTCTTTACTTTTCTTCTTTGTTTTACATATTTTTATTTTCCCAAGATATGCATTACATTTTTTACATGTTAAAATTTTAAACCTTCAAGTTATTCCCGGAAAACACTCACGGGTGGGCTAGTAAATATATAAATGTGTAAATGAGGAATATAAATTCAAATGGAAGTAAATATAGTGGCAAATACATTGGATGATTTAACTATCAGTTAATATAATAGAGATTTTTAGGAAATTCAACTGTTACCAGAAAATTTTAAAAGCAATATTATTTAAGATTTTTCACCCTTTGAGGGGCGGTGGTATATATTATACACCACCTAATTTTAATCCGATTCAAACCAGAAACTTTTAATTAAATTTTACTTTACTTTGACGAGAAAAAGTTAAATAATTGCTTATTCTTATTTTGAACTAAATTCTTTCCTAAATTCCGGTGGGAATTCAACGTTACAGGAGCACAAGTGCTTGCCCCTGAAAGGGTTAAATGCTTTAAAATAATGCATAGCCTCAGCCTATAGCCAAATACTGTAACGAGGCTGTACATATATAACGTTATCAGCTGTTTGCTAATTTTTAATTCCTCCCCTTTTAGGATATTATACGTTAACGTCCCTTGAACCCCCCTCCCCCTCCTCCTAATGCTGTTCGTTATCAGTATCAGTAATGATTCGTTATCAGTATCTTTTTTTTTTCACTTTTTCCTTTCGTTTGTAGTTATATACAGATATAATTATACATTTTTTCGCAAACTTTACTGATTGAAATGCAGAGAAGTCAATAAAATATCTATATATATATCACTATTATGTATGAAATAACTCTAGATCAAATAACACTTAAAAGAATTAGTTACTATTTCAAAGTATTAAATAATAGGTTTTTGTTACATTATGTATTCAACCGTAATAATGTCTTTTTCACGGGGAGCATATTTCAGACATGTATATCACGGAGACGATTACAGCTTCTAAGCCAATCAACGATCGTTACCGATGTCAAGACGCTCATCGAGTTTCTCCGCCCACTGTCAAATAGAAGCATCTTTTTTCGTTTTCACAACAAAAGAATTCTGTCAAATCTCCTGTCTCTTTATTTTGTTAGGTTATTTTTAAACTTAAAAGATGCAAAATGGATGTTATTCTTGAAGATAGCAATTTTCTGCCGCATCGATTCCCATTTAAAGTAGTAACATCTAGTTTTGTTTCTGTTGATGATTTTAAAGTGGAACTAAGGGTGGGAATAAAAAATGATGAAGATTTTTTTATGTGGTTGAAGGAATTTGAAGAAAAGACTAATACAACATGGATACAAAAAAAAAAGGCGCAAGTGTGGTGAAAGTTCGAGGTATGCATTCAATAGAAACTATGTATGTCATCATTCTTCACACAGAAAGAAAAAGAAGGTAAGTAAACTTACAAGTATTTTTGAAGTAAATATTGTCGATAAGAATGTTCTTGATTTTAATTAAAATATACATAATGTAGTAACAATATTAAAGTCTATAAAATATATGTACAATTCATTTTTCTCATTTTAAGTAGTAAAAGCTATGTAAAAATTGTATGTACTTAGGCAAGGCTAATTTTGGGGGTTCAAACACCCCACCCCTTTTATCGCAATTTTGGAATGTTGAGTAATGAAAATTTGCCTCAAAAGAATTTCTAATAATTTTCTATAATTGAACAATTTATTTACATTTCTGACCGCTCCAAGAGATCAGATCCAAGGCAGTAATCAGGGGTCGATCCAGGAAAAATTTGGGGCCTGTCTAGGACCCCTTCACAAAAATCTATTTAATAAAATGGACCCCTTCACAAAAATCAATTTGATAAAATGGGCCATTCACAAAATTCTGTTCCATAAAAACTTACTATTTATTATTTATTTATTATTTTGTGATGTTTTAAAATGTGTAATTTGTAAAAAAACAAGTTCACCAGAGCGGAAAACTTCAGCAAAAGGATTTAAAGTTTTTATTTATAAATGCTTGGTTTGAATTTGATTAACTAGATTTCAACTTTCGTTGTAAAATGTTATTTTTCACAAAAATATAATAAATTTCACAAAAATAACCTTTACTTTTCACAAAATGGGCCCCAAGAAAAAAACCTGCATCGACCCCTGGTAATAAAAAAGATGGTGTAGTAAAACAAATTCCCCCAGGTTTGTAAGTTTACCCTCCCCCCCCCCTCCCTCCCCGAAAATTTTAATTTTTGAGTGGTGGAAATTTACTTGCCTTTCAGAAAGAAACATTGTACTATAGTTTTTGCAACTTATTTACATTTCTTACACTAAAAAATATGTTATTTAAAACCTATCTGTCATATTGATTACTGTAGCTAAGGGGAGGATTCAGGGTTCAAACCCCTCCCCCCCCCCGAATTTTTTTTAATTTTGAGCAATGAAAATTTAACTGTGCTTAAAAAAAGTATTTCTAATAATTTTCTTAATTAACAATTTATTTACATTTCTGACGCTGGAAAATATTTTGAAATTTGTTTGTTATATCCAAGGCAGTAGCTAAAAAAGAGGGTGGGGTAAGACCATGGAATAAACAATAAGCAAGAAGGAAGATATGGGCTTTTTTCGCCCTTTTCCCTCTCTCCCCTTTTGCCACGGAATTTTTTTATTTACGGCATTTTCCGAAACTATTTCAAAGGCGGGAGCAAGCAGGGCAATAGTACGGCATAGTTATCGCTGTCTTGGCGTCTTTTTTCCTCGATATTTTCTTATTTATTTAAGCGTTTGAGATGAGATTTGTTTTGATTTTTGCTACGTCTGTTATGCGAAGGACATGTTACCTCGGGCACTTGATGTCAAGCACACAAGTCAGATGTATATTCCCAATAAACAAACAAACAAAACAAACAAACAAGATATGTTACCTAAGGAGTGCAAACATAATGCAATCTATTTAAAGCTTTGTTTTTAAAGTTACGTATATTTTCTTTTTGTTATGGCGTGGAGGGGGGGGGGGTTATGTTTTTCCTAAATACCAATAAAATAATACTTAAAAAACAATAATTGGTTGCTTTTAAAACTAATATTTAATTCGATATTTTCAATTTTCCGATATTTGATATCTTTATTTTTATGACAATAAAGAACTCCAGTCTAATTTCTTTAAATAACTTATAAAAAAAGAACTTTGTTCAAGAATAATTTTAAATTCGATATATTTTAAAACTTTATTACGTAATGCAGCTACTTTCAGTGCCTGATTTATAGCAAGGCATTCGGGCCACTGTTCCAGAGCCCCCGATTTTCCGGGGTCCGCAAATGCTACGGAAGATTTTTAAATTATTAGCCCAAATCTGAAGTTTTAAACTATTAAAACACAAAATTAATATGTAAAGTTTTTATTTTTATTTTTTTTTCATGTAAAAATAACTTTTAAGGGCTACATCACTGACGAGAAAACGCCAGGTCGCTAATGTTAATCCTATGGGAGAAATTTTTTAAAATATCTCATTTGCATTTCAATATTTAAAAATAAATTTTACCATTGGATATTTAAAATTGACGAAAGATTGAAAAATCGTCAGCGAGATAGAGCACTTAAGATTATGAGGATGTTATAAAAACTTTTACTGCTAAAAAATTGAGAAGAAACATCATTACATATCAGAAAATTATTAAAGCATCTGTGCCCAGGGCCCCCAAATTTGTAAATCAGTCACTGGCTACTTATAAAATAAACACATACATTTACCTCCCACCCCCCTCCCCTTCGTAATATCAACTAAGAATTGATTGTATTCACCTGATTTTAAAATTTAAAACCAAACCCTTATTTAAATTTAACTAAAATCCCCTTTCTTCTGATGAATTTGATGGGAAAAAAAATCTTTATAAAGGACTGAATAATTGAACAGTAGGATATATATATATATATATATATATATATATATACAGTAAAATCCCGTTACAACGAACTTCACGGGACCGCAAATTTTATTCGTTGTAACGGGAATTTCGTTGTAACGGAATTCAATAGAAAATTAAACATTTCAATTCAGATCCTCATATCATAGTTAATTATAAAAATATAGTAGTATAATGCAAATTAGTAGATAATTAATTATTAAAAATAGTAATAAAAATTAGTAGTACCTTCTAATAACGTAAAGTTAGTATAATACAATGTATAATATTTTTTATAGAACTGAAAAATTGACTTACCACCATTTCAATGATCTTCAAATTGTACAAGAAAAAATTTAATGCAGAAAATCAGTGATTTTTTTTTTGTACAAGGGAGTTTGAAGCTGCGGACAATACAAAATTATGTACATGATTAATATTAGAAAAAATGTTATCTGGTACACTGCTCTGTAAAGAAATAAAATTGCGCACTCTTTCTAAGCTTTCTAAGGCTTCAGCAGATGTAACTTTTGAAACCTCATTTTCTTCATCTTCAGAACTTTCTTCATCATTTTCTAAAATGCGATCATCAACAATAGACTGCACAATATCTGTCTCTGTTAATGAATAACAAGTTGCAGCATTGTCATCTGCAGTTAAAAAATCTTTAAAGCTTATGCTTTGAGACACACCAGATTTTTCTTTTACTAAGTTCCAAGTGGATTCGATCTCATATTCGACTGTCTGCTCCTCATCATGTACTACATCGCTAGATCCTTGAGCCGTCGATTCTTTATTTAAATCCTGGTCAATCTGCGCGTGTTTCCAACAGTGGGCTATTGTTTTCTGGCTTATATCATCCCACGATCCACAGATCATATCAATTGCCTCTTTCATGTTGCACTTTCTGTTTACGTTATTTTGCAGATCACAGAGAATGCGTTTTAATAACATAGTTTTGTATCGTGATTTTACGGCTCTGATAATGCCTTGGTCAAGAGGCTGAAGTATTGCAGTACAGTTAGGCGGGAAATACTCTACACGAATGTGATTCAATATAGGAGGATCATTGTGTGCTGTGCAGTTGTCTATGAGTAGAAGAATTTTACGTTTTTGTTTTTGCATATCTTTATCAAAATTTATCAGCCATTCATTAAAGAATCCTTGCGTCATCCATGATTTTTTGTTGGCTTTGTAGATGCATGGTAAGGACTTAAAATGTTTGAAACAACGGGGTTTTTCAGATTTGCCGATTATGAGTACTTTTCGTTTTTCTGTTCCTGATTTGTTGCAGCAAAATAGGGCTGTAATCCTTTGTTTGGAAAGCTTTCCTCCAATACACTTGTCTCCTTTTAACGCTAAAGTCTTCCTTGGTTCTAACTGAAAAAATATTCCGGCTTCATCGGCATTAAAAACATCGTTAGGACTATACGTCTTGATTATTTTTTGTATTTCACCTTTACGCCATTCGTTTACAAATTCAACTGGGACGTCTTTTGCTTCTCCTGAAATGCATTTTGCCACTATACCGTATCTTTCTCGGAATCGATTCAACCATCCGATACTGGCTTGAAAATTTTCAATGTTTAGCATTCTTGCAAATTCCAAACCTTTTTCTCTAATTAAAGGGCCACTTAGAGGGATGTTTCTAGAACGAACATCCATAAACCATTTGTAAACAGCACTATCCACATCTTGAAACTGGGCATTTCGAATTCGTTTTCTGCTTGGATCAAAGACTTTAACTTGAATTTTTTTCAAAATGCTTTCTTTATCTTTTAGAAAAGTGGATAAAGTAGAAGGCGAAATTCCATATTTGCTAGCAACATCAGATTTTTTCATTCCTTTCTCAACTTCAGAAATTATGGCTTTTTTTTCTTCCAAACTAAACTGTTTTCGCTTAACAGCCGCCATTTTATGACCTACTGGTAAGATGAAAATTTTCAAACTGATTTCGAGCTTTGGAAATTCCTTTGCGAAAGTTATTCAGGTAGGGAGGAGAGGGAAGGGGGAATGTGCAATACTCATTTCACGTTTTGTTAAGTTTGCCTACATTGGTTACAGCTTACTTGGACTTCCAAGAAAAAGGGGTGGAGAAAAGGGGAGAGCGAACAAAGGAAACATTCCTTCTGCAGTGAAATGCCTATGCACACCGATTTTACAACAAAGCTCGGAGAAAAGCGATTGCTTTAGAGATAAGCTTGATTGTCCCTAAGACTAGGCATCGAAAACAAAAATTGTCAAGCGATAAAAATGTACAACTGAAAGTATTTGCCGTGTCATATTATTTCGTTCTAACGAGATTATAAAAAAATTGAATATTTCGTTATACTGAGATTATGTTAACATTATTTGAATACATTTCAAAACGGGACTCGCTTGCATTTCGTTATAACGGGATTTTTCGTTGTAATGGAATTCGTTGTAACGGGATTTTACTGTATATATATTTTAGTTAAAAGGATTTAAAGTTATCGTTTCATTTTAGGAAATTAGGAAATACTAATAAAATGTATCATATTTATTATTTCTGATGTCAACATCCCTTTTTCTATGCAAATAAAAAACGCAAAACGATAAATGATATACCATATGAAAAAATTTCACATTTCGTTAAAACATGTTTGATCAAAATTACATTTAATTATAAATTAAATCAGCATTGTTTTCATAAATAAAATGATTTTCTCAAATAAGCGTTGCCACAAAAAATAAAAACGATTAAAATTATTAAAATAAAAAATATATGTTCCAATAAAGTTCAAGTGGGACAAAGTTGTTGTTTCACACGTTTATATTATATTTATGATTAAAAAGCAAAATTTTAATTAAAATGCTCAAATTATTTTTTTTCTCCCATGTTTTTTCCAAAGCAGATGATGTCACCCTGTAATGCAGTTAAAATAAAATTACTTTTTTTTCCCCGTTTGCTATCCTTGGCCAGATTTTACTGTAACTTTGGTTGAATAAATTAGATGATATTCTGGCTTGACAAATGTTGTTTAGGAAATAAGTTTAAACCAGCATCTAAAAAATATTAGACTGCAGTGTGAAATATTTGCATGTGCCCACTGGTGTTTATATAATTACAAATAAGGAAACTAAATACGTTGAAATACTTTATTTGTAGATTTTAATTTGTAGACTAAATTTGTAGATTTTAAATCATTTATTTGCTTACATTTTAAAACCTCATCATAACAATTTTATTTTTATGAAACAACTATCCATAGAAACATTTTCTTACGAAAATCTTTATTTAATGAATAATTTGTTAAATTAAAGAATAATTTTAATTCTATTATAAATTATCACTTAAACATTTGATCGATAGTGCTTTAAGAGCAATACTACATAGAAATTAAAAGATGAAAAGCGAATGTCACGGGCACAAGTCAAGACACGATATGAGAATGACAACGACAACACAAAAGCGGAAATACCGGCAACCCATCATGTGAGGCGACGGTTAGTAGGAACGTCTATGCCAAGATAAAAGGCAACTTTTCGCCAATACCGGGAGGGTTGCAAGCCATTCTGTTTGAACACCATCCCATAATCCCCGTAACAAAAGACAGACGAAAACACCCTACATAAGACAAACTCCCCCAGGTTTGTAAGTTTACACCCCCCTCCCTCCCCGAAAAGATTCAACCGCACGTAGCACGGGGTCAAGCTATACAATGAGAATCTCATTCATCATTCCACCCCAATTTTCTGGGAGAAGAAAAACTTTTACTTTCATTTGCATTTCAAAAAGTCTGCTAAAGATGGTCCCCTTTTAAAATAAATCCCTTCGGGGAAGAAGGGCAATAGGATGACAGTTTAGACAAATGACTGTGCTCTGCTACAGTTGACTTTCCAGACTACAAACACCTTCCCAATTGCAACAAAAAAAACATTTTTGCGGATAGAGTTGTGCAATACATATAACTATGATTTTTCACTATTTGTAAGCTATTTATTTACATATTAATAAAGAAAAACATGGAAAAATAATTGAACAATCACAATTTTCAAAAACTTAGTTTCTGAAGAATTCTCAATGAAATCAAATTAAATGTTTTTATTAAATTGAAATAAATGAAAATATCTTATCCATGAAATATAATGAAGAATTAATGGTCAAAATACATGTTAAAAAAACTAGGGGATTCAACACGGTCTTCCCGTGTTACTGAATATAGGTGAACACCATTCTTTTAATTGAAAATGTAACAGATTTTTTTACATTTAATATATATATATTTTTTTTTTAGATTTTTCACTAATAATATCAATATTGGCCTCGTGCCTAGAGTTAACAGCAGAAGAAATCGCTTAGACAGCAACATTTTGATTCCGATAATTTCAATGATTTAAGTGCGTAGTTCGATTGCATCTCCTTTATTTATATATTTATTTATTTTATTTAGTGATGAAGTTTCAATATTCGTTATGGAATATAAGCCGGAAACAAATGCTGAACTGTTTATATTAATAAAAGTGAAGTATTAATCTTTCACAATCGCCTTTAATTATTTTAACACTCAGGAAAAATCATGCGTCAAGGAATAGATTATGTAACACTTTCCAACACTCCTAAAATAATTTTTTGCAAATTTTTACGGTAATGTGTAAGGTGATATCTAACTAAACAATTTTGAAAAATAATAACATAGTTAAATATAAAATTTCAGGAATTACCAACACTATTCGGAAAAATAACCGAGCTCTTTTGTGCAGCACTGTATAGGATCTATAGATTTGTATATATACTAAATAGAATGCTAAATTTGAGTTCAGTTAGGAAACGCGTAGCACAGTTTAAAATTCCCCTTCTGCAATTTCCGACATTAAACGGAAATGTACTCGAAAATTTTTGTGCTGCCCTGTATACAATCTATACACACCAAGTAATAGACAAAAAAAAGAGTTAAATTTAAAAACGGGTTCAGCAACTGAAAAAACATTCCCAGGAATTATTATTAATAAGCAGTACTTTAACCGAATTATTTTGTGTGTCCCTGTAAATGAACGATGAAAGCAAAAAACACATTCTATAGTATTCCTCTTGTAATCCACGTTAGTGATATATATCAATTTTAACAGGTTTGAAACAGTGAAACATTATTAAAATAAACTGCAAAAGATTTTTCTTCATAGACCGTGATGTAACGTAATTATTTTGAGTGTCTCTGTAAAAAAAAAAAAAATAAATAAAAAATAAAAAATAAACTATAAGTGCTGCACACTTAATTTTCAATATGGACCATGCCACAGTAAGCCCCAATAACACATATCAATTGTATGAAGATCCGAGTAAATTTACGCGATTTAGAGCACGGATAGACAGACAGACAGATAAACCGAATTCATAAACACTTTTCAACTATGTTGGAAAGTGTTAAAAACCATAAAAAATGAGTAAATGGCAATAAAGTTTTCAAGCAAATTACGATACAGTTTTCAAACAAATAGCATTTGAAAGTAGATTTTTTTCAATTGAAAATGTGCGATGTTTAGAAATTAAAAAAATTGCAGTAGTAAAAGTCGCAAAACCGAAATTTTCATTGTCAAATGTTGCCATTCGCAAAATGACGTCAGCGTTACGCACGGACACGTTTGTCCTTTATAATATAGATTGTATTAGTAAAAAATCCACACAATTTAGTTATTACGCTTTTTTCTCTTTAATTAAATAAATTTATTGGGATCGAATTATATAGTTATTTTATCTAAATTGCCACTATATTACATTATGTCATGTATTGTAAAAAAGGGTTTACAACTTTAATAACCAGCTTTAAACAATGGATTTTTTTCTGCATTTCAGTTTCTGCATTTAATATTGCATTTGATATTGAATTTAAATATGAACTGAACAATTTAAATATGAACCTCTCAGGGTTAATATTTGAATATTTCCATAATATACCCTACCATAAAATAACCTAATACAATAACATAAGGATAAAGCATAAATGCATGAATGAAATGCATGAATAGCACAATTTTCATTATATCTGTCACTCTTACATACTGATTTCCAACAGGTCAAAAGTAATTAAATTTTGATTCATCTAAAAATATTCTTTGAGACCAATAGTTTATCATGCAATTTTTAAAGTTTCTTGAAAAATTCAAGTTTTTTTTTTTTTTTTTTTTTTTAATGCGGCTTTTTTTCTGCTCCTGGGTTGCATTTTATTGTTGCATTTAACTGATGAGTAAATTAAAAAAAAAAAAAAAAAAAGATTACTACGAAATGAAAGAAAATATCTTGATTAAAAAGAATTATTTCAGTGAAAGATAAAACAACAAGATATGTTTAAATGAGATTAATTTTTCAGTACATTAAAAATATCTTACGTACAAATTAAATGTACAGGAAGCATTTTCAATATTATCAATATATTGGCATTTAAAAAGTAACAAGTGATTATTGTTTATTTAAAGTCATAATTATAACAAAAATAAGAAAATCAATCTTAAGTAATCAATTATATTATAGCACAATTGAAGTTTATGATTTATGTTTGTTATCCTTTTGGTCCGTGTTGTTGTTTTTTTTTTTAACATATTTAATTTATTTGTATGGTTGTAAAAATTCGGAAACGCATTGTAGTGGAAGGCTGCAATTGATTATTGAAAATATCATTTTTAGGGTTTCGTTCATCTCGCGAAACCGTATTACTCCCGTTTCGTTGTCTGTCCGTCACAGAGCCGGTTCTCAGAAACTATGTAACTTACAGTCATGAAATTTTGCGTACTTATAGCTAAATACGTATTATGAAGCTCAAAATCGTATTATTTTTAATATGTAGAGATAAAAAACCAAAAATCTAACAGCCTTTTTCTATTAAATTTAAACATTTTACGTTGTAGCAGTTGCCAACAATTAAAAATCCACAATCAAATTATTTCTACAATAATTAATTTTCTTTTGAAAGATTTCCTCGTGAAAAATGAAAATGAAATAAAAAGTTTCACCAATTGCGAAAAAGATTAATATGACATCATATTGGTAATAAAAAGGAAATTTTCAAACATTTCTCAATAATACAAGGAGTATGTGTAAATACAGAAATTAACTTAATAGGACGTTATTAGAGAATTTAAAAGAAATTAATCTGACGTCTAACATTTTGAAAGTCTCTATACAACATGTTTAATTTTGAAATTGATATTTTTTTAATATCGCATTTAGTCGCCACATGACAGATATTATTATGACAGAGTATAATAGCGGGCTTCGCCCGCTATCGGACTGGTTCAGATTTTCGAAAAAACGAGAAAAATAGACCGGTAAATTATTACTTTATAAAAAACATGATTTTTTTTTTTTTTTGGGGGGGGGGGGGGGGGGGAAATGAAATTTATTTGGATTTATTAAAGGAAGGATAAACTGTTTTGAAAGGAATATTAAACGAAACCATTTGTGCTATCTTCGATCACACTTACCCACTTGTTGATTATTTTACAAGACTAAAAAAGTGAAATAAAAAACTTGCATTTTTATCTGAGAAAGGACGTTAAACTTTTCAAATTCATTAAAACGCACACTACTTATAAAAATCTTTAAAATCTGTTTTCGTAAAATAAGAAACTATAGCCATGGTATTTACATTTATTTATATTATTAAATTTAAAGCTTTTAAAAAGAAAAGGCTTTATTTTTAATTAAATACTTGGGGGCTCTGTTTCCCGATAGCTTACACCTGACAACCCCCTGAGGCATGCTTTAAGCGTCACTGTAAAATTCAAATAAATCATTTCATTACAATCATTTTTAAGCACATTACAAAATACTCGATTTCATTAGTTTCTATATCAAATAATCTTTTTGTATATTAAATTATCAATTTTCTTTACTCTGATTTACTTGCAAATATGCAGTTTAAGTACCTGTACGTTACAGAAATAAAATCTAATGATTACTGAGAGAATAATAATAAAGCATTTTATTTTAATGGATGAAAGGTCTCTTTTTCTTTTGAGAATGACGTCATTATCACCACGCTTCTGTTTGAGTTTTATTGAATACCTATTCTGATTTCAAGAAAATAATGTGTAATTTTCGGAAACATTCGGTGTATATAAAATTTATTAAAATGAAAAAAAAAAGAAAAAGAAAAAATTGTAGGAACTTTACGTGCAGAGCTAAAAATTGGTGAATATATACGGACGCAATCATACTAAATTATTTTATTTCTATAAATGAAACTGGTCTTTTCTTTTAAGAATGGTGTCAGTTTTACCATCCAAACCAAACTGAGAATCCAATTATAGGTTATCCCTTGAAAACAATTCTCAAAAAGAAAGAAAGAAAAAAAAATTCCTGCTCAACATTGCGAAACATTCTGTCTAATTTACGGATTTATTTTTAAACACAAAAGAAGAAATTAAAAAATAAAATTGGAATCGAACATTTTTCTTGTTTGTTGTTTTATAAAGGAATTACTTATCGAATTATAAGCGATTGTTGTCAGGTGACGACAATTATTTTTCTACTTTCCCGCGCTATTGCGTCTGGAAATTCGGTTCAAAACTCTGACAGTATTTTCTGAAAAACCTTTAGTCCTAATTAAAAAGTAGAACACACCATTCGATTACTTAGTATGCAATGGTCGATCCAGGCAAAATTTGAGACCTATTTAGGGTCCTTCACAAAAATCTACATAATAAAACAGCTCCTTTCACAAAAATCAATTTAATAAAACAGAACCCTTCACAAACGTCAATTTAATAAAATGGATCTCTTCACAAAAATAAATTTGATAAAATGGCACTCTTCACAAAATTCTTTATAATAAAATAGGCCTTTTCACATAATTCCTTATAATAAAATGGCGCTTTCACAAAATTCTATTCCATAAAAACTTACTGTTTACTAATTATTTATTATTTTGTGACGTTTTAAAATGCTTAATTTGTAAACAACAAGTTCACCAGAGAGGAAAACTTCAGCAAAATGATTTTAAAAAGTTTTTTAATAAAGGCTTGGCTCAAATTTGAGTAAATAGATTTCAACTTTCGATACAAAACGTTATTTTTCACAAAAAATATAATACATTTCACAAAAATAACCTTTGCTTTTCACAAAATGGGTACCAAAATGGGTACCATCGACGCCTAGTAATAAGAGCATCGGCCAATTCGACTCAGTCGAGACATAGGAGTAGGTTGTGTTTCAGGTAAGCTCCAGTAGAATGCTCGGCTAGACGCGACCAAGGACCGTGGGACGGGCGATTCAGGATGATTCTGACGTGGGAAGGTGTCAGCTCCAGATTAAGGTATGTTGCATGTTTCTAAGTTAATTATTCATCAAGTTATAAATGTTTAATTGTTTAAATCTCAGTATTACTACCACGTGGCCTCTGTAGTATCCAAGTTCTTGTAAATTTTGTCTGTTATATACCCGTTCCAATGTACTGGCACAAGTTACTATATATTATTGTGATTACCCGTTATTCTAAATGTATATTGGTAAATATGAAGTGTTAAAATCTTAATTAATTACTGCATTATAATAAATTATTTTCAACTATAAGTGTCTCTCAGGTCAGTTTTCTCTATTTTAGATATGTTGCGTTGGTTAAATTTCCAATTAGACTAAATATTGTTGTTGTCCAGATTTTATGCTAAAGTTTGATACCAGTGTGAAGGATGTGCTCCCATTAGTTAAGTTTTAATAATGATTTTAGTGCTGTAATTACCAATTTCAAGACCACGTGGTGAGGCCTATCGTGACAGCTTTCAGAGTAACTGGTTATGTATTAGGATAAGTATACCTTCCCATCACGTGTATTTCGACAGCGTAGCGTCTTAGGGGCACGTGGCCTCAAAGTTCCGGACTCCGCATCTTTTTTTTTTTTTTTTTTTTTTTTTTAAGCATGTAATTTGAGTTTAATTATATATTTCCCAACGGGCATCGACATGATTATTGACTTAGCTTAACAATGTTATCACTAATTAACGGTACTACTAATTAACGTTTTGCTGGTTTGACTAGGGGGGTTAATAGGCATGTGTTTGGTGTCAAACTTCTTTGCTCATCCTGTAGCTCACGATTCCCCCCATTATTCCAAGCTTTATCTTTATCTAAGTCAATGTTAATTAATTAATTACTGCTATGGCCCATCTCATCGCTTATAACTAATTAAATCCGTTAGGCTTTTCTATTTTTCAGGGTTTCTCCTAATCGGGGGGTCCTACGGCCTTCCAGTAAAAATTGATTGAATGCACTGCGGGTTTTTAGTTGCCGGGTATCGTTTGGCACCTCTAATTTTTGTCTATTTATAATTCTTCTCACCTATTTAATTGATTTGCTAATTAAGAGTTTTGCTAAATTGGTAGTGGGTTTAACGACTTGTGTCTGGTATCAAACTTCGCGGCTCTCATTGCAGAACATAACAAGCTTTATTTATAAATTAGTCAATGTTATTACTCTAATTACTGAAATTATCTACGTCATACTTTATAATTAATTCCAGTTGTGATATTTTGATAAAAATCAATATATCTCCTAAACGGCGGGCCCAATTTCCAGTAAAATTTGATAAAATGGACTAGGGGTTTTTAGTTGCGGGGATTCGATTGGCACCATTAATCTCTGTCTAACTATAACTGTTCTGTCCGATTAATAACAATGCTAATTAATGAATTGCTAAATTACTTAGGGGGGGGGGGGTTATAGTCCAGTGTTAGGTGTCAATCTTCCTCGCTTACTCAGCAGATATAGACTCCCCACAATTTTCTATGCTATATCTTAAATCAGTCATTGTTTATATCTTAATTAATGCAATTATCCATCTATTTAACTAATTACAGCTGTTATATTTTGTTAAAAATCAATATATCTCCTAATCGGAGGGTTCAACGGCCTTCCAGTAAAATTTGATGAAATGCACTAGGGGTTTTAAGTTGCGGGGATTCGACTGGCACCATTAATATTCGTCTAACTTTAACTGTTCAGTCTAATTAATAACATTGCTAATTAATGATTCTGCTAAATTTCATAGGGGTTTATAGGCCAGAGTTAGGTATCAATCTTTTTCGCTCACCCGGCAGATCTCGATTCTCCACAATATCCCAAGCTATATCTTAACTCAGTCATTGATTATAGACTAATTAATACAATTATCCATCTATATAACTAATTACAACTATTATATGTTGCTAAATCTCAATATATATTCTAAACGGAGGGCTCTTCGGCCTTCCAGTAAAATTTATTGAAATGCACTAGGGGTTTTCAGTTCCGGGGTTTCGATTGGCCCCATTAATTTTTATCTAACTATAACTGTTCTGTTTAATTAATAACATTGCTAATTAATGATTTGCAAAATAACTTAGGGGGGTTTATAGGCCAGTGTTCGGTGTCAAACTTCTTCGTTCACCCAGCAGTTCTCGATTCTCCACAATATCCCAAGCTAAATCTCTACTCAGTCATAGTTTATATACGAATTATTGCAATTAATTCCAGCTGTAATAATTTTAAAAAAATCAATATATCTCCTAACTGTGGGCTCAATGGTCTTCCAGTAAAATTCGATTAGATGACCTGGGGGTTTTAAGGCGTGGAGAATTGATTGGCACCACTCATTATTGTCAAACTATAACTGTTCTGTCTAATTACTTAGATGGCCAATTAAAATAATTACTAGAATACTTAGGGGGTTTTAAAGGCTTGTGTTTGGTGTTAAACTTCTCCGCTGAATCTGCAGATCTCGATTCCCCGCATATCCCCAAGTTGCTTCAATAAAGTCACTGTTAATATACTAATTACTGCATTTATCTATGACAGGCGTTTAAATAGCTGCAGTGGTCGCATACTGCTAAAATTCAATATTTCCCCCGAGCAGTAGGCTCTACAGTTTAATTAGTACATTCAATCTACCAAGGTGGTCCAGAAAAATAAAAATTCGTATTCCTACTGTACTGATTAATATATATAAATATAAATATTTTGGTATAATGTAATATGAGTTTCAGCTAAATAAAAGTTAAGCCCATGAGCCATCCACTTGTACTGCAGAGGCCTTAGCACTCACAATTTCTCTATAGTGTAATTTGTATCAAACTGTGTTTTGCAGTTTTATGTTTCATCCAAAAATATATGGTTTATCTTAACACTTTCTGACACACCCACAAAGTTTGTCCGGGGTCCCCGTTCCCACCGCCTACTGCGATAGACAGATAGATAGTTCGAAACTAACCAATTTGTTAAGCAAATATCAAACACACGCGGAACTAAACAAAAAATGTCTAAAGGCAATGGTTCCCCACCCGTGCTCCCTGTCAAGCTCAAGGTGACGAAACAGGGTTCACAAAACAACAAATTAGGGAATACACTCAAACCATACAGGGCGAGCTCAGTAAGTTCGGTGACGACCAGCACATCCGAAAAAGAAGAAACAAAGCATAAAAAACCACAGAAGAAGACAGAAATAACACTGGAAGAGGTAGAAAAGAAAATTAACACACATCTCATGATCACATTGAATAGCAGTGATAGCGACCCAGACGAAGTGGAGGATGGCGAAACAACAGAAGAAAACAACACAGGTAAAGCAACGGAATACGAGAGAAGGCTCAAACAAGAACTCATGGAATACTGCAAAGAAACAGACACTGGGATAAAAAGAAGCATGGAGGCAGAAAGAGTAATGAAAGCCCTAAACTACTTGCAGGTAATACAACACAGGTGCACAAGGATACCAGTCGCGACAGGAAGCGAGATAGACAAGATAATTGAAATCATCAAGAAGAACATAATGGACCTAGAAGTAAAGATGCAAGCAGCGAGTGCAAAAGTAGAAATCTTTGAACAACACTGGAAACCAACAGAAAAAGAAGACAAAGAAGAAAACCCAGGTAACGTACACAGGGAGGAGGTGACCGCCGAGACTCAAACCAGACCTCTAAGAGGATATGCGGAAGCAGTCAGAGCGGCTACATCCACCCTCATCATCCAAGGGACGACCGAAAGAGACGCTGAAGACTTAGAAAAACAAATAGCAAGAACAACAACGGGACACCACGGAGGAGTAAAGAAGATCAGAAGAATTAAGAATGGGATGAAACTTATCTGTGAGGATGAAAAAGAAGCAATGAAAATAAAACATACCATCACCAACAGCGAAGAAGGGAAAGAGACTATAAGAGTAAGATCAGGAAATATTAGAAAGAAGAAGATAATGATTTTCCATGTCCCAGATTTCGTGAAAGAAGACCAGATAACAGAGAAGATAAAGAAGACCTTAGGACTGGGGCCGCAAACAAGGGAGGATGTCATCAGTTTGCACAGGCAGGTGGCCGCCCGGGAGGGAAGCAAGCATCAACCTGTCCTACTCCCTGAGCCTCTGGCAGATCACTTGCTGAGGGCGAGGTCGATCTGCCTGGGGCTGAGGGATTGCCCAATAAAGCCCTTCATCAGTGTGACGCGCTGCCACAAATGTCTTGAATATGATCATGTGGCAGCAAATTGCAAGGGGACACAGAGATTCTCTAACTGCGCGGGCGATCACCTGTACACTGACTGTACTCGGCAAACCCCCCGATGTTATGCGTGCACAAAATACAACGAAGTCAACAGAGAATGGCTAAGAACACAGAAGACGACGGATCACCAAGCCAATTCGGGTGCATGCTGGTTGCGTCGACACCTGCTAACGGTCCGCCAAGTACAGTCTGACAAGGGCTTAGCACTAGCCTCAGCAGAAGAGGTAATAGAAGGGAGGGTGTCACTAACTTACACCAGAGGCAAACCACAGTTGGTCAGAATGACCAAACAAGACATAGAAGCCAGAATACAACATGACGCTCAGCGCCGCAATTATGGTAATAGACACAAATAATACTAGAACCACACGCTCAAGGAGCGCAGCGCAAAATAAAAAAAATCCACACGACAAAAACCAAACCAATATGCAACAAACACACGACACCTTAAACTTGATACAAATTAACCTACACGGCAGCAATAAAGCAACAGACACACTCGCAGGCTATGTCGCAGCCAAAGGAATACAAATAGCACTCTTACAGGATTTCCACCAAAATAAAAAAACGGGTAACATAACAGGGTTCAAACCAGAAAATTGGAATGTCACAAAAACACCACAAAACAGAGCTGCAATTATAATCCGACTAGGCACCAAGCCAATAACAATACTAGCAAAAGAGTTCACAACAGCTATAAAACTAGAAAACAAGGATAAAACATTCACGATAATAAATACATACGCCCCCCCACAGGCGGACTTCTCAGAAGTACTAGACGAGATAGGTGAGGCCCTGAGTAAAGCGGTCGGGGAAGTACTGCTAGCGGGGGACTTTAATGCACACTCAACAGCATGGGGCTACGATGACATAGACCACAGAGGGCGCGAGCTAACAGATTTCCTCCTGCTACACGCGTTGTTTGTCTACAACCCGCCGGACGCACCACCCTCATTCAAAACTGTACGAGGGAAAAACAGGGATGGTACAATAAAGGAAATACAGGGATGGCCGGACTTGACAATAACAACGGCATCACTAGGTAATGACATAAGTGATTGGCATGTCAGTGACGATGTCTCACTCAGTGACCACAGATACATAAAATTTAAAATTAAAAACTACGAGAACATAGACTACCAAAGACATGGTCTACAAACAAAGATAGGCAAACATGCAAAATTTGATAAAAACATTAGAAAAATCAGAAACACATACATTAAAGAACTCCAAAAAGCAAGCACAACAGACCAGCTAGACAACATAACACTCAGATTGCAAAATGAAATCAGATCGATAGCGTTTGCAAGCTATAGGAAAAAATCTACACCTGCGGTCACTGCCCCTCCATTGTGGACGGATGAAATTATAACAGCGAGGAACAAGGTTAGGGCACTCAGGAGGAAATTTCAAAAACAACAGAACGAAGAATTAAAAGTAGTCATATAGCATCCGCTCGGACTGCAGATCGGCCATCGAATCACTTAGTAAACCATTCAATGTAAACAAAACAGTAGACACAATCCAAAAACTCATAAAAGAAGCTAACAACAAATTTAAAATCAGCTGGGTTAAGGCGCATGTAGGCATCCAAGGAAACGAAGAGGCAGACATGTTAGCCAAAACCGCAGCTCTAAATGTAAACAACAAAAGTAAATACAACCTGACTAAACCAATCTCAAAACTTAAAAGAACACTAAAAGATATAACACTAAAACAATGGCAGTTCGAGTGGGACTATGGGGACACAGGTAGGGAAACACACAGGTACTTCCCAAAAGTAGATAAAAATAGACTAATAAGCGATTTCCTGCTAGCACAGCTATACACAGCTCACGGAGCTTTTCCAGCATACCTACACAGGTTTAAGAAAGCGGACACACCGGACTGCGAATGCGGAACGGTGGGTTCACCAAAACATTACCTAATTCAATGTCCACTCACCCAAGCACACCACCTGGCACAAATAACAACAGACAACGAGAAATTATGGTATGAACAATTAGCGAAAAACAAACACGTACAAAACAAGGCAAAGACAGTAATCAGGTGGCTCCAAGAAAACTGCGACAGCATCACGACACTAATTCAAAACAACACACAATAATATTTAGCACCCCAGCAGCAGTCGAAGAACGATAAAATGAACAGTATGTATATGTGTTTATGTGTTATATGTAAAAAAAAAAGGCCTAGGAGCAATCCAAAGCCACAAAAAAAATTAAAAAATTGTCCATGGGTATTGTCCAATGGCAGTGTGCGGTAGTCGCACAACATCAGCTGCTTCCAAGGCCCGAAAAAGGAGCCCCGTAATCACAGAATTACCAGCACGACGTACGTCACCAACGGATCAGCAAGTTGTGCATTATGACACAGTAAGAAGCTTACAATAGCCACCGGCACTGTCTGTCCGTCCTAGTGTAAAAGAAAAAAAAAGTGTTTATTTATGTGTTTATATGTTATATGTTTAAAGAAAAAAAGGGCCCAGGAGCAATCCAAAGCCACCAAAAAAATTATAAAATGTCTATGTGTTTTGTCCTAGTAGCAGTGTGCGGTAGTCGCACAATATCAGCTGGCACCACGGCCCGAAACAGGAGCCCCGTAATCACAGTATTACCAGCACGACGCATGTCATCAACGGTCCAGCAAGTTGTGCACCATGACACAGTAAGAAGCTTATAATAGCCCCCGGCACTGTTTGTCCGTCCTTGTGTTAAAAAATAAAAAAATAATAATAAAAAGAAGGGGAAGAAGACAGATGAGAAAGAAGAAGAAGAAGAAGAACTGGAAGGAAAGAGGTGATAAGTATAAAGGATAAGTATAAAAAGTAGATCGTGTACGTTAATGGGAGCTGCTGCACGTTAAATCTGTTCGTGGTTCTAATGTCCTCCAAGTTCTATATAAGCGCTACCTCTGGGGGTGCCAATCCAGATGCAGGTCTCTCACCTGGAATTGGTTCAAAATTAGGAGACTAGTTTCACAGTTATATGGATCATGTGAACTATATAGAAATAAAAAGCTACAAAACAGGGCCTTGGGCCAAACCAACAACAACAACAACGACCCATTGGGCTTATGGTTTAGTCAGTTAACGACAATAGTACTTATTTTAAATTGCAAATTGTTAATTATTTAACAACCTTTCTTGGGCCCAAAGGACGGGTAACCAAGTCAATTAGCACAATAAAAGTAAATTAATTTCAATAATGTAGTTAAAGTATAATTCAGAATAAGTTCAGTTTAAATGTTACTAACATTCTTCTCTTCCAGGTTCCCCTTGCAGTTCCTCGTGCCGCCGGTTGGGACGGGCCAATGGCCGGCCCCAAGTGGTAGCACAAAGGATTTTTTTAGCAGCAGTTTTTTTTATTCATTTTATTTTTGACTGTTCGCCTCTTTATTAGGTGCAAATGGACATTGTCCGCACAAGCTACCGGACCCGCTCCAATGGGACAGTCCACGGAGCCAGTTTTTACCAGGTGGGATTCGGTAGAAAGGCGCAGTCCCGTCAGCCCCCGCAGCGTTTTCGTCTGCCTTGCTATTCGGCCCCAAAATTTTCCTTGCTGGTATGACTTAGCTATTGGCAAAAATTAAATAAATAAATAAATAAATAAATAATAATAATAATTTCAGTGGTTTTAATTGTCCTCCCTCAAAATTCTCCCCCCTTTTTCAAGCTAAGTTGAGTACCATAGTTTCGGCACTAAATTGTCCAGTCCCATTCCAACTATCATGACGAGTATGTGGCGTGCGGCAACAGTGCTCAGAATACTAAAACCTAGGAGTGATCAACCCAGTAAAATCCGGACATTATAGGTCAGCCGACCTGGGTACTTGTCATTGTGAATCGCCCCATGAGGCGATCAGGCGAATTTCGCCCCACTCTCCAGGCACTCAAACCCGTCAAACTGGGTCGAATCCCGGTAGGTAGGGGCCTGGTCAGCGGTCTCCAAGAGCATCGGCCAATTTCATGCGTTTCCAAACAAAAATAAATTCAGAAATGTGTCAGAAAATAGCTTCTTTGAATATGAGAACAACCTTAATGCAGTCTTTTAAAAATATTAGTTTTATGAATGTTAATACAATGTTTCTTTAAATATGACGTCATTTTTAGTTGTTGAAGCATTATTCTGATTGGTGAATTATGATCAGACAAAGTGAATTTTATGTTGTAAAAATATATTTATTGTTATTACGATACTTAAACTAAGTATTTTAACAACTTATTTAGCAAGAGGAGGAGCAGAAATTTACTGACATATTAAAAAAAGCTTTATTTTTATTTTCTAACATTTCTAAACATAGTAAATTCTATGTAAATCCCGATTTGAATCTGAGAATTTAACTTGAGGAATGTTATATTACTTTTAAATGCTAAAGGTGTAAAATTAACAACATAATATAAATTAAAATAACTTTTATTAGTTGTTTTACATGTTTAGACTCTTTTCGAGTCATTTTCAAAAACAAAATGAGAATATTCTAAAGCTGCACGGGCTTTGAAGTTATTATTTTCATGTACTTTTTTTTTAAATTACGCACGTTATCTATTATTTTTTACTTGATTGTTTATTTTCATATCTTTGACCATGGAGTAACTCTACCCACAGTTTCGGTAAATTAAAAGATGCCGCATTGTTACATATTGTATTTTTGCGCGTGAGTATCTCTATGGTTTATCTTATTATGGATGGATAGTATAGACTGGAGGGAAATATTATTTTACTTTCATTGAAATTTATTTGGATGGTTTCTTCTTGATATAATCCTGCCAGTGCTGTAGTTTTTCTATTGTGTTTAATATCAGCTATATGCTCTTTTTCTGCAATTAAATTTCCTGCTGGTCATGCCTGTAGTAATTCTTGGATCCGTCTTCTTTAATAAAAGGTTATAATAATGGTTTTAAAGTACACCATATTAATAGATTAATGATGGATATCACCAATAATAAGAAACCAGAAAAGAAAGGTGATTCGCAAAAATACAAACTTTATACTCTACAATATTATCCAAGCCTTTTTGAAAAATGAAAACACCAGCCTTAAATGTTTCAATATCTGCTTAATAGCCAAACCTCCTAAGAAATTAAAGAATATCATTTGCAGTATAATTGACCCAATTAATTTTGAGAATTATTCAGGAGTATATGAAATGACAGGTAAAACAGAAATAGCGGCTTAATGCCTTATATGATCACAAGTCACACCGCTGGCATGTTTAGCTATCTCGTGGGAATAAAGCAAAGATTTTCCCTTCCGGTTACAAATTCTTAAACGTTAGCCCAAAAATATTAATGCGACATGAATGACCAAAAAAGAAAAATGAAGTAGGAAACAATGTTAATTTTCTCTCCATACATAAAATATTTTTTAAATGAAAACAAAGAGAGAATCGACCAAACAAAAACTTATTCTTGATTCAGTTATGCGTACATAAATATACATACGTGCAAATCTATATATATCATGCATTCTTCTAAATGGAAAACATATATTTGTCACGTACCCCCCCCCCCCCCATTAATGCATCAGAAAATATGCGATTTAAAAAAAAATATTTAGAGTGCCAGTGCAAACTTCTAAGCATACGTTAATAAAGCATTTTAAAGAAGTTTATAATTAAGAAAGTGTAAATTGAAGACAGTTTAATTAAATATGTCACTTATTCTGTATCATAAAATCGAAATGAGTTTTCTATTTTTTTTTTTATAAATAAAATACATTATCGAGTCATACGTGACTCGCATCGCATGACAACACGTTTTCTCCTTGCTCGCGGTGTTACGGCGAGAATTCGGTTCAAAACGCAGACTTTGACAATAATTTTGAAAGATTTTCTTCCTTTACCAAAAAATAGAAAACTTCTTTCGATTAACTAGTTTCTGAATAAGAACACTTCCCAATTTCATGCGTTTCCGAAGAAAATTTGATTAAAAAATATGTCACAAAGTAGCTAGTTTGGATTTGAGCAAACTTACCATATAGCCAATTATAATTAGCTAGATAAGCGGAGAAGGAATAGTTCTTAAAAATTAATGATGGTTTTAGAAAAATAAAAGTTCTATTAGATTTTTAAATATTTTGTTTTGGAATAGAACAAAATTGTATTAATTTCTTTTAATTGACTGTCAAAACGACAAAATTTAAAAGTTTTATTAATTGAACAAGCTTTAAGATTAGCCTCTTAAGGCTCAAATCCAAAGACGCTACTTTCTGACACATTTTTAAATTCTTTTTTGTTCGGAAATGCATGAACTTGGCAGGTGTTTTTATTCAGAAACTGTGTAATTGAAACACGTTTTCCATTTTTTTTTTCTTTTTGATAAAGACAGACGATTTTTCACAAAGGACTGTCAAAGTCGACGTTTTGAACCTAATTCACGCAGCGGCAGCAAGAGAAACGCGAAAAATGCGTCGTCATATGATCAGAATTACTTATAATTCGATAAGTAATCTATTTATCAAAAAATGGAGGACCAATTTCGATTTCAAATCACTTCCATAGTCAGGCCTGCCAATTGTATGCATTTGCGTTTAAAAATGAATCAGAAACTGTGTCAGAAAATTTCGCGTTGTTGAGCAGGTCATTTGAGAACAACCTTAAATAATAACTCAGCATTTTTTTTCTTTCTTTAAGGCTGTTCTCAAATCCAAACGGGCTACTTTCAGACATATTTTTTAATTCCTATTTGTTCGGAAACGCATGAAATTGACAGATGTTCTTATTCAATTAATTTCAGAACCACCTTATTCTACTGGGGGCACTGTTCTCTACAAATTACGCCCGCCAACCACCGTCCAGATATCGCAGTATCTAAAAATACGGTATTTTGCGCTGTTTTACGCAATAAAACCCAATTATTAAAGATTGGATGATATTACACAAGTAAAAATGACGTCATATTTAAATAAATATTGGAACGCATGAAATTAGCAGGTGCTCTTAGGCAGATACTATGTGATGGAATGATGTTTTCCACTTTTTGATAAAGGCAAAATATCATTCACAAAATACTATCAAAGAAAAATTTGTGGTCACATGAAAACAATCGCTTATAAATGTATAAGTAATTAGTTGAAAAAAAATGGTCAACACTATTCGATTTCAAATAGCTTTAATATTCAGGCCTGCAAAAGTTTCGCGTTGTTAGTTGGGGGAAAATATATTTTTGACAACCGCCTTAAAAGATGACGTCGCGGATACTCAGATAACTGACATCAATCTCAAAAGAAAAGGTCATTTTCATTTATGGGACAAAAACAATTTAGTATGATTACATCACTACGATATCATATCCAGTAACGTTTAGTTCTGCATATAAACTTCCTACATTTGCCACATTCTATTAAAAAAAAAGGAAAAAAGAAAAAACTTTGTATGCACTGGATAAAACGTTTCTGAAAATTATATCATTAAAAAAATCATATTAAGTATTCAATAAAACTGAAATATTAAAAAAATGATTGAAGTAAATTATGCCCTAACCTAATCTCAGAAAAGTGGACTAAGGTAAAGTGTCCTAAAGCTGATACCCAAAAAATAGCTCCTAAAGCTGACATCTTTAAATAAAACTAATATTTAAAGCATTACCAATTTTCTAAAATAATTTAGAATAGAGTTTTTCTTACCTCTTTACCTTAATTCTAGTAGTGATAATGACATAATTCCCTAAAGAAAAAATGCACTTCCATTCATAAAAATAAAATACTTTATTATTATTGTGTCAGTAAACATAGGATTTTATTTTTGAACGTACAGATACTGAAATTGACAAGATGTTTTAATATAAAAAGTACAACTCCCTTAAACAGATAATAATGCATTATTGTTATTATTATTTTTAATCTTGTTAAATAATAAAGAATTATGTTTAAATCTATTATATTTCAAATTATATTTACACATTCGGGTTTTCTTTGCAAACTCTTAATGATTTGTGGGAAAAAAAAATTAATTGAAAAAGATATATTATGATTAGATTGGTTAAAGCAATAGTTTAAAAAAGACAAAATGTACATGATTGCGATTTGTTTTGAACAACATAATTATATAATTATTTTTATTATCTATATTATATAATTATTATTATATTCCATTATTACGAAGTTTTGTTACAGAAATATATAATTATTATTGTATTCCATTATTACGAAGTCTTGTTACAGAAATATATTTGATATAATTTATCAAAATAAATAAATAAATAAATAAATAACAAATTTCCATAAAAACATAACGGCACATAACACTACAGGTGCATTTTATTTTTTTAAAGAAACTGTAAATTTTTGAGAAATTCTTTGCTACAACTTACATGCTTACACGCTTGTAAGGTATTGTAATACATAGGTACTTCATTTTCTTTCCATTGACAGCCACCACACCCCTCGCGCATACAATGTGCTGTGTAAAAAACTGGAGGTAACTATCTTAGGGGACCATACTTAAATGAAAAAGAAAAAGTTTAGATCTCTTTCTCTGAGGATCAGACGCACCAAAAGTGAACCATTGTTACACATCCCTTGACAGCCAGCCACTCCCCACATGACCCAGACCGTGCTGGGTGAGATTACCCCTTCTCAACTGCGTCGGGTTACCCGCACCTGACCGAACTCGCGGTTCGGGTCGGGTTGTCGCTACATATTTTCGTCGCGGGTTGGGTCCGGGTTTGGGTTGACTTCCATTGTTTCGAGTTCGGGCCATTTTCGGATTTTGACTCTTGCGAGTTGGTTTCGGGTTGACGAGATTTTTCAAAGTAATTTTCACGATATTTTTTCAGGTTAAAAATCTATATACAATAAGACCTCCATAATGGAAACTCCCGAAAAGCGGACACCTTTTATTCAACGAATACTTTTTCAAATCCTAAATACTCGTACGCTTAAATATATCTCTGTTTAGTGGGAACTTCCTAATCTACACACACATGTGCGAGTGTATGTGTGCATAAATTATCACAAATACGATACATGTATTTTTGTTTGTTTGATAGACGAATTGTTGG